>CM063106.1:65046520-65656060 GCA_031841125.1 Acanthococcus lagerstroemiae
AATCAGGATTTCAGTATGTGGAGGAGTAGATGGAGGGGTGGAGAAGGGGAGGGGGGAAATTCGTCTTGTAATACAAAAGAGCTATACGAACAGATTTAACCATTTTTAGTTGCATTTGACAAATTTTAGCTACAAACGATTGGAAAGTAGGGGGAAAAAATCCTCACCAAACTTTTCTGATGGATAAATACGTACAAATTATTGTTTATCATAATCTCAAAGTAAGGGCGGTCTTTAACTCCCCATCCTTGAACAGACATCAAGTGAGAAAGAGTCGTAAACGAGTTTAGAACAGCCTTACTGCATTGTGTTAAATGAACAGCCCCCTTCAGGATTGTTTCCCAGATCTCTGTCACTGCTCCCTATCGAGATTAGCAGTTTTCAAATCTTAAAATCTGATATTTTGTTTCAAGAACTATAGATTTCAGTACGAGATACCACGACACCGATACATTCAATTAGAGACTTAAATAAATTAGCGAATTGTTCTGCTTTATGTATCCTAATGAAATACACCATCTGGATTGAACCATACTATACTACCCCCGGCAGGGCTCCCCCACCGTCACCACCTGTCAGCGTCGCCACACGATTCAAGACGAGGAGGTAAGGGGGGAGTGAAGAGGAAGCGTGTCCGGCTGTGGGGGACCTAAATTCCAGGCTAGTGCTCGGGGAGCGCGAACCGCGTTCAATGGCGAACACCATGGTGGCCCTTGTAGGACGTGCGCACCGGAAGCGGATCAGCGAAATCGGGGCTCGGACCGGCCTCAAAGCGTTTCTCCGGCCACTGATGCGATACTCGAAAGGGTAGTTTCCGGGGTCGGGGGTGTAGTGTCTTAGTAGCCACTTTGGCATGCATGCATCGCCATACGTCCCACCACATCATACTCTACCAGGCCAGAATAGAATGTAATTGTGTGCCTGAGTAAAACGTATCAAAAACGATTGAGTTTATACATTTTCTGCAATCGAAACAAGACCAATTAAAGGGTACAGAGAAGGAAGAAAGTAAGTCAACTTTTTTTGGGGCGAAATCGAATTATTATAGTACCGTTGGAACGAGCATAATGAGTAGAAGTAGTTGAGCTATTATAGGAAACTTGACAGGATGCCATATAGTCTGGAGAAACAGGTTTCAAAATTCACGTATAGGTAAAGAACCACGTATATAAACAAACTATTTTTCATTTCCCTCGCTTCGCCACAAAAGTGCCTTACCTGCTTCTTTTCCTATACCCTTTAATTGTTTATTCTTTATTCATTTATTTCACGTTTGAAGTCTTTCAAAACATGAAGGCTTGAGGGACGTTCGACCGATTTTTAAGTCATATTCGAGTAGAAGAAATTCCCATTTACGTACAGGTAGATACAACGGTGACTAGGTCAATAAGATTAGTGATGTTCTAGCTCACAGAACTGGTCATTGGCCTACACCACTTGTTTTTTCGCAATCAGTTTTTAGAATATCTTTCCGCTGCTGCTTTTTAAAAGTACACGATGGGAGCGACTCGTACTTTACCAGATACTGCTGCTACAATGTCAGCTAACACTGCGATTTTAGCTAACCGCCGTCAAGCCCTCAAATGCTCGCCTTTCGAGTTCGCAATCCTAACATCGCACGCTAACTGTGGATCAACGCAGCTTTGTAACCTCCCCTACTTATCCAAAAGGCAACTGAGTAGTGGGTCCATATCCACCTGGCCTTTGACTTCACCAAGACGTTCGGTCTCCTTAAACAAAATTACATGTAACAGGCATTTATCAACCATGCAGTAAATCATGACTTGGCGAAACTGATTCAAGAAATATTAGACGAAACTAAAAGCGCAAATATAGTCACAGATCTGGCAGGGGATAGATTTGAAATTAACAGGGGAGCAAGGCAAGGCGACCAGATCTCTCTGTTGTTACTCAACTGCGCTTTAGATGAAATATTCAAAAATCTGAATTGAGACGAAAATAGGATCAAAAATAATTGGTAATTTCTTTATAATATGAGATTTGCAGACGACGTGATGATAGTGGCGGGGAGCGAAGGAGGCTTTCAGTCAATCTAGAGTTTAGCCGAGAAAGCAGCAAGGCTAGCATGAAAATCAACTTGTCTATAATAAAAATGATGAGCAATTCCGACCAAATAAAACAAATAAAAATTGGGAGCGTAATAACTGAAAAAGTAAACATAATCTACCTTGAACACTTCATTGCGCTCCAAAATTAAACAGAGGAGGTTAACAGACAATTTCAATTACGTGGAGTAAGTTCTGAAGCCAAAAATTCATTTTCAAAAATTATTTCCCTATTTCATATAAAAAGCCATCTCTTCAATGGCTGCGTCGTTCCGACATTGACACACGGGTGCCAAACCTGGTCGCTAACAAAACAAATCGAGAAAAAACTTCAGTCCATGCAGAACTTCACGGAGAAAGCTGCGCTTAATCTCAAGCTAAAAGACAAAGACCGGTAAAAATTGAACAAACATTTAAATTCAATAAAAATGTTTTGCACTTGGCAAGAAGACTAAAATGAGGGACTGAGCTGGACGTCTGTGTGAACTGAAAGATTAACGCTGGACACAAAAAATCAATTTCTGGTATCTCAGAGGAGGAAGAGGGCCGGGCAAACAGAGGACCAGGTAGATGGACTACATCAGCAGCTTTACAAAAAATAAACTCTTCCACACAGTGGCAGCTGACTGGAGTGAATGGACCAAGTTGAGGGAGGCATTTGCTAAAAAAAACAAGGCTAAGTTATTTAATTGAAATGAAACACTATGCGCCACAACCACCAATAAAACGCTTATAGAAACCTTCCCACTTGAAGTCTTGAGGCAGCTGGCTTGATACATGTTACATGAAAACTTTACTCTTGGCAGGGGCAGTAAGCTACGAAAAATAATTTCTGGTTTGACGAGTACAGGATGGCGGGCAGAAAGCCACGTAGTTGGACTCATCAGCAGCTTTCCATAAAAATAAACCTTCCCACTTAGTGGCAGCTGGCTGAATGACTGAAACTTAGCTCTGGAGGCATAGCTAAAAAACTAAGTTTGAGTTGTTGAATTGAATGTTATGACTTCGCTAGGCAGAAAGCTCACGAGTTGATGTAGCTTTGCGGCAGTGACTTGACACATGTTACATGAAACTTGACTTAAGATTGGCAGAAAACTCACGAAAACTGTAATGAAACCTGACGGCTAGGACTGAAACTGACGATTGACTGATATTGGGTATTATAAACATTGAAACGATTTTAGAAAACTCACGAAGTTGAGGCAGCTGGCACTTGTTACATGTTACATGAAAACTTTACACTTGGCAGGGGCAGTAAGCTTACGAATTAAACTGTAAGTTTTGAGGTTGTTGACTTGACACATGTTACTTGACTTTCGGCTAGGGCAGAAAGCTCACGAGTTGGACTGTAAGCTTTGCGGTAGCTGACTTGACACATGTTACATGAAAGACTTGACTTAAGAATTGGACAGAAAACTCACGAAACACGTGTACATGAAAACCTGACGGCTGGGACTGAAAACTGACGAATTGACCTGCAGATATTGGAGTAATTTATTCGACACACATCACGTGAAAACTTGATTTTTGGCTAGGACAGAAAACTCACGAGTTGAACGGGTAAGCCTTGAGGCAGCTCACTTGTTACATGTTACATGAAAAATTGACTCAAGAATTGGACAGAAAATTCACGAAACACATGCTACGCGAAAACTTCACTTTCAACTAGAACAGAAAACTCACGAGTTTGACTGTAAGCCTTGAAGCAGCTGTCTTGTCACATGTTACATGAAAAATTGACTTATGAATTGGACAGAAAACTTACAAAACACATGTTACATGAAAATTTGACGGCTGGAGAGAAAACTGACGAGTTGACCTGCAGATATTGAAGTAATTTATTCGACACACATCACGTGAAAACTTGATTTTTGGCTAGGACAGAAAGCTCACGAGTTCGACTGTAAGTCTTGAGGCAGCTGACTTGACACATGTTACATGAAGAACTGACTCAAAAATTGGACAGAAAACTCACGAAACACATGCTACGCAAAATCTTGACTTTCGACTAGAACAGAAAACTCACGAGTTTGACTGTAAGTTTTGAGGCAACTGTCTTCTCACATGCCACATGAAAAATTGACTTATGAATTGGACAGAAAACTTACAAAACACATGTTACATGAAAACCTGACGGCTGGGACAGAAAACTGACGAGTTGATCTGCAGATACAAGGGTAATTTATTCGACACACATCACGTGAAAACTCAACTTTTGACTAGAACAGAAAACTCACGAGTTTCACTGTAAGTCTTGAGGCAGCTCACTTCTCACATGTTAAATGAAAAATTGACTTAAGAATTGGACAGAAAACTCACGAAACACACGTTACATGAAAACCTGACGACTGGGACAGAAAATTGACGAGTTGACCTGCAATTGGGGTAGCTTATTCGACACACATCACGTGAAAACTTGACTTTCGACTTGGACAGAAAACTCACGAGTTAAATTACCAGTAGCAACCCTCAGCTGACAAGCAACTATATCCAAATATGTACTCACTTTCCGAGCCAGCACTCAGCACGGCGAAGATGAGGCAAAACACCACCAACACGGAGTACTTTTTCAAATGAAAAACACAGTATTTTTTCTTCATGTTCACCAACTTAATTCACGTAAATACGAAATCAACTCGAACTGAACACCGACGCATCTAATTTAATTAATAATTTCGAACGAATATTTAAGAAAATCAAATTTTAAAAAACAGCAAAACAATAACGAAAGCGCGATTCGGCGCGTTTTTAGACAGTTTTTCTTTTACACCTGCTCAGGGCTCACGATGCGAGTTCATTACCGGTTTCACGTCGTATGATAAACGACAGTCGTCGGGAGTTCCAGTTGGAAACCGCGTCGCACACTAACGACCTGTTCCGCTACCTGCGTGTCTTGTAGATACCGACTCCTCGCTCCCTTTTCTCTCTTTACTCTTTCTCCAGAGTTCCAGAGCGTGTACCCCCTCTGGCTACCTCGCGGCTGAAATGAAAAATAGTATCAACCGCGGCATCGCGGCTATACGAGAAATTAGGGTATACCCTACACACTGCTCGGTATATCGGACATGACGTCATAATCATTCAACTTTCACCCTCTTCATGCACTGCGATTGGCTGACCACGGTGCTTCTAATCAGTGCTTAGCAAAATGTATGACGTATGCGTTCCTACCTACATTATGCGGCATTCATTTTTTTTTTCCTCGACTAAAATACATGCAGAGCGGTAGCGAACGAGGGAGCAGGCTGCCCCAAAAACATTTTTTAGGGTTTTAATTGGCGAATTGATGAGTAAAAAAGTTGACGAAAAACTTAGGACCAGTGGCGTTGGAGACCGGGACTGGGGGCACTTGCCCCACTCGTGAAGCTGAGGGGACAACAGTATAATTTTGCATTTTCCCCAGTTCCAACAAGGGAAATCATGAGAATGAGAACAGACTTACGCGATGTGGTATATCGTATATGACCGGACCAATATAAACTGGAGCTCATTTTTCTTCAAACCGCAGAAAATGAAATAGCTTATTCGTTACCCTAATAAAAATGTATGATAATTTTCCCCCACATATTATAGAGTATTATCATCTCAATCGGTCCCCGTCAATCAACAGGAATGCCCTCCTCCCCTGTATGCGTTATAAATCTCTGACATACTCGAAAATTTGAAGGCAAAAGCATCTTTGATATTATTTTGAATGATGGCATTCGAGAAGGAAAAACATAAGTACCATTATATTGCATCATAGTTGCCAAATAATAGATTTTTCGAGATTATTAAATTCATTTTAGTTAATATTTTCGCGCTAAATTGAGAACTGTGGCACCCACCCGGGCTGGGGGCCGGAATTTTGATAAATCACATCATGTAGGTACATCAATTAATTTTTTGAAATTGGCCAGTTCATTTCTGATACATATTATGCATACCTACTTTAAATTCAAAATTGGTATATTTGGGAGAAGTGCAAGACAAAGTTTTTATTTTTCACATAAATCATATGAAATACAAGTTTTTCGGGTCGCTATATAGACCTGTTGCTGGTGTCACTATAACGGTAAAACCAAAACTGTAGCCTTGAAGGCGAGGGAGGTCAGAATTTTTATGATCCGTATTACGCTTACCATAAGTCTGGGTTCCTTCTTTCCAGAGTTCATCGTTAGTGAAGATCTGTTCGCATTTTAAAAATCAAAACATCTCATATTTCAGCTCATTTGTAAAGAACGAGGGGGTGAACAATACAAGCATGAATTTGAAAATGAAATTTGTCAATGAAATTAGTATTGATTTGAGGAATAAGGTCCTCTTTATCTGTTTTTCTCTGTTACATCAAAAATATGTCTAGCTTTGAACAGTGGCCAACCAAGCCTTGTCGTAGCAAAGGGTTGGACTGAAGGTTTGGGAAGGGACCCATTTATCGGCCCACAATGGTAATGTTGAATTCACGAAAGAAATATGCTGTTTGCACGAAATATATAAATGACAAGCGCAGTAACAAGTACGAAACAGAAAAAGAAAGAGTTTGAAGAAAAAATTAAACTTCAGAACGCAGTATAATTCACTTACACGATAAAATAAAATACGCCCGGAATTTTAATACCTTCTACACACAATGAAAAAAAGAGACACGATATTACTGCGCCCGAAATAAAAAGTTCAAATTCTCGGCCTCCATCATACTTGCCACAAATTTACAATTGCGCACAAATTAATGTCAAAATCAAATTTTGGAGCAATAAAAATCTATGAATCGATTCCCCCCCTCCTCAGGAGCCACAAATTTAGATTACGAGCCAAACCGATATCAAAAACGAATTCGTTGAGTTCGAAACCCTTCGATGATCTCGATGGGGTCATTCGCATAAATAATAGGTCTAAAAATTCCTAATGTACTGTAATAAAGGGTAATTTTTACACGCCCACTCTTTTTTGTTCTCTCAACCGAAGCCCTGAAATCCGTCCTTTCGAGCATTACCTCAGAGCTCCCCTCTATGGCGTTTCTAAAGTACTTACGAAAAAATTCTTAGTGATCGTTTGTATAGAAAATTGGGTCCTTCTTAAATTCATGGATCTCCTATCTCCACGAGTCTGTACGTTATCCGCGATGACGTATAATTTTTGTGTTTAAACAACATAATATACCGTATGCAAGTCATTTCGTGATATCGATTTTAAAACTCGTAATTTAAACTTTTTTTTTCGTGGCTTCACATTTCGTTCAATCACACTTTTTATTTCGTGCTATTTAATACTTCCCGTTTGGGAAAGGGCTACCAGTTAAATTTTCTTCATTAAATTTTCTTAAATACACGATCTAGAATACATTCGATGAAAATTAGCAAAATATAGCGAGAAAATTCTATTTCGAGCTATTGTGTCTGGGGAGGGGGGGGGAGGAGAAGTATTACTCAGATTGGTAGAGATTTTCAGAATGTTGATCAGTATGATAACTTGAATACCTACGCAAATTTCCTGCCCCCACCAATTTTTTCCACTTAGCTATTAATCTTTAGAATACTATTTTTCTTTCTTAAGTAAGAAGTTACCTTCTCCAAATTTCGACAGAGAATTAGCAAGGTCTTTGATTTTAATTTGTGATGAATTAAGCCAAACCTAATTACTGGTACTCTGGGAATAATCAGGTTTGAAATTTGAAAATAAAATTCAAGACATATTTGTTTACACCTAAAATATCAAAACAGAAAATAAAATTCTCCGAAAATGTTTGTTTAAAGCGTTCTCGCCTCAGAAATAACGCTCAAAAAGAAACACTTTTTTCGCTTACGTGCCAAAGCTCGCGATCAGTTTTTTTTTTCGTGATGCTCCAAAGTAACACTTGAAAGTAACGCTCAAAAAGTAACGTTTTTTCATTCATGTGCGAAAGCAAAGACATGAAACTATCAACAACAGAAAAATCAGGCAATAGAAAATCCGGCTTCCAAAAAAGTCTGGGTCTAGAGAGGGGATCCTCTCCATCGTCAAGCCTGTCTACCCTCTCGTAAATTAGAGCGAGAGCGATTATTTCTTCCCTTAAATTGTGAAAAACTCAAAATGCTAAGACTGACCATCCCATTAAATTTCTGTGCATCACTCTTATTTATAACAAGAAACTTGATATTTGACATTTTCATGTCTTTGCTTTGACACATAGAAAAAATTTCGAAAAACATTACTTTAAAGCATTATTTTAGCACATATGGCTGGAAAAAATTGTGTATTACACATCAAGAGTCAAAAGTAAGTCATGTAATCTCACTTTTGGCTCATGTTGGGGAAAATATTTTTTATACTACTTGATCAGAAACGGCAATGTTTTTTGCTGACATGGTCTGTATTTTTTTTATCTATTAATTAATTCAAATTATAGACAGGGGATTTTTGTGTGCGTAATTAATTCAAAAATTTAATTTGCTCAGTTAATTACTACAAAGTACAGTATCACAGTCTTGTCTTCAGTTTGTTCACGTGCACAAACAGCATACACAGGTAGTGGCCAGCAAAAACGTAACGACGGTTAACAACAAATGGTAACAGCTGTACTACGTCGTGAATATTTAAATGCGTTCTTCGGTCACTGTTTTGTAATGCACTCCGTGTGGCCGAGTGGTTAGAGACAATCGCCGCATTTCAGTCAAGTATTCCAATGGACGTGGGGTCGATTTCCTGATACAAAATTACTGGCCAGCAATTTTTTCATGTAAAAACGCTTTACATTGAGGAACGTCTACTTTGCATGCAAGTTTCATTAGCACTCGATGCATGAATGATAGGCGCTTCTTGTCGTCTGTAAAACACCAACGTAAACATTGCCTTTCTGATCAAGTAGTATAAAAAATTAATTTCTATGGAAATGTCAACCACTGAACTGAACTGCCACCATGTGAAGAGCGAAATCATACGGACTGGCTTTGTATCGGGGGACGTGGCAATTTCTATTAACAACACGCCCGCAGACTGTAGTTGCGCAGGGCGCAGCAAGTGTCAACCACTGAATTCATGTCGGGGGGAGCGTTACAGTTTTCATTCAAGTATACCCAGTAGTAAAAGCATATAAAATGCTAAAACAATTTCTATGGAAATTTCTATTAACAACACGGCTTCAGACTGCAGTCACACAACCACAATAACAACAGCACACCGGCTGCAGACTGCAGTCAAGCAGCAACAACACGGCTGCAGACTGTAATTGCGCAGGGCGCAGCAAAGATTAAGATCAATGAGCATATGGCTGGAGGAAAAAGGAGCGAAGTCATAAGGACTGATTTCGTGTCGGGGGGGGGGGAGATGGAGATTTCTATCAACAACGCGGCTGCAGACAGCAGTCAAGCAGCAACAACACGGCTGCAGATTTTAAATGTCAAACACTGAATTCGTGTCGGGGGAGCGTTACGGTTTTTGCAGGAGGGGTTGAAAGAATTCTTCTTTTCATCAACAGAGAGACAGGAAATGTATACCAGCATGATGATGAAACCTGGTTAGTCTGGGTAGTACGTAAGACCATCTCTCAGACGCAATAGGGGTAAGTCCAATGGGGGGGGGGAGGGAACCAATAAGAAAATTACGGTGGTGAGTTTGAATGTGAGAATTTTGAAAAACGAGGAACAATTGGCTGAGCTGGAGGAAGCATTCGAGGAGAGTAAAATTGATATTTTGCGCCTTGCCCAGATAAGACGAGAAGGGGATGCCATACCTACTAGAAACGAAAAAAGGTAATTTATTTTGCTATACAGGTCAGGGGGAGGGCAAAAAGAAGTGGGATTTTTAATTTAAACAAAAAATCGATTTTTTGGGGATTTCGAGGCGAAACCGATAGAATAGCAAGTATGAAGATCAAATTATCTCAGTATCAAACAGTTACCATTACTCAGGTGTATCTCCCACTTCAGCCTCTAGTGACGCTTCAGAAGTGGAAGGACACGCTCGCCCATTCGACCAAGGGCGAGTGGACCCGAGCGCTGATACGTGACCTCGATGGATGGGCAGGAAGATCTCACGGAGAGCTGAACTTCCACCTGGCCCAGGTCCTGAGTGGCCACGGGGTGATCGAGGGGCGGAGGATACATCTTGTTCGAGTGTGAGGCCTAGGAGCCAGAGAGGCGCGATCGATCCCGGCGGAAGGAGCGATGAAGACGACGGCTTGATCAGCTGTCTCGCGCTGGACACCCTGGTTCCGGAGATGATGAAGAACCGAAGTAGTTGGAACCGGGTGTCGGCCTTTGTCACGGCCATCATGAAGAGAAAGATGGAGACGCAAGCAGAGGGCCGACGACGAACCAACCTCGGCCTACACGATCGAACACGACAACTCTGAACCATCCTAGGAGAGCTGCTACAGCTGCACTGCGGACCCCCCGGCAGGGCCCCCCGTCATCGTCACCTGTCTGCGTCGACACACGGACCAGGACGAGGAGGTGGGGTAAGAGAAGAGGAAGCGCGTCCGGCTGTGGGGGACTTGAATTCCAGGCGAGTGCTGGGGGAGCGCGGACCTCGGTCAGTAGGGAACACCCCATGGTGGCCCTTGCAGGACGCGCGCATCAAAAGCGGCATGGCGAAATGGAGGCTCGGGCCCGGCCTCAAAGCGTCTCTCCGGCCACTGATGCGGTACTCAAAAGGGTAGTTTTCGGGACCAGGGGTGCGGTGTCATAGGGGCCACTTTGGCATGCGTGCATCGCCATACGTCCCACCACACCACCTAACGTGACATGTACCACGGGAAATGGAGTTAGCATCATGAGACATATGGGTGGGAAAAGAGTGAAATGGCCTACAAACAATTCATTTTCTATAGAGACAAAAATAAAAACAAATGTTCGAAACTTTCGAAACTTTTTTGGAAATTTTTAGAACGACAGATATCCTTGACACGTAGAATGGTCTTTTACGATCGAAATATCTTCGCCATCTTTTGGACAACATTCGGGAAATGAAACGAGCTTTATTTGAAACTTGGCGTAGAAAGGAACATTTTATTTCATCTTACCGGCAAACACACAGCCAAACGTGATCAGAACACTTTTTTTGGCTTTGTTTATCAACTGATAAAATTTCCCATGGCACATGGAGTATTTTCTTTTTTCTATGATCATGAAATTTTAAATAAAATTGAGTATGTCTCTACTGAAACTTTTCAATGACAGTTTAATTGGCTTAAAAACCAAAATTAATCAAAGTTAACTATCTTCAATCGCATTCAACATTTTCGAAAAACAAAAACTTTTGATTTTTTTTTTTTTCTTGAATGCGGTAAAATGAAAAATTGGTTTCGGATCTCGTTACCACTCGGTGGGTAAGTTCTTCGTGTCCTACTTTAATGACAAATGGTGACAGTTTTGTCAGATATTATGACGTCGGAGCCAAAAACCCCATGGTACATTTGTTCTGAGGTACACGTTTCTCTGCTATGTTGTGTTTCAAAGTTCAAAATCATTGACAAATTTTAACCTTACCGCACACACACAGTCTATAGTGATATTCTAGCTGGACAAAATTAATTTTTCGAAAGATGGAAGGAAAAAAGGTTTGTAACATGTAGTGTGTTGTATATACCTTCCGGCACATCATAAAAGCATGGAATTTGGTTTGTGAGCCCTCCGAGACACGAGGATCATTTTTACGATTGGGACATCCCGATACCCCCTGGTCCACAATTGTAGAAAAAAAAGAAGTCAAAATCCTAGTTTAACCTGCAGCCAGCCTAATGTGGCCTAAAATGAAAGATTTTTCAGACAAAAATTAAAGTTCTTTTAATTTCTTACGAAAAAAGCCTTGTAAACATTTTCGTAGCTGCCCCCTTCCCCAATGCCATTAATAAGATGTTCAAAATCATCTGTTTCATCACTATACACATTAACACAGACTTTATGAAAGGAAAAGATGAATTTTCGTTATTGTTTCAATGACACTGAGTCGTGGAGATGAAATCGGTTTTAATTGAATGAAAACTTGAGAAAAAAAAACTACTAGAACAATTTGGAAAACGTCCGGATTCATATATCTTTATGCCCTTACCTACCCATTTCTGGAATGTTTTTCCTCACCCCATACTTTCACTGTTTGTATTTCAAAACTGAGGCAAACTGATAGTGCTTTCGAGTGTGTCTCTCTTCAGCTCCGTGCCGCAGTAGTTAGTCTCTTCTGGATTTTTGGCCCACATGTAAATACGACACTGGATGGCGTGTTGAAGAAAGTGCACATAACGAATGAAGAAATACGTTACGTCGTTTTACATCGTTGGAATGCGCCACCATTTACAACATTTACGGTAATTTCTACGAGTTTATAGGCTCGTTCCTCAATCTGAGTGCTAAAAATTGCCGCCGAAAGTAAACTTTCAAAACACATCAACTTTGCGAGTTCCACTGACGCTTCTCGGCGCAGCGGGATGAAAAAGCAGCAACGGTAACTCTCCAAATTTCCGATAATACTTCCGCCCTTCCCATGTGTCACACGCCCTCCGAGATATCTACAGTCGCTGGCGATGACCCAATATACAGCCAATGCGAAAAATGATATTCGACGTCACCATTAAATGATGAAGTAATCTCCCAATACTTGGAATTCCATATCCAATCAAAATTTCGCATTCACGTAATCCGCAATATACACGATCCAGATTCCGGTTAAATATACGACCGACGACCAGACGGACGGACGCTTTTCTTGAAATAGTATTCGCAAAAGAATCAACATCAGAAGCCAAGAGATGTAATGCACAAGTACAAAGAAACAGAGTTGACATGTTCTAGACAAAACATTCGGTTTAAAAATTAACCATAACTCTGTTCATATTAAAATAAAAAAAAAATGTTAATTCACTTTTCAAAATTTTTGATAGAATAATTTCTCGACCGATTAAAACTAACAGGCCAAAACACAGCTTTCACTTGGAAACAGTGTGAAGACTCTAGTTAAGCTGAATTTATCAAGATTTTGCAGCTTCCAGAGCTTCTAGACCCAACTCGTACATTCACCTCTTCCTCAGTAACCGTTACATTTACGAAAAAATTGAATAGACTTAACTACATTTGAAGAACTTGAAATGTCCCATCTTTAAAGGTCAAACAAACGTGGTTTTTTTTTTTTTTATTGAGGTTCTACGTTTCCTGGAACAGGTATTTTTCTCAGGAAATAAGCGAGATATAAAATAAAAATACTTACTGATTTTCAACGTACTTTCTTTTAGGAAAAAGAAGGCTATTCGGAATCTTAAACCGAAACACATCGAGACACAGTATCAAACAGGGGTTTATTGAGTTGCTGATTTCGAAAATTTACTCAGATTTTTGTTTCGATCCCATTTTAAATCCTGAATTCGGGTTTTCCCCTTCTGAAAGACTAAACGGAGTATCGGACAAGAGATCATCGAGGGATGATTTCAAAAATCTAATCAAATTTTTGAATAATATCGGAATCCCAATTATAATGTAACACAGTAATAAAGCCAAAAAAGCAGGCATTTTTTAATGTAAGATCAACGCCGATTTCTAGTCAGAAGGATAGTCAAAACTGGTTAATTTACTAGACGATTTGATGTTGATAATACGTCAAATCAACGGTTGGTTTTAGGTAGGTAATTTTGATTTATCAGGATCACTCTTCCCCTCTCTTCACCGCATAAATAACGTCCAAAAAAATGTTTGAATGATAAATTTTACATTAGAAAAAAGTTTTACTAGTACCCATTCGGTTTGATTTTACTGTTTAGGTCAATTTTGTCCATCGGAAGAATGGAATTTTGATTTTCGTACCTAAACTGCGGTCACAAGGGAAATTTAACGCAATTTTCAAATATTTGTGACTCTTGGAACAACCATAATGTTATTTTTATTTTCAGTTTACCTGTCAGAAAAGGGCAATGCTGCTCCGACAAAGTGTCAGATTTTGTACGTCATTCGTTTCAAGGGTCTTCTTCCGTTATATTTTTCCAGGCCGGTACCAGAAATCTTTCGTGGGGGGTGATTTCAATATTTTTACCCTCAAAAGCGAGCAAAAATTTTTCCATTTTTCGGAGAGTTTTCAAGAAAATATCTCATTTTGAACATTCAAGAGGGGGGGGGGGGGAAATTATCTCCAAATCCCCTTTGAAACAGGCTACGAAAATTTTCTTCTCATTTCTTAGAAAGCATGAATCATTTTTTTGCTTGTTCCTTTGAAGAATGGAACCGTTTTTTTCCTCCCCTAAAACAAAGAAATAAAAGACGATTCTTTTCTCAACTCCCAGGAGAGGAACTAGTTTCTCCTTCATTTCAAATTGTCAAATTTGGATTATGGATAGTGGAAGACCAAATCAGGGTCCAACCACAAAATTAATGGAACATACGAAATCAGCAACCCAAACAAATTGCTATATTTAAATACCTTAGCCGATTTCTGAAGTCCAGCTGAGTTCTTGAGTTTTCCCCCATTTTAAAGGTGAGTTTTTGATTTTAATGCCACAAAAAAAAAAAAAAAGATGTTGATAACAAGCAGAACTTCTTACGCGAAGAACATTCGATTCACTGGAAAGGAACAATGTCAATTTTGGGCCTTACATCAAAGCCGGATAAAAAAAACTGATGAGATATTTTGAATAAGAGGTCCAAAAAAACTTAATTTCAATAGCTTGCTCACTTTTTTGCAGAATCATTTTACCTCCCCAGCAGGAGAAAATATCAAGTTTGGGGCCCTAATCGGGATTGGATGAAACATGCGATAGAATATTTGGAATCCAGCAACAGGGGCGGAGACTTAGATTTTTCCCACATGTCGCAAAATTTTAATCGTAAGGGGGGAGGGCTGGATCCCCATCCCCTTACCAATTTCAAAAAATAGTATTTTTCCATACTCATTGGACTTGTTTATTAGTTCAAGGTAGACCAAGGGTACTGTAGGGGGTCACGGCTTGGTTCTCCAAAGCAGTGTCCTAGAATCGCCTCCTTCAGGGACACCTCCGGGTTTCCAAGGCATTCTGAGAATTTTAGACTCTCTATCTTAGGGGCCCAGTCTGGACCTCCCCTTCTGGGCTACCCTTGGCAAATTAGATCGCGCAGTAAGTTTCTACGGCGTTCTTTTAGTCTTATGTACCAAAGAAGCCCTCACTCTCTATGAGACTGACGGGCATCAATTTTATTGTGCCTGTTACATCCTTCTCGGACGTGGCACCAAACAGGGGCAGAAGCTCCAACCCCCTGTCTCCTGTACATTTGTATTGCTAAGCTGTAGATTAGGAGGAACCAGGTCCGTACCCGTTTGGTCACAACGACGGATGGAGAAGACCACATCAAGTGGCAATAATTTCAGCGGTTAGTGGCTAGGCTATATTTCGACTTAGTTGGTATTTTTAAGCTTCCACTGTGTTAGTCTGTGAGTGCCCCTTCCCGTACCCTTGTGACGTAAATACCCAATAGGTCAGCAGGAGAGCCCAGCAATGGTGAACGCACCTTTAGTTCGCCAGAAGTTGAACTTTTACAACAAATGCTAAATTCACCTAGTTATAGTTGTGTAACATTCCAATAGGTGTCGCTCTTCAACCATAACAGTGGTTTTCTTTTTATTTCACTGTGATTGGAAAAATTGAGAGAAATAGTAGATTACTATACAAGAGGGTAAAGTGATGAGCTTATGACAACGAGTGCAAAGTTTGTGAAACGAGCCGAGGGCGAGAAAGGACCTTAAACATAACTACGGATAGGTCTTTCTTCCTGATATTATTCCCAACGACCACGAATAAGAAAAAGCTATCTGACTCTGCGCCATCTTTACTACACGCTGTAAAACACATGGTGTTAAAACGCAACTTTACCCACAGTTTTGCGTGGGTAAAGTAGCACTTTAACAGGAGATATTTAGAAAAAGCTTTTTTCCGAGGTTCGACAAATTTTTGGCATGTCGTAAAAAAATCTGACATGTCGCAAGCGCGACATGCGCGACACGAAAGTCTCCGCCCCCTGATTCAGCAACTCAAGGACCTCCTATTTTTTTTTTAATTTTAAATTTCCTATTTATTTATTTTATTTATTTTTTCAGAATTACTATCTTTTTTAACATTTTTTAATATTAATTATTCCAACTATTTATTTTTTTATTTTAATTTTAATTTAAAATTAAATTTAAATATAGGTATTTAAATTAAATTATTTATATAATTTTTAAATTTATTGATATCTTGGCTCAAATTTTGAAGCCAATGAATTTTCGTCTCTCAAAAATTATGCCTTGAGCTTAAATCGGTGTCAGATTAAAAATCCCATCGATGCGCGATATTCGTAATCAGGGACCCAAAAACCTATCTCCATAGTTTTTTCCATAGCTTGCCATTTAATATCTTAGCGTTAACAGTATATATCCGAGCCCAATCTCGTTTTCTTTTCGTCCCAGAAGCAACTAAGTTAAGAACGAAACAAAATGACACGTTCATCTCTTTTCTGTTCTGCTAATTTTTCAAGAAAAATGTCTCGTTGGGACTCCTCTATTGAATTTGAGAAATTAAAGTCATTACTCATCAGCTTTCTTTCGTCATAAGATGCCTGGATTCCCGCCCCGCACTCCCCCAGCTGGGGAGAATTTAGGAGCTGACTTATTGTTTAAAATCAACTAAAAGTCAACGACTTGTACAATTTTGCCGAACGTGTACTGAATTTACCCTAAGTGTCTAACAAGTGCGAGGTCTGGAGATGACTTAACCACCCTCTCCCACATGTCTGTAAATATGTTCTACAGTGCAATATAGAGTAAATTTCTAATTATCCTTTAACAACAGCTTAGTTCGTGTTAGTTTAGACGTAAATTAGAAATTTCTTGTTAGTTATTAAGCAGATACTTTTCATGTAGACCTTAAAATTACGCAACTACTGACTAAAAATATCCCCTCCCTCGTTAGGATATGATTTCCAAAAAAAATAAGAAAGACAGAAAAGAGGAAAGACCAGTCCTCAGATTTTTGAGCTGCCTCCTCACTCATGATTTCCACACGGCACCACTAGCCTGCTAGCACGATATTATCACGTAATTAGTACAAGTCCAAGCAGGCCCAAAATTCATTCGATGGCCTAAACATTGTCAGTGGCAGGCTGGTCATACATTTAGTCCTTAGTGATGGAGCTATATGGGGTCCCTCACAAACAATTTTTGGCGAGCTTCTCCTTCTTCAGGCACACGGTATCCGATGTTGAACGTTGGCGGTCGCGATTTCTGACGCGCGACTTTCCTGGGCAAGGTTAATCGGAGTAGTTTGCCATTGCTTCCCCACGGCTTATTGCGTTAGAATTTTCCTTTCTCTATGCCGAAAAGTGTACAACTGCAGTTCGCTTAATAGCTACGTGCTTCACGATGCTGAGTAAGCTGTCCACGGTATGCACACGCATAGTACCAATCTTTCTGATCTGGTGGTAACATGCTCTGCAATGGTAATGCCTTGTTCGTTCGAATTGACGAGATGACAGAATACGTTATCTTTCCACCTCGATTGATATTGTAGTCGCTATGTGCGCTAGGACGTAGTGGGGGTATCGAATATCACTAGCCATCTAGCTTTTTGGTGTTGGTGAGACGCGAATCCGAGACGCAAGGATTGCGAAGCGGGCACGTTACCACTCGGTCACACAGCGACCTTTTGGCGAACAAACGCACAAATGTTTGAGATTACTGAGCCCCTTTTGGTGATTACTTAGGCTCTGCTGATCACTCGACACTGTTAGTCCGACACAGAACATTGTACCAGAGCTATACAACAAAAATATCTTATTGATAGTGCGCAAGGCGTCTTTAACTATGCTGGGGCCCTTGGGCACATAAGAATTTGGGGCCCTTTTGGAATGTAAAGAAAGCGAATTATACAAAAAAATTTTATCTTGGATAATTAAATATATAATAATATGTTATTAATTATATGTTTGCATATGCTGTTGGTTTTTTGACTCGTTTTGTTTAAGATAATGGTTTCCTTCGGGATTTCTGCTGAGCAAAGTCTTCTATTATATCCTCAAAGTCAATTGTTTGAAGGATATCACTTTCTATGCTCATTATTGACAAATTACTTAAGCGTTCTTGCAACATTGTTGTTCCTTGTTCGTAATTCATTCTTTATCCTCTTAAGCTGCGAAAAGGATCGCTCTCCACTACAATTGGTAACCATTAGGCAGATGAATATTCTTGTAGCAACTTCAACATTTGGGAAAGTTTCTTCTAATTTATCTGACTTTATTAGTTTATGTAAGGCTGAGATATTTAAATCCGCTGATTGTTCTGGTATGTTTCTTAAATATTGGCTTAAATGTAAACATTCTGTTTTGAGTTCATATGCATTAATGTCTTCATAATAAAATTCTGCAAATTCGTTGCATTTTTCAGTCAACTCGTCAGATTCAATTATTGTTAACTGACAGAGAAAACTAAATCTATTATGAATTTCTTGGTATGCTGCCAAATGCTTTTTTAAATGTGTATTTAATGTGTCAATTATGGGAATGAAAGTATCTACACGAAATTTTGCCTTGCCTCTCAACTGTGCAGTTTCTGATGATCCTTCAAAAAAAGTAATGCGTGTGCTGTGAATTTTTTTTCTTTCAAATTTATCTTTGTAGTCAGCATCTGGAATTTTTCCTTTAGCAGCCGTTTCGTAATGATCAAAACTATTGCGTGCGTTATTGACATAACTGACCAGAGATTCGTAAAGTTTTGTAACAACGTCCATAGTCATAGTGCTATTCTGTAAACTCAGACTTCTTGTTTTATTCATAATTCCTAAAAAGCATTCCATATTTCCGTCAGAAGAGCAGTCTCAAATTTTTCCATTTTTTTGCTAAGCTTTGGGCTTCGTTTTTAGTGTCTCCTGGTTGATTGATGTCAGTTGCGATGAATGACAATGCTTCAGAAATATTCAAATAACCATTTTGCAAAGCATTAATAGCATTGGCACGTGTAGACCATCTAGTATCCGAAAGAGGCTTCAGGACGCTATTTGCACCTAAATGCTCTGTCAAAATTTTCCATCGTTTGGTCGAAGCTGAGAAAAAATTGTACAATTTTTGTACGAATTGAAAGAATGCTACTGCTTCAGTAACACACTCAACAGCCTGAACACCAACCAAATTTAGCGAATGTGCCGCACATGTAACATAAATTGCATATTCGCATACTAGATTTTTTTGCTGGTGAATAGAGGAGCCATTTTCTTTCCAAAGACTCACTATTTGTCAGTTTACAGGTAAAGATATTTTTACTCAAGTATCTTGTTTTTGTTTTACAACTTGAATCTGGAAAGCTTGTAGAAGTTTCGGAGAAGTCGCAATTTTTATTTTGGAAAAACTCTTGTTATTTGTTTCTTCAACCATAAAAAACGAAGTAAGCTTAGGAAGTTTTGCCGTTTTTTCTTTTTGAGCTATAACTCTTTTTCTTTTTTGTGAACCACTTAAATATGTTCTTTTCGACATAATGAAGTAATGTTTAAACGAACAGTACCTGTAATGTTGAAAAAAAAAATCTGCACCGACCAAAAATCCCTGAAAATTTTTCGCGATGATCTTGCATCAGATTCACTTACCGTTTTTCGCATTTCGTGACTGAATATGGATATTCATTTTTTCTTCACTAATTTAAATTTATAAAATAAAATTTCATAAATTCAACATTCATACATTCTTCATATAGAATTGAATCAATAATAATTGATTTTTATTGAATAAATTTCTGCATTTGAGAAGTGATTGACGATGCTATATGAGGGGTCCTTCGGGGCCCCCCTCAGGATGGGGGGCCCTGGGCACGGGTCCCGTGTGCCCTTATGGTAAAGACGGAACTGATAGTGCGTTGTACATCGTACAGTCCAAATAAGTAAGTCCAAAGGCGTTTGATTCGCCTTCTCGATAATCGATACGTTACAAAACCTCCGTCACTGGTTCGAATTTGAAGAATGCGCTCTCTAAATACTTGCCATTCACGATGGTATTTCCCAGATCCTACTCTGTCGCCATACCCTCCGCACATTTCGTTCTGATTTTCTGGTTCCGGATTTTTATTAGTCATCGGGCACGGTGCTCGCCGTGTCAATATGTTAATAATTTTCGGTGTTTTGTGACGTAACACGCAGCCTGAATTTCCTAGATGACACACGATGTTTGATTGACTTATCCCGTACGAAAGTCAACGTGCGGATCCGTCTTAATTAACGATTATAGGTACTGGTAAAAAAAGGTGTTCGAGAACGATGATCTGCGGTTAGGAGCGCGTGTTGCGTTATAAAGTACCCGACACATACCTACATAAATATACGCGCCGCTCCGATCATTAATTGGAGAAAGTGAAAATTTGTCGAAAAAAGTACACGTGCACATCGCAAAATGCACGAAGCATCGAGCCCATTCTATTTCTGCATAATACTCTACCACATACTTGTACTGACTCACTAGCAACCCCCTAGAACCACCACAGGCAGAAGATCTCGGAGAACGCAAACCCACCCCCAGGAAGATTAGTGAACGCCGACAGAGGCACCTCAACAGCACCCTCAGCTTCCCCATAGAGCAGGAAGAGAGGGAAATCCCGGGCAGAGTCGCGCATAATTTAGAATTTATTGTCGTTGTGTTGGCCAAAAGGAGTGGATACTATATTTCTAACACCCCTGAATCCGCCGAAAGGAGCTGAGTTTCTCTCGACGCGCAGCTAATGGTCCCGTTGAAATCGGATGTTAAATAAGACCAATGATATGGGAGCCAGGGGCACTGGGACATTCCCCCATTCGTGAACCAAACTGGAAACTGAAAACGACTAAGTTCGAGTTTAAACCAGTCAGCATCTTTTGGGTTCGAAATTTTGGATTTCCTATTTTCACTTTTCTCAATTTGTTTTCTTTTTCTCCTGGATCTTGGATTTGACTTTCCTACTTTATCATCCCGATCACTTTTTCGTCAGAAGTGATGTAGCATCGCTATCAATGTAAACGGCTGAGAAAAGTACCAAGCGGGATCTCGAAGAAAATGGTTTAGTCCCTTAAAAGGTCAAGATTTTCCACCCTCTCCACCCAAGTAGGAACCAAAGGAACTTTAGAAATACTAGCGAAAAAGTATCGGAAAAAGATAATCGAAACAAAGATGTTTCCAGGTCGTGGATTACGAACATCCCTTCAGGTTTCTAATCTGGCCCTAATTTTAATCCCGAAATCAAAATGTCCTTGAAAACAGATTAGCTTGAAAAATCGAACTGAGTTTCATAAACTTCTCGATAGCTGATACTAAATATCACTTTAACTTTTAGTCAATCACACCCGGAGTTCGGTCTCTGCCCCGATTTCTCATTCAGAGAAGAACAAAATCGACTTGACTGTGGAAGTAAAACAAGTCAGTAATTAACTCCACCCCAGACGACTTGAACCAGGAAATCTCCTCAAGATACAGAAGGAAAAATAGTAAGAAATCAGATTGATTACATCCTCGTGAATAAGCGTCTCCAAAATAATGTTATAATAATTATAATAATCAGTCTTTATTAGTATGTGGACATAAATAAACACTTTCTATCCCACATACCGAGCCCCCGTATCGCCTCCCCTATGTTACGCCAGACCTGTCTGTACTAAAAGGTGTACCTACTCTCTTGATAATTTCGTCCCTCCAGCTCGTTGCTGGTCTGCCTCTTCTCCCCATGGCCGTAAAGAACCCAAAACGTCGCTTTCCTGCACCATCTCTCAACCTCCATCCTCGCTAGGTGGCCTCATATTGGAATTTCAATTTTTTGATCGAGGGTATGATCCCTCTACATTTTATTTTCTTCCTGATTACTTTCACTCTGATCTTTTCTTTTCTCTTGATTCCCATAATGCTTCTTTTCATTCCCCTCTGCGCGACCACCAGCTTTCTGGATTGGGCTAG
Organism: Acanthococcus lagerstroemiae; assembly: GCA_031841125.1. Lineage (NCBI taxonomy): Eukaryota > Metazoa > Arthropoda > Insecta > Hemiptera > Eriococcidae > Acanthococcus > Acanthococcus lagerstroemiae. Next base: position 65,068,425 of record CM063106.1, read on the forward strand.
CGAAGGAGGGCGTAAAAAAGGAACTGGTAAAGCCCAAGCCGTATCTTTCCGTAGCATACAGCATCATAAAATCCAAGGTGAAGGCGTGGATAAAGAAGTAGTTGGGAATGCATTGGCGGATGGCCAGTGGTACGGAAGTCAGCAAAACATTGATGGGGACGCCCCTGGGAAGTACGCCGAGTTCTTGCTAGGGCTTGATAGAAAACATGCTAGGCTCATGGTCGGACTACTAACTGAACATGGAGCCACAAAACACACGTGCACTATGGAGAAAAGGAGGAGACCTCGATTCAAATCACATGCCAGGACTCAGCAATAGCCGTGACAGGGTGGAAGTATTAGTACTGTAGTATCCAGCACCCAATGAAGTCAAAGGGATAGAACTCAGTAAAATTCTAATTTTGGATGAAAATTGAGGCTACTGAGCTGATCCTTGATAGCGCCTTGAGGAAAAGTGCAACAGACTACAAAGTCTATGAGCACTCGGCGCATACATCGCCACCTCACACAAAAGAAGAGAGAGAATATGCTGATGATACTGCGTTAATAGCTCCCAGCAAAACAGATCTTCAGTAAATCCTACAAAAATTCAAACAAGCCGGACAGGACTTTAGTATATATAAGAATAATATTGAGAAAAACAAAACGGATGGTTGTAGAGAGAACCTTAAAACAAGGGCAGTCTAGTCATTGATAGAAGTTATAAAATTCCAGTCCGAGGACACAGACAGACTGTGCTAAGGCCACATAAATGATGTCCTGTGGCCTTAGAGTATATGGAGTATGTGGGGTTGCGCTTGTATGTTTCGGGTGGGAATTTTGAGTGTATATACAGTGTGTCCTCAATGTAGAAAGGTGTGGCAAATTTAAAAGTAGTGGGCGCATCAAAAATATTTCATTTTCATCGATGTGTTTTTGTATTTTATTTTATTTTTTCTCATATTGACTGAAATCTGGGAGTAGATTGATTTTACGTCTGAAAAGAAATAACGTGTTGTAGAATAGCATTGCAAAGTTGAAGACTAACAAATACACATTTCATATTAATACTTCCTCTGAATCAATTCTTCCATTCATTTTTTAATACCTATGATGTTAAATTGAAAGTAGTATGGGGGACTGAGCTAGCACTCAATCAACTAAACTCTCGCAGATAGCTATCAAATTATACTTGAAAGTAATTTGGATAAAAATAAGAATTTTATATTAATATCTCGTATTATATATTTGCTTAGCTTGGAAATCTGATTAAAGTTTTTGTATTAACCTCCTAACCCCTACATTCCACATACAACAGTTTACAGATACCTACTGCCTACTTATATCTATTTAAATCCATTTGTTTAAGATTTAAACTCGAAACAGCACCCTATCAATAGTTTTATACCAACTCGATCACAATTTAACAGCCTTTACTTAAAATTTCAACTGCCCTTATCATTAAAATCTTCTCTTATACTTTTTTTTTTTTTTTTTATCAAGGATACACTGTATAGACTGTTAAAAATAACCTCCAAAATATATGAGCACACAAACTATGAAAAAAAAAAAATAGATTAGCTTTGATCGCTCTAGACAATATGCACAGGTAGAAAATGAATTAGCTTGAGAAAAAATAAATAAAATGCGAAAATACATTAATAAAAAATAAATATTTTTGACACCCCCTACTTTTGAATTTCCATACACTTTCTACATTCAGGACACGCTGCATATACGCTCGAAATTCACACTTGAAATATATGAGCGCAGTTGCATGAGTTCCAACACTTTGAGACATTAAGTATGTGGAGTTAGCGTAGTCTGTTTTGTGTCCTCGGACTGGCATTTTACAACTTCTATTGACAGAAAACAAATTGAAAGAGTTACCAAATTCAAATATTTCGGGTCTATGATAAACTCAAATTTGGACTGTAATGAAGAAATTAAAATTAGATGCGAAAGTAGACTGAAAAACATTCTCATAGACAAGGATACACCCTTCTCTGGACGAATGAAGGTTGTTCAATGTTATGTAATGCTAGTATTATTGTATGAGGTGGAGATATGGTCCATTAAGATAATATCAATTAATTGATTAGAAGTAACAGTAACGTGGTTTCTCCGAATATCTTGTGATAAAATAAGCAATAATGAAGATGAATACCCCTACTAAGCCCCTAACGAACACAGCGACTATGATATCAATGAAGGTGGAAACATAGCGCGTCCTGTAACCCCCACCAGTTCACACGAACTAGGAATTACAATCGCAGGGCGTGTTACCACCAGATCAGAAAAATTGGTACTGTGTCTGTGCATGTCGGGGACAGTTTACTCAACATAATGAAAAAACACGTGGCTAGTAAGTGAACTACAACTGCACACTCTTCGGCGCACAAAAGGAAAACTCTAATGCAGCTACACCGTGGGGAAAGCAACAGTATACTACCTCGACTAATTTACTACCCAATGAGAGTCGTGCGTCAAAAACCTCGACCGTCAACTTTTGTCATCGGACATGGCTATGTGGACTTGGGAGTCATCAGGGAACTGGAGTAAATAATCACAAGGAGAAAAACTGCATATAGGTGTTTTGGGGCACACCTTGAGAGAAATATGAATTACTTAGACTCATTCTGAAAGGCAGAATTGAAAGAAGGAGACCCAAAAGCATCAGAAAATTATCTTGAATGCAGAATCTTAAGAGCTGGAGTAGTAATGGGGAAACTGATGTTTTATTCAAAAATGCAAGAAACCGCAACTGTGAGCAGCATTAAGAAGGTCTGTTATTCCGGATATTTTCTGATGACTTAACACGTCCGACCCAGTGCAGTTATGATCAGTGTATGCGTAGTTTGAACAGTTAGCACTCGACAAATTATAGTAATCGCAAAATTTGGAAAGTGAGAACTTTCTTCAGAGTTTCAACAAAAATATTTTAGCATACCCGCTGATCTTTCCATCAAATATGAACCAAAGAGAAGGTTCCCTCAAGCTGATCATTATGTCTTTCCACACTAAATTAAATTTCAAGTTTTCATTATAAAATTCGGTAAATGCACGATTCATGTGAAATTTTGCACATTCCCCGTCAATATTTCGCCGGAATCGACTTCACTAAGTCGCATGCACCGGAAGCTGACTCTATTTTGGTACACTTTTTTCCATATTTAAAGGACTTTTCTCCTCCTAATTGAGTTACGTATTAGCAGATCGGCCTCGAGTGATATCGAACAGTATAGTTGTATCGAAATCGAAACGCGACTACCAAATTCGTACAATATTCTCGCCTCTTCCTCATTCTGACCGAGGTTTTCGATTTTATTCAGTTTCACTGCGCAGCTTCTCAATTTCCTCACAGCAGACGACTCGACTCTCTCCTTCGATTCGCATCTTCTCACGTGCCGATATTATACGACTCGATTTCACGATTTTTCCCATCCGATTACGATCTTCGATACGGAAGAGTTACGATCGTAAGAAATGGGAACGGATTCATAATCGGGCTACGATCGTGCTCGCATTAAAAAATGCCCAAATTGCGTCGATAATACGTATTAGCAGCTGATGTTATTGTTTTTTCAATCCGTAGCAAAATTGTGAAATTTATCGCCGCGGTCGCAATAAACGGCGATTATAGTAACGACTGAACGTAAAACTAGTTAATTATTCGCGACCAACGACCAATGCGCTTGTTTGTCTATCGTTGAGACGGCACAGAAGGTGAGCTGTCTCGAAAAATTAGGATCGGTTTCACGTCTGCGGACACTTTAAAAACGTTTAGTTATTTGAAACAGTAAACGTGAGTGGCTCATTACATACTGGAATGTAGGTTTCGAGTGCGAACCAAAATCGGCCCGTCAGAGTGCCGGCGAGTACGATGTGCTCGTTCACGACACAGAGAGTCGCCAAATTTTTACAAACTTATTTCATAATCAGGCAGCGTTCGTAACGGTGACCTTCGAGGAACACCGCGGAAGTTGTTGAGGAGTCTGACCAATTTGAATGCAAGTTTGGATTTCGGTATGGAGGTCTAGATCTCGTCAACTATCCCCTGTAGCCGGACGTCGATACGACTGTCGGCGAGAAACTCGATAATTTACGTAACAATAAAGGGATGCCAGTTTAAAAAACTGAGGAAGAGGTACCATGAATTTCCTGAAGAAAAATAAGGCCTTGAGAAGTATTCGAAGAGTTATGGCCACCATCGGCAGCCATGTTCATCTTCCTCGGTGGCAGGGCCGTAACAAGGGGGATGGGGGCAATTCCCCAAGCAAAAAAACAAACAAAATGAAACAATTGATAAATTATTAGAAACAAATTGTAATCGAATGAAAAGGAAAAGGAAAAGACCCAACAACTTGAGAAACCCTATGTCTAATATCATTGTTGCCAACATATTCAACTCCAATATTTCACTTCTTAGCACGCAAAAATCCGAAAGAACAGACCTCTCTGAAGAACTCTTATTTAGTTATGATTTGGTGGTGGAAAACACTTACAATGACACTGATAAGACATTCGAGAATAAGAATGGAGCAAGTGTTATAGACCTAGTTATAAGAAATAAAAAAGTAAATAAGACTGACCAACTTAACATTGAAAATAGTACCATGTCACAACACAAGACAATTAAATTAATCAAAGATGCCCGTGTCACTTTATTTATTTATTTATATTTGAGTCTCCCCCCCCCCCAACAGGTGCCCGAGGTTCCCATTGGCAGGAAAAGACAGTATGTACAATATAATTCTTAAAAACAAAAAATACTTCTTAATTGAAGGGTGGGGGATAAAGAAGAAGGAAAAGATGACAGAAAGAGGTAGGAGGAGACAGACACCAGAGCAAGGGCAGAGCGGGGGGCGAGGGGTGCACAGGTCAACAAGTGGCAATTGAAAATTGTGAATTGAGAACTGAAGGTTGAAGGTTGAAGGAAGCTTAGAGGCCGAAACAAACCACACTTGCGCGGTATAAGGAAAAGAACTGCAGAGACTAGGACCTACATACACTCGAGTACTTTATAATGACTGATCATGAAGAATATGTCGATCCCAGGGTCTTTTTGGGCATATTATTATATAATGCTGGAATATTGTCCATACTCGATGCTGACCCTCTACGTGCTACAAATAGATCAGTATTTCTTCCACTGAATGTAGGGACCCTGAATTGAATACGTATTAAGTTGTTGGAATCCAGGCTTTTGTTATTCAGAACATCCCTCAAGACGATCAACTTTACCAGACATCTGCTATTTTTTATACTCATAATCTCAAAGCCAACCAAATGTTCTCCTACCATTTCAAAAGGGTAATACGTTAAGATTTTGTAATACAAGTATTTCAAAAAACTTTTTTCAATTTTCTCAATTTTATCTTTACCTTATTGACTTGAATCCCATACAACAGCTAGGAAAATTCCAATATTTTAGATAGCCCAGAAAAGGTGAAAATAGTAATCTACGAAATGTTCGAGGAAAAAATAAAAAAACCAAATCTGACAGATGATAAAATTAAATTAATTAAAAGTGCTAAGAACGGACACGAGGTCAATGAAAATGTGAAAAATGTTTTAAAACTTACTGAAGGGATCACGGAAAAAAGCACCGAGAATAAGAAAATAAAATCACAAGATATACGGCGGGATAATACTTTGGAAAGATATAAACAAATACTGAAAAAATTATAGTAAGACTAAAACACAAGTACAAAACTAAAAATGAAATAGCAATAATTCTGATAATAACCAAAGTAATTAAGAAAATAGGAACGTATTACAGAAATGAACCATTTAAGATCAGTAACGTAGAAAAAATGAGTGTGTGATGATTCAGGGGTGTGGGGAAAACCTTATAGAATATTAATGGGGTACAGGTCAAAATTTAAATTTCCGCCACTAAGAACGGACGATGGTGAGGAAGTGAACGCTAGAAGACGTAAGAAAATATGAACTAATAAGCACAAAACTATTCCGGGAAACAAATAATAGTACAGAAGCATATCCATTAGAAAAAGACAGCACTACATTAAAACTTACAAAAACTGAATTAGATGACATTATTAAAAAATTAAATAACGAGAAAGCGAATGGAATAGACAATATATCCAATAAAATGTTTAAAATCTTAAATAAATAAATACCGACCAAATTTTCTAAAAACAATTTATAGTAGATATTTGGAGTCGCAAAAATGTGAAAACGGGGGCATCACTAACACTACTGTGTGACCGTCTGAAGGCAATTAAGGGGAAAAGTTGAAGCACATTTTTCATGGAAAACTTTGATATAATTTTTATCATAACTCATTTTGTGTCACAACCATACTTGACGTATTTTTAGCTGAAAACTAACACTACACAACAATTTGAGATAAAAAAAAAACAATGACATGGGAATATATGATTCTATAACTATGTATTTTCAACGAGGAATTTAATGCCGATGTTAATTTTTTTATTATAATTTCTATCCCCTTCTTAAATCTGAATTTTAGTTTCATCAAGATGACACCACTCATCAAACAACTATGCTCAGTATTGTTATCAGTATCAGTGTAGCTATTTGTAAAGACAAAAAGGAATAAAACGTGAAAATTTTGATAAAATTTCAATTTGGAATATGGAAAACAAGCGTTTCTTAAGAAAAATGGTTAGCGCCGCATGGTATTCAGCATTCAAAATACAGCTAAAATCATATAATTTAATCCCATTATTTTTTATGCTGTTGTGTAGTGTAGTTTTTGTTCCTCGTATTCCACAATCGGGGGATGCCCTGGAGGGAAAATTTGAAGCGAGTGAATGGTATCCAAATGATACATTCCAAATTTCAGCTTTCCTACATTTTTTCCATTCCCACGCCATTATTAACCCGACTACAGAACAGAATGTTTTCTACACCCTGTTCCACAATGAGGGTGGAAGCTTTTCTGTGAAACTAACGCGTATAAGAGAACATAGAAGATAGACGGGAAGCCGTGTGCAGATTCAATCATTCTCCCAATTATTTTAAATTACCGTGGACATCTGTGCACTAAGGTCGCCTTCAAAAATCGACATACGCAACTAAATATACAATTATGTCATCTAATTTGCAGAATGGAAAACTTGATGGAAAAGATGTTTCTAACTGTAACTCTCGAATTATTTAGAAAACTTATCCGGAGGTGGAGACAAGGCCGTTATTTTTAGGAGAAAGATTTGAAAATTCCAGCAGAGTAATTCCTCATCATAGTATATTTTAACCCATTTTGTTTTTTGCGTTTCCTGTTGAACTGAGGCAATATTTCATCATTTACCGTGTGGTAGCTTGTAGATAATAAAATTCCTTATCCAACGATACCAAAAGTCACTTTGTAAAAAAATTGCAGGTAGCACCTTTTCACACTAACCCAACGAATTACATGTTCTACACATGGAATATAGAAGCTATTTTGTGGACTAACTAATACAGTGAAAATCGAATCTCCCTAATAGAATATATTGGTGAACGAGTAGTGGATTGGGTAGCTTAGGGAGTATCCTCTAATTCTCCAACATTTGAAAAACCAGAAAATCCAATAGCAAAAAAGGTTTTACGTTTAAATGAAATCACATTGCAGTTTATCATGAAAAGCACCTCTTAGATGGCCACACTGATCTATGTATTAGCTGTGACCGATTATACTTATTCTACATACAGAGATAGTAAACAGTATGGCATGAATCATGGAGTATGAGACATTACAAGTATGTTGTGTACTGTATTCTACGTTCTTTTTTTTTGGGGAGGGGCTTGTTGCACCTCTCAGATAACCACACTAATTTATGTATTAGCTGTTACCGATTATACCTATCCTATGTGCAGAAGTAATGAACAGTATTGCACGTATCATCGAGTACGAAATATTACAAAATATGTATATGAACGCAGGCCCATAGTGTGCGCTTGCTTTTAAACAACGGAAAATAATTTTAACATGAATACATACGGGTCGCCATGCAAAACACATTCTGCAGAAAAACGTTACCATCGTGATGTAGTTGCGTATTCCGCTTTACGCGTCATTCGTTCCATCACGTTAAAACCGGCTGACACGAAGAATGCTGAGTGACGTCGAGAATGGACGACTACAGAGGGCACTGGAATGTGGGTGGGTATGCGCGTTAACGCAGTCGCCTGGATCACATGTCCTTCCATGCAGTGGTCGGGTTCTTTCTTTTTGATAAAATTGCTTCGCATCATTTGGTGGAAATGGGGTTTGTTGGGAAGGGCAAGGAATTCAAGCGATTTTAGATGAGTCAACCTTTTTAGTTCTCCACCAGTTCCACATTTTCTAATATTTACCCTACATCAAACTCACCACCCTACAAGTAGAATCCCCATCACTGTCCGAAATCGAATCAGTGTAATCAATGAATCAAGAACCCCACAGTGAACCTATACTTGTACCCCTACCCCCCCCCCCACCCCGACTAAAACATTACAGCTAATTAGAAAAAGATTTAATCTGACCAACGAATATGTGCAAGTCTGTCGTACAACTTGGACTATGACTAAATGCCGCTAAGAATTTCCTTGGGAGAAAAACCATAAAATTAAGTTTCCATTAGGCCTCTTACCGAAGACCAGTTTTACTAAAAACCCGCGGCAATTGCCTGAGATCGTAGGCAATTCTAGATTCTTCCGGCATTTTCCTGGCACTCAGGTAATTTTTATCCAATGTCAGGCATTTTCCATATCTTACAATTCTGTCTACACTTATTTTTTACACTTCAAATTTTTGAAAATTGGCAATTTTGCTGCGTGCTGAGAGCTACAAACTATCATTCTTTCATTCATTCCGTTGACTGCAAGTCTGCTGTCTGTTTTTGTTGATAAAATGAAAAACCACAGCTTACAAAGCCTAATGAAATAATGTGTTTTTTTTTGTTAGTTGGTGTGTCAGTTCTAGAGCTAGATTCGAAAGATGTGTTCCAAAAATTTCCTACAGTCTCCGACAATCCTAGGCATTTTTATAATACAATCTCGAGTAACTCTGAAGTTGTGAGTTGGTAACGCTACCGGAGACATTGCAGAATGCATGCAGTCATACTTTCAATTTCCAAAGGCAGACATATCAGTTTCCATTTTTGGTTGGTTTCGTAGAACTAAGCACTTATAGTCCTTCAATCGCCGATACACCATTTCCTAAAACCGTACGGTTAATTACCAACACGGAAAGTCTGACTCATTGAAAACAGGTAGCAAAGAGAAGTCCAATTAAAAGGTTAATTAGGTATAATACGAGTAACACGCTACCGTAGCGTGACTTCGGATACTTTCGCGATGAGAATTCGAACTACAATGTTCCAAGCTCAGCACCGCCGACACCAAATCTGCATCATTCCAGTAATAAAGTCCCCCTCCCCTCTCCGACGCCCACAAAACTGCAGTTTAGTGATACGAATTCGTCCAAGATATGCCACTAATGCTGCACACGATAATATCTACATTATGGTGCTAATGAACCGAGTGATACCATCTAGGAAATGAGCAGACGTAGGAGAGCTTCTGAATTACTTGCTTATGCTTGTCTCGGAGAGAACCCAATACGTTCGAGCGTACATGGCCGCTACTTGGCTTACTTCCCCACATTGTTAATTAATTCTGAGAGTGATACTACGAGTAATACAATGGTCCAAAATTAATCGCGTACTGGAAACCGTTATTGGCGAATCCATTCGTAGAGAGTTGCACGCGTGGTCTGAGGACGCTCCTCATTCCATAACTTAATTTAGCACAGCTTGCATTTCCGAAAAAAAAAAGGTAAGCACTTGTTAATCTACTTACCTAGTACAGTGATCAGAGAGATCAGAGGTCGGGCTGCACACTGCAAAAAAAAAAAAAAAAAAATTGAATTACACATGACGAATTCGGAGATCAGTTGCTGTGTAGGACGAAAGAGGTTAAACGGCTTACACACGCATGGGACGCAGCTCCTCTTTCAAACTGAGCCCAAAATCCATATTATCTACAGATTGATGAACGAGCCAAAGCAGAGCTCACCACTTTCCCAGCATACAGGGGGCAAAGGTCTCCTGTAATCTCTCCCATTCGTGTCAGTAGGTGACTATTTTTTTGAAGTTTCTGCATTTATGAACTGACTGATGTCATCTTTCTATCTTTTAGTTTGCTTCCTCCTCATTCTTTTCCAGCCCAGAGGTTGCTAAAAATGTTCAGTCGAGTCTGACAGAGAAAATTGTACAATACTTTCACATTATAAAATTTTCTTCGAAATTTCCCTGACTTTTCCCGGTTTTTCAGAAACTGGTCACCCTGGATAAAAATTAAGTTATGTTAAAAAATTACAATATACCTGCTAACGTTCACCTTCCTGCGTCGCCACACGTACTCAGACAAGGCGGTAAGGGGTGAGTGAAGAGGAAGCGCGTCCGGCTGTGGTGCACCCAAATTTCAGGTTGGTGCTGGGTGAGCGTTAACCTAGGTTAGTAGGGGGTGCCATGGCGACCTTTGCAGGACAGCGCGTACAGGAAGCGGAATAGCGAAAGGAGGCCCGGGTCAGCCTGAAAGCATCCCTCCGGCCACTGATGCGATACTCGAGAGGGTAGTTTCCGGGGCCTGGGGTGCGGTGTCTCAGAGGCCACTTTGGATTAATTCTTCTGAAACTGTCATAGATAATTCTCAAGCTAGTTTAGAAATTTCCAAGTAGCGTCCAAAGTTAGCTGGTATATTATAGTTTTTAACCATAAGTTTATGGGGGTTCCCCTAAAGTGCGTCACTTTGCCCCCTTTACTCTAACCTCTATTTATTCAGTTCAAGATTTTTTTGATTTATAGGTTTTGACAGCCATATGTGAGTGAAAGTACCACACATGCACTAAAAAGTAAGCTCTTTTGTGCAAGGTTAAAGAGACCTTCAAGTATTTCTCCTAATGACCAATATTTTGACCATTCCTTGGTTATCCTGGAGTTAATTAAATACTTCTCCTAATGACTAATATTTTGACCACTCGTTGGTTGTCTTGGTGTCAACTTCAGTTTCAATATAATTGTCAAACGTCAGTTTTTGCCCGAGATAAATTCCTTCATTATCTCAATGTTTTTACCTTTTATCAGTTTTCCTTAGGATCGCAAGCTAAAATTTTTGTTTTTTGTATATTAATTGAAAGACCAGCTTTCCAATTCTGTGCAGTCAGCTCTGGCATCATAATTTTCAATTCATCTATTGATTCTGAAAACAGAACAATTTCCCATTTGTACTGATTCCTCTTGCATCACAGTCTAGATTTTGGAAAATTTGCTTTAGTAAACTATGGAAAAGGATTGGCGATAGGAGGTCCCCTAGTCTGACGCCTTTTTTTGTATCAAAATGAGCCCCTTTTATTTCGGTTTTCATCCTGGCCTTCAGTTATCATTAATTCTTCCTTTATTAGTTTAATAAGAATTTGAAGTTTTCCTTGACTTGTTAATGTTGATATAAATTCGCACTTTTCCATAACTCGTTTAACAGTGTGTATATGATCCACAATTGAAAAGGTCAACGAAAGCCTGCTTGTTCTAAAGGTTATTCTGAAATTAAGATTTGCCTGATTTTTTATTTTCGATTGTTTTTGAGAAGATTTTTGCTTGGCTTTTATTTATTGATTCTGTGTCTGTCTCCTTTTCTGAAAAGAATTATTAACTCCGAAAGCTTCCATTCGGGCAATTTTTATTTTTATTTTAAACTTTTCGTTGAATAGCTTGGTCAAAATTTCTGTTATTTTTCCCCACCCATAGTTGAACCATCGTGTCCAGAACTTTTATTCGTTTTCAACCAACTACCAAACTGATTTCAATATTTTGGTTGTCATTTTGCTAAATATCGGGGAATCCCAGGCAATTTTGAAAAAATCTCCTCAATGTCTTCTGAATTTCTAGAATTTTGTCAAACTCCTCAAATTTTTGGCATGTTTACACCATAGTTTTGGTTATGTCTCCTAAATTCTTTCGATTAAGTCCGTTAAATTTTTTGTTGAATCTCCTGAAAATAATCAAATTTCTTGTAGATCTCCTGAATTTCTCTTGACTGATTTTTTTGTGAGTTCTCAGATCTCGTGAACTCCCTTGAAACTTTAAGAACCGACTCTGAAATCCTTCAACCTAGGCTGGTAACACTGCCGTCAAATTTCACTGAAAAATAATTATTTGAATTCTTCTTGAAAATAAACTGTTAGTACTGCGATAATTGGCTATAGAGTGTAGACATCAAGACTGTGCATGTCTACACTCTACAGTAATATCAATTATCGCAGTTATTACAAAAAACAGTACATAATATTTTCAAATAATAATTTTCTGGTGAAATTCCACCCGCTGTTTTCACATAAAATAGCAATTAAATCACCGTATAGCCATCTAAAACTTATGAAAACATCATTTTCACTTCACTATGTATTTTCATTACTTCAAAAGTCGCTTTTTACATGTCGGACACAAAAATCAAACGCGAAATCGAATTCAGCAACGCAGATAACCTGTAAATCGAGCAGTCACAGGCGCAAATGAGAGAGGAACCCAGCCGCAATCCTTTGAAAGACCTCTCCCTCCCAAAAAAAGAATAAAAACTTGCAGGAGCGAAAGAATTTTCAGCATTATTTTAATAATCAAACTACCCCCACCATGAGTTCCTCACCACAGGTCAACTACTTGCGCTTATGCGAACATCTCCATGAAATGACTGATTTGGTCTGTATTCCTTTTGATGGCATCCCGAGGAGTCGGAGCCAAAATATACTTTCAGAATTTTACCGACTCCGGAAACCGATAAATCGATACTTATTTCAAAATTTATTTTTCCGAACTCTCATGAGATGGAATCGATCCAAACTGCCGTCTGCTTATGACTCGCGTCATCAGTAACACGACGCTTCGAAAATGAACATGTTGAATTTTTAACGTTTGTGGGGGACGAGAAGAACGATTATTAGTCAAAATTATCAAATAAAAGAAGGAGGGGCATAGGCTCATGTGTCCCATAGTCGATCGATCTGAAAATGTATTAAAATTTTATTTCATTTTATTTAAATCATTTGGGGAAGGGGAATAAAATGAATCCACTGAATGAAAATAGAGAGCACTTCTTTTTTTTCATCGACGAAATTTTTTACCTAAAGTTTCATGTAAAAATAAATTTGGAAAATTTCAATTTTTTTGCTACAACTTTACATACATATTTTCAAGGTTAAAGGTAACAAAATTGCCTCACTCGTCGAAAAATTTCGAAAATTTTTCCATTCAATTTCATACACACTATTGAAGACAGTATCTCGTAACACTTTATTTTTAATTGAGGATAATAAAGTGCTTTCGGAACATTTTTACGTAGGTAATTAATGGTAAATGTTTCGATAGTATTGCTATGTACGTGGCCACCTTGACCAGTTCACCCTTGCCCAACTTTGAGACCAAATACCGTATTAATAATTTAATACTTCTAGCTCCAGAATTCTCCGTGCACTGAAATAACTATCACTCTGGCATTCACGTTATCGAATAACATATATATGTGGAAAAAACATCGAACTTAGAATGTCAATTAAAAAAAATCGGAGAAATATATCGGATACAGATTTAAAATCACTGGGTCCCCCTTCAAGGTCCACAAGGTCAGAATAGACACAGTCAGTTCGATGCTGATAGAAACAAGTGCCTGCTATTATCGAATTCATAAATTGTATAAATTCATACAGAAACCGTCAATTCGATGAGCAAACTTTTGAACACAAAAATTGTCAATCGAAGACAACTGTAGCCCATTTCGGATCACACGTTGAATGTTTCCAGTTTCGACTGAACTGTTCATCATCTCACTCAACCTACGCCTAGTGTCTACAATGGATTACCGTTGCAAATTCAGTGACTCTGCATCACTGCTGTTCCACCCCCTCAATTCCGTTTCTTTCTCGTTAAATGGAACCACAACTTGAGCCTTCAAATAGTCAAGTAGGTAACTTCATCATCGAATACCTTCGTGTTATTGCATACTTACTGCCGCAATTCGATTGTGTTATATCAAAATTCAATAAAACACTCCGGCATTTACGGCACAGTATAGGCAATATACCGGCCACTACTGTTCTCAGATTAGCAAATGTATCGAATGAAGGCAAAATAATGAAATACCTGATACGTTATCCTATCAGTCGTTGAACTCGGGAAAATGAACCTTTTATGATAAATCTGCGAATCAAATAACTTTCCGAAAAATTGATTTTGTTCTCCCATTTCCTGTTTAGTGGCTCCTAGTAGTTTGGTTCTAAATACCATTTTTAGAATCGAGCTTTGTGATTTTCCAGTCTGTAAATAGAATATCGCCTGAAAAAGTAGCTAATATTTGGTCTCAACTCACTTCGGTGGTACCACGGGGGTAGGGGAGGAGATGAAAATCAAATACTCCCAAAATTGAAATCAGCGACCTCAAACGCCCATAAATGAACCCACAACCCTATTTTGAATTTCTTATCTATACTCTTGCTATTTGAAACCTTCCTCAGGCAATTGACCCAGAACATAAAGCCAAATTATTTCATACTAAATAAAAATCAAAAATGACCACCCAAGATCGCTGTGAACGAGTTTCTAATGTCGTTAAGAACCGAGAAACGCTTAATTTTTTGAGCATTATCTTTGAGGCAATGTTATGTTTAATAAAATGGTAAAAACTCTATTATTATCTACCAGTCACGGAGGCTGTTTCTCCCCCTCCCCTCAAGACAGCCTATAGTCATCGCGGGGGCATATAAATGCCATCTACGACCAAGTAAAAACATAAAAAACAGAAATAAACTATCTCAAAAGTAAATAAATAAACTTTCTCGAAATAAATTCTCTCAAAACAAAAGTAGGTATACTTTCTCACTAAAATAAAAACAAAAATAGAAATTTGAAATCCTATTTTCAATCTGCTAGGAACTAGCCAATAAGGAGCGCTTGACTGAGTTTGAGCAGTGCCGAGAAGAAATTAACTGAGATATTATAGATCTTTCAGAAATAAGAAGGCATGGAGAAAAGCTAATTTTTTTCCCTCTCGACCCGAGCCCTGGTATGTACCCTTTCGAGCATTACTTCAGAGACGTCGAGGAAGCTGTTAGGGCTGCCTCAGCCCTCTTCTCATAGACATATTATGGGACCGTGCGGCCAAGAACAAAAGACCTTTACAGAGGGTAGTGGAGATGTACGCCCAAAGATGAGCGAACTGACGTGCAGGAGGCTGACCTAAAACATCTCTAAATTCAACACAAGTGTACTGGTACTTTATAATTTAAGTTGCCCTGTACTAGACGTTGTTCCATCGCTGTTCAAAAATCCAATCGAGCTGGGACGTCCCTCATATACAGAATAACTGAATCGAGCATCTGAGAAAGATCTGAAATAAAGTACACTCTAACGTAGCCAAGATCAAATTCAGTAGCGAAACTCGAGCACATTTTTACACACATGTAACCGCTTATAATTTTATTCTCCATGTCAAGCGTGTCAATTTGCATCATAGACGATCGTTCATACAATAATTTCCACATTTCTTGTCATCAAAGAAGCCGTAATTACGGGGTACACAGAAGGCAGTATAGTCGTTTGCGGACTAATTACTATCAACGTAATAACTTTTCAACGAATACCAAGATTTTATCATTCAAGATAGAATGGACCAGGTCGGAAAACGAACAATTTGAAAAAATTCGAATGGAATTATCACAATTTACTTAGAACCGCCATGAGAATAATTTCTGTCGAACCTGCTGAATATTTCTCAGAATTTATCCACTACCGCATGAGCCTCATTTTTCAAATGTACGCGCTCAATGAAAGATACTGAAATACAGTGTGACTGAGCTCAACTGACCTATCTTCCGTCGGTTAAGTGAACAACTTGTCTGAATAATATATAGATAAGCCTGTTCGCCTTTGTGATTAAAGGAACTGAGATTTTCAATTGAATATTCAGAACCGTAGCCATAGGAGGCATGAGGATGACACACCTCCAATCATAGGCGCAAATAGGTGAGCGCTTGGGGGGGCTTAGCCCCCCTTCAACCAAACTTCTAAACAGCCCCCCAAACTCTGAAAGATTACCAAAGAAAATGATGTAGGGAGTGGTGTTGTTTCATAATAAGGGGGCTTAAGCCCCCAGTTCTGAGCCCTATTTGTGCTTCTGCCTCCAATCATCTTTCAGTCCGCCAGTTGATAATTTCAGGTTTCAGGAACTCAGTTGGCGAATTCATGCACCTTAACATAAGACTTTTTTCAGAGCGGGGGGAGGGGCTAAAGAGTTGCAAAATGTTTAATTTCTTCACTTCAATAGTAAGAAAATGTTTGATTCTCGCACAGTGACGTATTGAAGAATTTTTCCTAAAAAGGGGGGGGGGAGTGAATACTGTGAAAATCCGAACTGACCCAACTTAAAATTGTCAAGTATCGAAACAAAAAAAAAACTTTTTTGACTTGTTGGATTTTTTCTGCTGACTCAACGCCAAATTCCCAAGTATCAAAGCAAATAAAGCAGAAAGAAAAAAAAACTTTTTTTCTCAAACTCCGCCTGACTGAAATTGTAAATTTTATCAACTGATGCTCAATGAAAAATTCCTACGGGGGGGGGGGGAGGAGGAGGAGCGATGAAAAGAAACAATGTTTCCAGTCCCCAGGAACCTAAATTACCCAATAGCATTTGTTTCGGTACGATTCGGCCACAAATGTTCTGTGAAATCACGTTTCGAATCTTTGGAGCACATTTTCTCGAAATGTACTCACTAACTCAATTTCGTTTCTGAAAATGGAGTACCTGGACTCCTGTCAGAGACTAGTCAGTCAAAAGCCGAAGCTTATGCCCAACGTTGGGCGGACTAGGATGCAGTGGCGCCCTAGTCAAAGCAACAAATAAAATGAAATAAAAAAATCAACACTATGTACTCTGTTCACAAAAAAAAAAAAAAAAAAAATTCTATATAGCGAATTTTTTATCTTCAGATTCGTTATATAGAGAGCATCAATATGGAAAAGCAAATCTCCTTTCGTGATCTTTGTATTCCCGAGCTCAGTAGTGGCAACTTCAATACTGCCCTGAGGTTCGGGCAACACACAAAAAAATTTTGAAAAATACCTCAGAAACTCAACTTTATTTGAATATTTGGATTTAAATTTGGGTTGGTCGAAATTTTCGAAATTAAATTCGCACTGTCCAACAATTTCTGTTTTTTTTTCTCGCATAAATTGACCAGAATAATTTAGCAACCCCCCCCCCCCCGTTTAAAAAAGTCGGGCAACACAAGAAGAAAATCTAAGTTGCCACCACTGCCCGAACTCGATGTTTGACTGAACCTTCGACTTAATCTCTAATTAACATATTGCCGCACAATTATAGTTGAAAACATTTAACAATGGTACTCTAGTGGGAGGGGGATATATCCCCTGTAGCCTTATTTCCTACGAAAAATTCTTACTACACGTGACATTTTAGATATTCAACGTTTATGCTACCACTGAGGTCATTTGCGGATAAAATTAGAGAAATCGAGGGTGCAAATAATGACCAACGATCTAAACCTAAACCTTATTACCCACTGATCTGATGATCGTGATCGGACAACAAGAACCGGAAGTTGAACGTAGAAGCTCGTAACCCACTCCGAACACCCACTGACGTCAACAGGCCAGCGAAGAACCTCCGCAGAGGGTAACTAACGTCTAATTTTTCAAACCACAGGAAGCTTGGCGAATTTTAGACATAAATGTAAGTCGAGAGTGTACTGGGCAAAACTTTTTATCGGAGAACCAGTTGGCGCGAATTACAAACAGGTTAATTACTTCGAACAATTCCAGAAATAATTGTAGCAAGGTTTTCTTGACGCAAACAATACAAACTCGTAAAATCACGAAAAGTCTGGTTTTTATCGCCGTCGTCAAACCGGATTCCACTACCCGGACCATATCGTTGACGAATTTTTCGAAGGCCGATCTTGAAGTACATTCGCGACAATAAAGTGCGAATGTGTGCACCCGAGTGAACGAGGAACTAAAATAAGTCGAAGTAACTGCTAAGAATAAATGAATAGTTCTCACTCTAATTTCGTTTCTGCGAGAAGGGATGCGAAGTAGTCGGTGAGTAAGCACGAGTGCTTATCCTGCTCACTGAGAAGGCGCTTTAGAAGGTCAATGATCTCTGAGGTCGTTGATTGATTTCGCATTACCAGCAGTGCGCAAATTCGAAAGATGTAAAACTGAGTCATCATTGGCCAAGAGATCAACGATTTCTGGATAGTTTACAACTCTAGACGGTTGGCGGTTTTGAGTCACGATAGTCACGAAACGAAGGTACTTAAAGGATGCCATAGAGAAAAAGTATGGGGAAAATATCTGAAATAGTAATCCAGGTTTCAGACCACCCTATGAAAAATTTACCGATTTGTGGATATTTTTAGTATGGCTCACAAAATTTACTCCCATTTTTCAGAGAAGAGAAATTATACTATTTTCCTCTTTTCTTATTTCTCATTCCTTTATTTATCTTCCTCATTTCTATCTCATTTTCTCAAACATTCCTTCCAGCTGAGTGCCCCTGGGCCATGACTTCTTTGGCCCTTCACGTAAATTCTGCTTCCACTAAACCTGATCAATGACGGACTGTTCAGGGCGGTGGCGCGCTAGTGTCTCTGGTTTGCTATCAGTAACTTTTTGTTATCAGAGATAGGATAACTATGTAAGAGAAACGTTCAGTAAAATAGGTAATTCTTATTAATTACGTTATTATGTCACCTATTTTTCGACTGGAGCAAGTGATCGGTCATGTAGGAATCGGCTAGAATCTTGAAGATCACAATGGAGTCGAAAAAGAATGGTCAATAAAAATTATCATTATTGAGCGCAGCGTCAATAAAAGTGAACGTGTACAAAGAACAACGTCATTATAATGATTAGAGATCATAAAAATAATCCAAGTGTCATTAAAAATTCAAAATGATTTGAATTTTTTAATGTAATGTAACGTTCCTCTTAGCAGCTCATCCTAACTCCGATAACATCAACGTATGTGCGGGTGCTTGCAGTGCGTTAACGGATTCCACAGTTTAATGTTGAAGAGACTGAATAATTTAAAACGACCAAAGAAGACCAAAATCATTCAGAACAACCAAATTGAACCATCTAACCAAAATTTACCAAAAATAATCGCAAATCACCAAACTGACCAAAATGAGTGGAAGCTAACAAAAATGATCGCAATATCATGAATGAAAAAAGATCAAATATGATTACGAAAATGATGAAATAAGTTACAGAATAAGAAACAAATAAAAACGACCAAACATGATCAAGATGAATTTTAAATTATACCAGTAACCACCAGCGTAAAAAATCTCAGTCTTTTTTCGTTTTTTTTCTTTTTTTTGGGGGGGGGAGGGGTTACAGCGCATATAACATCATCTTACTGCAGCAACTGTAATTAATACTCTGCGCTAAAATACAGTCTGAAATGCTTTGCTTGACAGCGTTGGAGGGGGGGTCGGTCTCCCCCACCCCACCTCGTTCATACGCCGGTGCTAGAAACGACCATAAACTAAATTTGAGCAACCTTGACCAAATATGATAAACTGCATCCAAAAATGACCCAAAATTACCAAATTAACAAAACTGACCACATAGGATCACAATAAATCAAGTAAAAATTAAATATGTAGCCAAAATCGATAAAATGAACAAAATTAGAAGAACGGCTAAAAACGACTCAATCGGCAAGAAATTGATAAAATATGACAAAATGAGTCTAAAAACGCGGGTGAGTGTTTCAATTGAACCAAATTTGAATAAAACTAGCCCAAAAAGATCAAAAATCATTAAAAACCAAATCTGCGAAGAAAAATTAAATCAATGGCCAAATATTATAAAAACGACAAATGACTGTATTTAAGTAGACTTGACTAAATATATGAGCATATAAAATCAAATGTACCCAAAAACGAACATGGAAAACCAAATTAGAGCATGTTTGAATAAAACTGATCAAAAAGGATTGAATGTCACCAAGACTAGACATACGACTAAAAACCAATAAATGATCAAAAACAATAAACTATCAACAGTGAAGAAATCTGAGTAAAATTGACCAAATGCGTCCAAATATGACCAACAACGACCGAACCAGGACTTACCAGAATTGATCAAAAAAAGGATCAAATATATCTTAAAAACCAAACAAAAGCCACCAAAAACCAATAAATGAGCTCAAAAACGAATAAAATGACTAAATATGAGTAAAACTGATCAAAAAGAATCAAAAATTACCCAAAAAATAATAATCTAAGTATAAAAAATAAGAAATGTTCAAAAATTACAAAAACGTCGAATTAGGAGATCACATGTGAGCGAAAATGACCCAAACCGATCAAATTATACCAAATTTTGACAAAATTGGACAAAGAGGATTGAAAATCATCAAAGCCCAAACATGCGACAAAAATTACAACAGATGAACTCAAAATTAGAATAATAACGGCCAAAATGAGTAAATCTGAACAGATTGACCAAATAAGATCAAATGAACCGATTAGAGTGAATCACATCTGCACAAAACTGACTAAAAAGGTTCCAAAAGGTTCCAAAATCACCTAAAAACCAAAACACACCACCAGAAACTAATAAATAATAAAAAAAATACAAAAAAGACTGACAGCGACTAAATCTGACAAAAATTGACCAAATACGACCAAATCTGTTCACAGACTCAGGATAAGCCCATCGGACAAAATCTGAACAAACATGACTTACAACAATCACTGATAAAAAATCAAGCACATAATTTGTTACTAAAAGATACATAATTACCAAAAATGACTAAATATAATCAAAATAGGCCTAAAATGACCAAAGTTAACTTCATCGGCTAACAAAGACGAAAATTTGATTAATGTTATGATTAAAAACGGCCAATAACGAACCAATTCGAAAAAAGTGTCCACAAATCACCAAATTCGTCCAAAATTGATTACTTCTGACCAGGATGAACTGAATTTTTGATGAAACACCGACCAAAAAGAACAAAACACGAACGAAACCGAACTTGAATAAAAACTATCAAAAGTGGCCGAAGAAGACAAAATCTCGCCACAAATGAGCAATGAACTGGCCAAATCCGTTAAAAAATGACCGAAAAAACTAGGAATGACTAAAAATGACCAAATTTGATCAAAAAGTAACTGAAAACGAGCTGTACCAAACATGAACAAAAACGACAAAAATTGTCAAAAATGAAAGAAAAATTTGACCCAAACTGATCAAAAGAACAAGAATAATTTAATCGGGGTGTAGAGCCAGGCTGTATAATTTTAACTGTAAATTTGCTTGTACTTTCATTATTTTAACTACTGGGTCATGCTCATTCAGTAGTAAAGTCTCGTTCTTTGAAAGAGGCAAACTTCCTCAGTTGGATGAGGCTTGTGAATCCAATAACTTCACAGAATTTCAAATCGGAATATATGTACGTACATCTCCACAAACAGCATTCGAAAGTGCCGTACGTAATACACGTAAAGGCTTCCCCTTCAATCATACCGTATTGTTCAATAACGACTTGACCAAGCCCATCCTGGTCATGACTTTCGATTATGACATAACATCCAATCCAGAAATTAGGTAAAACAATATCAAAATAAACAGTTTCTTTCTTTCTTTCTGCA
This sequence comes from Acanthococcus lagerstroemiae, assembly GCA_031841125.1. Classification (NCBI taxonomy): domain Eukaryota; kingdom Metazoa; phylum Arthropoda; class Insecta; order Hemiptera; family Eriococcidae; genus Acanthococcus; species Acanthococcus lagerstroemiae. The sequence goes on from CM063106.1 coordinate 65,090,086, forward strand.
GTAAGTCTGGATTTCAGGAAACATTCGAAGTAAGAAGCCCTTTCTTGTTTCTTTTACTCGTTCATCTAAATCCAGAACCAAATTAAATTAAAGATTTTCTTTCTCCGCTTGCAGGCCGGAAATGGCGGAAAATTCAAAGCTGAAAAAAAGTTTAGTTTCAGTTAGGCAAAACTATTCCGGGCACTAACTCTCTACTATGCTAGATTCCTGAAAGTCATGAAAGTGAACTATTTTCTCAATTTCTCTACAAACTTTTGCCGGCGAATTTGCGTGAAGTCATTCATTCGGAGCACAGGCTAATTATCTAATAAAAACCAGCCACTCAGCATTTCCCGTACATAACACGGCTACAAGTTTGAATGCTTTGAAGGTCATATGAATACACTACACATGAGTTTAGACTTTAAAAAGTACAACTATAATCATGTATTCTTAAGTTCGAGTTCTAGTTTTACCGAAGTCGAAAATGTACCTTCTGACTTCTTATCGATAAGGAAAAAAAGAAAAAGTCTAAAAAAATGTACTACAGGCTTCCTAGTTTCGTGGAATATGCACAAATCGGTTGTTAACATCGACACAGCACTTTATTGAATTATTAATGAGCCGGTATACACCGCTTTTAGAATATTGAGCAACATCATGGACGAGGAGTCTAATGGGAATTGTTCAAATAATTATACTATTGGTCACTTAAGGCTGAAGATTATCTATAATCCTCGACATCACTGTGCACTCGTACCCTCCTCCTCCTTATTTTTCTTCGTAGAAACCACTTGAAGGTGGACATCAGCAATTGGATCTTCAAATATCCACCTGTTTAAAACTCCTTCCTCTCTATATAATAAAAATTTGACTTTTCTCCTCCTTCCTCCCCATGCTCCTCGGAGGAAAGCATCGTGACCTAAGATATAAGGTTTCAAAACATTAGACATACAAATGTGAAGCCATATACATAAGCAATAAGACATAAATACACAAGATAAGCAGAGACATAAGGACTCATATGAAGAATAAATGACATGAGACTAGTGATGTGGGAATAATCAATCACTAATCAATCAATCGATTAATTAAAAGTAATCGATTAAAAAACTTTGATTATTTTGATTTCCCAAATTAGTCGATTTATCGATTATTTTGCTTTGATTAATCGATTATTTTGCTTTGATCAATCAATTAATTCGTTATTAAATTTTTGCCACAATGTGAATGGTGAATAACTGAACTGAATGTGAGTTTCCAATTCGGATTTACGATTTAGAATTTTTTTCATATTATAATGAAATTTCAAATTTGATCAGTTGCGATTGCGAACCGAAGGTGGAAAATAAAATCATAAAATGATTTCAAAATTCCTATTAATTTTTATTTTTGTACCGAGTTTGTGCTTCAGTTCTTTTAATTTTTAGCGATCCATCAGATCACTGCGGCAATTACGGAATTTCAATCATCAGCAGCTACGGAGTTTTAGAGGTGAGTACAAAAATAATCGATTATTTTTACCAAAAATAATCGATTAGACTATTTTGGTAATTTGAAATAATCGATTAATCGATTACTTTGAATAATTGATTAATCCACATCACTACATGAGACATAAGTCTACACCTCCTTCTCCCAGCCCTTCCTGCGAAAAAAAAAATCCGTGACAAAAACTTGAAGATATAAGAAATGCGAGTAAAGAGATAGTAGACTTAAAGATATCTCTTTATAACCCATTAAAAATCTATGGAAGAAAGTATTCAAGCACATGAGACAGCCGAAATAACATAGAAAACGGTAGAAATTCATGGCAGGAGTGACGAGGGGAGGCGTCCCCAAATAATATTTGAAAAGTTGGCTTTCGGAAAATTATAGTTGTCACTCGACAAAATTAGAAAAGTGAGTTTTTTTAAACATTTCAACTTACGCTGTGAACAACCCCCTTTTCCAAAAAAAAAGCTCGCTAGCTACAGCTAAATAGCTGGAGATGAGAGAAATAAAAATAAAAAATGAGAACAGGGTAGCCACTTTTTTTTAGAATGAATTTCTCTAACTTTTTCCAATCTTCCAGACCAATTTTACAAATTTCTCAGGCATTTTTTCAGATAGTATTGTACACAGCTTTGAGAATACTTTCTATTTGAAATAAAATTTGATATTCACTGACTACTATGAAAATTTTGCACATACTTCAATTCTCATTATTCTCAAGAATTTTCTGATTTTGATTAAGATTATACCAATGCCCCTGACTTTTTCCAGTTTCCCAGAAAGTGACTACCTTGGAGAAATGACCAAACTGGGACACGTAGAAAAGAGGGAGAATACGACGATGATTTGATTCGGCAACAGAGCACCAGCCACCCGTTTAGAAAGTAATATAACATAACTGAACTTTGATATTATTTTTGATTTAAGGTCATTAAATTTTATTTACAGGAAAACTCAAGGGGCTTCATTTTGATTCCTGGTCACCAGGCTCTATTCAAGGGAACCCCAAAGAACTTTTACCAACGTACAAATTACTTCATCAGTTACCCATATTCACCGAGTTTCTTGGGTAAGGAGGGGTGATCACATTAAATACTGACATTTAAATATGTGAGCATCAATGATATTGAAAATATGGATTTTTGAGTCGCTGAGTTCATTTCTGAGGTTATTTCTCAGTACTGGGTATAGACAGGGCATTTCTTTCAATTTCTATTTCGCGTGGTAAACTTGGATTTTTATTTGGAAGAGTAGCGCATATTTTAGGGCAAGAAAAAAGAAATCGGTGCTGAACGTACCACCAACTTTGGAATCTTAAATTGAAACCTATCGAATAATATATCAAAATAACAGTTATTTGGGTCACTGATTTCAAATATCGCATCAGATTTCTGATCTGGAACCATCCGGGGTTTCCAAATTTGAAAAATGGATGAAGCTAACTTGGAAGAAAATACGGAGTAAATTATCAAAACGGGGGTTATTTGAATTGCTGATTTCGAGTATCAGCTCATATATTCGACTCGACCCCCTCCAAAGCTTTAAATTTGAAAAAACTGGCAAAACTGACTTCGAATAAAAAATCAAACGAAGTATCAAAACGAGGGTTTTCTAGGTTGCTGATCTCGAATAGTGCCTCAAATTTTTTATTTAACTCCCCAAGCCATAAATTCGAAGAAAAAGGATAAAACATACTTAAAATAAAAAACTGAATGAGATATCAGAATAAGGGTTTCTTTGTCTCGTTATTTTGAATGTCATATCGGATTTTTGATATGACCCCTTCCAGTCCCCCAAACTTGAAAAAAAAGAAGAAGCAAAAATGAGTTGGAATAAGAATTAAATTATCAAAACAAGGGTTTCATGGGTCACTGATTTTGAATATTGCCTAATCCGATCTCCTTCGGAGCCCCAAATTCGAAAAAAAGCAAAACTGATTGGAATATAAAATCTGAGTATCGGAACAAGTTTTTTTTGGGTGACATGAGATTTTTGATCTGACACTGGTTTGGCCCCGAAAATTTAAATCCGACTCCTTCAAATAAGTCACTTCGACTTTGCTGAAAAAGTTAAACAAGGTATCAGAATAGAAACTTTTTGGGTCGCCAACTTCAAAAGTTCAATCAGATTTTGATCCAAACCTCACTTGGCATCGCTTTGTTCGAAAATTTAAAGATGTTTAATCCGATTCAAATTAAAGCGCCCCAAATTTATTCTTCTCCCGCTTCGAAATAGCCAATTTGAGCCCGTTACACGCAAACAAAAGGGAAAACTTCTCAGTTTTTTGAATGAGAAGAACTTTTTCCTTTTTTTGACGCAAGGCTAAGCAAATTGTTCCGTTTCTTGAAAAATTCCAAAAATGTTCTTTCTTCGGGCAAGGAGCGGTCTCGTAATGCAGGAATTCCGACGAGAAATGTGAGAATTGCTGGTACTCTACAAAAAACTGGAAAGTTACTTTTGTGGTTCCAAAATAAGACAAACTTGAATTCATATTACGAAGAAGGAAAAAAAAATCGCCGTTTCCCTTTCTTGAGAAGAGCTTTGAGGAAAGCGAAACTATCTTCTTTCTTCTAGAGGATGGGATACAATCGTCTTTTTTTTTCTTGGACAAGAAGTTCCTTCGTTCTTACTCGTCAATAAAAAACTTTCTTTCCTCGGGGGGGGGGGGGGAGTAGAATGAAAAATCACTTCTTTTCTCTCACGAATGAAAATTCTTTGACCAGAAATTTGGCCTTTCCTTTTCTCGAACGAGAGAAATTTCTCTCCTTCCCTTTGTAGGAAGAGAATCTTTTTCCTTTTTTCGAGGAGGAAGGTATGATGTTCTTTCAAGAAGCCGAAGAGACGATTTTTTCCTCTCTCATCCGAAAATAATTTTTCTTCTCTTATTCGCGCATTCATTACATTAATGAGAGGGAAGGGTCGATTTGTTTTTCTCCTCCTACAAAGAACATACCGAAGTTCTCAGAAGAGAAGGATTCTTTTGCCTCTAAAAAAGGAACGAGTATCTTCTTAATTTTCCAACTAGATCATTTGTTTAGTTTACAAAATTTTGCTCTTGTCGAGCGAAAAATTTCAATTACGGTTTGTTCAGTTTTTCAAGTTAAGTCGGTTTGGCTCATTTTAAGAGTATTATTTGGATTTTGGGACTCGTACAGATTTCGGTGAGATGAACTATCGGAGCTAAAAAATGAAGGGAAAACTTGTTGTTTTCCTCAAGGAAGAAAGAAAAATAGGTGCCAGAAACAACCTCCTAAAAATCCTACCCCGCAAATGCCGTGCAAAATTTTCTGTGACACATTAAAGCCCCCCAATTTCAGGTTTTGGCTTATATCTCAGAAAATTGGAGCTCAAGAAAAAAAAAAGTTCCAGACAAAAAAGATACCTCGTAAAATGTGCCATAGAATGGACTACCTTTAGTCTAGCCTAGGCCTAATTGTTCGCTTATAAAATTCGTCGAAGCATAACACACAACATGAGGATTCATATTCGAACATCTCCCAAAATACAGTTAATATCAACTCTAGATGAAAATTTCATGCAAAGATTGTTCTTCACTCAGCATCAAAAAGATCTCTTACAGTCTTTTGTAACTGACCTGAAAATACCCTTAATCGGGGGTTATAAGTAACTATTCATTTTTCCATAAAATAAATCAGGCCTTATGGCAGGAAACAGTGGCGGATACAGGGGGAATCTGGACCCCCTCCCACCAAAATATCTAAATCTATAGTGACCTAAAACTATTATATTTCATCTATACTATTTATCATTCAGACCCTCTCCCCCCCCCAAATTATTTTCCGTATTCGCCCCTGGCAGGAAATGCAGTTTTAGCATTTTATATGGTTTTACTACTGGGTATACTTGAGCGAAAATCGTAACGAAACTCTGAGGTAATGCTCAAAAGGGAGCCACTAGCTTCGTGTCAGGGGGAGCGTGTCCCCTGGCTGGATGAAATAAATTTCCATGGAAATCTATAAACACGATTTTCGCTCAAGTATACCCAGTAGTATGACGTCATAGTAACAGTAGCGTTACGGTTTTCGCTCAAGTATATCCAATAGTAAATCTATAAACACGATTTTCGCTCAAGTATACCCAGTAGTATGACGTCATAGTAACAGTAGCGTTACAGTTTTCGCTCAAGTATATCCAATAGTAAAAGCATATAAAATGCTAAAACTGAACACGCCCCCCGTAACGCTCCTGTTACTATGACGTTATACTGTTGGGTATACTTGAGCGAAAACCGTAACGCTCCCCCATAAAAGCCCTCGTAACGCCCTCCCCCCGCCAGTAATAGCCTACCGTAACGCTCTTGTTACTATGACGTCGTACTACTGAGTACTGAGCGGAAATCGTTTTTACACATTTCCATGAAATTTATTTCGTCCAGCCAGGGGTATACACCTGAGCAAAACCCGTAATAACGCTCCTGTTACTATGACGTCATACTACTCGGTATACTTGAGCGAAAACTGTAACGTTCCCCCAGTAACGCTCCTGTTACTATGACGTCATATGTACTAGTGAGTATAATTGAGCGAAAACCGTAACACCGCCTCGACACGCTCCCCCCGACATGAAGCCAGCGCCCTTTCGAGCATTACCTCAGAGACGTCGGGGTTCTCTTCTCATTTCCAGCTCAGTTCAGCTCACAGTTCTTTAGCTCTTCATGGTGACAATTCAGTTCAGTGGTTGACATTTCCATTATCTTCCAGCCATAGGTATATTTGAGCGAAAACCGTAACGCTTCCTCCGACAAGAATTCAGTGGTTGACACTTGCTATGCCCTGCGCGACTACAGTCTAGTAAAGACATAAAAATGTCAAAAGTCAGTCAGCCAGCCAGCCAGTCAGTTTCACTTTAAGCTCCCTCCGGCCACTGATGCGATACTCGAAAGGGTAGTTTCCGGGGCCAGGCGTTTTCAGTGTAGCCCCCCTGATTTTTGTTGGGGTTTTCAGCTAGTATTGTACACGGCTTTGATCAAATTTGATATTCATTGAAGACGATTTTTGTAATTTTCGAGGAGGAAGAAGAAAATTGTCCCTTACCTCTTTTGATTGACAAAAATTCCATTGCTCTTTTTGAATCATGGAAAATAACTTATTCTACATTTTGAAGAACAAATTACTTACTGAGAAAAATAGTTTCAGAAAACAGAAGAATATCGGCCCCTTTCTATTTACTGAATGAAAAGAATCTTGGTTTTTTAATGAAATCGTTCCATTTCTTGAAAAATGGGAAACATGTTATTCTTTTTGTGAGAAAGAAAAGGAGACGAAAACTGATTTCTGTCTGTGATGAACAGAATTTTTAATCTTTGAGGAAAGAAAAGTGAATTGCTCTTCATAAATTTCCATTTTTTTTTTTGAGGAAAGAGAAATTTGTTCTTCGTTCCTTGAGGAAGGCGAACACCACATCTTTCGCTTGTGAAAGTGATGGATTTGATTCCTCTCTTTCAAGAACAACGCCTCTTCCTCTTCTGAAGGAAAGTGAGGAAAATCATTTCTTCTCATTTCTCAACGAGAAGAACTTTTCTTTTTTCTCTTCGAGATGCTAAGTTGATTTTGCCCATTTTTTCGTTTCGGGGGCTCCGGACAGGACCAGTTCAAAAGTCTGATCCAATATTCGAAATCAGCGACTCAAATAACCCCTATTTCGATATTTTGTTAGATAGGTTTCCATTTAAGATTCCAAAATTGGTGGTACGTTTTCCAGGCTTCCTGAGAAGGGGGAGATTTTTGCTCCAAAAGATGTGTGACCCTCCCAAATACAATTCCACATTTGCCGCGCTTCGATACAACCATACCCTTGAGTTTCTTCACGTTTCCGAAGAGGCCAGACATTTTGTATGAAATGATGAAAAAAGTCAAAAATGACAAAAAATACAGGCGAAAGAAAATAATTAGATTTTTTTAAAATGCAAAACAGGGTGAATAGTAATTCGAAGGCCGATTAATGAACCCGTCGGATGAATGGAAAAACACGCAATTCAACTAAATACGTAACACACTGAATGTTCACATCTGATGAAACCGCAAGGAAGCAAGAACCTAGTTTTGATTTACCGTACCTACTTGTTGACAAATTACAACAAAATACTGAAAACAAATTCGAGGAAATTCGGACGCTAGAAGTACACATGCGTTTTAACCGGAGCGGAAATTCAGCGTTAGTAATTGGTCGAGCTTGTTAGCTCATTTTTTGAGGATGTTAAGTATCTTGGCATTTGTAAAACATTTAATGTAGTTGGCGAGCTCGTTTCCTTGTTACTACACCACTATGACGAAAATCTTACCAGTTTGCACGTACGAAACTTCAAGTCAAAACATTTAGGTCACTTTTCAGTCCAATAGTCACTTCCTTATAACATTTCTACCATAGTTTCTTCTCGTAGAGCGACGACATTACTGACCTGAACTAAAGAATGTAGAACCATACGTCAACTATAACACGAATTTACGTACATGAAATGGAAACAAAAAGTGAAATTATATTTTTGTCCACAGATTATGTTTCCAAAGCTACACGCATTCGTCACATTCAGAGAACTCAACTTACTGCACTCGGAAAACTCGTTTGGTAATAATTTCCCATCTCGCGTAACCTTCTTGTACCCGATTCGTTTGACATGGGTTGCAAAAAAAAAAAAAATCATCTTGATACGATAATGGGCAGGATAAGCAATATAGAATTATGCATTCCTCATCTGTAAAACATAATTACGGTAATTTTCTTGACCTAACAGTTACGCACAAGCAGTCTCGAGCTTGCAATTAGTTTCATTAGACTGAACACGTTTTTTCTCTCATTTTTTCATCTTGTCTCCATTTTTACATTCATTCCGATTGACTGTAAGCTGACGAATAAGAGAAAGAATGCGAAAAAAATAAATATTTTACGACCAAGGGTTACTCAACTGAAAATTTGCACAGGATGACCTCATACCTCACGGTATTCATGGAACTTTTACAAATCGGAAGCGTGAGGTACTTCGTTCGCTAAAATAACGCACATAGTCAAAGTTTTCGTTTTTCATGTAGTGGCGACGACTTTCACACTACAGATGCTACATGTGCTACAACTTTCACAGTAGCAAAATATCAATTTACAACAGCCCTATACCAAAAATGAAATTGATCAACTCCTTGGACATTTAGGACTAACACACGTAGCAAGTTGGAAGGGGTAACCGACGGACCTACAAGACAACTTTTTGGAATTTAACGCACTGTAAAAGGGAACAAAGTCACCAACGGGTGCAGTGGAGTGACGACATTAATAACTTCTTGAGGGGTGAAAACTTTCGAAGAATTTCAACAGACAGAAGAAAGCGGGAACAATTGCAGGAAACCTTTGCTCTCTATGGGTTCAGGATGAACACACAAATAACATTAGGTACATGCTAAGATATCCTCAATAAAGGAATTTTAATTTTGAACACAATTTAGGACTGTAAGCAAGAGGGGCAAATGAAGGCACTGTCCGCCCTGGAACTTTGAATGTCCTACCTAGCGAAAAAAAATTCATTTTTACCCTCTCTCCCTTTCTCAATCATTTTAAGAGTTTTTGTCACTCTCGATACAAGAAAAAAGGCTGGTTACAGTTCTGATCCAGTTTATGAGAAATTCATCAAATTTTATTTCATAAGGACAGCGGTACCACATGCGGGCACTGACCCATTACTGTAGTCAACTCTGAACAATTAAGGGAATGTGCTAACTGTTGGTCAGGTACCTCGGTAAGAACGCTATGAACAGTTTTTTTTTTCACAGAAATGTGTTCTGTAGATTCAGAGCTATAATTCTATACCTTTGTCACTGTAAAGACAAGATTACATCTCCGTGTCTATGATTTTGAAACTTATAGTGATAAGAAAGTCGTGATTCTTCTCAAAGTTTGGAGAAAGGTATTTGAAAAAATCCAAATGGTAAGTACGTAACACATTTTCTCGTTAATGTAAACAGGTATATGTTATGCTAGAGGTCCAAAGAACATATTTTCGGGGTGTTTTGAGCATTTCAATTCAAGCTGGTGATTTACAGAATGTGAAAAGAGTGATTGATAAATTCGTTTTCAATTTGCAATAACTTCAGTTAGAATCAAGTTTTTGGAGTTTTTGTAAATTTATACACCTTGTACATACCATGTCATCTATTTCTAAAAAGAAATACGTAATAAGTAAAAATTGAAAATAGCCAACAAACTGGCACTGACCAACATTTGGCACAAATTACATCTCGTACTTACTCGACTATACCATGTTGATCAAAACTGGTATGTGCCACAGATGTTGGTCGACCGACAATTTGTATTTTTTAAAATCGTTTTTAGGAAAATCTATTCAGTTAAAACAATTTAAGTCCTATATTCTATATGTGTATACAAACTGAAATGAAGGGAAAGGAATCCTGTGATGAAATTTTACCTAACCAATCATTGGCACAGCGGTACCAAATATTGGTCATTGGGTGTTTTCGTAAAATAGCTGTAGTCAACATTTCATTGCATATTAAAAATTTTCGAGTGCATCAGCTGAGAGTAGAAGAATGGTATTATTGTACTACATGGATTTCATTTCCAAAAACCGATTAGAGGAGGTACACGAATTTGTCAAAAAAAGCAGACCAACAATTGGCACATTCCTTAATATGCTGTAAACACTGTTCAGCAGAAGGGAATATAAGCAATGAAAAATGATGTAAATGGCTCTTAAGGCATAGCTACGGGGAAGGGGGAATCTCATCCAAATCAAATTGGTCAGTTAGGAAAATTTGGGAAACGGTCATTTCAGTCGAGAAAATTTAACCTCAAAAGGAGGCAGAAGACCCATTTTGATCGGTTTTTAAGACTCAAATTACTGGGAAGAATTTTAATTTTTTGGTTAGAAAATTTGTCCACCTTCTCAACCCAATGCAGTTCACTTCACTACAACCCTGGTTATAGTTTTCTAGTTTTATTTTCTGATCTTTAAATATTCTCAACAGCAGGTCTGCAAATTTCAGAGAAAAAAGTAGGAAGTGGTCGTTTCAAAAACTTGCTTTTTCTGTTAATACAAACAAGAGAATGTAACTGAACTGAAAATAGCAAATTAGTACCCGGTAATGTCATAATTTTCGATGGGAAATTGATTTACGACTAAAAGTAAGTAAATCGGTTTTAAAATTAATCGAATTCATTATTTATAATTTTATTACTGATATAGCCAATTTAAAGAACGAAATTTACAAATAACTGCGAAAGCCATTTCTAGCCACTTTTTTCAATATTTATGCTATTTTTTTTTCTCCAATTCATTTCATCTGTTTCACTTCAACAACATTGAAAATGTGCGTAAAATGCGGTAACATTGATAAGCAAATGCACAACCAAAACTCGGATGTCCACATTAGGATCACGAATAACCACAATAAGGCGTACTTTAAGGTGATCCTTACTTACTCTTGAAAACAAATTTAGGCCTAGATCGGTCTCATATATTTGAAAAAAATCTTCTGCAAAGTTCGAGTAAAATCGATTCAGGGTAACTCATGTCTTAATAGTGAGAGTTCTTACACACGGGAATTAGCATTAATTTTAAAAATTTGAGATTTTCACACAACTATGGAGCCTCCTTACTTGAGCCTATTCTTTTTTTCTTCTTTCTTCACGTAGGGGTTTCGAAAATTGCTGAATCCATTTCTGAAGTCCTTTTCCTCTCCCCTCGACTTTACTTACAGATACCATTCTCAGACTACTTTTTAACTATCCTAATTTTCAACTTATTTACGATTATTACAGAGTTTTTAGATCACGGAATCCACTTCTCGAGTTCTTTTCTCCTCCGCTCAATCCCATCAGGCACCACAGGAGACTAATTTCCAATTACTCCAATTTTTATGTTATTTACACTGAATGCAGGTTCTTTTTGGTCGCTGAATCCATGTCGGAGGTCCCTTTCCATTTCTTTCCCAGCCCTTCAGGCCCCACAGAAGACTATCATTGAATAGTTTCAATTAAAATATGTATAAATAGAGAGATTATTCAATGATAGTCCTCGGTGGAGCTTGAAGGGTTGAAATAAAAAGGAAAGGGATTCAGAAAAAAAAAGTATTCAATGTAAATAACATAGAAATTGGAGTAGTTGGACATTAGTCTCTTATGGTGTCTGAAGAGTTGAGATAAGGGAGAAGGACCCCAGGAAATGGATTCAGCTACCTAAAAAAAAAAACGATCATAAATGTAAAGAACTTGGAAATTGGGATAGCTGAGAATAGCGGGATAACTGAAAATAGCCACTAGTGGCATCTGAAAGGCTGAGGAGGGGGAAGGCAGACATGATTTCAGCTGTCTTTGAAATCAACAAATTTTATAGGCTTACATGAAAAGTATCCAGTTGTGCGAATCTCAAATTCTCAAAAATCAATTTTCTTTTTAATACATGGAACCGATCGAGGGCCAGTACTCCACTGAAAAATCAAAAGAATAAGGACCACCTTAATACGTAAAATAGCTCTCTTTTATGAACCCACGAGATTACTTCACCCAATGCCGCACAAAAAGCTTGGTGAAATACAGCGTGCATTTTTAGTGCCTTGAAGACGTATTTCCCATTCAACGACGCTAGTATAAGGGCTTTTTATAGCGTGAGTCAGTATCTGGATATAGAACCGATGTGAGAGTGGGTATTGGCTATACTATGAATTAGTCCAAGTCACCTTCTTAGTCGAAATCATGAATGATGCTGATTATTGAAAATGATCGAGTATTTTCCTGAATTATCACTTCTGAAAGTTGGGAAAATGAGATAATTAGACAGCAGGTTGTAGACCAGGAATCGATTTGATAACGCGACTTTTTTTTTGGGGGGGGCGGGGAGTTCTAATTTTCCAATCGAAAATGTCAATTTTTCCGACTGAGGATGCGATTTTACCAACTAACGAATATTTCTAAAACCGACAAACAACAAAACAAAACTTTTCAGATTTGACCAACTGAAAATTCGATTTTGCAACTGAGAATCGAATTTTGCCAACTGACGGAAAGTTTTAAAATCGACAAGCAATAAAAAAATTGAGATTTGTCCAACTGATCCGATTTTGCTGATGGAGTAGGCCTCGGATTAATACTGACTATAGTTGATGTATCACAACGGTGATTTTGTGTAATAAAAAAGTGTGTTTTAAACAGTTTTTCTATTCTTTCTCTTTTCTTGGTTTTTATTACAAGATATCGAATTTATATAGAAACTATCGGAAAAATATTCTAAATACTAGAAATAGGTCAACAATATTGGAAAATATTAATAGAGAATAGGCGTTTGATTCTCACTATCATGATAAGCTATGGCAGTCCCTGGCAGAACAAGGAGTCCCCTATAAAATCATCGAAATTCTCAGCTACTCACATGATTGCTCTGAAGCCTACGTGAGAACGGACACAAAGGGTATAAAGTTTCCTGTCCAAAGGGGTGTAAAACAAGGGGATCCTTCATCCCGAACCTCTTCAACAACATACTGGAGCAAATTTTTAGAATTTTAGATTGGGAGGGGAAAGGGATTAAAGTTCAGGGTCGCTGGTTAAACCATCTAAGGGTTGCAGACGGCATTGTAATTATTGCTAAGGATTTCGAGAAATGGAAAAAATGACGAAAGAACTAAAAGATGCAAGCCAAGAGATTGGACTTTCTATGAATTTATCAAAAATAAAATTTATGTCAAACAAAGCAACGGTGAAGGAACTATGGCTAGAAGGGAAAAAATTAACAGAGTAGAGGAGTACAAATACCTAGGACAAACCATTTTTAACAATAACATGGGCCAAATCATTGATGCAAGAATGTCGAATCACTGGAAATCCTTCTGGGCACAAAAACATATTCTAAAAAGTAAGATGAAAATTATGCTCAAAACCAAAATCTTGGAAAGTTGTGTAGTCCCCACCCTGACATACGGATGTCAGACATGGTCACTAATATAAAAACAAACTGAACGTCTGGAAAAACATATAATTCAATGCTAAAAGGAGTATGCCGGGGATCAGGTTGGAGGATAGGGTGAAAATGAGTTCCATCAAAGGCAAACGAGGTTAAGGAATATATGGTACAAAATAAAACAATTGAAATACAGATATGCGGGGCACATGATTAGAGGAGAACCGACAAAATGGAACCCTGTTTGCACTCTATGGATCCCCTTGGACAGAGACAGGAATCCAGGACGACCAACTATCCGATGGATAGATGAATTTCTGAAAACCTCAGGCCCTCGCTGGGGAACAACTGCTACAGAAAGGAAAATATGAAAAAGGGTGACAGAAGCCCTTGCCTTGCCCCACGGTGGGCAGATTAGGCAGCGACCCACTTACTAAGGAACGCAATCCCCAATCAAGGCAGTAAATAAAATTACTAGAGAATATCAAATTTGATTTTCGATTTTCAAAAAGTTAAAATTAATTACAAAAATTGCCGATTTTTTTTTAAAAACTAACAGGCTTAGGGATGTGGAAAAAAAGATATTTTAAACAAGTTTTTCATTACTGCATTTTTAGAATTGATTAAAAAAGGACCTATTAAAAAATCAGTAACATTTGAAAAAAAAAAAAAAAAAAAATTATTAGCCTTGATTAATTTTGTAGACGGATAGTAAACACCGCTCGTGCTATTGGAAATACATATAATAATAGTTGCGTATCATCCGTGATTAGCAACAATAGTGGTACAGCCGGTGGGGTGGAGGGTTGAGGAGGTCTGGACCCCCTTTACGATTTCGTCAGTGATTTTTTCTAATTTTAGTATCCCTTGTAACAACCCCCACCCTCATTTTTTTCCTGAAAACTAGACCCCCCTCCTGTCGAACTCAGGCTTGCTACGCCACATTCGTTGACATGTTGATTTTGTAGAAATCCGAGGCTTTATAATAGAGGATCAATTTTGCTTAGTTGGCCAACTAATGGAAATGTTTGGGAGAGGCCTCCTTTCAGCATCTGTTAAAGAGAATCTTTTGCATTGTTGTGCATAATGTAGGGAGATTATTCTTAACCAAGTTTCAACAGTCTATCAATTAATCTAAGTCGCTGTGTGGCCAGGTAGTAACGTACCCGCGATTCGCAATCCTAGCGGCTCGGGTCCGAATCCCACTAATATCCCAGTGAACACTGCGACTACGGTATCAATCGAGGTGGAAACAGCGCGTCCAGTAACCCCGCCAGTTCACACGAACAAAACATTACAATCGCCGGGCGTGTTACCACCAGATAAGAAAGACTGGCACTGTGCGTGTGCACATCGTGGACAGCTTGAAACACGTGGCTAGTAAGCAAACTGCGGCTGCACAGTCTCCGGAACAGAGAAGGAAAACTCTAACGCAACAAAACCCTGGGGAAAGCAACGGCAAAATACCACGACCAACCTACCCAGGAGAGTCGCGTGTCATAAACCGCGACCGCCAACGTCCGGTATTTGATATGGCGCTTGAAGAAGATAAACAAGATCAGTGAATCAACTATTGAATCTTTTTAGCAGCCCTTTGAAATCAGCTACTGATCTTGTTTTTCCATCATTTGATCAGCTCATTGAATGAATGTAGTTCTTTCCAGCTTATCAATACACACCAGTTGAAAAGCTGGTGCGCCAAATGGTCTCTCGCAGATGACACGCAGCTCGACGTTAGCCATCATCGGTCGCGTGTGAAAAATAATAAAAACACCGAGTCATACCTCGGCAATTAAGATTTCAAATTAAATAAATTCAACCCGCTATGCTGCACGTAACATGCGGCGACCTTGACTCGTAAGAATTCGCTATAATAATTAATCACATCAGAGACAAATAATGTTAACTCATGTTCGCTGTCCGCCAACAAATTTATTTAGGCACTTTCTACAGTAACATTAATCAAATTACGGGAACTAATACGCTGTAAGTCAAAATTTTAGTACCTTCCTCATTGCGGAGAGCTGGTTTTTGCGTCGTTAAATTATTTTCGTATAAGTCGCTAATGACACAAGTAATCTGGATGACATTGTCCGAGCTTATGACTGGCCGAGTGTGAAGTGCTGCCGCACCGTCAGCTCATTAATCTATGGACTTAAGGACCGCTTTAGGTGGCCCACGACGGTGATGGCGTCGAACAAAGAATGGTAAAACCCGGGTTAAGAATTTTTGATGCATCTGATACGAAAACTTTCCGTTCCGTTTGAAAATTACGCGTCGTAGGCAGCTAGGCAGCAACTGACAATTATTATACGATAATATCTCTATTTGTAGATTCTAACATGGAAGATAATGCCCGCCAAAAAAGGAAGAAGATATTACAACGTGAGAACGCGGTAACGATGTTTACGAAAATACGCGAATAAAAAAAAATTGTAGGTAGCCTACATCTTGTGAAACTGGAAAATGGTAGAACTTCGCTTATATTGACGTCCACGACCGTAGGTAGCAAGTTTTTTGCGGAAAGGGGGCGATAGAGATAGCAATAATGCTGATGACTACAATACAGAAAATTTCAATTGAAACGAAAATAGGAATTTCTCTTTTCTAAATTTGCGACCTGACTACAAGAATGTACCAATTTCTGACTTCTTATCACTGGGGCAGGGGGCAGCTGTAACCGCTCTTTATATACGACTTATACGATAACAGTCAAATTTGCATGTGAGTTTTTCTCGTACTACATAAAATATTCATTGATAGGAAATTAAATTCGATGTCACGATAAATTTCGTTTAACAAATGAGTCTCTTTTGTAGATCCTCTAAATTGGGGCATAGCAGGACCAGATTGATGGGTTTCTTGTTTCTTCTAATTTGCTCTCCACCCGAGTCCTGGAATCCGCCCTTTCCAGCATTATTTCAGAGACGTCGGGGAGGCAGTTCGGGCTGTCTTAGCCCTCTTCCTTTCTGGCCGAAAAACCGGCCTAGGTCAAAATCTGGTGAGTTACTACGTGGGTTAGAACCCGGGACCTCCGGATTTTGAGACCAACGTGCTATCCACTCGGCCAACCAGACCTCAGATTGATAGGTGTACAGAAGAGTTTATATGAATACCGTCTTCAGAGTGAGTCACTGAGGGAGGACACACAGTGGTCCGCTGAAAGGGTATACGCTGTATACGCCGTATACTCTCAAAAACAAAGTGGAAAAAACAGCGTATACGCTCAATCAGGGAAAAAAAAAAGAATATAAGTCTTTTCGCTCTCGAAAAATAGAATCCTAAGATGCAGAGTGCATTGTTGGGACAATATGGGGATGTTTTAGGAAGTTTATTATGGCCTAAGTGAAGAATTTAGTAAGAAAAATATGGTCGCCTAGGCTACTGATGGAGCGGCTATCCTCTGAACTTCATTTACAATTTCTAAAAATTGGACGAGTGCCGAGAGTGCACTAGGTATCTCGGAAAACGACTAATACACAACATAAAGACTAAAAATATATAATATATATATATATATATATCGTACGAATTTGGGTCCTTTTCGCCGCTGTTACAGCCAGGGGTTCTGAAAATGTGATGCCCGAAAGCTGATTTGGAAAATCTTATTATAAGTCAAATCTTGTTTTACTCTTTGCACAGAGTAAAAAAATGCGTAGTAATGCAGTCAGCATCGTACTGGTGTTTGAACACTTTGGACAACACCCACCTTCCTCAGTCCGCACTCATTCAGAATTCCGAGATCAGCCATCGAAAATTACTGACAGAACCCCGTTTCAGAACAAATGACTATTTAGGTTCCTTTCTCCGGACGCAGAATGATGACCCATTCTTAAGATGTCAGCACAGGCACCGAAATTCGACTGGTCGGTACCAGAAAGTGCTCAAGATGTTTATCCTGTTTTCAATAGTGAATTCCTCAGGAATGCCTATAATAAAAGGCGAAAGATTTATTCGTACTGAAGAGAGACCAGAGCGGCAACAGCGATCGATAGCGACGGCGTGATTAGCCGTCTCGCGCCGGACACTTTGGTTCCAGAAATGCTGGAGAGTGGAAGCGGATGGAACTGGGTGTTGGCCTTTGTCTCGGCCAGCATGAAGAAGAAGATGCAGACAGAGTGTTCGAGGCAGAGGGCCAACGGCCAAAGCTCGGCCCACACCAGACACAACGACACTGTACCATCCAAGAGCTGCTGCAGCTGCTGCGGACTCCCCGGCAGGGCTCACTCCGCCGTCTGCGTAGCCACACGTGCCAAGACGAGGAAGTGAGGGGTGAAAGAAGGAAGCTCGTCCGTTTGTGATGCACTCGAATTTCAGGTTAATGCTGGTTGAGCGTTGCCTCGGTCAGTAGGCAGGAGGGTATCCCATAGTGGCCCTGGCAAGACAGCGCGAATCCGAAGCGGCGAAGCGAAATGGAGGCTCGGGACAGCCTCAATGTGTCTCTCTGGTTACTGATACGATTCTTTTTGTGCACTTTTCATCACCATTCCTAAAGAAAATATCCTGCGCCTTTCTTCAGTCCCCTTCTGGTCGCCGACGCAATACTCAAAAGGGTAGTTTCCGGGGCCCAGATATGCGGTGTCTGGGAAGCCACTTTGGCAGGCGTGCATCACCATACGCTCCATCAAGTGAGGAGTTCCTAAAATGGGGATGGGGGAGGAAGTAGAAAAACTGAGCTATCCCAAATTCTGCAAACACACCATTCTTGTTTATGGAGTAGGGGATCAGGAAAACACACAGTTATTAATAAAAAGGGTTGTAGTTGTACAGGATCAAGACTTCTCCTGGTATTGGCACTAACAGAACACTTTGACCAATCAGGTATCTGCTAATAACCATGAAATAAGAACAGTACAGGTATTGCGAAATAATACATTGGCAACTGTTTCGGAAAATATATAGCAGGTTCTCTAAATCGGATGGAAATAACTTCATCAGGATCAGTCTCACATACCAAGTTTCCAGTCACTAGGATCACACAGACTACCAAGGTAGGTAGAAGGCAGATCGATACCATTCGAAATGCTAGAGTTCTGGTAAGGGTGGACATAAAGGATTGTACAAAGAGGATTAAATTTAAAAATGGGAGGGAATACCTTACATTGTTATATGGGTCATTCTCACGAAAAATGTCAAACTGGAGTCTTTGTACTTTGACTGATTAAAATTCATTTTCAAAACTTATGCCTGTTACCGTTTTTACCAAACTGAGTTAAAGAGCTTGGATTCATAACTGAAACTCAATTTTTTTTTATTCTAACACCTCCATCATTCTAAATAACGTAATAACAAAAATTCTTCATTTTTCGAACAAATTCTGTGGTCGTGACGTTATCATAAAACTCAGTCTTCTACTTTTGACACATGAACGGACTCATGTGTGTGATCAGAATGAGTAGACAAGATTGAATAAGTTCTAATGGAGCTAACGGCTAGTTTGATGTCAATGGATGTGCCATCGATCATTCCTTCTCGGCTTAGTCACGAGGCTTCCATTTGGTTGGCAAGGTGTTCTCATTTTTTCCTAAAAATACTTATGTATAGGTAGCCCATATTTTTGTTCTTACTCATTATAAGGACGGTTTGGGTTTGGCCCAGTCGTGTAGCCACCCTTGTGTTTAAGAGGGAGGGGTGCTGAAGAAGGTGCTAAAATTAGAAAAACCTCTATTTGACAAAATCCCAAGGGGTTCAGACACCCCTCCCCCCGACTACGCTACTGATTTGGCCCTAACCCAAATTATATTCAAATTCTAAATTTCCCTATTCACCTTTCGATTTTTCTAAATTGTAACATTCCCTTTGAATCTAAAATATTCATCGATAAGATCCACAAAATATCATTTTTTAAATAAGCCTGACCATAGGAAACGACGAATCGAGCTGGTCCACCCAGGAAGAACCTCGACATGACTATACTGGAGACTCAGTTTTTGGCTGCAAAAGAAGTACCTTTTGAATACAAGAAAATTAAATCTAGGGTACTGAGTCATTTTATATGGATCATGTTTCTGAAAGTTCTACTGACAATAAAAAAATGACGAAATTCCATAATCACTAAGAAATTTGGCCAAAATCGTGGTTCTAAAACATTAATTCAACTTTTTTTTTTGTTGTGATAATGACCTATATCTGTTACTTTAATCTACTTCATCTCAACTATATGAAAATTTGGAGTTCATCCTAAGATTTTGGTACACCTTCTTGGAGCGCTTCAGAATGCCTACCAAATACGAATTTTCCAAAAGTATGATCTTTGTATGACTTTTGTGAGACTATTTTACGGTCTTTTTCGGAACATTTTCACGCCTGAACGGAATTTCCACACGGAAAAAAATAATAAATTCAAAAACATAGTAATTGCAAACAAAAACTTTGAAAGAACTAAATAACGAACGAATGATTACACAAAATGTTGAAAAGAACACAATTTTTCGATTAAATCTCAATTTGGTCATGTAAGAAATATTGCGATTGTTCAGAAGAGTTAACGAATTTGTAAATAATTAGAGGCAAATGACTTTTGTATGACTTACACGACTTATATGACCACTGCCTCAATTGTAGGACTTTTGCATAACTTGTATGACTTGTACGGCCGGTAGATACCCTGAGCTTTCACTAAAATCCTATACCCATTTCAGCTGAAAATTCAAGTTTTGGACCAAAATCGAAGTCGGATCAGAAATCTGACACAATTTTCGAAATCAGCGCGACCCCACATTAGATACTTCATTCGATTTTTCAACAAAAAGAATGTCACTTTTGTCCATTTCATGAGTAAACTTTGGAATTTCAGCCAGAAAATCGGAAACTACTTGAAAATCTGATTCTTTGATATCTTAATTCCCTAAGGGGCTAGGGCTTCAAACACTTGGACTAATTCTAAATGGCTATACAATAAAACATATTCTACTTCAACGTTTGACAAAGTTGTATTACTAACTAACGCCAATTTACAACCAGCAATTATTAGATCCAGCTCTATAGCCTCATGTGAAGTCAAATGACTGGGGATGCAAACGGCAGGGCTAAACTACAGGATCCCCCGTGGATGGCTTTCATTTTTTTCCATTCATCAGGTCATCTTTCAAGGGAATATCTACTTGTTTACAACAGCAGACGAACGATTCTATTTGTATACTTGCTACGGGCTATGAAGTTGCATGTAATCTTGAAGAGGTGACGATGACACGATGCTCCAAGTGTCGACTGACGTAAATAGTGTATTTTGAATAAAAATACATCAACTGGTTGCTGGTTCAATTGGTTTCAATGCATAGAGGACGAAAACAAATGGAAGGTGAACTCATAGGTTTATATAAGTAGGGATCTAGAAATTACCCCATTGTTCATTGAGCATCGCCACATAGTAATCAACAGTGGATAAGTACTACCCACTTTCCAAATTGAAAACTCAAGAAAATCAACTTCGAAAAATTAGTCGGTACATGAAACTCATGGAAAGTGTGTGTGAAGTTTGCTTCAGAAGTGTCATAGTACACGAATCATCACTCGAGAGAATGAAATTAGTGCATGGTGTCCGACGAAAGCGCAAGTTCAACCATGGTTCAACTTGGGCTTTGTGAGGATCTCAGGAACCGACTGTCTAGCTCAGGTAGACCAAAATGGACGTATAGGGCTCGTTGTATCGTCATGTATTCAAGGGGTAACACACAGATACACAACCAATATGATGGTGTGAAGGATGTGCATGTGTGTGCGTTTGTGTGAGTGACTAACGTTATATAGTCTGAAACGAGAAAAAAAAAACACGAAGTTATGAATGAAGGGTGATAAAATTTGACTCTCAAAAATGCTGAATTGGAAACACCAGATTTGTGTCAAGAAGATTCATAGTATTCTGGATATGTAAACGCAGGTCATTTACACTACTTCCATTCGCTTCTTTTCACTTCTACCTATGTAATAAAATACACGTCAGAGAACCGCCAGACGTTTGATTGAAAACAATTAGGTCGTCTATCTGAATCATAAACCGGTTCTCTGATATAAATAAGCCACGCTAGAAACGTCGTCGTTGAGTCTGTAAGCTACAGTTCATTCTAGCGAATTTCGTACAATGGAAAAAAAATTACCTAATAGCTCTCCCTTCCCTCTCATAGTTCTCCTAAATACAAAATGCTAATTTTGCCACGTGGAAAGATGTTAAAAACTGGCAAAAATAGTCATCATTTCTGAAATGTTGCTAACTAACGGAGTTTTCGAAATCAATAAAAAATGAGGAGCTTTTATGCAAAACGCAATAAGCGCCATCTGGGTCCCTTCTGAGTTAAAAGATGATTCTTATGCGATTTTCAACGAGGAATCGAGTGCACTAGTTAGTTTGCACGAAAAACCACTTCTACAGCCTGTAATATGCTCTCGAAAATCAGTTTTGTTGCAAAACGCAGTAAAAATACTAAAATAAATGTTAAAACGCAGTCAATCCATGAATTTCCATAGACTGTCGGTAGGTAAACATAGGCTGAATACATCGTGAACATATCTAGGGACCAAGCCGTATGCCTGCCGTGAGAGGGGAGGTCATGAGCTATCATTTCAGTCCGCCACCTATAATAAGGCACTTGGAAACACTCGCGAGTGCACCCGAGGTGCTCGATGATTCGGAATTTACTACGCGGCACTTGCCGGTTGCCACTAACGGTACTAGATTCACTATACGGACTTTCTACGACTAAAAATGGCGTATGACTATGCCTGGGTCTTCTAGGTGCCCTACCTATTTTTTTTATTTTTTTTATTATTATTATTATTTTTTTTTTTTTTTTAATTGCACAAAACGCAATCATTCCGCAGTGATGTATGTTCCTCCCCCCCATAATACCTCCACAGAAGATTTCAGCAAGGAACTTTCATTGGATTCGTGATCTGCTAGTCTTCACCTTCCCAATGAGATGCTAACCATAATGATAGAGCAAATTTTTGCTGTGAAACAGATTTTTGCATTTTTTGGGAATTCTAATCAATGGCACTTACTGCGTTTTGCGTAAAAACTCCTCAAATGAAAAACAAGTTTTTGCTCATTTGATTTTATCCGCTGGAGTGTGTTCAGAATAAACGCCCGAGTAAAAAGAATCGTCATTTAAATTAAGAATTCTGCGTTCCCGAGCAAATAGAGGAAATCATTTAAAATCAGTCAGGTGTTGGACTTGGGTAACACTCATTTTACTCATATCTAGAAATGCGGAGCAAGTGTCTTTTTCACTATGGGAATTTCCCCGAGAGTAATGACATCACTCATCTCAGGGTAAACACCCGCGCCTTGCTGTTTTATTCCGAACGCACCCTTAAACAGGCATTTCTCATCGTTTCTATTTCTACAGGGAGGTACATACATTTTGACAACAGACAGAAGTTGCTGGGATTCTCTCCTATACCTGCCCCTCCGTTTCAACCCAACCGGTTTTCTCGTTTGTCGGCCTGTCTAACTGAATGTCTCTCGACTTGGATATCTGTTCGTCTGTTTGGCTACCTCTTGGGATGAAATAAAGACCCTGCAATTTTTGTATGCCTTCTCCCGAGCCAGTAGCTCATTTGGCATTTTCTTCGACAGGAATAGGTAGCAAGAAGTCTAAGGAGAAGCTTGCGATACATACTTATACATATGAGACGCAGCCCAGGAAAAAGTACATTATGATAGGGAAGTCCGATTCTAGTTTCCAGGCTTTGAGGAGTATTAAGACAAAAACCCAAACCAATCAATTGATAACACACAAGCATCTAATGTTCGGGAAGAAACCTCAACGGTGTAAGAAGGGGGGGTAGAACCCCCAACACTGTCAAAAAAAGAATTTCAGAATATGTATTTTAGCACACTAATTATATAGCAATAAGATAACAGAATATGTGTTGTAGCGGCCTACCCTCTCCTCTCAAAACAAAAAAAAAACTCCCAAGACTGAGACTTTCCTACGCTAGTAGGAAACCTGCTCACATAGTTTTCGAAAGTAAGCGTGAAACAAATGAGGATTTTCAGGCGACAAATTCTAGCCTCTTCTCCAGTAAAAATTCCTCTTCCGGAATAAGGAGTTAGGACGCGTACCAATAACTTTCCCAAAGAAAATGTATCGATTAACCTTCAAAATAGGGATTTTCTGAATCACTGATTTCGAAGATTTCATCAAATTTTCATGCAGCTCTGAACTGGATCCCAAAATCTTAATTTCAATTTTTAAATAGGCAAGCTAGATGCAACTGAAAATTAAACAATCTTCCGCAGTACATGTTCTTCAGCTTAGTGTTTTAGAATATTTTATAAGATTTTCAATCCAGCTCAGTTTTTGACCCAAACGAAACTTAACCATTGAGAAGGAGCAATAATGACATACCTCAAGAAATCTAAAAAAACAAAACAAAACAGAGGGTTTTCGGGTTGTTGATTTCAGACAGGGCCACAGTTGCAGGTTTTACTTTCCTGTGTGTGTGTGTGGGGGGGGGGCCGAAAATTCCAGATTAAAATACGTTGTATAAAAGAAATATTCACTGAAATCTACATAGGCTGTCGCTAAGTAACTGAGACTAAAATTTGTACGGCCCACCAACGCTACCTATCGGCGTTTCAATGCAGTAGGGGAATGATTTGGTTCATTAGCTATTGATTGAGACCACGCCGAGCTCATTTGATTGAAAACTCGCTGTTACAGATCAATTTGAAAGAAACCATGTGCGCTGACCCCTCCAGGTTTTTCAAAGATTTTGTTGAAAGAAGGAAAAAAACATACGATTACAAAATTTTTATTAATCATCATTTCCATTGAGTACACGAATATCTTAAAAAAAAAAAAAAAAAAAAAAAAACCATTTATGGCTATACAGGTGTCCATTCGTTCTTGTCATTTATCGGACGTTTTCGCGTATTTCTGCCGTCGGTAACGAGGAGAAAAACATCTGCGCCGCAGTGATGACGTCTTGATTTGTGTTGAATTGACGACCGCACCAGGCTGCCTTCAGTTGAGGAGATAACCAAAAGTCGCAGGGGGCGAGGTCAGGACTAAACGGGGGGTGGGGGTAAATTGTGATTTTCTAGAAGTCATCACCGCAGCGTAGGTGTTTTTCTCCTCGTTACCAGCGGCGAAATACGCGAAAACGTTTCGATAAATGGCAAGAACGAGTGGACGCCTGTATAGCCATGAATGGCGCTCATTTTGGAAAAAGGTATTCGTGTACTTAATGAAGATGATTAATAAAAAATTTTGTACTCGTATGCTTTTTTTCCTTTAAAGAAATCTTTAAAAAACCTGGAGGGGTCAACGCATCTGGTTTCTTTCAAATTGGTCTGGAACAGTGAGTTTTCAATCAAATGAGCTCGGCGTGGTCTCAATAGATAGCTAATGAACCAAATTATTCCCCTACTGTGTTGAAACGCCGATAGGTAGCGTTGATGGGCCGTACGAATTTTAGTCTCAGTTACTTGGCGACAGCCTACGTAGAAAAAAAGTCCACTCTCCACGGTTTGGCGTTCTTGTCCACCGTGGATACTAGAATTTACCGAGAACTAACTTTTCAAACAATATTAGCAGGTGTGGCACCTCAATACCCCTGTCCCTTCACCAAGTCCTGACTTCAAATACCTCATTAGACTCGTAAGCCGTTCTGATTTGAGTCTTCAAAGTCAAAACTTCGTACAAGGGGGGGGGGGGAATTCATTTGAGGAGCCCACTTCCAAAGTGACCTAACTACAAAATTATGATTTTGTGAGTTCTTGTTTTCAACACGCTGTCTTGCCGCGCTAAAGGCATACTTTGCAAAAACAAAAACGACAAATTTTTCTTGAAGATTGAACTTATTGATAACTACTTTTAAAAAATCCGTTACTTACTTTACTGTTTTGCTTATAAAGCTAGTGTTTAATTTGTTTTTTTTTTTTTTAAACTAAAATTTTGCATTTAGGTAGGTCACTTTGGAAGTGGGCTCCTCACTTGATTGGCAAAATCAAACAAATTATCAAAATACCTCTTGAATCTTAAATATTCCATCAAATTTTGTATTCGATTCCTCACAGATCTCAAAATTCAAACTTCTACTTAAAAGTTGTGCTTTTTGTCCGAATTGGGATCAAGTCCAAAATCTCATAGATCATTCGGAATCAGTGACATAAGAAACCCTGATTTTTGTACTTTGTTTGATTTTCTAGGATATGATCATAATGATGATCTTTTTGATCTGAAGGTGAAATGATTTGTCCATCACTAGTTATGTGTACCTCATCTTGATTCAGTTAAAAATTTTATACTCCTCGCTCGTGGTATACCTTCTACCAAAAGCTACATTATATAACATAAAGAATCACTTACAAATCTGTTTTTTTGGGGGGAGGGGGGGGGCTTATGTCCTGACTCTTGTAAACTTACTCGAAACTGAAATCGGATCGCCAGGGCCTAGTACCAATTCTCTATTACATTTATATCGAATATTTTAATGATTCGTTGATTTATTGTCTTTTAAAGTGGGCCAGATTTGAGCGAAAATTTACGACTTTTTTTTTCATACATACATTAACGACCTACACATGTTAACGTATTTATCTTGTTTTGAAATGGAAATTGAACTAAGAGTTTGTGTATATTTTATCTACTAGTTTTAAGACGCACGGAAGCCTTGAACCTGATATGCGGCCTGTACGGTGATTTCTGCTAGTTAGTAATTATTACCTTCAGTCTGTTGTCTGTTCAAATGAGTAATGTTGTTGACCTGGGAATCAAATAGTGTAATAATACCAGTAGAAGTTAGAGGCGCGTCCACTTCGGATTCAGACTTACCTTCGTAAGCACACTCTAGATATGAAAGAGATGAGGGGGGGGGGACTATACAGTCGCGTAGTTCGCAAAATTCTGTAACGGAAAACTGGCATTCGAAAGAGTCCAAGAACATATACAGCAACTGAGACACGCTTGATACCGATTAAGGTTGACCACTTCGCATACGAATCGACCATAAAAGATCAAAGACTATAGGGCCGCAGGGGTTCCGGTCTGGTAGGCGAGGAAACAAAATACCAGAGAATCGAAACAATCGAGTACAAATAAGATCGAATCAGTTATTATACATTTACTTAGCGAATCAGTCTTGTTCTCGCATTCTCATTCACTATTCGACTTCATTTTGGAGTGGTCACCAAATTTATAGGTTATCTTAAGAACAAAAAATTAATGCATCATAGTGTCTACCGAATGCTCCAAATTTTCCATAAATAAACACCGTCCATTTATGTAAGTATTTCTGAAATTTTCCTACATCCATAATTGAGCGATCTGAGACTCCAAATCGAAATGGCCAGGGACGCCGGAAGAAACCTTTTCTGCGTGCGGGGGGGGGCACACGAATGAAGAAATTTTTAGTGCAAATAATTATAGTATGTAGGGATAGCGATTGAAGTATTTGTTGGAAAAAAATTACAGAAGGCCTGCGTAATTAAAAATGGACTTTAATTCAATTATCAATGGGTAATTTGAGTTTGACAAAGGGGGCAAAATAATACTTTTTCCCCGCGATCAGTTGGGGCAAATGCCCCTCTTGCGCCTCCCATCCCCATCTCCGATGCCCCTGGAAATGGCTGACACCTAGCGGTCGAGTTGACAACCTATCTAGTTTGAGTCATCAAATTGATCACTTCCATAAGAAATATGCAAGGCGATGGGTCGATACTTGGATTTTTGAAATATTTGGAGTTGTTTGAGGGCAAATGCGTATTAAAATCATTTATCTACAATACTGACAAAAAATTAAGACAGCAATCAAAACAAACTAGCAGGGGGAATTCACACAAAATGAGACCGATTTTTGCTCCCTGTGTTTTGATTACTCTACCTCCTTACAAATATTGTTTAGTGCATGTGTAAAGCGTCACGAGCACTTTCTACATTTCATTCCCCATCCCAATGTTGGCCAAGATTATATGTCTAAACTGCGGAAAATTTCAGGGAAATCCTAATTTCAGGTGCATATCAACACGAATTTGAACTACATATTCTAATTAGATTGATTTTCGAGGTTTGCAAATGAGGGAGTCAGTTGCGGAATAAGCAGAAGAGATGTCGCAAAATTAAAATAATGTTGCAAATCTATGCAAAAAATGTACTGATATTAAACTGAAAAAATTATGAACTCGTCCTGTGAGCAAATTAATATATGTAAGTACCGAAAAATTGAAATAATTACACGTTGGAGTAGCACTTATTTTACTTTTTATTGAGTTCAGTAGCATCAAATAAACCGGTTATGGAGTTTCTTGAGTCGCCTATTCATTTCTGGTGTCATGTTATATAGGTATAACCGAGAAAGCTTCACGGGGGGCAACAACATGACATATTGAAGTTGACTGTATGGGCAACGATATTATCAAGCATAGCGTTCCTCCAATCGCTGAGTTATTTTTAGAACCATTTCAACTGTAACCCTACCCGGGATACTATAATGCTACATATGAGGTTACAACCTGAGCCCACCAATTCAGCTTTCAAACTTTCAATATTTTAGATTGTAAATAGGAGGGTACAGTGTAAACTATCGAAATAGGGGATTTAGAGTCGCTAATTTCGAGTAGACATGAAATCAAATTTTCGGTTTAACCCTGATTTTAGTTTACAAAATTCAAATTTCACAATCAAAATCGGCATAACAGACTTCATTTAGAAAATCGGAAACCTATCTGTAGAAGTATTTCTTAAATCGCTGATTCTAAACATATTATGTACAATCAGATAAACTGAATTATTTAGATTAGCCATAGCAGACTGGCCTGTACTCTCTGATACCTGTACATGCAAAAATTACTTGAACTCCCAGATGGAAAGTATCAGATAAATAATTCTTACGCAAATCCATTGATTTGATCCGGCCCCAATCTGGACCCCTTAAACCCATGAATTCCACAATACAATCGACAATTTTTACAAAAGTTGAGCTAGCTACCATGATAAGGGTTTGTTGGTTTTCAACCCACTCGAATACGAAAATTCAGCCAGATTCATGGAAAATTGTAGTCACCTTTAAAAAATAATCACGACAGAAATTTAAAAGAATCTCAAAATTCAAAATTCAACAGCATTGAAATTAAATTTATATCAAACGTTATCAAACAATAATTGCATACAAAAATTGAGTAATTGTGGGTAAGAATGAAGGGTAAAGAATCAAAACTCACATTTGCCAGACAAACAGGCAAAATACTGTACACGAGTGCAGGAATATCTTTGCTGCACCTGTGAGTGTGCGATATGTATAACATATTCCACGTTCACAGGCGCAGCAAAGATATTCCTGCACCCGTGTACAGTATTTTGCCTATTTACGCCCTTCAAGTAAAATGGCAAATGTGAGTTTTGATTCTTTACCCTTCAAATGTAGACATCTTGGAAAAATAATCAGAGTTATGACAATTTGTTTTAAAATTCGAAAAATTTAACAAAATTGGGAACTAAAATAAATTTGATATCAGAAGTTTCAAATAACTCGTGCTCAAAAATATAGTAAGATTCAATGGAAATTATAGTCACCTTAGGAAAATAATCGAAGAATTCTGAGAAGTTTTTGTAAGAAACCTTAAAAATCGAAAAATTTTATAAAAAACCTAATTCGATATCAAGAGGCTTTCACTGATATACGAAAACTGGGTAAGAGATGCATGGAAAATTTTAGTACCCTTAACTGATATAAATTCTGAAAGAATTTCAAATTGAGAGAAACTCGAAAATTGAGATGGATTCCATATTATGGACGAAGATTACCATTGAAATAACTTCAAAAATGAATTTATCGACTCAAACTCTTTTTTTGATATAGATAAAGAGCAACTCATATAACTTTTGGAATCTCATGGTTGGAAGTTACCGCTGAAATAATCTCAGAAACGAATTCAGCGACTCCGAAAACCCCATTTTTGATGTACTTGAAAGGTCGTCAGTAATTTTCAGGTTTCGACCTTCAGTCGAGCCTTTCAGGTGGGGGGAAAAGACCACAATAATTTCAATAATGAATTTACAGTATCTGAAAACCAAACATGCTTTTTTTTGTATTTCACTTGATTATTATGGATTGTTATGAATGAAATTATTTTTTCCCAATAATAAAGCCGAAGGCATCAATCTTAAAATTTTTTTTCAAAATTCTTTCCAGAAAACAAATATTTTTACTCAAAATAGTTTTGCAGAAAATTTTGATTTTTAGAATTCCTTAAAACAAATGTACAAGTTTTCTTATGGGAAATCCTACTTTAAATGTCACCCTTATTGAGTGATCCTCAAATATTTTTTTATTTTAAAAAGTTTTTGTTGTGAGGTTTTTATCCAGGTACAGCCCCGTGAGAGAAGAACATTTCGAATTTTTTTTTTTAAATTACATTCAATTTTTCCCAGTTTTGAGGATAACTACGCGAATGGGGGTGGGGGTCGCCTTTATACCTCCTCTAACGCCGACTCTGTATTTTCAATTTTTATCATGTATATATCACAGATTCCTTTTAATTTCAGATCTTATCACAAACATCCTTATATGCCTTGCTTATAATCATCAACCAACTAGTCCAGGTAAAATTTCAGGAACAACTAGCTATCTGTTTGGATGCAAGGGGAATTCCAGAGACGATAATAATAAAAATATGGCATTTCTCAATAATTGGTCACTGACATGTCCGGGAACTGCGACAGTCAAGTTGCATTTCGCAAAATGGTGGCTCTCGGACTTAAACGCAAACCTCTTCCCAGATGAAGGTTTTTCCGCTGTATGTCGTTGAATATTGACGATCTCTGGAAAAGTTTCAAACAAAAGTAATCCAGGAACTAGTTTTCCATAAAAATGATTACGAACAGTGTTTTCGTATCTGTTTAGAAAGTTTGTAAATTGAGCTTTTAAATATTACACGGCTATGTACAGCAAAACAGGATCCTTTAGTGGGAAGAAACAGAAACGTGAACAAGAAATAGTCCAAGGGGGATGGAGTCCCCTCGGTACTGATGCAATGCCCGAAAGGGTAGTTTCCGGTGCCGGGGGTGCGGTGTCTCAGGGGCCACTTTGGCATGCGTACATCACCATACGTCCCACAACATCAAGGGGGGATGGAGGTAGTTGAATTGTTTCAGTAGAATTATGTTCATTCTGATCGCGAGCAAAGCGAGCTCAAATTTTTAACGTTCTTCAACCATTTGAACTGGGGATTCATTTTTATTTATTTTTCGGGCTCTCAAAGGGGGACATGCCCCTATACCCTCCCAGATTTACGCACCTGGGAAGAAATAGAGGTAGACTAGTAAATTGGGTATTTTCTAATTTTATGTTTCGTCAGGTTCATCAGAACGAGGAATAATTCCTTCGGACCCGCGTCCCTATCACAGTCACTTTCCATTTCTGGTAATTTTTTCCGTCTCTTGTCTCCTTTTCATCGGGCAGGTACCATACATGTATGATTGTTGCATTGTAGCTAATTGGTTCCGTAAAAAATGTAATAGTTCAATTTATCAAGATTTGAGTATAAAAAATTGAACACGTGTAGTAACCGCTACTTTGAAGGTCGCTAAATTCATTTTGCATGCGTACGTTTTTTCGTTTATTCTTACTTTGACCCAAATTTAAGGGCTCCGTACGAGGCGTTATTATGATGTAGATGTATGGCTCGAAAGCAAAAGAATAAAAGTAGTAAATTTCGGAAATGAGTGGTTAGCCGTGAGGGGGATTAGGCAAAAATACTTGAAAAATGAAATCGAGTTCTCCGTCGTTCAAGAGCTTTATACGAACACTGTTTCCACTCAGAAGTAATTGTATTTTCATCAATATAGTTCTCTCCAAGAAACATGCCCAGGACACTGACAGACGGATACACAGGGAGGACAATGGGGGGAGGGAGGTCACTTCTCGAGAAAAATTTCAATTGAAAATAGGTAACCGATGGGCAAGTCTTACAAAATCTCAAACAAGCCTGCCACCAACAGAAGTCTCAAAGCGTCACAAGGAATCTTGAGCAATTATGAAAGCGTCTTGAAAGTCTTAATTTCTGAAGAGTCTTGGCGAACCTCGAATAATTCTGGGATAATCTTACAGAATCTTGAGCGAGTCTTCATAGTATTAAACGAAGAATCTTGGAGAGGTCTGAGTCAGAAGAGTCATAAAGAGTCTGAATCAGTCTTGAACTATCGTAGCGAGTCTTGAATCTTGAAAAATCTTGGCGAGTCCTAAGACTTCCAAATATTTCGAACTCACCTATTTATTTAACCACAAATATTGAAGACATAAGAAGGATAAAAATTTCCACCAGTGGAAGGGAGGAAAGGTTTAAAACCATTGAAATCTTACACATTCTCAGTTATAACACCCAGGATTCCTTTGATGGAACGCCAAGAGATTTAGCTTAACTAAAAAATAAATTCATTTAATTGTCTAGCCCGGATATCCAGCGGACTAGCTGAATGACAGCGTCGCACGATGCCTTCTTTGGGCCAAATAACAAAAATTTTTCCCAATACTTGGGCTTTAAAGAATTATGAAGACAACCTCTGTAGGATTTGAACGAGTTATTTGGCTGTTATTTGTTTACGAACGAGATACTCAGGTTAGGATTTTATCGCACAGACCTGATGCAGATCACAGCACGCCCCCTCTCCCCCTGCAAACATTTACTTTGTGTAGGCCTTCTGCACAGTGAAACACAATATCATCTTCGGTTACTCTGACACTTCGGCTAAATACGTGTTAGTTTGGATCGGGGAGTTTTCCCGAGTGTGAAGTGAGGGAGGTGGAAGAAGTCTGATTTAGACGTCCCTCAAAACTATGTGCAGGCTATTCTAAAATTCATAATAAGTCGTGAAAATCCTACCATGATCCACTAACATGTGCTACATATCCGCTGAGCACTAGGAAGACTCCATATAACTCTTTTGAGATTAATTATTCTGACTTCTTTCAAATATGTGCAAATTTTACCTAAAGTAGATAATGTTTGTGGTCATAATGTTCTTGGGTGTTGCATACCCTTAGGTATGTAATATAACTGACAACAAATATTACGTTGTAATTTCAAATAGAACTGGCGGTTGTTTCAATAAATTATAGCATTTAATTTACACCGGGGAGATAAAAACGATTCATTAAGACTAGTTAAGAACTCGTCAAGACTCTTTTAAAACTCAGCAACACTATTTTGAAATTCAATAGGATTCCGTAAAGACTGTAACCTATGTCAGTCTTAATATTTAAGTCGCACTGAAGATGCATTTACTTACAGCTAGCGAGACTTTGGTTTTTTGACTCAGGTTCTCTTCGTAAAACAGGAAATGAGTGGAGATCTAGTTATTAGGTAATTCATAACTGCCTACGTATGTTTATCCTCAATATACTTTCTTCATGTTTTTTACTAAAGCTTCTTTTCTAATTTTACTCTCAACCCGAGCCCTGGAATCCGGCCTTTCGAGTATCACCTCAGAGACATCGGGGAGGCTGTTAGGGCTGTCTTAGCCTTCTTCTTTCTTGCCGAAAATCCGGCCTAGGTCGAAATGTAGCGAGTTGCTGCGTGGGCTCGAACTCGGGACCTCTAAATTCCGAGACCAGCGTGCAATCCACTCGGCCAACCAGATCCCTTTTACAAAAGCTAGAGAGCCATTCAACTCTTTTTGGTCCTGTTATTCCAGCTCACTGTTTTTTTTTCCTTGCAGTTGAGGAAAGATGAACCTTTTTGTTTTTGTAAACATAAAATAAAGGTATCGGTATAATTTGTAGTAAAATCGCAAAACGAGAATAGTGAGGTGGGACGTTTTTGGCGATGCACGCATGCCAAAGTATGTCCCATGACGCCGCACCTTCGGCCCCGGAAACTACCCTTTCGAGTATTGCATCAGTGGCTGGGCCCAAGCCTACATTTCGCCGCGCCGCAACCGGTGCGCGTGTCCTACAAGGGCTTTCATGGGGTTTCCTACTGACTGAAGTCCCTGAGCACTCGCCTGAAATTCAGGTCACTCACAGCCGGACGCGCTGCCTTTTTACTCACCCCTCACTTCCTCGTCTTGGTACGCTTGGCGACGCAAGCAGCTGGTGACGGCGGGGGAGCCCTACCGGGGGCACAAAACGAGAATGGTGAACATCCAAATTTTGTGAAAAACTCAGCGGTACGTATTTTATGGACAGGAGGTGGTACATACCAAGGTGCGGAAGACTCAGAACCACAGGCGCCTTAGGAAAACGTGAACAGCGATATTTAGTTAGCCAAGTTGTTTCACAAAGTACCAGCGCGACATTTCCGCAGTTTCCACGAATTTAAAAGCAAATATACCACTGCGTTCGGTAACTAGCACCTTGAGTGTTTCTTTCAATTGTCAAAGTAATTCAAATTACCATCAAAAATGGTTATTTCGAAATAGAGTTCAATTAAATATTTCTTTGTAACCAATCCACTTATCTTTTATTGCCCAGAAACATTACCATCTCTCGTGAAGAATCCTTTCGAAATCTCCTTTGTCACTGTGCCTGCTTTCTTTTTTATTTGTTTATTTTTTTGTGTTTTAACATTGTCCCTCGTGAAATTGAAGTTCTCATGATAAAAATCAAAACGACCTGTCGAAATAACCGGAGATAATTACACGTGAATTTTAATAAACTCGAGTGTCGTTGTGTAACGGTTACAGATCCGCATCTGGCTGGCTACACTTACAAGGATGCGACGTATTTGTCGTACCAAAAATGTACGATACTGGAGGGACGCCAGTATCACCATTTGATCTGTAATACACTTGACCTAAAGAATTCGTTACGTTTTGTAATCAAATCCGCTTGCGTACGACCCTGACTGACGAAATCTGAAATTATCTCCAGTATGGTGATACGAATTGCTCATCGCACTCTATAAAATGCATTAATTACCCGTCTCCGTAGCTCGAGTTTTTGCGCCTTAACCGGATTTCAAAAATCGTTTCAGTCGTTTTATTTTGACGAACGTCAGTGTAACATTTCTTCTTCAGTAAATATTCTACAGGGTGTTCCATAAAATGTTTCCACGGGACAAGAAAATTTCTTCAAGTGATAAAGTTCAGTTCATAAGCGCTGGAGTAGTAGAATACTCCTGTAATCCAGCTAAGGAAGTCTGCCCCCCCCCTGTATCGACTATTACTTACGGTGGCTCGTTTTATAACACCCAAAGGCTCCGTATTGCTCGGTGATCACCGACGTATGCACTCCAACCAAATAAGGGATGCTTGAGAGTTTAGCCTTTTCTAAAGCCACATACAGCTGCCAACCCCGAAAAAAGAGTGAAAAATTACACAAGTGAAAGAATTTTAAGGATTATTTAGATACTTGCAGCCCCCTTCCCCAAGATCCCCCAATTCCCGGTCAGCTGTTTGGGCTTATGGTCTAGTTTATTTTTGGGTGACAAAATTTTCTTCCTCCCAAAAAGAAGGATCGAACGTACTACCAACTTTGGAATTTTAAATAGCCCCGAATAACGTATCGAAAGAAGTATTTTTTGGGTCTCTAATTTCGAATCCCCCTCTATACGTGCTACCTTGGCGTGGTGAGAGGGCTTAAAGAAGAATTGAAGACACATAGGAGAAGGAAAACTGCGATAGATAAATCCTGAGGAAAGTAACGGAAACTATACCTGTATTTTTTCCCGGAAATGCGTATCCATCACCACAATTATGATGGAAACTTATAAAGTAAACAATAATTCCGGACGTAAAGTCTCCCATTCGGATGTCCGGGTGGAGCCTACCTAGTGAGAAACTATCAGAATTGAAGATACGGTGGTTTCCAAACTGCTCTTCGACCAATTTTTTTTTTTTGGGGGGGGGGGGGTCGATAAAAACTGTGCTACGACACTGTACCAGTTCATTTAAAACTTCTGTAAATGGTACAAGCGAGTAGCCTGAATCCTCTACCATACTACTAAAGACGTACAAAAATTAGAATGCAGCCTATCTAGAATTATTGAAGGAAAAGTGGTCGAAAATTGTGGACAAAGGACAGTTCGGCACTGATGAACGTAATTCGAGCCGGGCAGCGCTTATCGACTACTCTTATCAGCGACCAAAAGGTGAAGTTTTTGACACATGCAGCAAAATTTTGGAATCTAGCTATAAAAATAGTTTTAATCAAAAGAAAATTCTTTGTTCAAAAAATTCTTTTCTCTTTAAATACTTTAAAAACGTCTTATTTTTCGAGATATTTCAATTTTAATAAGTATGTACATTAATGGGAGAAATGCATAGGTTCACCTTTTGCTACTTATCACTTCGACTCGATAGCGACGCTCTCTGACGGATGCACGGTCCGAATACAAGAAAATAACAAAACGCTGCCAGCACCGTCGCTGCTCTTTGAATGTGCGTAATTCGACCATCGAAGCGGTATCGAGATTCTATGAAGTTACTTTTGCAGTACTCGCATTGGCCACTAGGTAGCGCTGAAAACCGCATTTCAATTTTTTTTTTGGACTGAGGGCAGTTTGGAAACCGTATCTTCAACTGAGAATAGAGACGTGGAATGTACGGACACTGAAAATGAGGAGGCACATTAGAAAACTTAAACAAGGCGGCTACTTTTCTTCAATTATGAATTTCCCCGACTTTTCCCTGATTTTTCCAGATCCACTTCCCAATTTTTTCTCAACGAGTAAGCATACTGGTTGGAAGTTTAATGAGCGTTGACACTTGACTTTTTTTTTTCAATTTCCTTCTAGTGCCGTCATTTTCTACCAATAGGCAGTTAACAAAAATCTTATATTTGAACTGAACATAGATACCAACCATCAGGAAAAAAATCTTTTTATT
This sequence comes from Acanthococcus lagerstroemiae, assembly GCA_031841125.1. Lineage (NCBI taxonomy): Eukaryota > Metazoa > Arthropoda > Insecta > Hemiptera > Eriococcidae > Acanthococcus > Acanthococcus lagerstroemiae. Next base: position 65,126,239 of record CM063106.1, read on the forward strand.
CAGTTTTTTTATGGATAACTATTTGTACGTGATTCAAGTTGCAAAGAAAACAGACCATGATACTTTTAAACCACGCAATTTTATTAAAAATTTATTTTTCGAAAATTCTATGACTTTTCCCAGACTGAAAAAATTCCCTGACTTTTCCCTGATTTTCAATTTTTCCAGGAAAGTGGCAACATTGTTAGCTTACTATTTATTACAGACCAAGGCCGATCATCTGATTGGTATATTGTTACTACAATTGAAGACCTGACTTCCAAAACGCGCTTAGTCCAAGAAATTGAAAATTGAGCTTTTAGCGTAATCTGGCGGAGGAAGTCAAGAGGCATCTTTCAGAGTTGGTTTCACGATTTTACCACGACATAGAGCCAGCTAAACTTTCCTTTCATTCTTTTTTATAATACTGACTTACTTGTTTTTTCAAATTTTATGAATATAAGACTCTTATGACTGTAAGTCATACTTGATTTTTCCTGTTCGAGGGAGTATAAGGATGTCGGAAGAGTGGAAAGGGGGGCATTGTTCACGTGCGCCTTATTCACCGGAATGGTCGTGTCTAAGCTGTATTTTCCGATTTTCGACAGTTTCTAAGTCAAGATGCACGAATTTTGACCTTTCACAAGTAAGTCATGGTCTGCTAAAATGAGCTAAGTCCACCACTTCCCCCACTTTGCACTCCCGTAGCTCGAAGACTGTTCACACGCCAACCTTCATACTTGGTGATATTAGCATTGACCCCTCCTCTTCCCATCCACGCAGCTGAATCAGTGTTACTACTTATCGTTCGCGAGTCAGAAGGTTTTTTTCGATTTCCCAACATTTCGTGTCAGGTCCTCAGTTGAGCCCAACGTTCGGCAAAGGCCACCCTGACTCTTACCCAGCGGTTACGTACTCTCGCATCCCTTCCCCATGCGATTCCTCCATATTGTTTAATTTCGTCCTCCCATCTCTTCCGTAGTCTCCCTTTTTTTCATGTTTTTCTATGAGAGGTCCATTTCAGTACCCTCCTTTTTCCCACCTATTTTCACTTGGACGGCATATGTGCCAGCCGTATTTTGTTTTTTGATTGTTTTCCTAAGTCGTTTGACCCCGTACTTTTCCTAATATTTGTATTGTATACCTTTTCTGATTTCTTGATCCCTAGGATGTTTCTTTCCATTTTCATTTCTATACTATATATTTGGTTTAGTCGGGAGGTTGTTGGTGCCCACGTTTGCATGCCTATAAGAATACTGGGTATGTGCAACTTTCCAAAGTTTTTTTTAGTTTGATTGGTAATTTAGCATTGTAAATTTCCTTTAAGGATCAGTAGTTTTTCCAAGCAGCTGTTATTCGTCTACTGGTTGGCCGAGTGGATAGCGCGTTGGTCTCGGATTCCGGAGGTCTCGGGTTCGAGCCCACGTAGCAACTTGCCAGATTTCGACCTAGGCTGGTATTTGGCCAGAAGGGAAGAGGGCTAAGGCAGCCTAACCCCGACGTCTCTGAAGTAATGCTCGAAAAGGCGGATTCCAGGGCTCGGGCTGAGGGCAAATTGGGAAAAGAATGTCTTTGACCGCAGCCTATCCTTAAATGAAATCACTTGGCCCAGATAAACAGCTTCCATCAACCAGCTGAATTCGCCCCCTCCCCTACTGTTAAACTTATATTAGAATCGTTGAAGATTAGTGCCCTTTTATTTACATTAATTTTTAACCCAAATTGTTTACTTATTTCTTTAAATTCTATTATCATTTGTTGTATTTCATTTTTGTTTTGTGATATAATTGCCACATCATCGGCAAATCTTGAATTATTAAGCCATCTGCCATCAATTTTTGTATTCTTTCGTTTACCCAACCCAATTTTCAGAAAATGTCTTCAATTATGCAGTTAAAGAGGGTTGGTGATAGTGGTTTCTCCTGTTTGACACCTATTTCAATTTTGAAATGTAGTCCTTGTTTATCTAATTCTATTTTCCCTAATGTATGTGTATATAGTTCTTTTATTATATTTATTAATTTCCTTGACAACCCTTGCCGTGCTAAAGCTTTCCAAAGATAAGTTAGGTTAACTGAATCAAAGGCTTTTTGGAAGTCGATCATTAGGATATATATAGTGTTAATTGGTATTCATTAGCTTTTTCTGTCAGTTGGTTTATGGTAAAAATGTGGTCAATGGTGGAGTACCCCTTCCTAAAGTCTGCCTGTTCAAATTTGTTGTTCATTCAATTGGTTGTGAACTCGATTCTTCAATACTTTAGAAAATATGTACTTTGCTAATATTAGATGTAAGACTAAGTGGTCTGTAATTTGCTAGGTGAAGTTTGTCCCCATTCTTGGATAGTAAAATAATTTCGACTTCCATTCATTATTTAGGGATTAATTCATGTTCTATTATTGCATTAAATATGCGTGTTAATATTAGGATTAATTCATCAGATTTTTTTTTAAATTGTAGTTGCTTATTCTACCTGGCCCTAAAAACTTGTTAGTTTAAAGGTTTTTCAAAATATTTCATCTTCTAAAATAGGAGGGAAAGGGTCTCATGTTCCACATTTTTATCTCAAGGTCTATTGTGGGTGTAGTATATTTTTGTTTGTACAAGTTTCTGTAAAATTTGATAGCTGTTTGTACTGTGCTCCCTCTTTCGGCGGATGAAAAAAGAAAACTACCAGACTCAAAAATGACAAAGTAAAAAAAATTGGTGAGATATGTTGAAGAACTGTGAAAATAAGCAGGCAGTTCATCCATCGGAGCAGTGAAAAAAGAATGAAAGGAAATCAGGCGTGAATATTATATAAAGGGAGATGGTTAAAATGACATGGTTTGCAGACGACATTGCAATAGTGAAAAGGAGTAAAGAAGAACTAAAGAAAACGTTGAAAAAGTTGAATACTGAAAATAAAACATAGAATGAAGATGAATTAAAGTAAAATAAAAATGATGGCAGTCAGCAGATGGAAACAAAATTCAATAAATATGGAAATAGAGAAAGTGAAAAAAACAAATGAGATATAGGAATGTAAATACTTAGGTAGTCTAATAATGCAATATGGAAGAAGTAAAATAAAAATAAAGAGTAGAATAGAACAAGCTAGGAGATTTTTTCTAGAGAGGAGACATATTTGGGATAAATATAAATTTGAAAGTAAGACTGCGATTTCTCCGAACATATAGGCTTATTTAGAGAATAGTACACTGTACAGATGTGCTATGAAGAACAGTGAATTCTGGATAAAAGTGTAAATCCTTCAAAGATTAGCACAGAAGAGAAGAATGGAGAGGCGCCGTTTCGATAGATCATCAATTATCAGATTTCAGATCCATCTCGATTTGAAGTCAACACAATCAAAATTTTAGACCTGCATTGGGTAAAACTGATCTGACTTAAAAAACTAAAAGAAGTATCGAAATAGAAGTGTTTAGATCGCTAGTTTCGAGTATCGCATCACATTTTCAATCCAATTCTGATTTGGACCCTTCGGCATTTTCCTTTTGTATAAGGGTTCGACTTGATTATGCCAAAAAATTGAAAACATTATCGGTATAGAATTTATTTTTTTGGACCATCGATTTCAAAACTCAACTAGATTTTCCGTTTAACTTCGATTTGGACCCGAAGTTCAAATTTAACGCCTTAAATGGAGAAAACTGATTTGACTTACAAAATTGAGTGTAGTATCAAAGTACGGCGGTTTTTAGGTCCCCGAACTCGAATACGCAACAGAATTTTCATCTGACCCCAGTTTGAGCGCTAAAATTCAAGTTTGATCTGTTTAAATGGGCAAAATTCACCCAACTTAGAGAAAACCGAATTACATAAGTGTCAAAATGGGGTTTTAAAGTCGCTAGGCTCGAAAACTCGATCAGATTTTTAATACGATCCCATTTTCGGCCTCTTCCGCAATACAAGTATTCAGGATGTTTCACGAAAACAAGGAAAAGACCTCTTCAGTTTCCATTGTGAGTCCTATCACAAGGAAGAAGGAAAAAAATCGTATTTTTCCAACCAACTCAAACTGTAAACTCGAACAAAGTAGGTACCAGAATGTGTATGTTCAATTCCCGCGAACAGGGTAAGAGACTCAAAATAAATTAAAAGAAAGATAACATTTCGAAAACTGGATCGAACGAATTCTTGAATCTTGAAAATCCATATATCAACTCGATAGTACACATTGAAAATGTCAAAACGACTTTTGGTATTTATATTTGCCGCAATCGGCTAAAACTGGTATTTCACAGAACGTTTATGTTTTTGGTACACACGAAACTGAATGCATCCAATAAATCATTGCCTAGACGCCTGCCGTTCAATAATTTTCGGTCAAATGAGAATTTTTTCATGCCGAAATGTCAGGAGCTATACATTCCACTTACATTATTATGATTACGGTTTGTAACCATTACGTCGTACAATGATTCATCAGTTTTGTGTAATTAGATAAAGTATACATATTTCATTTAGATATAAAATAACTGACAAGGCTGTAAGTCAGAGATTTCTCAAAAATAATAAAAAATGATGGATCACGCACCACTACAAACATTCTCAAAAGGAATGCTTATTTAAGTAAATCTATTAGAAGTTCATTTTATACAATACTTATAATACACAACACTACTGACAATGTATAATAGAACGACTTTCAGTTTTCAGCACTCACAGGCATTTCTGGAGAAATTAAAAGTATATTGAAGCGAGTGGACTCACAAACGGACAAATGTTCGTGTTCTGATTTTGTATTTTTACGTGGACATTTTTAATCCTTATTCATACACGTCTCCTCTCCAAACTAAGCCAAGAGGAAGTCGACTGTTTTTAATGCCCCTTTTCTAAACTAAAATGAGAGGAGAGGACTATTTTTCAATGCTCCCTCTCCAATCAACATTAAGAAGAGGCCAACTGTTGATTTTATATTTTTGTATACCCACCTCAGCAATGGTACTCAACTTCTGATAAGATATTGTTGAAAAACGAGAATTTAGGCCCCTCCCTTTCTACACCAATAAATTTCATCCAACTGAAATGGAAATGGCTTCAAATAATTATGTATTATTAATTTATCTATTTGTGGGAACCAAACATCAGAATTTATAAACAACTTTTCTTCACGAGCTACTTTCCAAAAACAAAATTTGATGCTTCCCCGCCCCCATACAAGCAAATACTATAGCTCATCGAAATGAAAATGGTCTGAAATAACTGAATTGATTGTAAATTTTTGCGTACGAAACCTTAATATTTGTGTGCAATAATTCATGAGATGTCGGGCAAAAACGAAAATTGACCCCCACTCTAATACACGATCCAACTGAAACTCGACTTCATACCTGCCCATTCAACATTGTATTGGACCTGGTGAAAATTATTCAACTTTTCGCGACGAATCCAAATCCATCGTCAAAACTGATGCTCACTCAATGTTTGACCTAGTATACTCCCCTCCCCCCACTTGTACAACGACATTTTTGATTGTATTGTCAAAATGGAGGGTCAGCGGTAGATTTAGACAAGGAGTTTGAACTCAGCGAGAAAAACTGATAAAGAATGGGTGATTATCTCAATTTTTCTGATTTTCAAACATTCTGAAAATTGGGAATTTTGGTCCCAAATGCGAGTCGGATTGAAAGTCTGATTCAATTTTTGAATTCAGTAATCCAAAAAGTATCCATTTGAGTGGTTCTTATTTGATCTGAATGTAAAAAACATTCATGTTTCCGACCAGGCCGACCCCCCGATGCATTTCCCGCATTAAAATTTTTTTCGCAATATTTGAGCACTGGGCCAGAAGAAAAAATAGGCCGACCAGCGCACTCAAAGAAGGCCTTACTGGTACAATAATGTTTTTCACCTCCTTATAACTATAATATTACGTATAATATATGTTTAGAGGCAGTGGCGTATTTAAGGGGGGGGGGAGTTCCGGGTTCAGACCCCCATGGCCAAGAAAAGCTCTAAAAATTATCAAAAATATGCTCATTTAACACGTGTTTCTTCTTTTTTCCTTTTCTTTTTTAAAGGAATACCTTCAAAATCAAAAGTCAAACCCTCCCCCCCATGATTTCATCCTAGATACGTTTCTGTTTGGAGGACTATTTAGACCGCGCCGATACAGCATTAATATTATTTCTGCGGCGTTCGATATTTTTACATGTCGTTCAATACATTTTTTTCGGTCACCATTTTTTTTTTTTTTTTTTTTTTTTTGGTGGGATCCGACGTAAACATCTATGCGTTCTTCATTTCAGGCATTTTTTGTTGCTTCTTTGTCGTTCAAACTACTTTTTCTGGCGGGCTGTTGTTTCCCACCTAGTAATTATGTATTAAGTGTGTACTTGTACACATTAGGGTTCATAAATTGTGAGCAACACCTGGGTGGACTATCATCCTAAATTGGACATTGATACCCTCTCTCATGTAGGCAAGTGAATCACCTGATTTAAATGAGAATGGTCTCAAATAATTGTGTATTTCTGATTACCAAAATTCGTAATTTGTGCGAAAACCCTTCACGAGCTATCTTCCCAATTTGATAACACGTGTCCTTACAGAGAAATATCACCTGACTGAAACGAAGCTATCATAAACAAATAAGTTCTTAGTGTTTCCCAAATTTCAGAATTTGTGTGTGACCTCGAAATGATACCTAGACTGAAAATAACTAAGTTTTTCTTCAGCTAACATAATATCCTTTCCAATATTATAAATAAATAAATAAACCTGAAGAATATTGGTCAAGTTTATCGTAATAGTAGGCAGGCGTCTTGTCGGAAAACAGATTTCTACATAATATTATTATTTTAAGCACTATGTTGATATTTTGATTATTAGAAGTGGGGCAAAGGGCTCATTAAATTCCCACCTATTATCTGTAATTTTGTCAAAATTCCAACATCATTTTTCTCATATTTATTCAGAGCTATTCCTTCCTTTTTATAAATTATTTTTTTTCTCGATCCATGAGAACGGTAGAAGATCACTTTTCTTTTCTGAACGACCGCCCGAGAAGAAAAGTACACCATACATGCGCAAATATGTAAGATCAGTTTCCTTTCGATCAAATGATCTTTACTTGTTCAAGGAGGGGGAAGAGGCTCAATTTTTGTTTTTACGAAATAGTTCGCGACACAAAGGGTGGCCCTTACAAATCAAATTTCGAAAATCTCAGCTCCCACCCCCTAGAACTGTTACTTCATATGAAAAAATGAACCCCTACAAATCTCAACTCAATTAATTCATTTTAAAGCGGCCCGAATAAGGAATTTCATTAAAATGGAGATTGCGCGGTCGAGCGCGTTTACTCATACGTTACAAAGCGCGGTGAAGTACGATGCCTTGCACGGTAAGCATACACTTGTAAAAGTACGGTTGGCGTTTCAAATTTTTTCATGTCTGATTTTTCTGAATAATTTATTTTGAAGGGGGAAAAAAAAAGTATAAACAAACATTAAATATTTGAAAAATTTTTTTAATTAATACATGTTACGAATAAAAACAAACATTAAACATTCGTAACATTTTATTATTTCAATCATATTAAACTTCCGCCATCCGCCGGACCATTTTGCGTAAGTGGTTCAAAGAATGGCGGCATCAAGCCTCTCGGCACAACAAGCACGCACAAATCAAGCTTACACCAGTCCTGTCCTCTGGTCAACGTCCCAACATCATCTCCCGCCTAAAGATTGGACATACACACCTCACACATACGCATCTTCTCACTAACCTGTATCCCCTCAATTGCACACACTGTGAAGATGAAGACCCTCTTACCGTGGACCAGCTCTTTTCATGCCCCTCCCTCATCTTCCTTCGTAACTCTCACCATGTCCACCATAGTCGAATTTTGGCCCTCTCTAACCCTCGCAAGCACATACACAATACCCTCACCTACCTTTTACCTCTGCGACATACAGACAACAACGTTTTCCGAGGCCATGGCCCGAGAGTGTAGCTCCGTGGCTCGATAATAATAAAGTAAAATAAACTTTTTATTAACTGCTAAGTGTAATTTATAGTCTGAGTACTGTTTTCTGTATTCCGCCATACCTTCAAAATTAGTTTTTGTTCTTCCTTTTTGCTTATTTGTATTTCATCTTTTTCCCATTCTGTTGCTGTTTTTTCTATTTAAAAAAAATTGATATCAACGTTAAATCGTTTGAAAAATTGTTGCACGGTTGAGCCAATAATAAACTGCTCTAAAACACCCCGACAGACTCTATCCACTTCCGAGAATTTAAGGGAAAACTACCTGTGATCCTTCAGTTCTTTTTTTCTTATAGGTTCTATTTCCTGCTCCGTTTCCTCGTCCGCATTTAACTCCCGATCTTCTTCGTTTTCGTTTTCAATTTTTAAACTATTTAATTTTCTTCGCATTCATATTCTTTCTCCTCTAAAACGTCCCGAGTCCAAGAGAGAAAAAGATATCGCTTCTTCACTTAAGTACCACACAGGGCCGGCAACTTCTGTATCGCGAGCGTGTGTAGCGAATGCTACACATGGCAACACCGGGGAAATTGTTGGTACAATTGAAGGTATTCATAAAGAAAAGCTTTTCAGTTTTCACTTCGCAAAAGTGAAGTGCAAGCTGCAGAGTGTATGCATTAAAAAAGTGAAGAGGAAATTTGCGCTCAGGAGTGAGAGAGTTCGTCGCTTCGGGAGAAAGGTTTCCCTTCCAGTTGTATGCATAAAGAGGAGCGTTCAGAGTTAACTTCAAAAGTAAAGCTTTCGCTCGCGAGATAATGCATCTAGTCTCGAGTAGACTTCTTTTCGAAAGACGCATGCAGTTATCAGTCATCTTCGAGAAAATTCCTTTGATTCCCGAAGATAATTTCCGAGGAATTTTATCGAAAATGTTAAGGAAAAATTTTCGATTATTTTCGAAGAATTTCACCGAACATCACTGAGAAAAATCTCCGATGATTTCAGGAAAATTTCCAACGATACCAAAAGATTTTATTGGAAATCATCGAGAAATATCTCTGATGATTTTTGAAGCATTTTTTCAGAAGAAAGGTTCGATGATTTCCAGAGATTTTCATCAGAAATTTTTGGGATAAATTACCGATGATTTCCGAAGAATTTCATCAGACATGCTCGGAGAAAATCTCCGAGGATTTCTAAGGAATTTTATCAGAAATCTTTAAGAACGATCTCTGATAATTTCCAGAGAATTTCAACGGAAATCTTTAGAGAAAATTTCCAATGTTTTCCGAAGAATTTCTTCAAAAATCTTTCGATAATTTTGAAAGAATTTTATCAAAAATATTTTGGAAAAATCCGATCATTCTTGAAGAATCTTATAGAAAATCATCAGGAAAAATCCCTAATGATTTCCAAAGAATAATTTCATTGGAAACCTTTGAAAAGATTCTCCGATGATTTTATACGAATTTCATCGGAAATTTTTAGAAAAAAATTTAGAAAATCTTCGAAGAATCCCATAGAAAATCTTTAGACAGAATTTCCAATGTTTTCCAAAAAAGTTTATCAAAATTCTTCGAGAAAATTTTCCAATTATTCTTGAATGGGAAACATTCGGAAAAAAACTCCGATAGTTTTTGAAGAATTTCATCGAAAATCTTCAGGAAAAACCTCCTATGATTTCCAAAGAATAATATCATTGGAAATCAAGGAGAATCTCCAATGATTTCTAAAGAATTTCATCGGAAATTTTTGGGAAAATATTCCGGTAATTAACGAAGAAACTCATCAAAAGTCTTTAGAAAAAATTGTCAATGCTTTCCAAAAAATTCCATCTAAATTCATCGAGAAATTTTCTGCTAATTTTTAATGATTTTTATAGGAAATATTCGGGGGGGGGGGGAGGGAACTCCGATGGTTTTTGAAGACGTTTATCAAGAATCTTCAGGAAAAATGTTCGATGATCTTCGAAGAATTTCATCGGAAATCTTCGAGAAGAATCTCCGATGATTTTTGAGGAATTTCATCGGGAATTTTTGTGGAAAAATACCGATTCCCGAAGAATTGAGACTATTTCCCATTCATGGGGGGGGGGGGGATCAGAGATTTTCCTCGAAGATTTTTCGGTAAATTTTTCTGAAATAGATGGAAATTTTTTCTGACGATTTCCAATGAAATTCTCCGAAAATTCGTGGAGATTATTTTCGAAGATTTCCAATGACTTTTTGAAATTATCGGAGATTTTTCTCAAATTATATTCGACAAAATTCTTCGGAAATTGTGGGCTGATTTCCGAAGAATTTCATCAAGAATCTTCGGGGAATATCTCTGATTCCATCGCATGAGTGAAAAATAGTCTCAACTCTTCAGAAATTATCGGAATCTATTCCCCAAAAATTTCCGATAAAATTCCTGAAAAATCATCGGAGATTCTTCTCGAAGATTTCCAATGAAATGATTCTTTGGAAATCTTCGGAGATTTTTCCTGAAGATTTTCGATAAAATTCTTCCAATAACCATCGGACTTCTTTCCCAAATATTTGATGAAATTCCTCATAATTTATCGGAAAATTTTCCTGAAGATTTTTAAATAAATTCTTCGGAAAAGATTTCCGAAAAACTTCTCCATCATCGAAGATTTTCCTCAGTGATGTCCAATGAAATTCTTCGAAAAGGTTTGGGAATTTTTCCCTAATATATTTTCGATAAGATACTTCGGAAATTATCTTCGGAAATCAAAGGAATCTTCTCGAAGATTTCCGATGAAATTTTTTGGAAATCATCGGAGATTTTCCCCGAAAATTGTTTCGACGTTAAAGCTTAATTTTTATGCATACGGCCTAATGATACGATAATAATACGTTATTGTGTAAAATCAGTGTTGTTTTTTCAGTAGCGGAACTACTCATTCCTTGGGGGGGGGGGGATGAAGTCATAGAATAAAAAGCAAGTATATTTTCATCGTGTTCAATTTCCATTAAATGAACAAAAAAAGAAACAAACTTACAAAGTACCTACCTATAAGATATCTATCATCTATTACAAAATAAGATCTATTTTACGTTCTTTAGACGCAGCAAAAACTGAAAGTTTTCCTTTAAAACGTTTTGGGGGAGGTTTGCGCCTCCCCCGATGTACGCCACACTGTGTTTTTTTATCGCTACACATGGTATTATGAAATGTTGCCCGTCCTGGTACCACAAGTTACTTACAATTTTATTTTAAACAGCACTTGAGATCTCAGCATCTATCTCACTGTATATGTGAAGTTGTTTTCAATAAACTAAAATCAGAGAGTTGGGTGCTTTTACAGAGGATGTATAGCAGCGAACCATGATTTTGCATCTAAATCAGTAAACTAGAATACATTGAATAGAACAAAAGGAAAAAAATTAATATTTATTTTTAAACAACTCACGTATTTCTTGTATCCACGTTGAAGGACGTGAATCTTTCGACACTTAAAAGCAGTCTGTAGAAAGAGCCTTTAAATCTTCTTCGTGCAGAGACTACTTTCCTAAATGAATTTTACTTCATAAAACCGTGATCCGTGAGGTTGTAACCCACGGAGCCGCTGTGTGATCATACAGCCTCATCTTATCATCGCACTGTGTATTTGTCCTTCAACGTGGACAAATATTTTTCATGACTCTACAGCCCTCCAAAATCAAATTTAAGCCCGCTTGGTACCGGAATATGGTTTTTCAATACCTCTAGTATCGATTTCAATGAACAAACATTTGAAAAGTGAACTTCGTTTTTCTTTTGTTTTTGTTCACGTTGAATTGACCACTTTTTGGAGAATCATCCTTGGGCAATAGTCCGCAGATGTTGGTACGCATAGATACACAATTAATTGAGAATTATTTGAGAACAATTTCGTTTTGATCAGGTGATGTTTACTTCTTTAAGAGGAAAAAGAATCAATTTTCGATCCTCGAAGATGGCTTTGAAGAGATTGTATAGATATGTACACAATTCTTTTTGGGCACTTTTCATCACCATTCCTAAAGGAGAAAATTCTGTGCCCCTCTTCAGTCCCTCTCTGGCCGCCGACGCGATGCTCAAAAAGGTAGTTTCCTGAGTCGAGGCTGCAGTGTCTGGGGAGCCACTTTGACATGTGACCTCTCTTCAGTGTTGCCAAGCCTTCTAAATTTCAGGATACTTTACAAAAAAGTTGGAAAATTTCCTCAGAAGGTTCCAGGAGAACATGGAAAATCTTCTGAATGTTTTCTGAACTTATGAGATTTTGTCAAACCTTCTAAAATTTATTTCAGTTTTCTTAAATCTACTAAATTTTTTAATTTGTCATCAAATCTCTAGAATTTTTAAGCCACTGGCCTGAACACCATAAAGACATGAAAATTAAAAGGGCTTCAGGTCTGCTGGATTGAATGACTTTAAATTCCTTCTTATACCAATTTGTATCAATATAATAATTGAAGGGTAAAAAATCAAAGCTCACATTTGCCATTTTACTTCAAGGGTGCAAATAGGCAAAATACTGTACACGGGTGCAGGAATATCTTTGCTGCGCCTGTGAACGTGGAGTATGTTATACACATCGCACATTTTCACAGGCACAGCAAAGATATTCCTACACCCGTGTACAGTATTTTGCCTGTTTGCACCCTTGAAGTAAAATGGCAAGTGTGAGTTTTGATTCTTTACCCTTCAATTGACAATACTGGAGGATGCCTCAATTTTTTGTCATAATCTGCTGAGAACAATCTTCTAATTTTCTCGAAATTTTGAGGCGGTACTTCTGAAATTCTCTCGGTCTGGATTGAGAATACCGCCGTTTTTAGTGTAGTTCAGGGAGATGGCATGTATGTGGATTGGAATGCCTCCTAAAAAAATACACGACTAAAACATAATTATTTGAAATTATTTTCGTTCTGATGAGATGATATTCACTGATAAGAGGGGGTGGGGTGGGGGATTGTCAGCAGCCCATTAACCCAACACTATTTCTTGACAATATCTAGCGAGTGTATTGCATCAAAATTCTGGAATTTGGTACACAAACTGTGGCGTAGAAACGTGCGATTACACGCATTCAAAATTAACGTCACCGGCATTAGCACGTCCTCTCTTCTCTCCTTTCCCGTAACCGCTTTTCCACCTTCCCCCTCGGTCTATCCTAATCATCCCGCATGAAAATTCTTGCTGTTTTCCTCCCTCTACCCCTACCGCGCCGCGGTCATCGCTGCGGATTGCACCGTTGACTGCGAGGTGATAGTATTTTTTCCGATGGTCTGATATACCTTGTTTTTTCCTCGTTTTTCGTTTGCTAATTATTATTATTATTATTATTATTCACTGTGCTTTTACTTCGACTTTTTTCGAAATTGGACTGCCTTTTGCAGCTTTCTTTTTTCTTTCTCATTGAGAACTTGTATCGTGGACTTGGTCCACGTCTAATACCGCGACCAGCAGTGTACTTTTAGGAGTTTTCCGCGACCTGCTGAACGCCGTGCCCGCCGATCTTTTTTCTTTTCGACCGCGTGTTCGTGAACCTTCGCGTGGCCCTTTTGGCCAGCCGTCCACTTCGCGACCGTCACCGCCACCGGCCGAGATTCTGTTTATGTTTTAATAAATGTCCGGTTGTATCTATGTGTAGCGATCATTTTTTTATTGGTGCTTCAAACACTGCATTGACCGCGACATAGTCGTAAGTACTTTGATGTAGAGAGGATGTAAGGACCATGGCTTAGAGAGAGAGTGTCTTAGCTTTTATTTTTACTTTTCTCGCTTCTGGCCCCGGAACTATAGAATATTCAACTGTGATTGGGTAACGCCTTCCAAAGCTGGCACCCCGCTCCCTAGGTGAGTCTCGTATGAGCTAGTCGTGCTTTTCCAGGCCCTTTCGGATGCCTGCATTTTTTTGAGCGTTGACGCGATTTCTGATTTAAGCACGTACCCTGATAAACGGAAGGTATCCGCAGTACAATGTGCACATGTTTGTGAGCGATCGAAATACCTTGGTTTTTCTTTGGTTGTCGTTCATAAATGCACAAAACATACATAATTAAAACACAATGTTCTATATAGGTTTCACTCTTCTTTGTTTATTATGCACTGTCAGCGACATAAGGCTGTTAAAAATCTAGAGCTGAATTTTGAGTCGTTCTAATTTGTCTAGTTTTAATCGAGAGAAACGGAACCGTTCTGTGCTGAACGATAGCTAATGCTTTTATTTTTTCGGTTTTTTCTGTATCTGAGAACGATGAAAACAACTCCAAAAAACAAAAACTAGTCAGAAAATCAAAAAAAAATCGCATAATAGCGGGGGGAGGGGACAAAAATCGAAGAAAAAACCACTAAAACTGAAGAAATTATCCTCTAAGCACATCTGTAGCTATAATCGAGGTCATAGCCCTCGAGCAGTAAATACCTCGTTAAAGTTAAAATAAAAAATAAATAAAAAAGAATTGCGAAAGAAACCGAAATGAAAATAGAAATTTTTATCTTGCTGAATGAAACTCAAGAATGGAATAATAAATTTGGAAGAAAAATTACGAAACCCGTTAAATAAATCCAGAACCCAAAATCGAAATTTTTCGTTCAACAGCCCTATTTCGGAGGAAGAAAGCGACAGAAAAGAGATAGGCCAGAATAAAATATAATCCACCGGAACCTAATCGTCATGGATTTCAGGGTTTTTCTGGAAACTGTACGCGAAGTGTTTAGTCCGAACCGAGGCGAGGGCATTTGAAATTACAGAAACGAGCGCGTATCTCAAAATGAATCGACAGTAAAAACAGACCTGTGTCGTGTACACTACAATGCAAATGTGACCTCTATGATCTGTTCTACAATGTTCTAGAAAAAAAACCGTACAGATAACGTACTTATAGCTGCAGGTTCTTCCCTCGAAACATTTAAGATACGACCTACTTGGCCGATCGAGAGAGAAAAAGGCGAATGAGTGGGTCATGAGACTGAGAAAAAGAAGAACGTGATTTTGAAAGCATCACGTTCAGGAAGTACAGGTATGTAGGAGACAAAAGACGTTTGTGAGACGGTCGCATCGTGCTACGCAGAAAGTAGCCAGGCAGAACAATTTATAGAAAAATATACATTCGAGAGAAAAGAGTTATCGCAGACTGAACTTAATAATTGCGGACTATATGTATTCCATCGTCGTGGATTCTTACCCCTCAGTGTTCAATGTTTACGTGACATGTGCTCCACCATGTGTAAACGGAGATTCCCACAGAATAATTGGAACACAAATAGGAAAACCTAAACGAAATATTTTTCGTTCAACAGCCCTAGTTCGGAAGAAAAGAGCGACAGAAAAGAGATAAACCAAAATAAGATATAATCCACCAGAATTCCATCGTCGTGGATTCTGCCCTTCGTGTGTTCAATGTTATACATGCCACACGTTCCACCATGTATATACGAAAGAATCCCACAGAAAAATTGGAAAACTAATATTAAAAAACTTGGGAATAAAAGTTGAATTTTCATCCAATTAAAGACTGACCTAAATACTTCAATTCTACCTTACGCTGAATTACACCTAAGTATTAAACGAATGTACCGACAGATTACACCATGAAACTAGTATAGGTACCTGATATTTTAACCAGTCTGCAAATTATAAAATTGTATAACATTACTATTCTGGGATTCCCTCGCCTTCTCAATCTCGATTGCTTCGATTGTGGGACTCACACATCCTCCCACCCGTCATTCGTCGCAACCATTCGGAAACACTTTCGTTTGATCTTCGATAGGTTCTCGAAGATCACACGAAGAGATGCAGTGACCGGGACCATAAGTTCCCAACAGGTTCGCAAGTACATTCTACTGTTTCGTTCACGAACCGCAGCTACTACGTGGTACACAACAGTAGGATAAATTAAAACCGGATCATACGAAAGTGTTTTTTTTTTTTTGTTTTTTTTATGCTATTAATCCGTGCCTTGGGTTATTTTATTACTATTATCCGCGCTCAGCAGTCGACGGACTCGCAATCGTAACATGTTTTCTTTCGAGCACGAGTGTATGAATAAGCAACGTGAGTAATGAACGTCTCGTGCAAATTAAGATAAACACCGAATAGTGATATACATTCATTTTATTTTGTTTTCAATTTTTGTGCGTCTTCTTCTAATTAACTAATTTGTAAGATGAGCCGGTAAACGCTTTTGTGCAGTGATAAACCTCAGTGGACCTTCATCTGAAGTTTTATTTGGACCCGGTTATCACAGGTAAGTTGGATGTTCTTTTCACTTAACGTAGATGCAATTGACCTTTTCGGTCCAGATAGATTTAGTGCAGTCATGTGCTAGATGATTCGAAAAATTACATAGAATTTAAATAGATTGAGTAACAACGACGCAAATGACCTAAAAAATAGTGGAAATGCCCAAATGTCAGTACTGACGACATGGTGAACTTCTAAGCGGCCAATTTTTCGACCGTCAAACCAGCGTGAAAACCAATCTAGGTATACCTAACTAGATAGAAGAAAATTTTATTAAATGAACACGACGCTGAACTTACACAACAGGTTTTTAATTAAAAAGTGATTTTGGAGAATTTTGGAACTTCGCCCTCTCATTTGTCGATTTCAAATGGCCTTCAGTGAGAAAAATTATCGAATTGAATGTTCTCTCGAGAGAACCGAATACAGGGCAAAACATTTTCTATTGAAAGAATGCCAAGCTGCAACTTCAATAATTGTTAAGGTCTGCGCATGTTCCCGTGAAGAAATCCCACATGAAATGGCAAAGGGTCAAATAGGTACTTGAGGACCTACGGACACGTCACAACACCAATTTTATCAAAGACGATTCTATTAACAGCGTTTTCACTTGGCTTGTTTACAAGCTACAAGCTAGCTTTTAAATTACTTGGCGTAAATACTACAAGCTACAAGTTGGAATATTTGAACTTGTAGCTTGTTAGCTTTACGCAATGTAATTTAAAAGCTAGCTTGTTAGCTTGTAGCTTGTAAAGAAGCCAAGTGAAAACGCCGTTATTCGGAAAACTAAAAAACACTTCTACTAATGTATAGTCTACGAACCACGATGTGTGAAGAATTCGTTTGTCAACTTTTCATTATTTTCTCAGAAATTTGATTAGTAGTAAAAAAGCTTTTACGAGAGCGATTATGTTGATCCGACTTTTTCAGAGTTTCATTAGCTTTGTCTTCAGGTATCGGCCACTCTAATGAACAATCCAGTATACCGTGCAGTCAAATCTTAAGGGAGGGAAGGGCGAAAAATTGTTTAAGTTTGTTCTCTCTTGAAATTTCCAAAGATCAGAAGTCATTCACGAGTCGTGGCTCGGGTCAAATGTCAAATTTTCGCAACGTTGATGTTAGCGTCTTTCTATTTAGAATAATGCATGAAGCAAGCCGATGCAGATTTGACTCAACTCTGCAGCACCTGGTGCAAATCGAGCATCAATTTTCGATTGATGTTCGATTTGTGCTAAGATCGAAAGCATATTCTGACGTATATTTGGCACGCATGCCGGAATTTGGGCTAGCCTCACGATTTCAAGGCGGATTATTGTTTTTAGATTTTTTGAATCGAGTTAGATGGTCTCAGGAACAGATTGAGTACTGTATTTATGTTACTTAGAAATCGCCTCTGCTTCATTTTGAACGATCATAAATAGTATAGAAGTTACAGGGGGCTTGAGGGAAAGTATAGCATCGAAGCAAGGCCGGATACAAATGTCAGACCGGAAATGGCTTCCGTTAGGTACCATCACATTTTGAAATGCAAATCCAACTTCCGAAATTTAGTATTGGAAAATAACGTTTTCGGCAAATTATGCTCAATGATTTTTTTAACAGAATATTGGGTTTAGTTCATTCAATAGGAAATTTAATTTTCTTCAAATTTAGTGATTTTTTTCTGTAAAATGCTTATTATTTATTGAGGAATTTGCCTAAAACGTTATTTTCCAGTGCTAATTTCCGAAACTCTGTAACTACCGTAAACTAGGGTGACTTTATCAAAAATTTTGTGATTTTCAAACTTTGAAATGCTGTAGCGCGTGATCTATTGGAGATACAGAAAATCTAAAAACTGTTCCGGACTGGTTGAAGCTTTGGGAATAAAATTAGCTAGGGGAATCAAAATTTCCCTCTCGCTCCCCTTCTCAAAAGACCTAAAGATGAATAGGCAAAGTTGCCTGCGCACGGGGCTACATTGCCGGTACTTCAGAAATACATAGAAAATGAGTGAAAATGTTCAAAATTTATTACAAAAGGCCATAAAAACGATAGAAAAATTGCAATTTAAATTAAAATACGTCTTCGAGGAAGGTAAATATTCCTCGGGATTCAATGGGCTCAGGTAAAACTCTTGATGACAGCAAAGCTGACGTAATCAAAATTATCCTTCAGAGGATAGTGACATTCGTTTTTTTCTATTTTGATACTACTCGTCCTCCCGGATTCCGACGGATATCATCATCTATTTTGTGAAGATAATTATAAATTGTTTCAACTGGTATTTTTAATGTGGCTAAAGCTTCGGCTCTGGCCATATCACATTTCGAATTTTCTGTTAGATACTCTTCAAGTGTTTCTCGGGTATAAACAGAATAGGTGCGACACCTTACTTGTCTTTTATTTCTGTTCTTGGTACCTCAAAACAACGTCGAATGACACCTAGGTAAATTCAAAACTCAAAACAACCTCGCGAATTCGTCGCGAATTGTTAACTTTTCAAA
This sequence comes from Acanthococcus lagerstroemiae, assembly GCA_031841125.1. Taxonomy (NCBI): domain Eukaryota; kingdom Metazoa; phylum Arthropoda; class Insecta; order Hemiptera; family Eriococcidae; genus Acanthococcus; species Acanthococcus lagerstroemiae. Next base: position 65,144,854 of record CM063106.1, read on the forward strand.
CTGATAACAATAAAAATTGGTGTGCGGCAAAGTCAACCCAAGGCAGTTTTTCGCTTATACCGTGTGATTGCAGACTGGAAAATGCCTAAACCTATACATCCTTGGAAAGCTGAGAGTTCAGACTTTAAAATTATACCACAATAATTTTTGTATTTACGTCCCTTCATCGATCTATGCCCTTTTGGAAGTGTTAGGAATACATTTGTATCCGTCACAAAGCCAATAATATGGTCAAAAATTAAAACAAAGTCACCTCTCATCGGCAAAGTCACCCCGATTTACGATATGCGCCAAAATTACAATTTTGCCATTCCGCCTTATTTATGCACTTATAGTAGGCCGAGATCGAAGTCTTACTGCAGCCCTCTCAAAAGATTGTATACTCCTCTCTGAATTTCTCCTCTCTGAATTTTTCCTCTCTTCTAGAAATTATGAAAATGAGCAGATGGTTCATAAAATACTGGAAATCTGGAGTCAGCTTTTTCTCTCAGAAATTCAACATCATCACTAACTCTGGACAAAATAGCAAACCAATAGGACATAATTAGATTTCAAATATTCTTAGTTAATAACGAAAATAATTTCCTTTCGGCCAAAGGGGTGGATAAATATCGTTTCATTGAGTGGTGTAGTCTTGGGGAGTACGTAATATAAGGTTTTTCATTGTTTCAAATGACAACAATAGCAGGTTCTTCTATAGGGATGGGCTAATAATTTTAGGAATTTATCAAATCAAATATTCACTGCATTCTCATCTTCTCCAAGTTCAGAAATCTCGATCACACTAGTCAGCCACTTTTTTATTTTTATATTCACTCTTCTAGCCATCAGGTTCCTAAGTCTCTCTACCAGTATCGCCTTGCGGTATTCCATCAACTCAGTTATAGTCAATTCCACTTCTGTATCTCTTGGTTCAGAGCAGTACGGGACAGATGAGATGTAATAAGCAATTATAAAAAGTGAATAAGGATGAGTTTTCAAATTTGTATACTTTGGTAAACATGGGGACTGAAATGGTCCTAAATTTAGCGATTTTTGAAATGTTTTGCTCCTCGGGGCTAAGCTTGTTCCTTTCGGTCTGAAACCTTTAACTGAACAATTTTGAAGAGTCCCACCGAGCGGGTCAAGTTTAACATAGACTGCCCAGTGAGGAAATTGGCAGTATTGCTAATGTTTATTAGTACCTATAAGGAGGCGATGATGTGGGGGGGGGGCGTATGGATGCACGCATGTCAAAGTGGCCCCTGAGAAGCCGCACCCCCGCCCCGGAAACTACCCTTTCGAGTATCGCATCAGTGGCCGGAGGGGATAAGGACGCGATACCTGCTGAGAAATTTGCCAAAGGCAATTCAAAGGTCAATAGCCTCCGTCAAATTTGAGGTAAAAGTACCTACACTTTTTTTTTTTTTTTGAATTTCGACTATTCAAAACCACAGAAACCGAAAAAATCATGAAAATAACGCGACCTGCTGAACGCCGTGCCCGCCGATCTTTTTTCTTTTCGACCGCGTGTTCGTGAACCTTCGCGTGGCCCTTTTGGCCAGCCGTCCACTTCGCGACCGTCACCGCCACCGGCCGAGATTCTGTTTATGTTTTAATAAATGTCCGGTTGTATCTATGTGTAGCGATCATTTTTTTATTGGTGCTTCAAACACTGCATTGACCGCGACATGAGGTCGTAAGTACCTTTGATGTAAGAGAGGATGTAAGGGACCATGGCTTAGAGAGAGAGAGTTGTCTTAGCTTTTATTTTTACTTTTTCTCGCTTCTGGCCCCGGAACTATAGAATATTCAACATGTGATCTGGGTAACCGCCTTCCAAAGCCCTGGCACCTCCCGCTCCCTGGGTGAGTCTCGTATGAGCTAGTCGTGGCTTTTCCCAGGCCCTTTCGGATGCCTGCATTTTTTTGAGCGTTGACGCCGATTTTCTGATTTAAGCACGTACCCGCTGATAAACGGAAGGTATCAGCAGTACAATGTGCACATGTTTGTGAGCGATCGAAATACCTTGGTTTTTCTTTGGTTGGTCGTTCATAAAAATGCCACAAAACATACATAATTAAAACACAATGTTCTATATAGGTTTCACTCTTCTTTGTTCAATATGCACTGTCAGCGACATAAGGCTGTTAAAAATCTAGAGCTGAATTTTGAGTCGTTCTAATTTGTCTAGTTTTAATCGAGAGAAACGGAACCGTTCTGTGCTGAACGATAGCTAATGCTTTTATTTTTTCGGTTTTTTCTGTATCTGAGAACGATGAAAACAACTCCAAAAAACAAAAACTAGTCAGAAAATCAAAAAAAAATCGCATAATAGCGGGGGGAGGGGACAAAAATCGAAGAAAAAACCACTAAAACTGAAGAAATTATCCTCTAAGCACATCTGTAGCTATAATCGAGGTCATAGCCCTCGAGCAGTAAATACCTCGTTAAAGTTAAAAATAAAAAATAAATAAAAAAGAATTGCGAAAGAAACCGAAATGAAAATAGAAATTTTTATCTTGCTGAATGAAACTCAAGAATGGAATAATAAATTTGGAAGAAAAATTACGAAACCCGTTAAATAAATCCAGAACCCAAAATCGAAATTTTTCGTTCAACAGCCCTATTTCAGAGGAAGAAAGCGACAGAAAAGAGATAGGCCAGAATAAAATATAATCCACCGGAACCTAATCGTCATGGATTTGAGGGTTTTTCTGGAAACTGTACGCGAAGTGTTTAGTCCGAACCGAGGCGAGGGCATTTGAAATTACAGAAACGAGCGCGTATCTCAAAATGAATCGACAGTAAAAACAGACCTGTGTCGTGTACACTACAATGCAAATGTGACCTCTATGATCTGTTCTACAATGTTCTAGAAAAAAAACCGTACAGATAACGTACTTATAGCTGCAGGTTCTTCCCTCGAAACATTTAAGATACGACCTACTTGGCCGATCGAGAGAGAAAAAGGCGAATGAGTGGGTCATGAGACTGAGAAAAAGAAGAACGTGATTTTGAAAGCATCACGTTCAGGAAGTACAGGTATGTAGGAGACAAAAGACGTTTGTGAGACGGTCGCATCGTGCTACGCAGAAAGTAGCCAGGCAGAACAATTTATAGAAAAATATACATTCGAGAGAAAAGAGTTATCGCAGACTGAACTTAATAATTGCGGACTATATGTATTCCATCGTCGTGGATTCTACCCCTCAGTGTTCAATGTTATACGTGACATGTGCTCCACCATGTGTAGACGAGAGATTCCCACAGAATAATTGGAACACAAATAGGAAAACCTAAACGAAATATTTTTTCGTTCAACAGCCCTACTTCGGAAGAAAAGAGCGACAGAAAAGAGATAAACCAAAATAAGATATAATCCACCAGAATTCCATCGTCGTGGATTCTGCCCTTCAGTGTGTTCAATGTTATACATGCCACACGTTCCACCATGTATATACGAAAGAATCCCACAGAAAAATTGGAAAACTAATATTAAAAAACTTGGGAATAAAAGTTGAATTTTCATCCAATTTAAAGACTGACCTAAATACTTCAATTCTACCTGTACGCTGAATTACACCTAAGCTATTAAACGAATGTACCGACAGATTACACCATGAAACTAGTATAGGTACCTGATATTTTAACCAGTCTGCAAATTATAAAATTGTATAACATTACTATTCTGGGATTCCCTCGCCTTCTCAATCTCGATTGCTTCGATTGTGGGACTCACACATCCTCCCACCCGTCATTCGTCGCAACCATTCGGAAACACTTTCGTTTGATCTTCGATAGGTTCTCGAAGATCACACGAAGAGATGCAGTGACCGGGACCATAAGTTCCCAACAGGTTCGCAAGTACATTCTACTGTTTCGTTCAGGAACCGCAGCTACTACGTGGTACACAACAGTAGGATAAATTAAAACCGGATCATACGAAAGTGTTTTTTTTTTTGTTTTTTTTATGCTATTAATCCGTGCCTTGGGTTATTTTATTACTATTATCCGCGCTCAGCAGTCGACGGACTCGCAATCGTAACATGTTTTCTTTCGAGCACGAGTGTATGAATAAGCAACGTGAGTAATGAACGTCTCGTGCAAATTAAGATAAACACCGAATAGTGATATACATTCATTTTATTTTGTTTTCAATTTTTGTGCGTCTTCTTCTAATTAACTAATTTGTAAGATGAGCCGGTAAACGCTTTTGTGCAGTGATAAACCTCAGTGGACCTTCATCTGAAGTTTTATTTGGACCCGGTTATCATAGGTAAGTTGGATGTTCTTTTCACTTAACGTAGATGCAATTGACCTTTTCGGTCCAGGTAGATTTAGTGCAGTCATGTGCTAGATGATTCGAAAAATTACATAGAATTTAAATAGATTGAGTAACAACGACGCAAATGACCTAAAAAATAGTGGAAATGCCCAAATGTCAGTACTGACGACATGGTGAACTTCTAAGCGGCCAATTTTTCGACCGTCAAACCAGCGTGAAAACCAATCTAGGTATACCTAACTAGATAGAAGAAAATTTTATTAAATGAACACGACGCTGAACTTACACAACAGGTTTTTAATTAAAAAGTGATTTTGGAGAATTTTGGAACTTCGCCCTCTCATTTGTCGATTTCAAATGGCCTTCAGTGAGCAAAATTATCGAATTGAATGTTCTCTCGAGAGAACCGAATACAGGGCAAAACATTTTCTATTGAAAGAATGCCAAGCTGCAACTTCAATAATTGTTAAGGTCTGCGCATGTTCCCGTGGTTGAGACTGAAGAAATCCCACATGAAATGGCAAAGGGTCAAATAGGTACTTGAGGACCTACGGACACGTCACAACACCAATTTTATCAAAGACGATTCTATTAACAGCGTTTTCACTTGGCTTCTTTACAAGCTACAAGCTAGCTTTTAAATTACTTGGCGTAAATACTACAAGCTACAAGTTGGAATATTTGAACTTGTAGCTTGTTAGCTTTACGCAATGTAATTTAAAAGCTAGCTTGTTAGCTTGTAGCTTGTAAAGAAGCCAAGTGAAAACGCCGTTATTCGGAAAACTAAAAAACACTTCTACTAATGTATAGTCTACGAACCACGATGTGTGAAGAATTCGTTTGTCAACTTTTCATTATTTTCTCAGAAATTTGATTAGTAGTAAAAAAGTTCCTACGAGAGCGATTATGTTGATCCGACTTTTTCAGAGTTTCATTAGCTTTGTCTTCAGGTATCGGCCACTCTAATGAACAATCCAGTATACCGTGCAGTCAAATCTTAAGGGAGGGAAGGGCGAAAAATTGTTTAAGTTTGTTCTCTTTTGAAATTTCCAAAGATCAGAAGTCATTCACGAGTCGTGGCTCGGGTCAAATGTCAAATTTTCGCAACGTTGATGTTAGCGTCTTTCTATTTAGAATAATGCATGAAGCAAGCCGATGCAGATTTGACTCAACTCTGCAGCACCTGGTGCAAATCGAGCATCAATTTTCGATTGATGTTCGATTTGTGCTAAGATCGAAAGCATATTCTGACGTATATTTGGCACGCATGCCGGAATTTGGGCTAGCCTCACGATTTCAAGGCGGAATTCAAAGGTCAATAGCCTTCGTCAAATTTGAGGTAAAAGTACCTACACTTTTTTTTTTGAATTTCGACTATTCAAAACCACAGAAACCGAAAAAATCATGAAAATAATTGCCTACTCGGATTTCAAAATGCTTTTGGCCCAGACTACCGTTTTAAAGGTTTCATTGAGGGGATAGAACCTAGAAAGTATTGGTAATACCGTTAAGTATATTTTAGGAGTCGTGAATTCGTTTTTGAGGTTATTTTGACTGTAACCCCTACTAATGAGAGTCTGCGAGGACAGGGATGAGCTGACATGCCTCAAAATGTTTGATAATGGTTTCAAGTACATCGATAACGAAGTTTTCATGAGTAGCTGAGCTGAATTTATTTTTAAAGTTATTGTCACTGTAACACACACAAATAATTGAATCTGAGTTTCTAAGAGGTTAACCTGTATTTACAGGGGGAAGGGAAAACTTCAAAATTATTCAACATGTTGAAGTTTTAAATGGATTGTGCCCCTGATTATTTCTTATTACGGTTGACAATGAAAATGAAGATTTTTGAACGATTTCCACCATTCATTGCAATATTATTTAATTGTTCCTCTTCGGGGAGGAAGAAGACATGGCCGGCGAATCCCCAGTAGCAAACGTGCGCTTGCACCTAATTGAAAATCCAATTAATTACTTGTTTCTTCAAATGACGAAAAAAAAACCACAGAACTCGACCACGCAAATTAAAATGGAAAAAAATTAGTAATTTTATTCACGTTTTGAGAAAAAAATTTTACCCCTTTCCTGGAAATTACCCCTGTCAAGGTCTTAAGTTTGCACCTAATTGGAAAATGAAAAAGTGCCTGTCATGGAAGAAGATGAGGTGAGCGGTCTTCAAGATTAGCTAAAAATCTTCACTGATAAAGAAGCTTTCAAAATTCGTACTCATCTGAGCTTGATTAAGTGTTTTCAAACATCAAAACTTTTTAAATATTCCCCATGCTTGCTTAAGGCGCTTTGAGACTATTTACAACCAGCTAAGGCGCTTCAATTCGCATTTCAGACTCTTCAAGACTTCTTCAAACTTATTCAAGATTGCATAAAATTTTTGTTTCGAGATTTCCTGGTTTCTTAAGTTTCACTGGAGGTTGTTCATGGCTCGTCAAAATTTCATTAAAACTCTTCAACACTTGACCGAAACTTTTGAGGATGCTTTCCCAGTTTTAAGTTTGAAGACACCTTACACTCGGTCAAGATTCTATAAGGTTTTTCTAAGCTTGTTTAAAGCTCGGTAAGACAGTTCAAGACGCGTTTTTACACCCTTTACGATTTCAGCAGACTTGATTAGGACTCTTTAAGAGTTTTCAACCCTTCTAATGACTTGTACAAAATTCTTTAAATTAGTGTACAACTCATTCAGACTCTTTGATTCTTCCGGACTGAATTAAGACTCTATGATTCTTCAAAACTTCCAAGTTTCGCTGGAATATGAACCTTTGTTCAAGATTCTGTAAGGTTCTTCTAGATTTGTTCGAAACTTGCCAATGTTCTTCAAGACTCATTCAAAAGAATTCGAGGCTTTCCAGACTTTTCCATATTGTTTCAGATTCCTGGAGACTGTTTGAAACGCCTGCAGATGGTAGATTTGTTTGAGATTGTGTAAGACATTCCCACCGGTTACCTGTTTTTAAAATATCTTCAATCAACATTTTTCTTTGGGAGGGGCAATTGTGCCAATACCCTGTCCATCAGTATTAGAATGCGGCACTCGCTAAAGGAAAGATAATCGTTAAAAATAACTACTTCACAATGATGTTACTAGAATAGCTCATATCCCTGCATTCAATTAAGAGAATTCCTTAAGCCTTACCATATTGGAACAGTAATACTACACATTTTTTGCTGCACATTCACTTTGTCCTGAACCTGATTGGAAATCCTGGGATCCAGACATTCAGTTGCACATCTCGAGTGGAGTATTCGTGTTATTGTTTTATATCTTTGGTCAAGGTTGATATAAATAAATATTTAAATACGTACATACGGTTATGGGATTGTGCAAACGAAATTCCTTCGAATATCTTAAAAGTACTTTCTTTTCTTATCTGTACTGTTTGCTGAAGTAATAGGGCAAAGGAGAACAAACTGGAAACATCGATGACTGGTCTTCATGAGAGTCGTGATTACGTGCTCAAAGCTGACAACTCGTAGAAATCGAAAATGCGTCGAGACGCTCGTAATTGATACATTGTCCCCATAGTTAGTCTTATTTTATCCAAATAAGTGTGTTAATGAAAATTACTAGTGCATGATGAAAATGTTTATAAATAATGCTTCGCAAGTATGTTGGTCAAGGTTCGTGTGTTTTAAGTGGCTTTAAAATTCGCACGCACGTTATTAAATACGCATCAATTCGAAGTTGATTATAAAACCATCCTACGCACGTGTTAATTTTTAATAAAAGTATTTCATATGATTTTATTGGTGCATAAATAATTTTATTGATTTAGAAAAAATTATTATCTATTTGGATAACACAAAAAAATTACGCGATTAAATTTTAATTTGAAATACCTAAGGTAATAATAAATTTCATCTTTATAGACAGATTGATGATGATTTTTTGCGAAGGCATTCGACGTTCCATAGGCTCAATACCGTTATAAACAATTTATCTGTGACCTAAGATACATAAATTTAAACATATTCTTTACCAAATCGGTACAGTATGAATTCTGAAAAGATACCTGCTGTGCGCATATATTTTATGAACAGTACCTATTTATTTGAAAATTTCATCTACGTTCAAACTACTTAAAACTGATATAAGTAGTAGTCTCGACAGCAACTCAAAGAGTGATAGGATTCTCCCATAGTAGTCTAGATATCAACTTCAGGGTGAGAGGATTCTCCCACGACTACGAGTTCGCTAAGAAAATATCCTTCGATTCAACTTGTCTGTCGGTTTGATTTGCAAAACAAAATACCTTCACTTTCTTTCCATTTCACCAGTTCAAAATGACCTATGCACAGGTAAGGGGAACGAAAACAACCGTTTAAAAGTTTCATTGACTTTTGATCACCAATACCATTTAAAATAAGAGAATTTGAGATACAGTGTTAGAGCATACAAATTTCATTTAAAAATTAATATTTTCGCACGGCCCATAAAGCCTAATATTTATCGCACAACTAAAAAATCAAATTTTTGTTGAAGTGAATTTTCGGAATTTTCGTAACTAATTTTAGAATGTTGATTTTGGATTGGGCCTCATAATTTTTTCAAATATGTTTATTTCACTTAAATCAGGGTGACCACTCAAAATTTCAGGGAAAAAATGGAAAAATGACCTTACTAAATTTGAAAAATGACCAGAATTGAAGACCAGTTGCAGTTTTTCCTTCTTTTTTGTGCTTCTCTTTTTCCATAATCTGTTTTTAATTTAAATTTTGCTCTCAAACCGAGCCCTGGAATTTTGAATATTACCTCAGAGACGTCGGGGAGGCTCTTAGGGCTGTTTTAGCCCTCTTCCCTTCTGGCCGAAAAACCGGCTTAGGTCGAAATCTGGCGAATTGCTACGTGTGGGCTTGAACCCGGAACCTCCGGAGTCCAAGACCAAAACGCGCTATCGACTCGGCCAACCAGACCCCCTCTTTTTCCATACTACTCATCATATATTTTCAACCCCTCACCACAAAAACTTAGCCAATACCAGCGCCCTTGATTGTTTTATAATATTCAGCCACTGTTCTTATCAGACAACTGACTAGCTAGAGTTGCACTGGACAATTTTGCTGCAATCTGCCGAAAACTTGAAGTTCCATTTTATTTATACTGCACAGCGGAAACATAAAATAAAGGAAAAAAATAACTTTTTCAAACATAATTACCAGATTGAAGAGAAAGTTCCCAATACTAAATGACATTTAGGGGGAAAATAAAGCAGAATAAAGGCTTTCAGATGACTTAATGAAAAATTACCTAGTGCATTATATCAAATGAATTTGAGGGAAAAAATGAAAAAGGTCATATCCATATATGGAAATTACCTAAGCATCTAATTAGCATACTTTGATAAGTTCGAATAATTTAGCATAATAAAAACTCCGTAAGGCTTGCGGGCTGTGAGAGAATTTTATTATTTTCCAGTAAAATACTCCACAGTTATTTTCACTCCAAAATGCAATTTCTGAGTTTAATTTGACATCCGAACTACAAACATTTTTTCCTTTTCGCCTTAATTGCACCGAGTGGGGCTTTATACGCAGGAACGGGCCGATTCTTACTGGCAAGGGGAGTCTCGGAAATAGGTCCATAGATCGAAAATGCCGACACAGTTACAGAGACGACATAATTTTTTCGTCTAAGCAAAAAAACAAATTGTCGATGTCAGTGACTCAACAATTTTCTTGATTTTGCCGACTCCAGGGAAGGGTAGGTGTCCCTGGGTCTGTCCCTATTCATACTAATCTAGGTACATAAGAATACTTTTTGGCTAAATGTGTCCAAAATGGAATAATATCTGTTAATAACGAGGATATTGATTTATTCTACATTGAGAGCGCCTCACTTGCCCTAATGAAAGGACTGCCTCAAAGGGCATATTCAACAGATAATACTTTTGAGGTCACCGAATCCCAATTTAGCCTTAATTTCCGAGCAACTTCGCTTTGAAAGCTACCTTCCGAATCTTAATTTATTGTCTAAATTAAAATGGCCACAGCTACTCACAGGGGAATTTTCAACACAGTTCCTTACCTCACAGCAGAATTTTCAACAGACGCCTTACTACTATCTATTTTCATTTTATTTTTGCAGCTGTTTGCAACATCGGTCCTTACGTGATTAACAACGTGAGTATTTTATAGAAATTGATGTGTCTTACGACGAAACTGGAATGCTTCCCACAACCTCCTCCGCTGGCTTACAATGTCAGGAGCAATAAATGGAAGAGGGGACACATTGCCTTCTTGGTTGACCTCTGGAAAATTTTATTTTCCTAGTTTGAACAAAAAATCGGAGTGTAGGGCTGTCTTTTCTGTTCGATTACTCAAATTCGGAGATTGAAATTTTTACCGAGTCCCATGATAACGCGGAATTTTGTTCCATCCCATAATAACCACCATTCCTAGACTCCAAGTTTCTCTTTCCTTAAACCCTGAGTTACTCCTTCGGAAACTAGTCACGCAAAAGTCCTGCTCACTTGTTCCTTCTTGACATTGTTCCACTGCATGAAAGATTACATACCTATTTATTATTTTAAATTACGAGTAGTTCTTTAATTTCAGTACCTAATTCATGAGATTTTTAGTGAAATTATAGAGCTAATATTAAAATTGCAGACCAGGTTACTGTTTCTGTCAAATTCAGCCACTAAATGGCACTCTGAGTAGGGCTCGGATTCAGGCCATTTGGACTTCCGGTATCGAAAGGAGGAGGGAGGGTAGACAGTAGAAATGCCGACTAAAATATAAAATCCAAGTTGAAAGCTGAAAAAGAATTTCCTCAATTCTCCAATTTTGTCTGCTGGCACTCAGAATTTGCCGAGTGCTGACTTTTCAAATATCACGAGAAGGGGTTGACACCCCCAAATACCCCTGTCATAGTCCTGCTGATAACATTAAATTATATCGGGTGACAGTTTACAGATACTGGATGCACAAATAAGGTCCTCTTTCTAATTTTACTCTCAACCCGAACCCTGGAATCCGCCCTTTCGAGCATTACTACAGAGACGTCGGGGGAGGCTGTTAGGGCTGTCTTAGCCCTCTTCTCGTTTTGCCGCAAAACTGGTCTAGGTCGAAATGTAGCGAGTTGCTACGCTGGCTCGAACCCGGGACCTCCGGATTCCGATATCGCAGCGCGTTATCCACTCGGCCAACCAGATCCCTGCTCAAATAAGATACAAATCTGAGCTAAAAACTGCGGGTGAATCAGAGAAATTTGGTTTCTTAGATAGAGAATGAGGGAATAATTGACTTCGTCGACTACACAACTTTTGGCAGGTATCTACCCAACAATTCTCCGGAAATAGGCGAGGTGGAAACAGGGAGAGGGTCCTCAACACCAATATTTAAGCAATTCTTAGGGAGCAGAAGGGGAGAGAAAAAATGGTGGCGCTTTTCTCTGAAATTAACGCGTCAGGTTATGTAAAATATTTTGATGACGCAGTTTATCTCTAACCTATCTTAAAACTGAAAGTCCATTTTCTAATGTAACCCGAAAAGTGAAATAATTATCTTTACCTAATGGAAAATAGACCATAAACCTTTTCCATATTGTCCATTAGAGCTCTGACAATAGACAAAATGCTCCAACGGTTTTCTCGAATGTGAATGTAGCTAAAAGATAATTTATTTTAATGATGACATATCACCTTCCCCTTCACTTCCGGGTGCAGGTAATTTTTTGGAAACCCAAATTACTGAGTTGGCGGAATTATCTGCAGTCACTACTTACTGAAACCTCCTCATTCAAGACTCTGAATATGTCGTCGCTTAAATGACAAACAGTCTTCAGTAGTATTGAAATTGAGCAGGAGTACCGCAGTGACTTTGTTGTGAGTGGGGCAGAAAAAACTAAATTTTGCCCACTTAGAACGTAAATCTTACCAACTAAAAACCCGATTTTAAAAACTAACGGATATTTTCAAATCAGCAAGTATACAAAAAAATCAATACTTTTAGGATTTTACCAACTGCTCATCTATTTTGGCTAGCTGAAAGTTGATTCATCTAACTTTGCCAACTTCGAAAAATTTGTGATGGATACTCCCTCAGCTTTTTGGTACTTTTTTGAGGTTACAGGACACAGTATGTTGAATAACTATCACAAGTAAAACTCGAAACGATTTCCATTTTTCTCTAATATTAATTTAATATTTGGCTTAGACTAATTTATATTAACAAGACATTAAATCTGATTTCGTTTGAGAATGTGCTATTTTCCTGAGACAGAAGTTTTGTACATGTCGAAGTATTTTTTCACCATCAGTTTATATTCTACAGCGAACGAGTGAACTTGTTAATATTTCTACTTCAAACTCAGACATTTTAATTTCATCTGTCAAGTTTTTAATGAGGCAAAAATGTTATTACTTACAGTGTGTACTGTAAATCTTGTTTCTTTGAGAAATTGTCTTTCAAGTCAAACACGCTCTTATTGTCTAGGAGAGCAACTGATTTTGTACACTGCTTTCTTGTTACTATTTTCTGCGAATTGGGCAAAACAGGAAGCTGCTGTCTGCGTATCTTCTCAGGGTCAACGCTATTTCTGAGCTCGATTAAGCAAGAAAGCCGGTCCAGCTCTATTACCTTTTTTTTAACTCGCTTCTGTAACGGCTTTATTTGTCGGTCCAGTAAAATATAACTACCGATTTGGAAATTTCCCGCCGATATAACTACTATAGTTGTATATGGCCAGTTCGCCCCTGAACGTACCAAAACTAGTAACATGAACATCAGACTTGACACTAAGGTGCCGATAAGTACCTATCTACCACCAGATTCGTAAGAACTATCAAAATGTATCCGCATTGTCAAGTATTATTTATGTCTTATTTTAAGTACGTGTGTATTGGTGTACACGGAATGGGCCGACCCATCTCGGTTCTAATCAAAATAAATAATTAGTTCAATCCGGATGTAAAGTAACTGCGAATAAAATAGCCACGCCAGTATGCCTTCTGATTTATTGCAAGTCTCCCAGTCGGCATGAATATACTTAAGAGAATTATATGTCTATCGCCGCGTCAGAAAATGTACTGCAAAGTGCAAAGCCGGGGACTAAGTATAGACAGGGGGATCATTGGTATTTTAAGAATAATTTTGAGTCTGCTGCTTTTTTTTTTTCCAACAAAAAAATATTGTAGATACATAAATTCCAGCTCCCTTTGATTGTATTAATTTGCGGAGCAATAGAGTACATACCATAATATTACCTAGATCAATTGTAATGTTGCTTGCTGCTAAAACTTTTTTCCCTCTGTGGCGAAATTAGATATTTTGGATATAGCTCCAAATCGCATTCACCCGACGGTATATTAAGAGTATAGCATTATGCGGATGATATATGTAGTTCTTATTGGAAAATCACTCGAAGAAATAACGGAAATGTTGACAGACGAGAAAATGAAACTGTGGGAAAGTGGGATTAAAGATTAATATTATATTAAAAACAAAACAGTTTTCAAAAATTCTGGGGACCAAAGAAGAGGAGAAGATTACAAAGATAAAGGGTTTAGAAGTGGAAAAGATAGAGGAATATACTTAAAGTACGTCGGTCAAAGCATCTCGTTTAAAGGTGGAAAAGACAAGGAAATACAAGCAAGAATAGGGCAGGGTTGAAAAGCGTTCTGGAAGTTGAAGTATATTTTTAGAAATAAAATGAAGATTAGTACGAAGTCAAAATATTGGAAAGCTGCGTACTGCCAGTCCTAATATATGGTGCACAGAATTGGGCCTTACTAAGTAAAAATTTTAATCAATTCAGGAAAACCCAAAACTCAATGCTGAGATATATTCTATGTTACAAACTGAAAGACAAAATTAGAATTTAGGACATACGTACAATAACGAAATCAATCGACATTGAGTACAAAATTAAGAAATTAAAAATTAGATACTGTGGCCATATGGCAAGAGGTTCAAATGAAAGGTGGAACCTAAAGTCGACTATATGGCTGCCCGATGGTTAGACAAAATAGTAAAAGAAATAGGTCCGAGTTGGGGAAGCAGGGCGCAAAATAGGAATGAGTGGAAGTGGGTGGTGGAGGCTTATGCCCAGTAATGGGCGAGTTTAGGATCGGCTGCGATGCTGCCTCTGCTCGGATTGTTATCATGGGGACAGGGAAAAATTGTAGGTTCGCTAGCATCGATTGAAGAAAAACTGATAAGGAAACGGGGTCGAAAAGCGAGAGTTTACGGCAGCAGTTTATGGCAATTTTAATGTTTTTTCAAAATATTTCGAGAGTGAATACGGTTCACAGAAAATTGAAAAGAACCTGCCTAGTAGCAAATAAAATTTCCTTTCAAATGAACTCATTTTTATCGAAATCCAAGTGATTTTCTTTTTCGCATAAAAATTTAGCATTACATCGTTGTTGTTGTTTGCCCAGTCCGAATTGTATGGATGTGAAACCTGAACAATAGACAAACACAAGAACAAGGATAGACGTTTTTGAAATGTGGTGTTGTTGGAGAATGTTGCGAATCAAATGCTTAAAACATATCTAGAATGAAGAAGTATTGCGGCGAATAGGAAAGGAAATAGAAATTTGGACTATAATTGTAAAGAGAAAGAGTTAAAATGATAGGTCATATAACATAAGATATTCAGGGATATTGTTATTACCGCTAGAAGAAATGGTTCAGGGAAAGAACGGGAAAGGAAAGCACAGAATGAGCTATGAAACGCAGATAACGAAGGATACAAAAAACGTACATCAAAAATGAAAAGATTAGCACAGAAGAGAAATATCATCCTCTCTGAAAGAAACTGGTATTCGTGCGCAGAGAAAAGCCGAAGAGTTTTCGTGGATTCGGTCAGTTCTTTCCTACCTCACCGATCATCCCATAACATCCCATATGCTATCTGTATCATAGGCGTAGCGTGAACCGAAGGATTGAGGGGCGGGGCCAATCGATATTTTTTCGATCGGAGTAAGCAAAAAACTTTTCAATCCCTCGCCTTCTATCTTTTAGTCATAAGAGATACACGAAAGCCTGAGCCGCCTTGCTACTGCTACGCTTATGATCTGCATGATCATGATCCATCGCTGGGCGACGGAATCGCTGAGTAGCTCGATACCTATAAGAGGAACTCCAAACACTGAACATTCTAATCGTAGGAAGTGCTTAATTTTCCATCCGGTCTTGATGCCAAAACTGAGTAATAGACATGCTAAAAAGCTTTTCTCTGGTCGACGGCATCTGACGCTCGCTCTCGCAGATACCTACATAAGTACACCCGTGCACTAAGTAGGGCGTCTTTTAACGATCTTTTACGATCTCCAATTACATAACAACGCTTCAGCATCTACGGAGCATGTCGTCGGCTTGTATTTCGGTTAATACGAAGGTCCGCTGATTTTTCCAACCGGATAATCGTGGCGAGCACGCTGATGCGGGCCGAATTCCAAAAACAAAATAAGAAAGAAACCGAAATGACGACAAATATTTGAAAATAAATCACACGGCGATTGCCGTTAAAAACGAGTATACAAAATACGTTGTTCGACGAAAGTATGTCACGCCGAGTAGGTATCTATCATTTAAAAAATTACGATGCGACCAGATTTTTCGCCTAGCCTATTGGCTATTATACAGATTGCATGATTGAAATGACGTAAAACCTCTTATTAACTGATTTATTTGAATTTTGAGTCACTTTCGTGGTGCCGCCAATACTATACCCGCATTCGAACACACGCATTATCGACGTGTTCATCTGTGGAAAGAAAGTGAAACTCGTTTTGTAATTTCGGTGGTGTCGGAGAGCGTAATTGTGGGTACGCAGATCGTTAACTATTTGTTTTTTTTGGGCGTTCAGAATGAAATGCGTCCATCGTACTTCCTCTCCAAATTGCCTACAGTAGCTTGCAGATTGTCGATGTCGTGGGTTTCGAGTAACAAGTCCAGGCGAAGAATGTGTAGATGGAAGTGGATGCACGGGGAGAGAAACGGAGCCAGCTGACTGATCTGTAGCAAAACATGCCAATGGAAAATGCTTCAGAAATAGTTGACTGGTGGGAACAACGGGGTGAATAGGAAGTTCTCGGGGGGGGGGGGAGTTGTGATGGTAGCACACTGGCGAATCTACAAAATCTTGCCAATCTTCTGGTTTGACAAACCAATACAAAAAAACTAGGGTTCAAATTTCAGCCAAAGTCTGACCCACTCCAATCTGTGAAGCCTGTACAAAATCTTTATCAACCCAACACACCTTCATTGAATCAGTGCTGGGCAATATATCAATAGTATCGATAATTTTGCACAATCGAAAATTTATCGATAGTAAGTTTGTCACACCGATAGTTTTTCATTTTTTAAATTTACGTTCCTAACTTGTTCCTAATCCTAACTTCTTACATCGCAGGTCAACTTCAGCAATCTGCGACTCTGCGTACTTCGTTCACTACTTGCCTCATGTAATTTACATGGGAAAACTTTTTTGCCAAAATTTAAAATGCAGCCCTGCCTTGTTAGTTCCTTTTGTTCCTATAAACAATTTCCAAAATGAAAGTTCCCAAAATACATATTATAATTGAATGCGTCCATTGATAAAGCGGGCCTACGTACGAAAATGACGTTTTAAGAAACAAGCGTTTGAAAGTTTGAGCTTATATCTAGTAATCTAATAATGATTATTTAAGTAATAATTAATATTATATTATGAAGTTGGAAGTCCCATTATACAATCCCAAAGTATGAAGAGCTGAGGTCAAATGTAGGCAGATATGGATTGAGAAGTGTGACGGAAAGTTATGCCCTTTTTCCTTGGATTACTTTTTCTACTTCTTTTTCAATAAAAAACGAACACTGAAAAATAATAAATACATATACAAGCAGGGGCGAAACTATAGGGGTGGTTGAAACACCCCCCTCCAATAATTTGACAGTCGGCAAATTCAGGAACTGTTCATTTGTAATTTTCATTTTTTATGAATGTCTGTTTGTTCGTTTTTTGTTTTTGTTTTTTCAATAAAAAAATATTTCGATTAAAAAAATCGGCTAATTTATAATTTAAAAAAAAATTTTTGGCGAATTTTTAGTTTAAAAAAATATTTGTCAGCAAATTTTTCTGCTCCACCTCCCCAAACTGAAAGTCAAATTTCGTTTCTGAAAATGCGGAGTACCCTGGACTCTTGTCAGAGACTAGTCCGCCAAAAGTCGAAGGTTTTAAGCTGAGTATCGAACGTTATCTGAAAGGTTGAAACAAAGCTGAAACGTGGAAGACATTTCGAAAATCTGAAAGTCGGTAGCAAACGTTGAATTTCGAATTTCAATGGCCATTCTGTTTTGACTAGATTCGCTGTTTGACCTAGAGCCTGAAATTTCAGAAAGTTGAACATTTTATTAAATTCTAAAAGTTGAAAGCAAAAGACTTATTTTTTAGTGTCACAAGCTGAATCCGATAGCAAATGTTCTATTGTTCAATTTACGGGCTTTAGTCCTGATGAATATAGGAGGAAAATTTAGTCTAGAACAAAAGTCAAAACTCCGTGTTTTTCCCATAAGAACGAAAGGGAGCTTGCTGCACGGATTTCTCTAATCCAATTAATCTGAAACTTTGTAGGTTTTTTTTTTGTTTTGTTCTGTTGGAACCAAAGTAGGAGACGAATCAGAGAAAATCCCGAAAAAAAATATCACCACGAGTAAATAACGACCATCTTAATGTGTAAAGGAAGTTATGTGTTCCTCTCTAGTATTCCTAACATCCTTCCAGCTTGCCCTCCCAGATTAAGATATGCTGCTCATATGTGCGCAAATGTAAGTGCATGGGGGATAAGGTTCCAATCTGCATTTGTAGGAATGGAACTGTGGGCGAGGGAGGGGGTAAAAATTGTAAAAGTCCCAACTGACTCAACTCAAAATTCCCTGATATTAATGTAAATGAAAAAAAAACCTTTTAACTTAAAAATAAATTAACTTGTTGGATTTTTCCAACTCACCTGACTGAAGTGGTAAATTTTTCCGGGGGGAGGGGGGGGGTCGCCCCCAATAATATGGCAGCCGGAAAATTTTTGAAAGTGTTAATTTGAACCTTTCATTTTCTAAGAACGTTTGTTTATTTTATTATTATTTTATTTTAAATTAAAAGATATTTTAATTAAAAAACCGGCAAATTTTCAAATCAAAAAAATTTTTATTAGTAATGGAAAATTTTGTCGGCGAATTTTTAGTTACAAAAAAATATTTGCCGGCAAATTTTCCTTCTCCACCCCCCCCCCCAATTGAAAGTCAAGTTTCGTCTCTGCATACATGCTCTGAAGTCAATATATTATTATTGAAAAGTAAATAATAACATTGAAAAGAAGACAAAACCTGAACTATAATCACCGATATCACGGAGCTCACTCTATTATTTTTCAGAGCAATTTATGTTTGATCCCCTGTTGCGGCTGTTTGGCCCTAGATAGCGCTATAACGTGAGATGTTCTATCTATAGTGTTCTTGACCTGCCGAATCGAACTACATCATTTATTGAAAAAGAGCCTAAGTAAACTTAGGCCCTTTTTTCTATGGACGCATTCAATTAGTGATTCTAACCTTTAAGATTTATCTAATAACTGAATTTTAAGTTCTCATTTATCACAAGTATAATAGTCCCCAGGAGGAAAATATAAGAATGAAACAGACCATTTGTTAATTATGATATGAAATTAGTACAGAATGTATCGACTCTTCCGGGCTTTAAGTTCGGTTCGATTAGATATTCTTAAAAGAAGTAAGTTCTATGATTGTAATCGAAATCCAAGAGGAGAGAAAATCTTTCTCGTGCATTTATTATAGAAAAGGCTCGAGAGAAAATAAAAGGAAAAGAATGGAAGCGATCCCTGAAGTTTGGAAAAAGAAATTCTTACAGGAGTTGTATGACATGGTAGAAAAAGCGATTAAGGAGGTTTCAACCGAATTTTGTAAAATTAGTACGGTGACGCGAACCGACGACAAATTATCCGAAGAGACCAAAATCCTGATCGACGAGAGTGATAAGTTTGAAGGGAAGGAGAGGAAATCGCCAAGGGAGAAAATCGAGATACTGATGCTGAGGAAAAAACTTAGCATGGAAATTAGGAAGGATGTAAGGGAGTGAGATGAAAAGAAAATTGAGGAATTGCTGTCAAACAGTGGATCAGTAAAAAGAGTTAAAAAAGAAATATACCCGGACAGAAAACTCATCACTAGTATGAACAATCTAAAAGGGAGCGAGGTGTACGAATGAAAAAGTATTGTAGGTGTCGCGACGCGATATTATGAAGAGTTGTACAGGCGTGAGGAACCGGATGAGGCAATGATCAATATCAAACCGCGCATAGAACAGGATGAGTTTCCCGACTTTATGATAACAGAGATGGAGAAGGCTATAAAAACGCTGAAACCCGGAAAAGCTACGGGACCTGACGGAATAGGCAATACCAAGCTGAGAGTATTCGCAGAAGAACTAGCTTCCACTCTAACTAAGCTCGCTAATAAAATAGTGGAAACGGAAACCACCCCGAATCAATAGAAGGAGGCTGAGATATACTAATACATAAAAAAGATAGTAAAAGCGAAATCAAAAATTATGGGCCTATTAGTCTCACTTCCAGCATAGGAAAACTATTTATGAAAATTATGAAGGACAGGTTGTGCCTGAACCTGAATTTCCAACAGGCCAGGGAACAAGTGGGGTGTAGAAGGAATCGCTCCACAATTGATCAGATTCTTATAATCGACCAAATTATCGAAAAAACCTGAATATACAACTTCAAAGTGTAATTAAATTTTATAGACTTCGAGAAAGCGTTCGATTCGATCGAGAGGATTGGGCAGGGGCTTACTGAAGAGGGGAATGGGAAGGGAGAATATCTTCTCAGAAGTTTGATATTTGGCTTCAGTTGAAAAATCAGTTGCCCTGAGTTAGAAAATTTGAGACTTTTGTGACATTTTTGCCTGTTTTTCCGACTCAAATCAATTAAAAAAACCTCAAACATTCTTTCTTTCGCTCCACTTACTAGTAGGAAAATGTTAGCCCCCTCCTATGGCTTTTTCTTAGGTACGCTCTCGGGGATAAAGTGAACATATGGGTGATTAAATACCATCGCGGTAATAGAACCATGCTGAATTTCAGCAAAATTCGGTTGATTTGGAGGGGAGGAAGAGAGGGCTGAAATTTTCAGTTGGCTTTATCTCCGTGCAGCGCATCCGATCACAAAATGTGTAAAAAATGTTTTTGAATATAACTTCAGTGATTGCTACAGTTTATGTTTCGTTCATTTTTTATGTATGAGGCAATAGAGGGGAGATTCGGAAGCTCAAAGTTCTGCAGAGGAAATGCTCACCCAAGCGGACCTAAAAATTGGGTATATGTCTTTTCTTGTATGCATCAGCCACTATACTTGAGTAAAATATAATTAATCTCTTCATAATTACCAAAATTTAATATACTCTGTTCGGTGGGGGAATGGGGATAGGGGAGTAAAGATACATTCGCAACGGTTGTATATTTTATCATACGAATTAAACAGTTGAAAAGAAAATTCATTGTCAGAAGTAACCAATTAATCGAAAGTAATCAATAAATAAAATGCAATAAATTGATTAATCCAAGTAATTGAATAATCTTAAATAATCGATTAATCAAACAGAACTGATTAGTTCAAAATAATTAGTTAATTAGGAATAATCGATTAATTGACGAGTTATTGATTCTTTAAAAAAAAAAATCATCAGCTTTTTTAACGCGAATTAGCTGTGATATAGAGTTATTTTGAACTCGGGGAGAGAGGGAACAAAAGCAAGGATTAGGTTTTCATTTCGTATGAAGAGTAGGGTGGTTTAATATTTTACAATTTTCTAAACGTTTTGCTCCTAGTGGTTAAATTTGTTCCTTTTGGACTGAAAACTCACCAGTCAGTACTTTGTGTTTAAAGTCGAATAATTTTCAAGGTTGTGTCGGTGGAGGGGGGGGGTGTCAAGATTAATAAATGATGTGCCATAAGAAAAGCTGGTATTTTGTTTTGAAAGAAAAAATCGAGTTTGATCGAAAAACTTGGTTGCTCATTAGCGTACGAATTGAGCATGTATTGAAAATTTAAAGGAAAATAATTTTTGGCCTCTGTTGTATTTTGCATAAAAAGTACACTCTTTCTACATTACTTATTAAAGCTCACAGAAAGCGTATGAAAATATGAAAACCATCGTTTACTCGGGTGTTACGGTGCACTAAGCCCATTTATAAACTTATTTTGGTCCTAAATACCACATTATTTCCCATGGTTAGGTCATCTATAATTAGCTGATTTTTTTAAGAAGAAAAAATCAATCATATAAGAGCCTACCGACTGAAATCTGAAAAACCGCAGGGGCAGAAAGTACCCGAAAATGGAGTCATACAGAGAAGCAAAAACAGTCAGTAGTAACCGGATAAATACCTAGTATGTATAGAAGGAGAGAATGAAAGAAGAAAAAGAAAAGTTATCTGCTTTTAATGATTTGCCCTAAATCCAGCTTTGATATTCAAAAAAATAATCTGAAACAGTCTAAATGTCGCAGAACATGAAATGCCCCAGTGAATCATGAGCAAGTTCAGAAGCGTTTCAAACAAGTCCTGCAAAATCTTACAATTTGGAATAAATCTGCACGAGTCTTACACTTGTCAGAATCTTAGGAAGTCTTATTTATTATAAGAAATCAAATCTAGAAGAATAACAAAAACGAGTATTCAGGAGTCTTAAAAAAGTTTGAACGAGCCTTAAAAGGTCCAAAAAACAGTTGAGATAGAGTCTTACATAGACTGATTCAAATCTTGAACAGTTTTAGGGATCTAACAAACGAAATGCCTCACTTGAGGCAACGGTTTTTAAATCCAGAATTGTCTCTTGAGAGACCTGTGACGAAACTGTGTCGGCTCTGTTTATTTTGATATGACTCTGCGTTCTAATTGGTTGAAACTAGATACCTTTTGTCAGGAGTCTCACTTGTGGCACTTTCGTGTACTGAGGCTCCATGATAATTTTTCTTCAATCGTAGTCTTAGAAAAGTTTTAAAAAACCTTAAAACGTTTTAAACATGTTTGGAAAAACCTTAAAGAGAGTCTCACACGAGTTCCGAACAAGCCAGCGTGTACACTGAACCCTATACAGGATTTTCGAAGAGTTATCAAAGTCTTGAATGAGTATTGATGAATAATAACCAGTTTTAAAGAATTTTGAACAAGTTTCAGAGCTAAACACAAGAATAGCAAAATACTAGTATGTTCTGGAGCTGAGTATTTAATATTATAACAGATTTGTAAGACTTTACGAAATTCGTTAGCCTTTTGTAATTTTAAAACCACACTCATCAGAAGTATCTGTACAGGGAAAACCGTTGAACATATTATACTCAATTGAATAATGCTGATTAGCGTTAGAAAAGTAAGATGCCGTAAGTCACATCACAAATTCCATAAGACAGGTATTTTCGATCCTATTACACAACTCTACGGCTACATCGAACAGCGCACCTGTTTCTGTGTCTCATTTTGTTTG
Source organism: Acanthococcus lagerstroemiae (assembly GCA_031841125.1). Lineage (NCBI taxonomy): Eukaryota > Metazoa > Arthropoda > Insecta > Hemiptera > Eriococcidae > Acanthococcus > Acanthococcus lagerstroemiae. The sequence goes on from CM063106.1 coordinate 65,167,636, forward strand.
GTAATGGATTAGGATTTGAATCAAATAGAACAAGAGAAATACGAGGCGAAAGAAATGTTTCTAAAGCTTTCAGATAGCGCAATGAAAAGTTGTTTGAAAAACGATTAGGTAATAATTATCTCTCGATTATTTCACTTTTTGGTTAATCAGTCGAGTTCTGCCTCAATTTCGTGTCGCAGGTATTAAATGGAATGGGCAAATGATCGAAGGTATTTGAGTTTGTGTATTTACGTATAGACTATGCACAATAAGGCATGTAATATTCCATTGTATGCAAATAAAAACACGAATTGAACGTAGAAAATCCTTGAATATTTAGGTACTTTCATTCATTCATGCGGTACAACACGATATTCTGTTTAGTATAGCTAGTACAAATATTTATATCCATGTTATTTCATGGGAAGTTGGCAAAAAGTGGTTTAGGCAGTGGTCGCCTTCAAAGGATTTTATATTTAATTTACCTATAAATGTACCTCTACTTCTTCAAAGTTTTAACGAATAGTCATGGTTTCAGCACTAGAAAAAGATTTCCTGAACTAACAAGTTAGTTATAAAAGATGAGTACCTATGCTGAGCTCCTGCTATGACTGCAGCGTTCGTCATTTCTCCCTAAGCTGTTGGATTGCTCCCCGGAAGATTTTGTTTTCCAACTTCAGGTGCAAAAATCAAAGTGAAAAATATTCCTTTTGTTTTATTTTTTTCCGCTTGTTAACTGAAATTCGGAGTTCGAAATGATCATGTTGTCCCTCCACCTGGAAACAAGGTCACATTATAGCACTGGCCTCTGTTGATTTGTGCTTTTAGCTCTCTACGCGGAATTTCCTACTAAAATGTTTTTGATGCACTTAATTCCTATACTCATTCGAATACATATTACTTTCGCATGAAGCCCAAAAATTTCCAAGTTGATTAAACTTCCAACTATTCATGAATAGGTTCTCAGATACTCTATTTGTAGTAGCGGTTTTAGGAGCTGTTGAAGTGTGCGACCTCATGAAACCTCGTAAGGAAAGGAAATCATGATAACTCAACTAGAATGTTGCATTTTAGTATAAAAATTTAAAAATAACATGCGCTAATTGAAGCTGAAACTCTAAGGAAATTTGTATTGTGTAGTGTAAGACTCTACAGGCCTAATTAGAAATCTCTAAAAATTTCCCAGATTTCAGACTTGTTCATTAGGGTAAGCCGTTCTTGTATATGCCGAATTAGAAAATTTTATACGTAGATTTAAAAATGCAGCGAGGGAAAGGATGAGCATTGTATCGAGAGTAAAAACACTCACATTTTATTACATTTTTTATAACAAATTTTGAGTTCCTTTTCAAAAATAACCAAAGTTCTCGACAATCCAAACTTCTGATTTGAAAACGCAACAGGAAAGAAAAGATAGTATCGATGAGTAACAGCACCCACATTTCATTTCATTTTTTTTTCATCAGTGTCTGAGCTCTGAATTTTCTTCTTAAAATGCCACAATTTTGAAAACCTACGGGTCCGATAAGAGCTCAACTTGTTTCTTACAACAATAAAATATCGTTGTTATTACTCGACACAACAATTTCATTTTATTCCTTTCGCGTTTTCGAAATTAAAATTCAGATTACATAAAAATGTGGTATTTTTTAATAATATTGAGAGCTTGGTAGAAAACGCGGAATTTGATATAAAATATCAATATTCATACTTGATATAACACCTGTTTCTTCCACCCCATTGCGTTTTCAGGTTTGGACTTCATCATATTTTTCGGCCCACCCTATCAGTCATGACTCTTATAAAACTTTAATTGAGACTCAGGCAGCAATGTTCTGGACTCTTCTAGATTATTGGAGCAATGTTTAAGACTCTTTATCACTTTTCTCCGAACTAGTTCAAGATTATTCAAACCTCATTCAGACTTCTGCAGTGGCGTAGCCAGGATTTTTCAAAGGGAGGAGGGGATCAGCAAAATTTTGGGCGGGGGTTACACCTAATAGTAACTGTATGTTTTTACATTGACTATCAGTATGTTATGCGTTTCAACTTCAATTATGCATCTAAATTTAAATTTCATTTCGCGCATTTACTGTGATACTACCAGCATATAAAAAATTCTCATCTCAAGGGGGGCCTAATCCCCCCTTGCCTACGCCACTGGACTTCTAGGACGTTTTCAGGTTCCAATTTTGTTTAAAGCTTTACCAGACTCACTCAGTCACTTTTAAACTCTATTTCAGACTGCTTATAGACTCCTTTACACTCATAGGCAGTTTTAAGGTGGAAGATTTGGCGCACAATCCCTTCCCATCACTGTCCAAAAAAGTTTTTCTTTCTCTCAAAAATTGTCATAAAACTAGAAGAAATTTTTTCGTGCGTGGTTCGCAAGTATGTTTTTTCATTACCTTCTTCCTTCCTTTCATTTGGTCGGGGAAGGTGTGGAGGGGAGGAAGTAATACAAATGAGATCCACCCCATAGAAGAATTCTGTTAGGGTGTATGTTAGATCTGTTCAAGACTTACGACTTACAAAAACTTTCATTCCTTTTGAAGCTCTTTAAGGCTTTTTCAACTTTACTTAGGACTCTTCAAGACTCCTTCAGATTTGTTTAAGAGAATCCTGAAGGCTTTTCTGGACTTAAGACTATTTCAGACCTTCGGAAACTTTTTCAAATTTGTCAACAGTTGCAGAAGATTCATTCAAGCCTTATTTAAACCAATATACATGAAAGAGCCTTTCAGTCTTATCTAAACACTACTATAACATAATATCTGAACGAATCATACAAAAGTTGTATAAAGCAGTTAAGAGCATTAAAATCGTCTGAATGAGTCTCGATCAAGCATGTATGAGCTTTGAGCAAGTCTAGAATCATCTTCAACAGTCGGCCTGCAACATCTCTGTAAAAACCTTTAGTAAGTATGGAAGAATCTGAAGAAGTCCTGAGACTATTTCAGGTTTAACTGAGACTACACTACGTTCGATTAAAACGAATCCGGCAGAGCTTTGGAGATAGTCTACAATCTGTCTAGAAGAGTTCTGAACAAGTTAGGAAGAGCCTTAAGGTGTGTTCAAAAAATGACTTTAGATGACCTTTATCCAATTTTTTTAGTAGCCTTAAAAATTTTTTGCTCACTCTGATCGCTCACTTTTCTGTTGTTTCCCTGCTTTATGTTGCATTTAAAACATCACCCTATTTCTTTCTTCTGACTATCTACTGATTATCTGTTGTCTGTAAAATTAACCTATGTTATTTAGGGAGTTTTTTTTTTTTTCTTCAACTATTTAATAGAATAAAAGTATTGTAGACGACGCAGCGAAAACAGGTGACTCTAGATGACTTAAATGACCTCTTTTCAAAATAGGTGACTTTAGATGACTTAGGTGACTGAGATAACCGGACATACCTTAGTCTAGGTAAGTCTCAGAGAGTCTCAAATAAATCTAAAAGTCTTAGAGAAGAAACTATTCTGAAAAATGCTTTAGTAAAAGAAGTCTTAAATATCTCAAAGAGTATTCAACAAATCTGAGAAGTTAGGAAAATAATGATAATCAAACGTAGGCAGGGGCAAAAATTTTTCCTGTCAGGGGGGAGGGGGTAAAAATTGTGTATGTCCCAACTGACTCAACTCAAAATTCCCAAGTATCAAAGCAAAAACAAAAAACCTTTTAACTTGTTTTGGAGGATTTTTCCAACTCGCCTGACTGAAATGGTAAATTTTTCCCAACTGCTGAGAGAAAAATTTTTACAGGGGAGGAGGGGGTAAGTTTCCCCCTGCGCCACCCTCCCATCGGTACGGCCCTGAACGTAGGATAGCCTTAAACGAGTCCAGAAGTGTTAGAGAGTTTTAAACTTCTTTTGAGTGTTATGAATAAGTTTTTAAGAGTCCTAAGCAAGTCTGTAAGACTTTCTGAATTTATTTCAGCAATGAGGAAGAATCTGAAACAGTACTTTAATCTCCCGGAATATTCAGTTCTTTAGCGAAATATTAAAGTTAGTTTTCAATTTATCCGTAAAATTTTATTCTAAGCCCAAATTCAGCATTTTTGTAAGGGCCATCATCAGAGTTCAGGAACAGTTTCTTTCTTATTTTGCCTAGAGTATTCATGCAACAAATTTTGAAAATTATGTTTCAGTTCCATTCCCTACACTAAGGCTATCTTTCTAAGCTACAAAAAATGCCTCGTATGTAATATTTGGTATAAGACTTCATAAACGCAAACGTCTGCCACTACTGAGAACCCATATTTTTCAACCTTTCAATATTCGAAAACGAGTTGACGACCGATTTTATGGCAAATGGGAGAGGTGTTGCAACAATATTCCGCATTGAATTCGGATTCTCTCTCCCCGGCCCTGAGTACAACTCTTGATACCCCGAGGCGACGAATCGAAATATCATTTTATTATTTCCCGTTTGTTGGATTTTCAGACAGTCTCTAGTCGTAAACTCGAAGTTTCTACCAAGCATGTATATTTTTAATTGCTCTAAATAAGTAGGTATTCACCTCGAGTTCAGAAAAAATTCTTCTTTAATTAAAAATTTAAGTTGGGGACGATATCATCAAAATGAAATAAAAAGCCGCGTTCATAATGGATGAAAATTACGGAGGTAAATAATAAAATTATTAAAACATAGCTGAAGAATTATACAGGTTTAGAAACTTACACAGCAGCTTTACGATTTTCGCGAGCACTATTAAAACTATATACTGCGATACTAAAAAAAAATGTGAAAACGGGTAAATCTGTAACAAGTTATTAAATTTTTAATAAAGAAGATGGAGAACAGTTTTCATTTTTTTTTTTCCACTCTGTTATGTAGATAAATGTATGCAAGTGTGAGCGTCAAGGTTATGGGAACTGTATTTTTACAGCTACTGAAAAACACCACCGTGTGAGTGTACATATCCTTAATTAATTTGTAAAAATTATCGAAGTTCAAAATATTATTTGATTTTCCCGCGCTATTATAGCTGTGACGTAAATAAGCACTTTATAATAGCGCATGGCCATTTCTTCCGAAGTTCGGAATCGATTCCTTTTAAAATTTACGTATAAATTTGAAACGACTAAGTAAATATGTAAAAACTTTACAATTTGCAAAAAATTTCACTTTTTAAATACATAATGTCTGGTGGGACGTATGGCGATGCACGTATGCCACAGTGGCCCCTGAGACCCCGCACCCCGGCCTCGGAAACTGTACACTTTCGAGTATCGCATCAGTGGCTGGAGGGACCATTTTTTAAAAACATAGGTAATAACTGAAAATTTATTTAGGGAAGATTTTTTTGAATTCTCGAATAATGTAGAATAAGATTATATTTTGGAGAAGAGAAGTGATTTTGAAAAAAAAAAATTGAATTTCGTGTTTAATTTATGAAAAAGAAAAATTGTATTTTACACGATTTTTCTCAAATTTATATAGGTATATGATTATCTAAAATATGTAAACATTATAAGTTTTTGAGTTTCTCACAGAAATTAATCAAAAGCTTGTGACATTCGTAAGCTCTTGCATACATTTGTGCGGTGTTTGCAATATGCTCCACACCTTTTTGCAAAATGGCCCACGGGTGGGGCATATTGCACTACGTCCCTCATCATTGCCCTGTTGTCTTGAAGATGGGACATTTTACCAAAAAGTTGAACCTTTTTAGAATTACCAATACAAGGCCCCTAATTACCCCTTATCTTGAAATGTTCTTAAGGTGTAAATGAAGAATCTAAGTTTAATTTGAAATCTTCTCCATAGCAATTAAATAAATTAGTTATAAGCAGGAGGAGAACAAGCAAAAAATTTTGCATTTTGCGCCTTTAGAGGAAATCGGTTTTATAGTTCATACCCCAGGGCCGGCGATCTTTTATTTTCTCACCTGGTACAAATACAAAACTTTTAAACAAGGAACGCTGGAACATCCCCCTCCCCCCTCAAAGAAGATTCAAACAAAAAACATCTAGTAAGTCTCGATAAGTTTTAAGAAATTGAATTTCTAAAAAATGTGGATTCTTCCACCTGGTGCACTGGCTCCAGTGCAACTGGACGTTCGCCGGCCCTGTCATAAACTTTCCTCAAGATTGAACAAATATCAAGCTCTCATATATTACTTATATCAAGGAGCACAGCTGTTTGTTTGTCATCTTATCAAAAACTTTATTCATTCTCGTTTAGTGGAAAGAGAATGCGTTGATAAAGTACCAGTACTTGCATTTATTTTTCTGATTCCAAGAAATAGGTGGGTTACTTCAATGCAAGAATTGTAAGATGTGATGAAGTGACTGAGGTAGATTCAGGAAGACAGTATCGTCTTTTCGTCGTTAAACTTGGAACTTCCATGTCTGCATAACAGAGTGCTCTGATGTTAGGTGGGACCTACAAAATACTAACAATCAACCATGGAACAAACGCATCATGTTGACCCTAAAAGGATACCTTGACGCCTAAAATATTCACTCAAATTCGAAGTACCTGCCTGTAAATGAAGCCATTACCGCCTCTACAGACGACTAATACTAAACAATCATGATTTCATTATAGTACCACAGCCAATATAGCCATACCGTCCCATATTTTTCAGAAATATCGAAATTCTTAATCACAAGAGATAACAACTTAAACAGTAGCACTAACAACCTTCAGAACTAGCCATCAAGGCGCGGAAACATACGCAGCATTAGTACAAAATTGAGAGAAAAAGTTTTTTTCCTGGTCATAGAAGGGCGAGGCGGAAGTGAGAACCTCTTGGCTAAGTCGCAGAGTTGTACAAACGGCAGAACATTTTCCAGGAAGCTACACAACATACAATAAACATTATGTGCCCAATGCTAAACTGGCCAGAAAACAATTACTCTGCTTCGCCTGTGTAAAATTGAAAAGCTTTTTTCCAAGGAGGCCTAAGTCAGTTTTTGCCGTTCTGAGAAAATCGATAAAAACAGTTTGTACGCCCCATAAGGAAGGCCGAAATTATATAAATTGACAGTCAAGGATATAGTACTAATCGAGTGTGAACAAAATTATTATCTTCCAAAATATTGTGAGAGGCCGTCAGAGTTGGTGACATACCTGACTTAGGCCACTTAGGCATAAAATACAGCACTAACGCAACAAAAATAATAGCACTTTTAGGCCACTTGGAAAACAGTCTTCAACGTCAGGCGCATAGAACATCTAATCTAACATAGATATAGGGTTGAGACCACGACTAGATTGTACTTTATCATATTCTCTACCAGATTGCGCTACTATCTCAGAACAGTCAAAATCTGACTTAGGCCTCTCTGGAAAAAAGTTCTTCAATTAAAATTGAACCTCCCTGTCAATCACATCTTTCGTCTCCCGATTCAAGTTTGTCAGTTTCTTTCCGTAGCCAGCTCTCTTTTACTGAATCAGTGTCGTATCAAAGACAGAGCTTTCTTGAAAATGGGACGCATTCTTTACCGATGCCTCAACACTCCAGAATCTATTTGCGAGTTTTCTTCTTAAATAGCGTTTGCTTGTAAACACAAACAAAGAGTCGCAATCATTTTAACATTAATTATGATTTATAAATTGTCGCGCTCAAGGTTATTACCGCAAAACCAGACAAAAATTTCTCGATCAATCTCCGCACTTACCCATGCCTAAACCAGTTGCAATGACCTTTCTGATCGACGTATTGTCACACAGACATGTGAATGTTCCTTGGAACTTGTTAATTGTTGCGGTATTCTCGTCAACTGACTGTTAATTACAATGTCGTTTCTCATTTCTGGCTGCATATTGCTAATTTTTACTAAAAATATTCGGGAGAAGTGTTCGGGCGATAATACACTACGTAATCCGCTTTCGTAAATGACAGCAATGTTCACTTCTCAGATCTAAGAGTACATAGATGGTGACTTCACGTGTGTTCGCGGGCCCGAGCACCTGGCCAGATTTTTGAGCACCCCACCGGAAATCACAAAAGAAAAATTGACCAAGTGCTCAGAAACCTTCCCATTCTACTTCTATTCCCCCCCCCCAAAATAGCCGAATTACAAGTATAACTAATTAGTGATACTAGCGCTATACGTAGTTCAGAATGGGAACTAAAATCCAAGAAACCATTCTTTGACAAGTTCGATTCTCTATCTCTTTCAGCCATGAGACGACTTAAAGCTTATTTTCGATCAACATTAACTGCAAAACGTTTGAATGAAGTAGCTCTTCTCCATGGTGTGGTGGGACGTATGGCGATGCACGCATGCCAAAGTGGCCTCTGAGACACCGCACCCCTCGGCACCGGAAACTACCCTTTCGGGCATCGCATCAGTACCGAGGGGAGCTCTTCTCCATATTCATACGAATAAAACTACGGAGCGGTATTAATTTAGATAAAGTAATGAATGAGTGGATTATAAAAAATAAGCAACGCTCGTCAACTTTTTATACACCTAAGTAAATAATACCTATGTACATACTTGATATTTACCTACCATTTGCGAAAATTTAAAAAATGATGATTAGGTAAAAAAAAAAAATTTTTCTGGGACTTATTGACTACTGAGCACGAGCACCCGCCAAAAAATTTTAAGTTGCCGCCCATGCCTCAGGTATTAAAATGAAGGAATAGGAGAGTGGGTGTAAAATACCGAGAAAGAAGACCCGCTCTCGCCAGTGGCTGCGATAGGGGTATGCAAGGTATGCAGTCGCTTACGGGCGCCAGAGCGTTCAAAACTTCACTGAAATAGGGCGCCTTCTTACATTTTGCTTACGGGCGCCAAAATCTTACTGCCGCGCCTGCCTCTCGCATATCTTATCAACTAAAGGTTCCAGATTCAGTCTGTAGCATTATATTGAAAATTTTTTTGGTAAAACGGGATTTTCAAATCGCTGAAATCACACATGCATGTGCATGCTGTTTATTGGAATCGTGCAAATATAGGTACTTTTATGTTTTCTTTAAAGAAAATAATTACAATATTTCGGCCGACTGATTACAAACTATCGATGCCACAGAAGCCAAGATATCACAGATGGTAAAATTGAAAATACTAATAGTTCAATTTGGACGAGAAAAACTGGCGTATCAAAATGGGAATCTGCGTTTAAATTTGTATGAGGTGTATATTTTTAATTTTTTTTTTTTTTTTTTCAATTTATTATTCCTATATGAACTAACATGAAAGTAAGTGTGTCATGGAGAAGCGTTGTCGAAAAAAAAAAGAACTACTACTTACAGCTAAATTACAAATACCAAAACGCTTGCAACTAGGCATCTATAATAATGAGTAAAAGGTGCTCACTTCACCACAAAATTGTGGCAAGAGCAAAGTCGGAGTACACCCTCAACTTCTACCTTGCTATTACAGATAGCTATACCAGTTCTGTGAGATTTTTTTTTGGTTTTGAAAACATTTACTTTTTTTAAGTCTGTCCATAAACAATACCAGAACATGCTTAGTCCCTTGATAGCTTAGTCCAAGTTGTAATATTCGTAGATCTATTTTTTCATCCTTTTGTAAGTTTGGCTACGGCAAAAGCACAGCCTACAGTGAAGATTCAAAACTGAGACTTACAAATTCGACTTTCCGTTTTCTTACCGATGATCAAGAAGTTATGGATAAACTTTTTTTGTTCCCTTTTCGAGATACTCGACCGTAGTTTAGGTCTGACTGCCATCCTAATCCAGTTCAGGTGTTACCTCAGTTTTGCTCTTTTTGTTTTCGCTTTTATCGCTCTCACGTTCTTCCTTACAACCGTAGGACTAGTTTCCTTTCACTTTTTGTTTTTGTTGGTTTCCAGTAACTAACTAGAGTGCTTCTTGAGCAAATTTTCGCGGTATTCTCCTGTCACGTCGTTCAGTTCAGTATTCTTCCTACGTACATAGTTATTGTCTCCCTTTAACGCCTTTCTCATTTCTCCTCTATCTTCCTATAACACGGAAAATTCCCTAACTGAATAGGTACACTCGGTCCTCCGACTCGTTAAGCTGGCGTCTTGAACTGTGTCTTCAATATCTTTACACATGCACTCAATACCCAATCTTACCCACAGCTATAGTCATTCAACGAACCATTCTTCAAAATCAGAAAAGAAAGGACGGAAAGGAATAGCAGAAAGACTTCATTTTCATATGTTGAACACAAAAAATACATCCGTTATTTACGTCACACAGCAAGTTCCTGCATCGACCTTGAAAGAAATCGAATTAAGAAAAATTTCCTTTTTTTTAAATCAGGTATGCGATAGATCCGGACATGCGAATATTTTACTTACATCCAATTACATACTCTCGAACTCACTTCAATAACTTAAACAGCAGCCAAATCGAACCTTTTTATGGCAGTATTTTAATTTCCTTTTAAAAAGGAACTTTTGTTAAAAAAACCGAGTATTATACAATACACATAAGTATGCCAACAAAACTACATGAAGGTCAATTTCACTGATTTCCATCAGTTATTGCAAAACTGTTCTTGATATTCAGCAACGTCAAACCACAAGGGAAATTTTCCGATTAAGTTCAAGGTCCCTTTGTTCAGAGGCATCGAACTTAGAGATTTTTCTTAGTAACAGTGCAATGAAATATGAAGCTCATTGAAGCAAGAAAAACTGCGTCGAGTACATGAGGTGGACAGGGCCCGCACTTAGCTTTTTTCCGCCTTTGGGCTATGAAATTCTGTGCGCCTTTTCTCCGTAAATTTTTATTTTTTTTTTTTTCAAGCAGGTGGAGCATTGTCTTTCATTTGCTGCTCCGGGCAGCCTTTAAGAATCTGCCGCCGAAGACCCTTCAGCCCATGCCTAAATACGGGCCTGGAGGTGGAGGCTTCCATGGCGAGTTGGTTGCTGATTTCAGAATTAAAAAAATACTAAAGTAACCATCATACATAGGCGATCCCGTGAAAGGTGAAACTAAGGCTCGATATAGTTTGTAAGGGTCAAGACAGCCGCCATTTTCTTTCTAGTTTGGTCCGTCAGAAAAAAAATCTGCTAATAAGCGGTAGACACTGTGTGACCAGTTCTCATTTCACAAAACGAACTGGAAAGAAAATGGCGGCTATCCTTACATGTTAATAAGCCTTTTAAAGTCCAGCAAAAAGATACTATATTGTTTTTTTTAGAGCGCATATTTTCAACAGATTTTTGAAGAATTAGCACATTTTTTTCAGTTTTTAGAACATATTTAAAAATCCGAGTCCTACATATTATTTTAATTCGAAGTTTACGTGCGTATATGTACATAGTAAGTAGATAATCACCATTAAAATACATGTTTCTTCTTTTGCACTCATTCATTGCGGTTAACTTCTTGTTGCTCAGGGGAAGGGAGAGAGGGAGGGTTCCTTTAATTTAAGGAGGGGATGGTATGAAGGCTCTAGTACAGCGCTAAATTGGATTTTTCAAGTCAAGTTTTCAAAATGTGTCTTTAGCGTGGACATTTGACTTTCGTGTGGACAGCAGAAAGTTCGAAGTTTTTTATACAACGAACTAATGACCCCATCAGTGGGCCATGCATTATATTGAGTGTCTAGGGCACCCTCTCAAAACATTCCAAGGAAAAATTTCTGAAAATTTAACAAAACAATTTTTCAACTTTGCGATGTTAAATCGTTCCCCAAATTTGAGAAGCACCCAAACACTGAATATGTCCATCCGATCGGCCGAGATCGTGATATTATAAATGTGCACTTTAAAAGTACACACATTTCCCCTTCTTTTCTACCTGTATGCCTACACAAATTTTATGTAGACTATTTACTTACTAGACAACATGTTTGCTTATTTTAAATCTCTATGTTAACATGAACTCTTTGTAGACAATCTACTCGACAAATATGTCTAGTAGGTGTCAAGAAAATGGCCCACAGAAGTGTACCCTACTAAACTGATCTTTTTTTTCACATGGACAGTATGGGGTACATGTATGTGGATATGTGTTTTGCGGAATGCTATAAAATGTGATAATGAAAGAGCAGGGATCGAGGGCGATTCGCGGATGAAGAATTTTGAGTACGAGAAATCTAGTTTGGGTTAATAGGTTTGATAAAGCGAATGAGAGACGTCCACAGTATTCGAGAGAATTAGTGGGAAAGCTTCAAACGTTTCTAAGCAGCGGCAACCGATTTTACAAATAAAAATATAACATCAAAATGAGCACCTACTCACCTACCATTTGATGATTTCTTGATTCCAGATTCAACGGATGACATCATGGAGGAGATCGAAATCAGCACCATATCGACACCCAAAACGAATGCATCTGTAATAGTAAGAAATGCTTACAAACGATATACGACTTCCACTATTGTACTAAACGGATTGAATTTAACGGTACCCGAAGGAACCATGTATGTGTCACAAACTTATCATCCTCTTAATTTTAAAACCGTTTCAGTGCCACTTCTAAAACAATGGGCTTTCTGCTCAATTCGAGTTGGGAGCACTGGTGTCTACATAATGAGAGTGGCCCGTCTCTTGCTGACCGCAGCAATCCACTCGAACGACTTTTACGAATTTTAACTGCATGTACTTGGCCGGAGGAAAACAATTTCAATTTCTTCATTTTCCTGAACAATTCATTTTTGGCACATCGACGGTTTTAAAACTGCGGGACATTATGTAATAACTGTTTCACCGTGTGTTGAAAATTAAAACCGGATTCTAAGTCAATGATCGAAAACTGTTATGCAGATATGGCCTACTGGGACCCAGTGGTTGTGGCAAAACTACATTACTCAACTGTATTGTCGGCAGAACTTTTCTAGATGCTGGGTCACTTCAATTGAAAGTAAAAAAACGATCAGAAATTGGATATATGCCACAGGTAAGGATACACAAAAAGAGTATTTTGCCTGTACCGATTTTCAAGTCTCTCCTGCCTAGGTGACTCTTTAATGATTACTACTTGAAGATATATACTTTCGACCAATCCTGAACGTGATCATTTTTCCGAGGTGGAGGGAAGAGGCAATGTAGGGCAAGATAAGGATTTCAAGCTTTGAGTAAACTAGCAGAAAAATGGCTCTTTACTTCGATTCTTGTCTCTGAAGTTGAAAAACACAATTTTCCAGAGGATCATCAGCTCAAGAGAAGCAATAACGCCATTTGCCCCAACTCCCAATCCCTCGATGTTAAGGGCTTAGGTTGTTTACGAGAACAAAAAAGAGGGCCTATAGGTTATGAACTAACAAACTCTCTAGGTTACCATACATAAGTAATCAGGTCTAACTAAATAAACTTAATTTCCTCTCTCCACGTGCATTTTAACTTCACTATAAGCATCTATATCGTACATTGGATGCATGTTTTTTCTTTTTTGAATTGAATTGAAAACACGAGAAAGTGATTGCAAATAAAAAGGCATCACACTTCATTTATTTATCAGTTAATATCTTAACGTCTGATGTATAAAAGGCGACTAATTTCACGTCGAACGTAAAAATCGAGGAGAATGCCAACAGTCAACTCATTCGCCTCGCTAAAGGGTAAATCATTATATATGCTTTTAAACTTAGAGCTATGTCTCTAATTGTTCGTAATTTGTTATAGCTCAAGTATTTGAAAAGTCAATTACCGTATTATTTCTGACTTTCCAAGTAGGTACACAACGAGACCACGCATTCAATAATATTCAACAATCACTATAAGAAACACTTGTTTTTCTACGTATACGAGGGTTCCATATAAGATAAGACAGTTTTTATTCTCTAAACTGATGTTTCTCAAATGTTCTGAAGCCACGACCCACTTTTTGAAATCTTCAATGTCGCGACCAACCTTGTCCGGATCAGTGATATAAATAGGAATAGAAAAGTCATTTTTATACCTTTCGTTTGTCCAACTGTTAGCCCAGGAAAATTTGAGTTCGAGTTGGACAAAAAGTCTAGCAAAGATTTTCTTCACAAATCTTTTTGGACTGGCAGGCCTAATGAACACATCAAAAGTCCTCCGTCACAACGATGGAGATTTCTCCCCTAGAAGGCTAGGCGTCTTTCACAATTCAGTTATTTTCATGGACCTCGGGACGTATCGACTCGAGGCAAAAACTTATGGTTCCTCATTAGACCGAGTACACGAAGAAGATATAGTACCGATGCACGAAATCGAGGGTTCAAACTGATCCTTTATTTTCCCCATAAATTAACACAGTCCTCATTCCTTCAACATCTTTTTGATCTCACGGACTTTATGGAACAGAATGAACGCAAATTACCTTCGGACCCTTGTCTACACATCTCCGTCGACCCGCCCCTGAAATTTTTCCTCCCCCTCCATCTATCCTCAGATACCACAATTTGAAATTTGTGTTTGTGTGTGTGTGTTTCTCAAGGTCAAACATTACTTTTACAGTTTTTAAAAATTTCAAGAACACAAGTCACAGGACTGAGATATCGACTATAGAGACAGGCAGGTTTTCAAGTCACAGAATTCGATTTTGATATTAATTTTAGACTACATACGAATTCCAAATTGTGGTACCGAGGAGGTGCAATATGAACATCGTTTCGTAGATTTAAAACTTAAAATGTCGCTGAACTCATTCTTGGTAATACTTTGTCCCCGGCTGTCAAATTGTGGTATCTAAGGAGGGAATTTGAACATAAAGATTCTAAAAAATGTAATAAGTGCACTGTTTCATAGGTTTAAAAGATCACTGAATGTCATTTTAATAACAGTTCGTCCGTAAATTGCAAGTTTTGGCATCAGGGGACGAAAGAAAGTTGAATATTCCATATTACACAATATGCAAGTTGTTTTACAAGTTTAAAAACTCGCTGAACTCGTTTTGGACGTTCATATGACCTGAAAACGGAAATCCACACCTCTGCAGCAAGTTGCATTGAACGTCAACAATCGTAATAAGTAAATATGTGCATACCGTTTCACAAGTGTTTCGCTATGAACTCACAAACAAGAACAGCTCTTGAAGTCCTCCCTCCCCCAATAATTTCACCGAAATTTTCTTCCACGCAGCTCTATACCTCCTAAAAATCTGCACCAATTTTAAGCATACCGCTAGCAAATGTGACGGGGAAAGACACTGGAATGCCCAACGTGCGCACATTTTACGTGACTACTCCACGTCTATATTGGGAGCGGTCTAGTCTGTCTATATTGTGAAGCAGGTTCCATGAAGCACTGCCAGAAAACGTCAAAAACGAGTTGAGCGACCTCTGTGACCTTAAAATTGATATCATCCAAATTGTGCTTACTGTCACATTCACTTTACTGTCCCCTCCTACTTTTCAGATGCCACACTATGAGAATTGAGGCATGTTTTTATCAGCAATGAGTGCAGCGACCTTTTAAACGTATGAAATGTCACCTATATTGAATGTATGAAATTTCTGAGTCCGTATCCCCTCCCCAGTACCACAATTTTGAATTAACAGTCGATCCAATATCAAATCTGAATTCTGTGACACTGACCTTCACCCTCGTCAGCATTTCCACTCCATAATTCGAGGTAACGAAAATTTTAAAAACTGTAGGTAATCAAAGTAATATTTGACATAAAATTTTAATTGTATTTAAGGCAATTTTATAATTTATACTCCTCAAATTCACTGTAGGTAACTCATAAGAAAGTAGAGTGTTTTATAGAAAGTGATTTACAAAGGATAAGCGTAATTTTTTTTTTTTTTTTTTTTAATCGAGTAATTCAAGCCAAAATAAATTTTAACATTTTCAACCCAACCAAATTTCTTAAAATTTAAACTTAAAATTAAAAATTTTCAAACTTGATGGCATCAGAAATTTTTACTTAAGCTACTCTATTATTTATTTTATTTTACCGTCAAAATTTAATTAATTTCATGCCAATTACTTATTGCATAATTCCTTTTCAATTTTTCATTCTCATTTCTTATCATATCATCATCATCTATCAATCATCAATTACGTATCTTTTTTTCCCCTCATTGTACCTACATCGATTTTACATTTTACATGTAAAATGCCAACCGTGATTTTGAGAAAAACGCATTCAAAGTTTTTGAATATATTTTGTTGATTTCCTTGTCAAAGATCAAAGTGTTTCATAGACTACCTATTCGGGCTGGGCAAACAACAACAACACGAAAACTAAACCACACCTAACTGATAAGTGAACGGCGATGGTTACTTTGACTCCCATAAGGAAGGTACACGAAGCATTATGTTACTACCTGAGAATAAAAAATTTCTTAGAAACCAAAGGTATACATTTTTATCCAGAAGGTTTTTAGCATTTGCTAATAAACTTTTGGTTACCAACAAATTTCTTATTCTTAGGCAGTAACATAATGATCTTTGCTCCATGTGTTTTTCTTATGGGAGTCAAAACGCATAAACGTCTTTGTCAAAACGTTCGTTGGCCAAAAGTTGGGTATTTTTGCTAACAGTAACCAAGAATAGTAACTCGCTGTGTGACGTTAGATCACCGTTCGCTCATCAGAAAATACCTACTCGACGCTAGCGCTTCTACAATTTGCACAATCTCAATTATACAAGGTGTCCGAACTTTGTTCAAGAACCTGCTAGGTACACACGGTACGCATATGGTACTCAATAAACCTGAAAAAGTAAGGTACGAAAAGTTGCCTATGAGCAAATTGAAGGGGCTACGCTGTTTTAAATATTACAAAAAACACAATTTTCAAGATGATATACAAGACATGATAATTGATGAAATAAATAATTTGACTATGGAGGCTGGTAGTATTGGCTTGGATGAAAAAATCTTAGTACAATGTATTGCCTATTCTCAAAAAAGAAGGCGTTAGAAAACGTTAAAAGTTAGGAAACTTTCATTTTTCGCTAAATGGTCAGAAATACCGTTTTTAGCCCAACCCTAGGCAAATAATTAATGGTTTGAGAGCTACTATGATTATGAGAACTCGTACGTATCTAGGAGATGAAGAAATTACTCAATGCAGGATGACTTTTCAAAAATTCGGAATTCGGCGAAGATGGTCATATAATTTTTTCATCTCCTAGATATGTACAAGTTCGATGGTCGAAGATTTAGAACTACTTGCTGATATTTCTGGAGGCTGCGATCTTTTTCTTGTGAAAGAGCACCGAATTTTGTACAAGAATTCATAATAATCTTAAAATCGATATTTTTTTGCTAAACATTTTACTTTTTAGTTTTTCCCGTTCTACTTGTCTTTTTCTTACCGACAAAGTTCTCCCTTTTTATAAAAACTGTCACATTATAATAGGCGGGGTACATTTTCTTCGTATCGTTTTCTGGCCTCTGTTTTTTCTGTTACTGTTTTGGATGGATCATTGTATACATTTTCATAGTATTCTGTAATTACATTGTTTATTTCCGTTCTATTGTATATCTTGTCGCCCCTTGGGTCCTTAGTGTACATTATCCATTTTTTCCTTATTACCAAATTTCTGTTTATGGCGGTTTTTGTACTCCTAGTGGTTTCCATTATGGATTGTATCATCTCCCTATTTTTTTGTTCATTAAAACTACGCAATTCCCTTTCAATATACTTACAGACTATATTTAATTCCCTATTTTTTCTTGTCGCGCTTTTCCTGGTTTTCTTTTCAGTCCCTCTCTCTTTTTTATAGCTTCCAATATTTCTTTAGGCATGTCCTTTCCTTGTCTTTTCTGTCATGCCTAATCATTCTTTTGCATTCTTCTACAGTTTCCTTTTTTTCCCTTCAATTTCCTTTTCTATTTCTGTTGGTTCTTTACCTTCACGCCCCATCTCTATAATTCTTTTCATTAGTTAGTTTTCATGAATATAACTATTCTCTTTACCGATTGTAAACACCTTTGTATTGTTATTGCCCATGTATCTTCTTCGTTTAATGTTTATCTTTTTATTAAATTGTGATCCGAGTGGAAACCACAAATCATGCACTGCATTGAAACTTATCTTTCTCATTTGTTGGTACTATAGGATATAATCTATTTGAATTTTGTATTCCTGATTTGGCGATATCCATCCACGCACCTTCTTCCCTTCTTTATTTTGAAACATGAGTTTATTATCTTAAGATTGTTTTCTTGAAAATGTTGTATCAAACTCTATCCTTGGTCGTTTCTTTTTCCATAGTTATACCGATCCATTACTGCCTCTTCTCCTTTCCTTCTCACCCCTACTTGACTACTGAAGTCACCTATTATCATAAGTTTATTTTTTGCGTTAACTTTTTCTTTGTTCATTTTATCACTAACACAGCGTTTAAATCCATTCAAATTATCACACTGGGAATATTTGAGCTGCTGAATAACATCCCGGCTTTACTTCTCTGCTAGAACACGCCGCACAGTGGCTGTCAGCCACTGCATTTGTGGATTCGTGTTTTTTAGAGCCAGTGAGACAATATATCCCACTACTGTCCCATCCACTGGGGGGAGGGGTCAAAAAAATCTATTTTAATGACTTCTGTGTTCTTGGGGGCCTACTGAACACGTTTTACAACTGAACTGGTTCTAAAAATTTCCCCGTTCTTAGGACCGAATAGGTTAGGAAGCTATTTCAATAAATTTGTGAAAAAATTTTTACTAGACTTTTTATCCAACTTCGCTTTTATTGCGACCTAATTTCCCTAAGCCACATATTCACATTTCCTCGTGTTTCTTTGCGATCCACAGTTTGAGGAGCACTGCTCTAAGCTCTTGAATAAGGCAAACTTGAGTCTAAGGGCACCAATGAGCAGTAAGTTCGTGTAGGTTTCGTCTTCCGTCCAAGTCATCTACATGAGAAAGTGATGGAGCGCCACCTTCGATATTACAAAATTACAACCATATTTCATTATACATCAGTCCAGCTTCGATAGTTTTTTCCCTCCTCCTCGATTTAATCATGATCACTTTTTACGATTTTTCATGGTGATTTCGGTCATAAATCGAAGGGGGATGCAAAGGTGATTAATTCTAATTAACATTGAATAGTTCATCGAAACGATGAGAATGAAACATAATATAATATTTTACACAGGTATCCCTCTAATGACAGAAATAAAAACCAATAATATCATTTTTCAGTCGCTGAATCTTCACGACCAGATGACGATTTATGAGAACTTTTTCTTCTATGGTTACCTATTCGGAATGACAAACGAAGATATCAAAGCACGTGCCATAGATCTCATTTCATTTCTAGATCTCCCTTCCGGATACCGTTTCGTAAAATCCCTAAGGTAGGAGCACACTTACCCCAATTTAATGAAACATCACCTGTACATCATAAATTAGGTAATAATATTTTATTATAGTTTTTCTTCTTATTTACAGCGGTGGTCAACAAAGAAGAGTCTCTATAGCCATAGCATTTATACACGACCCGAAAATTTTAATTTTAGATGAGCCCACGGTTGGGTTAGATCCAGTTCTAAGTCGGAGGTATGGATTCGTATTAAGATATACTGTAATTTCAAATTAAATACAAACGGATACGCCAAAATTAAAAATTTTTCGAACTTACAGCATATGGGATCGATTACTTGAAATGACCAAAAGAGGAAAATCAATAATAATTACAACTCACTATATTCAAGAGGCTAGACAAGCGCATACGGTAAGAACGATCAATGTTTAAATGATTATACAAAAATTCGTTTCTTGCAATGGCCGTTATCATTGACAAATTACCAGTAGTGCATTGACACTCTTGAAAATATAAGAACAAACTGTCAGACTCAGAAGTAGGTATTTCAGTCCCCGGTGAGTATATAGATAAGGCAATCAATGGCAGCTACAAATTCCAGTTTAGTCTCAGACACCAAGTAGGTTAATCAGGCCTATGTTCGTCTACGGGTGTCAACTGTGAAATATCAACAACTCTCATTTTGTCGCAATCAGACCCTATTAATTCGTAATTTTTTTCAGATAGGATTAATGCGCGGTGGAATTCTCTTAGCAGAGGAAGCACCACTCGTACTCATGGAGCGATGCGGGTGCACTGATCTAGAAGAAGCATTTCTTACTTTAAGTCATAAACAAGAAAACAAACCCAAAGAAGTAGTAAGTTATAATCAAGTCTCATATAAGATTCTGTTAGTTATGACAGACTCGGATTAATGATAATTCCTTCGTGTAGGAATTAAGCTACCCAAAATCCAGTCAGCCGGTTCAGGCGTATTTCGAAGATGACAACAGATTCTTCTCCAAAACGAAGTTCAACGGCGTTATGTATAAAAATATGACACTACTAAAACGAGAATACATGTAAGTTTTACAAGCCTCTATAATCATAGAACCGAGTCTGCTGCTATATACCTACCTACATGATTCATGCAAACGAATTACGCTGACCTCCATTTAGGACGTTTATTCCTTTTCGAGACATGCGATGAACTTGTCGATACGTTAAGCAGGTGAAAAGTTACATCATAAAACACACCTAATTCTGAGATTACAATATGTTGATAATACCACATGGGGGTTACGTCATGTAATAATGCATCATAGACGGATCAGGTGCTCAACCATAACGAGTAAGCAATAATTGTTTCGTTCAGGAGGAAATAATATTTGTAAACGAAAACCGAAATTTGAAAAGTTGACTTTTATTTGTCAACCGTGCCAATGCTCTCTCTCACTCGTACACAAATGATAATCTTATTCATGAAATGATGTTTCTCAAATAAATATAGCCTGCATAGCTACACTTAGCTATTTATTTGTGCAGTAAACATATTACCAACCAGATTTACTTAAAAGTTCTAACTTTTTTTCTTTCTTTCTTTCTTTCAAATTAAAATGTCATATTTATGTATTGCACTGGATCAAGAACCTGATTGGAGTCTTACTTCTTTTCAGATTCATGTTATTCGTTTTAGTTCTGCCATTACTTCAAACATATCTATTCAATACAGCAATTGGTAGAAAACCAAAGAACGTGCATTTGGCTGTGATTAACGACGAAATCGCCGACTGTGATTATTCGGCCTATCAAGGCTGTTTTCTTGATGAAAATCAAACGGTTTCACTCAGTTGTTTATACTTGGAATTTATGCAAAATCAAACTTACAAATTCGTAAGTATTTTAATAAAACGATAAGTATTCCCGTTTGTAATTTTAACCATTTTAGGTTCAAGAATTCAACACAGAAAGAGGATAAAGTAACAGTGTAGATATAACAAAAATAATGTAGAAAATGATATATTGAAGACTTTTCTGAATTTCCTTGCCAAAAAAAGACATACAACCATAGGTATGTCACTTCCATGACTAAGTATTGACTATCAAAACTTGGCAACAAGTACAGCAGTACCTACTGCCCTGTTAAACAACGAATACTGTCAGAAAAACATGAGTGAGGGAGGTAATTGTGTATGGCAGATAACAGGGCACATGCTTATTTTACAAATTCATATGATGTCACGCAACACCGTGACTGGCAACGTGTAGCTTGAATATGTTTCATTATCTTCATGTGATGGGAATTCATATTGTAACTCAATTATTGTTTGTATGAAGTCAATAAGAGAAAATAGGATTTCCAAACTTAATAAGCTGGCAGTAGAACTTGAGATACAGCAGTGACAGCACTGCTAGCTTCACTGGCCGTGAACTGGCTATAAAACCGCCAAAATATCAGAGCTGTAAGATTAGTAGCCCTCTGTAATGTTTACATTCAAGTACCGCATTGGAAGTATTTTACACTATAATTTGTGTTAATAGGGATGTTGGCAGTGAAACCTCACGCAACACTGTCACTGCATTCTTCACTGGTGGGAAGGGGGTATTGGAACAGGGAATTTCCATATTTTTTTGTATATTATGGTGCTACTGCGAGTCTTTAAATGTTCTACAACCTTTTTCAGCTACATTCATTCTCGAACAAACCTGGGCGATCTGACAGTGACGTAATTCCCAGTTTTCATTGTAAAGGGATAATATACCTGGTTTTAGGTTTTTACTCGTTTTTACTCAATGGTCTCCCCATTTTAGTACTTTAAAAGACAAATCACTTGATATCACTACGATGTTTACATCTTATTGATTCTCTCGCACACACATGCTGACAAGAATAGAGGTTATTCTCCTCCATCAATACCTGTTATCATTTACACCCGGCAATCCCAGTGTTTGCCCAGAATCTAACCAGGACTGTAGCTAACAAGTTTTTTTGGTTTCCATCTACCAAATGATGTGCTTTTGCTGAATGGATTGCCACTGTTGTCAAAAGTCAATTAAAGCACCAACAGGGTTGTCAATAAAGACCGATCATAGTCGATGGTACCGAGTGAGTAGGTACCACCCAAAATAGTTCAGTAACTAAAATTGGCCAAATACCGACTTTTCAAACATCACGGGGGGGGGGGGCTATCTTCTCAGTCGCTACAGCCCTGAGCTCTGCGGGAAAGAATTATTAGAAGAAACAATGTATCTAATTTCTTATAACAGACCCATCAATGCTATTAATTGACCTAATATCACACACCATTATTTTTTCATGTCTTCACTTCTTATGCAACTTATACTTAATTTCTAGTTGCAAGAACTTTTACTGCTAATCCCGATTAAGGTAGAATTAATCGTTTATAAATTATAATTCTTTGGAATCTTCTCACTTTGTTATTTCTAGGTAGAGTATCACAACACGACTTTAGCTCTAAACGATGTGCGGAAGAATAAAGTTTGGGGCTTGTTGCATTTTAATGAAAATTATACTCGGGCACTGTCCAGACGAGTTTCAGATGGACTAAAGGCGGATCCGATGGACGTGGATATGAGTGTATTGGATTCGTGGGTGGATTTATCAAGTAATATACACATCAATTATTTTAAGTCATTTTGGAATATAGGCACGATTTAATTAATTTTACTGTTATTCCATTTAGTGACACGCTGAAGCTATTTACCTACAATAAAAATGGCTCATTCTGGCTTCAACTTTGCGTATTTCACCTTTCCCACGTCTCCACTTCCCAATCTATTACTCCTCGCGCTCCTACTTCACCCTTTCCCATTACGGCGATCCGAAACCGAATTAAGCCGGATAAATCTGAATTTTTAGCTTTAGTTTCGGCTTCGATCTAAATAATTTATTTGACTTTGCGGCTTTGACCGGATTTTGGCCTCTGAATTCGGCTTCGGCAACACAAACCTGTAATCTTCATGGAATCTACCAAGAATAAATAGATTTATTACATCGTGGAATTGTGTATATCCGTGTTGAATCATCCCTAACTGTTTCTAGATAATTATAACGATTCTGTTATTTCTCGACAGATCAATATATTGGAAACTTTATAAGATACGATCTGGTCCGTTCAACGATTCTGTTTCTACAACAAGCTCTTGATAACTGCGGAGAAAATCCGAAACTTGGAAGTTTACCTCTTTCGGTGAGTAAATAGATCAGGTGTACAAATAAACGCTTCTGTTCATGTGAACGCTCTGTTCATATTAAAATCGGTGTTGAATAGCTTACCAACTTTACATGATACGAACCGAAAATTACTGGAGATCCGAATTCAGACAGGATCACAGGAAGTTCAAAATAAGAGTAACATGAAAGATCGCGAAAACTCAAAGCCGACTAATTAATCACTATTTGGAAAACACTCAAACGAACACAAACATGATAACCAAGATTTGATTGACAAATGCATCATATGACAATAGAAAGCAGTAAGAAAGAAGGAAACTACAAGAACAATGGAATTAATCAACTTAAAAACGGGACAAAACAACAATGAACAATTCACTGGAAAGCCATTTTGGCCGATCTTAGACTATACAGGATATGGGCGAACCGAGAGCTTTTACCGTTGGGCGGGTAGTATATATTTTGCCTGAAACCTTATCTCGCTGATGGTTGAAAATTCTATTATGTTATCAGTGAAATTTTGAAAGCAGTATCAGTCTGATAAGTCAGACATAAGTTATGAGATTTAAGCCATAAGCTGAAGGTTTTTGGGCAATTAAGTCAGCTATAAGTTTAAGCCAAATATGCTGTAAGTTATAAGCCATAAGCATAAGCCATATTTTTTCGGCTGATAACAGGATAACGACCATAGAGAGTTACGGTTACAGCTGAGCTAAAATTGTGTTAAAAGCTGGATGGAACCAATGAGAAATTTAAAATATTGTCTAAAACCAATATCCTGCACACAATGTTAATGGTCATTCATCACCATTTTTCTTCCAAAATTGATAACAGAACAACTTACCTCGACTATAGCGCTCATACCAATCGCTGGAAATACAAATACGCCATAAGTTTAAGCTATAAGCCATAAGCTTAAGCCAATCAATTCATTAGCTATAAGCTATAAGCATCAGCCATATTTTCAAGGTTGTAAGCAAAAGCCATAAGTTGAAGCTCTATTGATTGGCTTATCATCCCTGGTATCAGTGCAAGGTATAAGTGAAGATATTTGGACGCTGTCAAGCAAAAACTGCCCAAGTGCCCAAGCGACAAAATCTGGTTTTTTTTTGTGTGTTTTTTTTTTTTTCCATGCAACATTACAAGCCAATGAATAATACCAGTTAACGGACATAGCGTTTACTGATAAGCTTTTTTCGAAGTGGATACACATTTTTGTATCGGGGCCCAATTGGACGCTGTTAAACAAAAAGCTCCCAGGCGACATTTGTTGACAAAATGAGTTATTAGTATCCTTCAAAAGAGCTTCAAAGATAGAATTTTTGAAAATTGGGCCCGACAAAAATTTGTGTATCCGTTGAAAAAAGCCTATCAGTAAACTCTATGTCCGCACGCCGGCATTATTCATTGGCTATTAATGTTACGTTTTCTCAGAAAACAGAATTTGTTGCTTGGGAGCTTTTTTGTTTAACACCAGCGTCCAACTGGACGCGGACGCTGTTAAGCGTAAGGGAACCAAGCAGCAAAATCTGTTTTTTGAGAACACGTAATTCGAAGTTCAAGAGCCATGCAGAAACTATGTGACATAGCGTTTACTGATAAACTTTTTTCAACGTGAGTACACATTTTTGAATCGGATGCCCAATTTTGAAAGATTCTATTTTTTAGGCTCTTTCCAACAATACTACCAACTCATTTTGTCAACAAATGTCGCTTGGGCGGGGTTTGCTTAACAGCGTCTATTTTCAGTATTTTTAATATAAATTCCAAAACTTATTTGTTAAAAATGTTTATATACTTACATGACATAATATTGCACAATAATCCACTTTTGAAATTTCATTGATTCCACCATCAGTAAGGTGAAATTTCAGGGTAAATCAGAGTTGGAAGATTTAAAACACTGTCTCTCTTTAAAATGTTTAAGACAACTTCGTTTGTTTTTTTTTTTTTTACAATAAAAATAAATTTTTTTTCAACTCTTTTTAAAAACCTTACCTTAAGATACCGCAGGACAACTACTAGTGTTTTTTGATAAAACGATTTTTCGCCATTTTGTCATTTTATCAAAGAAGTTTTTTTTTTTTTTGTGTTATGTATCATAAGTTTTGTTATCTTCAGAGTTTTGTCATTTTGTTTTTTTATAGTTTTGTTATAATATCTTGACAAAATTATTTTGTCATTTTATCTTTCTCTTGGTCATGTTGCTTAGTACCTATAGTCTATGTCAATGGCAATGTCGCTTAGCATAATATGTTATCAATTTATTATTATGTCGTTCATCATAGTTTATCATTCAATCGTTGACAAAATATCATGACTTCATAACATGATTTTTTGTCAGGTTGTTTTGTTATTAAATTATTTTCTTGTTATGTCATTGAGGAAATGGTCCAGACAAAAAATGATTTAAGGTTTTGTCATTATGACAGTGACAAAATTGAGAAAATTCAATTGTCATTTTCTTTGTGTGTGTCTAACAACACTGCTGTAAACCAGCTGTAAACCCTCAATAATAACGTCACAAACAAACATTGCAGAGGTCGATTCTACCCTCATCAAAAGCAACTAGCTTTTCATTCTTTTTCTTTTTTGGTTGTGCTCTGTTGTCTTTATCTCATTCAGAATGTTGATTTTTTTTGGTTTAAAATACGGTTTTTATCATAAACACATGGTTTTTATACAAAAAAACATTGATAACAAACACGTTTTTTTCAACCCTGGGGAAAATTATATCACCTGCCTAATGACGAAAGTCAGGATTGTTTTCAGAAAAAATTCTTGTTTCACGTTTCTTGATATTTTGATTTCACCATTTTCATTCAAGAATGGATGGCATAACTGTATGAATAATTGGACGCTGTCAAACAAAAAGCTCCTAAGCGACAAAATTTTTTTTTTTAAGAAAACGTAACATTAGAAGCCAATGAATAACGCCGGTTTATGGACATAGCGATTACTGATAAGCTTTTTTCAACGTGGATACACACTTTTGTATCGGGAGCCCAATTTTAAAACATTCTACTTTTTACACTCTTTCCATCAGCAATAGTTACTAATAACTCATTTTATCAACAAATGTCGCTTGAGAGCTTTTTGTTTAACACCATCCAATCATGGTGAACAGTTAGAAAAAAAAATCAGGTGCCGTACTCGTTGTCGAATGTTGGCGATTGGGGTTTCTAATGGCGACTTCCCTGGGCAGGATTAGTCGGGGTAGTTTGCCGTTGCTTTCCTCACAGTTTATTGCGTTCGAGTTTTCCTTCTCTATGACAAAGAGTGTGCAGCCGTAGCTCCCTTACTAGCCACATGTTTGCACGACGTTGAGTAGCTGGTCACGACGTGCACATATCAGCATCAGTCTTTTTATTTTTTTAGGTCCGGTGATGACACGCTTTGCAATTGTAGTGCTCTGTTCGTTCGAACTGGCGGGGTTACAGGACGCATTATCTTTCCATCTCGATTGATACTGTTGTTGGTTATTTTGTTTATTAATAAACACCATTAACGGTTATCAATTGGTTACTGTTGATTAATTACAACTGAATTTTCAAAATGTTGTCATGTGACAAAACCTTGAATCAGTTTTTGTCTGAACAGTTTTGTTAATGATGTAACGAATAATAAAATGAATCTAACAAATCAAAATGAAAACAAATGTTATGTTATTTCATCAGCCTTTAAGTGATAAACTATGCTAAACTACATACCAAGTGATAACTTTGGATGATGCCTACCCAATGCTAAGTGACATTGTCACTGATAATATAATATGTAGATGATGCTGAAATGGCCGCTGTTAAGCAAAAGGGACGCAAGCAACATTTATTTTTTATTGACAAAAATGAGTTACTACATAATATTGTTGGAAAGAGGGTAAAAAGTAAAATTTTAAGAAATTGGGCCCCCAATACGAAAATGTGTGCCCACGTTGAAAAAAGCTTACCAGTAAAAATGCTATGTCCATAAATTGTCATTATTTATTGGCTTTTAAACGTTACGTTTCCTAAAAAAATAGAATTTGTCGATTGCGTCCCTTAACAGCGTTCAAGTATCATGACAGAAAGGGAGACTAAATGACAAAGTAATTTTGTCAAGACGAAGTAAAACCATGAAAAAATAACATAGCAGACCTCTGAAAACGACAAACTTATGACATAACGGGGGAGGGGGGATAATAATAAATAAATAAATAAAATGGTCATCTGACAAAATGAAAAAAATAAAATAAAACAAAATCATTTTGTCTAACCTCACAATTCTTGGCAAGTCTCTTTCCTAAAACGTAGAATCCAGAAATTCAAAATTCCTTTTTGGAATGCATTAGTACAAAAATATAAATTTGGAGAAGAGAATTTTAAGAGTACCTAAGTAATTTAGAAGCTCTTCTGTCCTTATGCCTGCTGAAAATAAATACATACATATAACTGATAACAGTATAATGGAAAACCATGGAGCTTTTCCAGTTCCAATGCATTGGTTAAATAGAATTTGACCAGTCCATTCTGTACGGTCAAGGCGGACAATACAAACAGAAGTCAACAGCCAATTGAAACTGATATTACATCAAACGGACCACAAATAAGACATGGGACAAGTACTAGGTATAGACTAAACCAGTGGCGCAGCCAGACTTGGAATGAATATGAATGGGGGGGGGGGGTCGTTTCAGTTTTACAACATTAAAGGTGTAATACTTACTATTACCAGAATAAATTTTAATTTTTTTACATTTTCGGCCGATGCCAGGGGGGTCAACACCCCCCTCCGTAGCTACGCCCCTGGACAAAACAATTAATAGGAGTATAGACAATCCCACCTTACCATATATGTACAGTATTACTTGAACATACACCTATTATGAGCGACACTCTGTAAAACCTTAGTTGCAAGACTACTGACAGTGACACAACAGTTCAAAACGTTTTTTGTCAAAATACAACTCTCCCTAACATAAAACAAGTGGTAAGTACCTACTTTATCAAAGAAATTACTAGCAATATTTTACTCATTTTCATTTCTCATGGTTTCCAGTTTGAAAAACCTGTATTTGGATCATTCGATGAAAATTTCATTAGCTATGCTTCTACCGCTATACTTTGCTTGTAAGTATATTCAGTTCTTCTGCACCTATACATACAAAAATTATTGACAATTTAGATAACAGTCCTTGAATTTAACTTGAATACGCAGCTGCGTTTTCCCGTGAAATATGTGTTGACATGGAGCTTGATTAGATGTACTTAGATTAATTTAAGTCAAATATCAGCTTAATAGGAGAATAAGTAATCGAAATCAATTCGAGCCTAACTGGTTACGTCGATTGCAATGGCGTATGTATCACAGTCAGCCATATAAGCGACGAAATAATCAGCGGTATTAATATTTAGGAATTCATTTACAAAATGCAATGGCAATAGTTTTTAAGATATAAGTATAGAAGAATCAAAACTGTAGCGTACTAGGGGAGGGGGAACTTTATATTTTTAAAAAACTTAACAAAAATTACTCACTACACGATGTGCCTATTTGCTCGCATACCTGTACCTCCATAGTTTTTTGCCATCAGTTAGAAACATTGGATTTGTCAAAGTATTTTGACAATTTGACAGGTGGCTCAATAGGTAGTCAGTTAGAGAACATGCAAGTACCTATAGCTTCGCTACATTAATACCACTTTGAAACTGCACCACAAGGCAGTAATTCAGTCGGTCAGTCTAATATGTCACTTGTTCAATTACAGATGTTGTTTCTTCTTTCCATCAATTCTAACAGGAGGGCTTGTGCTCACTGAAAAACTCGGTGGAATGATCGAAAGAATGATGGTAGCAGGTATTGAATATATTTTGATTTGCCGCAACCTCGAATTAATCAAAAACCAAGAATCTTTCCGGTGAATACTAAGTAGGTATTACAATCCTTCATGATTTTTGTTTTCATCTCCAGGAGCGACAATGATAGAAATGATGGTGTCGATCATGTTAATTCAAATGGTAGTCCACGTAATCCAAACCATTCTAGTCATGATAGTTATGTTCAGCGTATTTGATAATCCTTTTGAAGGAAGCCTAATAACGTTAAGTTCGCTGATGATGATCACAGGATTTTCAGGGATGTTCTTCGGTAAATGAAATCCTTACCAGATATTATTTTACTGTACGACTTATTCGAATTACCGCTGACGAAATTATGTTCAACCATTCTAGGTTTCATGTTGGCTGTGATAAATAAAGACATGACGATCACTGCGTACACTGGTATCGGAACTAACATTGTTCTTTGCTTCACATCAGGTGAACAAACGACATTCCATTAGAACTGTATAGGTACTGCAATAATGAAAATCGTAGACAACCGGCTAATAACTTTTTCTTTTGTTATAGGGCTCGTATGGCCTATAGAAGCAGAACACTATCTTCTACGATCCGTGTGTTGGATTTTCCCGCTCACCTGGACGGTAGACGCAGCTCGAGGAATCTGTGCTAAGGGTTTTTCATTTCTGCACCCCCTTGTGCTACGAGGCTTCGGAGCCACGATCGTGTGGAACCTGATATTTGTCTACGTCATTTATTTCTTCATGAAGTACAAAAAGGATGTTTGGGTGATAAATAAATGAAGCGTGGAAACGATAAGGAATTGTATATATACTTATTTTAGAGAACGAATGACGGTTACCTACAGCCTTTTTACCATTTGCGGCGAAACATTGTTGGTAGACGTTCGGAATCCGAATCCGATGTGAAAATAAATGGACTACGCCAAGATTTTTGTAATTAATGTAAATAGATCGAAGCTTTAATTTATTTTGTAAATCATTGTAATAATAGAACTGAAATAAAGATTTGTGAAATTGACTCGAGTGTTGAATGAAGGCACATATGAGAACAAATAAACGTTGACTTTGCAGACATTAGCAATCTTCTGACAGGTACCAAAATGTGACTTCTGGCAGTTTGACAGATGAAAGCATTCGCAATTTTAAGAGACTGATAGCAACTGGCTGTATTTTGACATGTTCAGACTTGACCAATCTAAAGGCAAAGATGACACGTTGTTATCGAATAATTGACAATATGTTGAAATTTTTAACATTGGCAAGTGAATATCCATGCTCAAGACTGGTTCATTAGGGACAAAAAAACAATTATAAATAAAGACTTTCCCAGCAAACTTAGATCACAATTACTGATAAAAAGTGAGACCCGAATGACATGTAAAGTAATGTAAATACTTAGCCCAAGTCTGCTTCTTAGTTTCAGAAGAATTCTTGGGCAGAGATCCTTCGCCGTAACCTAAGAGTCTACTTTACCTTTCAACTTTGACTTGTATGTTCATATGTTCAAAATGCAGGTCTTATCAAGAGACGCGGTTCATGTTTACTAAGAAATTAGTGGGTACAAAGAAGCCAAAACTCCAAAACATTACCACCGTGGCACACAAGCGTGGTTTAGTCAGCGGTAAAAGTTCCAGTCAATTCTTTAGAAGAAAAAAAAAAAAAAAAAGTACAAGTAGAACCTCTGCGTTTTGTATATTTTCTTATACCAGTTACATGTGATCTCTGAATGGAACAGAAATCAGTACAATTACGAACCATTTACAGGAAAAGGAAAAAACATAAAATGCAGATTCTAGAATAACTTATCCATCGTAAAATGATCCAGCCATTATAACAAGAAATGCTGATTACAAGAATAAAATCTCATTTCATTTATGCCCCCCCCCCACACACACACACACGCACACAGGTACACACCACACATCTGTTCCTAATTCTTACGCATAACTTCACCTTTATATCTATCAATAGTTAAATATATCACAATCTGTTTTCAATTACAAAAAACAAAACAAAAGTACCAATTTCCTTGCTTGTATGAACTCAGAACACAAATATGTATTTTTTATTCAACACCATGAGCAAAAATCATCACTAGCCCTGGTTCCGACATCATGTCATCGTCAACGAGAGGGTTATCCACCTGCAATACCACGACCGCTTGTTTGCAAGGAATTCTTCGACATACGTATTTCTCATACTCACGGCGTTTGCTCTGGCGTGTTTCCAAGGAGGAAAGACCAGGCGGCCAGTTACGTTCATGGCAGTTTTCCATGAGATCGTCGAGAATGTGAGGTGGGCATCCGCTTTCTATCAAGGCAAGTTTTATTGTACTCTGAAAGTCAACAGCCATTGTTACTTTTAAATCTGAAGCAGCTTTCTCCACGCTCGATTATTTCTGAGAAAAAGTTAAACTTGCTCAAAAGTTGAAAATCCTGTTTTCAAGTATGAAACACGATTATCGACCAGGAATGTGAAACAGAACACCTTTCATTTTTCAGGTTCCATTTTCTCTTCTTTTCTATTTGAACAGTTATTTTCAAAAAGGGCGTAAATTCCGTAACACTTATGGAACTCGAGCCCCTTTTGAAACCAACCATTCAATTCGATCGATGACGAGAACCGGAAATGTGACCCTTGAAACTCATTTGATATTTAATAAGAAACTGGAAACCTTTCTAGCCCACACAGAACCAGAATCAAAACCCTTTGAAACTTACACAAGAACCTTCAATTTGTATCCTTGGAAGTAAACTAAATAAGAATCGGAACGCGAACCCAATCAAAAATCCTTCAAGTTTCACATTCTTGAACTCACCAAACCTATTTTATTGGCTTTTAATCAATTGCTAGTAGAAGTTTATGACTGAATCACAGATACTCGAATTCATAATATATTACCAAGGACTACTAACCTGTAAATATTCATCAGGAGTGGATATCATTCCTCCCCATCGGCTTACTCTGGCACGAGTTAGAGAATTCGACCATCGAACAATTTCGTCCCTTTCGATTTCTTCAACAATTGCACGAACTGAAGGATTGGTCAGTCTCATTACTTTCATGTATTCCTGGAAGAATAAACAGTATTAATAATTTATACAACTGTGCGTAATTGCGCACTAAAATGCATGAAGTACTCATCATAACGAAACATGATAAGGGATTTAAAAAATGTATACTTGAGAAGGGTCGATGCCAACTCACCGAGTCCAGTCACACAAGACAGGTTAAACAAAGTGATGAAACTAATACAGAACACACGAATACAATAAGACGGTTCGAGAGACATCTTCATGAGTGGCGTACTAGTTATAAGCCTCTGCTGCCAGATTCCGATTTACAAAAATGCAAATTACGTAACGGAAAGATCAATTCAGTTTCACTCAAATTTCAAATCTGATTCAGGATTATCAAATTGCTTAGTTCAAACTATAAATTGATACAACAGCACTAGTGCCTTCGAAAGTCTGCCTTTCCCCGTTTTGACTTCTTTCTCGACACTATTAATTTCGCTTGTTCGTCTGGCTGTTCAACCATCACCCGTCTGCTTGCGTGTATGTCCGTATAGAATTGTGGCAGTTTATTTGGTAGGAACGGCAGATTCTCTGCCCACAGAAAGATTAAATCTCATGAAGACTGTAATTTGTTGAGACCCATTGAGATTCAGCTAATACAATTCAAAACTTAGATTTTGGCTGTCGGTTTTGTGCTTTTATTTGGCAGGCTATCTGCCATCTATTCGTTGTTCGGCGATTTAGCAAACTCGCATGTTGGTTTTACCGGCTAGCGATATACTCCCTGTGTGGGTAGATCTTGGAGTAACAGATCTATCCCAGTAGTTTTCAATACTTCAGATGAATACCGGTAGGGATGAGCAAAGGCGAAGTTTTTAGCATTTAGAAAGATCTATTTACCTTCAATAAACTGGTTTCTCTTCTCAATTCATTTATCAGAAATCGATGCTCACTAAGTTGATTTTGAAGCTCGTTTATTTTCTGCTTTTGTTTCTGCACAGTTCCTCGCAGTTCTTTTACACAATTGTGATCCTGAACAAAAACAACAAAGACATTTATTTAAAGTAGGTAAAAATCATTCCGAGATCCGAGATTTCCTCATGTTCCGGTTTTACACCTGATACCTGTCACGTTTCTTGGACCAAGTCAGTTTTATAATTCAAAAATGATGATACCTACTTTTACTTCATCTTTTGGAACCACAAAACCACAGCCTTGTTCGCATAGTACTAATTTTTTCGGATTGTGTTCACACTCGCTCAAATGAGTAGATAAAGTTTCCAACTTGAACATCCCTGTACAGCCGTGAGTTTGATTTTCACAAGTTATGGTTAGTCTGAAAAAGTAAAGCCACCTATTAATTCAACAAATCAAAACTATAATAACTATTTCCCCGGTGGTGAAGTAAGTACATACCTAGATAATAGATTTTTTAAGATACGAGGAACTGGTCTCAACTGAACCTGTGTTATGGTTTGACGATCAACAGGACACACTGGTTGATGATTTAACCACTCGTAAATACAACGCTTGCAGAAAGCATGCTCGCACGTTGGTGCCTGAAATTAGAGCATGTCATCAATAAGTGTACAATTCCCCATCTTCCTGATTAGAGTAGTCAAAGAAAACAATGCTGTTAATTTCCTACGATACGTATAACAAGATACAGTTTCCAGCATTTCAGTTTTACAGCCAATAGAAAATATTAACATGCATACGATAAGTAATTAATATTTATTCTTACCTGCAATGGATCTTCAAGAACACCAACACAAATTGGGCATATCAACTCTTCATCAACTGAACCGCAAAATCGATTAATATCATAACCCATTTTCAAATACAAATCGGCGGCGACAGAAAAAATTTCAGAAGCATAACCAGTACATGGTTCAGTTCAAGAGTACGGTAGTCAAGATTTTTGTCTGAGATGTAAATTCAATGTTGCGTCCAATTCGGTATCTAATTCTCAAATTCATAATGTACTGATCGACCTCATGGATAATTAATACTATACATGGTTATTTGAACTGCGAACACTAAACTACGGAAATTGGAACACTAACTTTCTCCACGAAAATAAAATTTTACTACGACCTGCGACGAGACGGTACTTATCGGGCAAATAAGTTTTCATTGTTTACAATTTTGTCTAGACTGTACTATCCTGACCAAGCGAGGCACTGGGGCGGGGGTGCATGTTATCTCTTATCATTCTGATAGTTGAAGACTCAAGCTATCAGATGCAGCAATTCAAAGGTTGGCTGTAATAACCTCAAACCGACACTGTTTCCATTTTCCATTTTTCCCTTTAAGAGATTTTCCCCGAATTTTCGGATGTAATTTCTCGAAGATCTTCCTGAAGATTTTTGATTAAATTTTTCAAAACTGACGGAGTCCCCCCCCCCCACCTCCCAAAGTCTTCCCGGCTAAAAGCTAAGCTACGTCGTAGCTAATAAAGTGACAATCAGTTGGTAACACTTGTAACCGAAACAACTTTTTCAAAATAGGTAAACAAGAACAAGAAGCAAATCTCTGATCTTTGCAAAATTTTTAATGGAAATCGCAAATTTAAAAACAAATTGGTGCTGCAAAGTGAGTGCTAATGAAGTTCAAAAACAGGTTGTAAATTTTGTGTTCCTGTGACAAATTTCCTAAGAACTAGGTGACTTCTAAAAACTCGTAACGCTAGTGATAATGTGATAACTGTTTCTGGATTGATAACTTCAAATTATACTTTTAAAATAGAGAACTATTCGAAAATTCATCCGATGCGTTTCCTCACGCGTTGAAGATCAGTATGGATATGGTATGATTAGGTTAATTCCTTCTCCAGCATTGATTCAGTTATTAGGAAGCATGGAAAACGAGGGAGTGATCGAAGTTCTTCTACCTCCACCGGCTGCGAACGTTGAAATACCTGCTGAACCTCCGGAGATTGGTGTAGTCGTGATTGACGAAATTGAAGTTCCAAGGGTCGTGAATGTAAATCCATTCCCTGAAATTGTGGTTATCGACGATAATGAACCGGAAGCAATGGATGTCGAAGGAGAAAATCCGGACGATGAGGAAAGCCGTGAAACGGTTAATTCTGCATCAGAGAACTCGAGAGTAAAACAGCTAGGTAATACGTACCCTCTTTCACCGCTGTCATTCAATTCTCATCATGTAGAATTGAGTTGCTGTATCGTTGATCATTCCGCCTCTTGAATTTATATTTACAATATGTCCGGTTGCAGTTATAGATCCTGATGACTCGGATCCGGGAACGCAGTGCACCATTTGCTATTCCACTTATGACACGGGAGAACACAAGCTCTGTTGTTTAAAATGTGGACATTTATTTGGTTTGAGCTGTATTCAACACTGGTTAAAGGTGACGAAATAGAAGTCTTTCAAAATTTGTGAAAAATACATACTTTCAATTTATTGTTCTAAATTAATGTATCATATTAGGTTGGTTGTCATCATACTAACAGAAAATGCCCTTCATGCAATGCTAAAGCCTCTCTTAGAGATATTCGTATACTGTACGCTAAAACGCTGCTAGCAGCCGATACCTCCGAGATTCAAAGGCTCACAAAAACTATAGAGAAGGTGAGTAACATTTCATTTTTATTGTATTGCTGATTTGCCTGATGACTTCGTCAAATTCAAAGTTCTTGGTCTACTTATACGCTTCTAACCGCTTAATTGTTTGTTTGTAATCATCCTCTTATCCTATTTTACTGATGCACAGATTCAGAATGAGAAGATTATGTTGGAATCCGTCATCAAGAATTCAAATCTCAGAATTGAACTGTTACAACAACAGATTTGCAAGCAGGAAGCAACTATCAAACGATTAATGGAGCACTCAGGCTCCACAGAACGAATCAACACTGGTCATAAAGTTGGAGCTTACTGCACTAAATTGGTTAATACGTTCAAACTCAGCGAACAAGGAGAATGCAGAGTATTAGCTCATTCGAGTCATCTATCTCTTTTGGTAAAGTTGACTGTCTTCTTTAATTGATCTTTTCTTTCTTTGTGTCTGGTGTAGGATTCAAATTTGAATTTTTTCCGTTTTAGTTAGCCTCGCAATCATCTGGAAATCCATTATTTCCTGGGTACGGTGTTCGTAAAATCAATTCGTACGATATGAAAATAGCCCAGTATGTAAAGCTGCACGACAAACCGATCAGAGATATGGCATTTGGTTACCATGAACGAGGGAATCTATTGAGTGTGTCAGTGGATTGCACAGCTAAGTTATTTGATGTTCAAAGTAACGCTGTTGTACAAACATTTGGTGGTAATTTTTTTTTTTTTTCCAATTTCTTAATGATTGCTGATATTTAACAAGCTCAGATTTACGAGATTTCATTTTCCTTTTGTGATATATGTAACTCGAATTTTCAGTGCCTGAACCTTTATGGTCGTGTTGCTGGAGCTCGACAGATCCGTACAGAGTCTTCTGTGGTAGCGTCGCCGGTTCCTTTTATGTATTTGATCGCCGACACGCGCGTGCTGAGCCCGAGCATGTTGTCAAAATCCCGAATCAAAAGACTGGTCTAATTTCGTTGTGTTCGATACCTCCTCGACCCGGGCGATTCATGCCAAATGGAGGCATTTTGGCTTGCAGGTAGATGGTCAAAGTTTATTGATACTTTTGCTCTTGTAGACTCAGTTTAAAACTCGGTATTTTTGCAGTTTAACGAGCATTCTAGCGTTCTATCCGTCCGGCGAAACTTACGAAAGCAAAGTGTTACCAATCGATGGCCAGTTCCTATCCATGAGATACAACCAATCTACCGATAATGTATTGATTTCAGCGAAGAGCACTGCGACGTGGAAAGCCCCTAGGCATTTAGTCTGCCAACTGGCCCAATATGGTGGAGATACGCGAAGTGATATTGACACATTGCATACGTATTACGGTATGGATCTTATTAATTGACTTCTTGAAGGGGGAGAGAAAATGAATTTTAGAATGTGGACGTTGCCGGATTTCTTCGCTTTTAGAAACTAGCCTATATGAACAGAAAGCCTTGAAAACATTACTTGGAAGGCGAAACCGTATAAGAGGTTGGAAACGGGATTACAAGTTATACCGATGAATCCTTCACTCTCGATTTCAAATGATCTCGAGACTAGAAAACTACCTCTTGATTACTGTCCGCACCGATACTGGTGTCAGTGTAAGCCTTTCTTGATACTTCGGGGCTTGCTATATCTTGGACCGATTAGATCTTCAAGTTACAGATCTTTCTCTGTCATTATTCTGAAAGGCAAGCCCGGCATTTCTTCCTCGTGGCAAGAGAGAAGGGAGAGAAGTCGGACGTCAGGTTCTTGAGATAAAGAGGAATTTGACTTTCTTTCTGTTAATATCGCGAGTTAGCTGTCTCTCGGGGTAGCTGATATGTTTGCCTGGGTATCTTGCAGTTTTTTTGCATTTTCTAAGTAACCTTCGACGTTTTATTTTCGTTAATTCTTTCGTTCTTGTGTTTAATAACAGCAACACGAAATCCAAGTGTACTCAGCCGATCTACTTTCGTTCCTACTTCGAGCGGAGATCAACTTATCTGCGCGTATAACGATCGAGATAAGACATTGGATGCATGGAGTATGGTGAATGATAAAAAACTAGACGTACAAAACGTCTGTCTCCCGGACCCAGTTCTAGATTTGTGCTCGTTCCCTAGCAGCGATAGTGAGATAACTGTACCATGTTTGTCTGCCAAGAACTTGCATGTGGTTAAATTGGAATGTAAATCGTAAACAATTGAGTAACTCGTACGCCGGAAGTAGTTTTGCTCAATCTTTGCAGGCTGTGAGCGTTGATAATACGCTTATATTCGTGTTTTCTAATTTTCAGACTGTCAATCTAAGAACTTAATTTTCTGCTCAGGTATTCCATATCGAGCATTTTTCTCAGTTATGTAAATTACGTGAATTTTATCTTGACATTGTCATTTTTGTAAATATGTAATTAGATGTCTGCATTTTTATTAAATTGTTTTGTAGTTACATGACTCTTTATTTGATCTGAACAGGGTTTCCCAGTATTGTAAGGGATTTCCGGAGATAAATCTATCGAGTGTAGGCTAATATTCAGGCCATAGTCGAATCTGGCACCCTGATGCATCCTCTTTTCAATGCT
Source organism: Acanthococcus lagerstroemiae (assembly GCA_031841125.1). Classification (NCBI taxonomy): domain Eukaryota; kingdom Metazoa; phylum Arthropoda; class Insecta; order Hemiptera; family Eriococcidae; genus Acanthococcus; species Acanthococcus lagerstroemiae. The sequence continues at coordinate 65,205,871 of CM063106.1, forward strand.
GCAAACCGCATGTCATTATCTAGCGTCAGTATGGAGAAATTCGTGTTTGTTCATCATTGGTCTGCAACATTTTGCAATTCCATGTAGTGACTGCATTGTGTTTTCTGTTATCACTCTCATTTCGGTTTTATTTTCACAATTCGGTTGTTTTTGTATGTCTTCGTGAAGCAATATTTTCGTTACTGTAATAGAAAACTAAGCCAAGAAGTCTGCGAACAAGTAGGCGAATGATTCGATATTTTGAATTTTGAAAAATTTAGAGTTATTTGAAGGTAAAGTTTTATTGAAGTCATTTGTCTACAACAGTGACCACAGTTGAAAACAAGTAAACTAATGGTTGGAATCCTCATAAGACGAGACCGATCTTTGCTCCCCGGGTCCCCCTGTTAAAGGATAGGAAATATCTATTTTGAATTTTGATCCCTCAACCGCCTGTGTTTGTTAGTGTGCGTACGCATATGTATAGTGCCACGAGCGCTCCCTGCATTTCATTTCATATCCCAATCAAGTACCGACCAGATAATGCTGTGCTTACTTCTTGTTCCTACTTTGAAGAATGGAACATCAGTTTTCCCTTCAGTAAAAGTCAGCGCTAACATCTGGATGAATTTTCACTGCTGCTAATTCCGGGAAGAATTACTGTCGCTAAAAAGAACGATGTCTCAGCTCTCCTGTCATACGTTCCTCTTAATTTACATATTAAAGCTCTATGGCAGTCTTATCATCTCTTAAAAATAAACTGCATATTTTCTTACAATATTTTCTCACTGGTACTTCATTTATAATTTGATCTGGGAAGGACTCAAGTGTCACCCATTTTAGGAATTCACCAACATACAGATTTAATTCTATAGATCGGGTGAAAGATGTTTCTGAACGACAATGTGATCTTTCACATTACCTTTACCCGCACCACCTATTTCAAGTTAATTATAAATCTACATTTTCAACTTCACTGCCGTTCTTCTCACAGCTCCGTTTTTGTACTTACATCCTGTAACACCGCACTCAATTCAATAAATGTTATCGTAGGACAATGGTTGCATTTGTTGAAAAACTGAAAGAAGGGTGTTTTCTTAAACTGATTTATTTCTGGTAAATTGTTCGGGGTTATACCGAAATAATAACGAGCTTGAGAACCAGACTCAATCCGCTTGTTCAGTTTGGGAAAAATGTTCGCTTCCTTTTCGATTTGGATTTGAAAAACAGGCAACATCTCAGGAAGCCAAATTCAACAACTGAAAACCCATTGACTTTCCAACTGGAATCAATTCTCAGACCTTGGGACAGGCTCCATACCCTTTCCCCTTTCAGTACGCTCGGAGCAATGCGTGAAAAAAATACGATACAAGCAGAACGAATGTCGGTGGGTGGTCTGCCAGCAAGTGGACTACGGGGGGAAACCCGTAAGTCGTTCTTGAAGAACTAAATAAAAACAATAATTCTATATTTAAAATATAAACATACACATTAAGTACATGTAAACTCGTTTGATATTCGTAATGACAAAAAAAAAACGCGTACATCTTGGACAATGAGAACTTAAGCACGAATTCAATTGCTTTCACACGGTCAATTGTACAAATTTCAATATTTAAAAATTAGCTTACCCATTTATTCGGTTTTACAAACTACAAGTAAGCTACTCGGTTAAGCAATTAACTGAAGCGACATTCAATACCGCAATTCTGAACGCCAAAATCGCTGGAAGATATGTACAAAACTTTACAAGTTTACAATGGTAACAGAAATTTCAATTGATCCCGCAATGACGGAACATGAAATTTCTTCAATTTCAACCACAATGATTATGATGTTACAGTTCGTGAAAGAAAGTCGTTAAAATGAAAGTAGAGAATAAACGTTTGGCTACGAGTGAAATTTTTGTTTCGAAATATACCGTTTCTACTGGAAACGCCGAAGGCGCATCTGAAGCCAATTTACAGAATAGAGAGAAAAAGAGAAAATAAATCTGTAATATCATCGAACAATGTACAAGTTAACCGAATATCTGCTCAATTGCTCTATCCAAATCCCAGTTACAGCTCGATAAAGCAACCAGAGCTTGATCCATTTCGCATCCGATGCCCATAATTCGCTCAATTTTCTTCGTGTAATCTTCTTTTTTTCTTGGACCTATACGATACAAATAAAACACAGTTGTTGAATCCGTACCATACTAAAAGAAAGCTAATGCTATTACCGTACGTTACCAGACTCAATATCGAATCAGTCTATTAACGTATGTTATCACAAAATTCTCAACGAGGCTGATAAAATTACTACGAACATACGCAGTTTGTTTACAATTATGTATCGTGCTTCACTTTATCTAAAATTAGCAAAATGTTAAAGAGTTCGATGATCTTGCAATATTGGAATAAACTATCGCGAAATTCAGTTATTTCAAAGCATTCTGAAAACAGAATTCAAAACGAAGTAGTCAACTTCGTAATCCTTGATTCCACTCATTCAAGTTTTCAAATAATTGTAAATACTTTAACGAGAAGCTTATGAGACCATAACCAACTCAGAATACTTGGACACGTGGGTTCGCTACTGATAAACTTGGATTTAAGCACTCTTTATTTCAGATCTGCGTTATTTCACCACTAACTTAAATTGAGAAATAATTAACCTCCAGCATAAGTAAATGTCCAATGTTCTGCAGTCGAAACAAATATCTCAGGGTATTCTTTATACTGCCTTGCAACTACCGCATCTTGCGGGTCATCTGGCTCCGGAGAAGCCATTAATGCTTGCAGTGAAAGTAGAACAGTTCTTAGAGTCATAGCTGCGGCCCTGAAGGTAATAAAAAGAAAAAGTAAATATCACATGAGCGACAAAGCGACAACTGCCACATATACAAGTGGTAACTCACCATTGATCTTTTAAAATATCAAGACAAATGGCACCAGTGACCGATGAGATATTTGGATGCCAAACTTTTGTTAAGAACTTGACCTATATGAACCGAAATCAATGCAGGGATCGTAAACGTACATTCGGGTTTACCTATAATTACAACACAAGAAATAATAATATAGAGCGTATTTACTTTGGGTGGATTAAATGGGTACGTTTCTGGGACTTTGATTTCGAGTAAGAATTTGCCTCCTTCATATGGCGTATCTGGAGGCCCAGCTATTTCGCCTTTCAATTCGGAATAGTTGTCGTCCAACAATTCAACTCGTATGGAACATTTTGCCACCTGTAAAATCCAGTACGTCTATTAAACTTCATCAACATTAACGTCTGTAGTGATCTGAGTACTCATAGAACCTACTATTCGAAATGAGGAATAGTGCATCATAAAATAGCTATATTTAGGCTTTCTCGCCAAATAATAAAACGTGGTAGAACTACTGGCAATACATGAGCCATCAACACTGATCAATTAATTTATGATTAGAACATGTTATCACGTTAAGTAATACAGATTTCGCTATAATAAAATATTCAAAAGCTCTTCAACATGACAGAGAAACTGCAGAACACTGACTACGAGAAGAGAAAATGTAAGTACAACCACTTCAATTTCGCAACCTTATACGATTATGATGAACTAGTTGTTCAGCAGGCACTAACATTTTGGGTAGTCGAGTTATCAACCAGAACAATGAATAAATTAATATGAAATACAACTCACCTCCTCGCTACGAATTACTTCCTTGAATTCGCGACGTATCCTTTGAGATGCGATGTTTGCCATGAGCAGGATAATAAGCTTAAGTTTTAATCAGCAGAACACTTTTCTTCATAACATGTATCGCTAGCTCTGTAAAAGAATTATACGATTTTCACAAAACCATTAGCTTGTCATGTTGTTCTTACCATTAAAATCAAATAATCAGTACACATACTCTTGCTCCCTCCCTCCACCAACATGCAGTGCATGGAGTGCCCAAAGACGTTTACTATACTCGAGACTAGATACCTAACTTCTGCCTGCTAGTAGTATAAACCCTTCTCACCCACCCCGCGTTTTAGTAGCCCATCTGCTAGCGTCACCGCTCACCAGGACCACTATTCTTGAAAAGTTGTTATGCGATGTTATGATAACAACCGTTGTTATAAAAAAGTTGTTATGAGTAGGGCTTGGTATCTGGACGAATCAGAAGATTTTGAGTAAAATGAGCTGCGCATATTTTTCAAAAATTGGCATATTTTGATTCTCTGAGCATATTTTGGCATATTTTAGCTGATTTTTCAGCATATTAGGGAATATTTCACTGAAATTCACAATTTTGAAGAATATTTGCCAATTTTTTTCACTGTTTATGATCAACACTGTTAAATTGCATGTCATAAGAAAAAGGTCTCAGTGTATAGTTACCACTGAGGCCTTTTTCTTCTGACACGTGCAATTCTTGAAAAATTAAAATTAATTGAAAAACATGAGAGCATGAGAACATGACATTTCTGCCATCCAAAAAATAATAAATTGACGTATGTTCTATGAGAGCTAAATGGAACATATGTCAATTATTTTTGTATGGCAGATTTGCTGGATCACAATGCTCTGTATTTACAGAGGAAAGAAAGAGCTTTAAAAAATCTGTGATTTGATACCCATATTGCAAAAGCATATTTTGGCATATTCTTGGTTTTTGGAGAATATTTTTGCATTTTTTATCAGTATGCGGAATTTACCCATTTACGCATGTTTATACACATTCTTCCTAGCCCATTATGAGTTGTTACTCTTGACCCATACCGCAATGTTGGATATCTCTTAAAGTTTACAACAACTTTTAGAATACTGTGTATAGAAAATCTGATCCAAATCATTTCAAAGGAAATTCGATCTTGATGCTTTAAATGATTTGGGTCAAACGGATTATAATTTGCCTGGTAAAAGTATTGGAAAGAAAACAAACAAATCATATTGAACCCAATTTAATTTTTAAATTTGAACCCCAACTTCTTTAAAAATTCAGCAATCGTCATTCACAACTGGAAAATTCACCATTTTAAATGGGAAAATAACATTGCACCGAACGCCTTGCCCATATTTCACTAGAATTTGTACCTTATTTATAGATTTTAAAGCAAAGTGTGGATTTAAGGCAATTTCTCGAACCTGTAGATTTTTATGAACAAATGCAAATTTTTTTCAAAGTTAAATTTTCGTCATACTTTTTTTTCTACAATCATACTGTCCTAATTTTTTGAAAAGTAGTCTACATTAAAAATATAAAAATAAAAAAAAAAAAACAATTTCAAAAAAATTCTGAGAAAATTAGAACTCCTTGAAAAATTGCGTTTTACATGGGTTGCCCCATAAGAGAACGATTTGATCACCCTTATATTGCTGGTGCGGGGTGATTTTCAGCCCGCTCTATATTTCCTTTAAATCCCAATAGAAAGTTAGGTATCTAGTGTAGTAGTATAAACGTCTTTGGGAGTGCCTTGAGCCATAGCTGAGAAATTATCCAAAGAACAAAAAATCATCAAGGTATACCACATCCTACGGCCATCTACATTAGGTATGGACACACGCCATTTTAGTACTAAAGTCTGGTTCGTTTTCAGGGCTACCGTTCCGGGCACCGGGTAGGGATGGAAAACTTAAGCCTTTAATGGCTCAAGCCGAAGCGAAAAGCCCATTTTTGTTTTAAAGATAGAAAAGCCAAAAATACACGACACACCTACACACGAGTGGGGACATACGCCATTTTGGATCCAAAAGCGCCCGTCAATGTCGGATCCGACCAGTGTTGGCATCGGGAATTACCAATTCCCGTTCCCGGGAAAAAGTTCCCGGGAATTCGATTTTCATTCCCGGTTCATTTTGGCCGGGAAATCCCAATTTTCGGGAATTTCGGGAATGAAATTTTTTTTTCATGAATTGATCGCTGGTAGGCTGGATTCTGCATACTGTGTCGATAAAAAAGTAAGAAAAGTTGAGAAATAAATTCCATGTGCGGACGTCAGTAATCAGTAAAGATTAGAATTTAGAACACTGAATTTAAAAACCCGGCATTCAGCTACTGGAGTCTTAGACATTGGACTTGGAGCAACTTTTCAGCAAATCTATACTTGTTTATTGTTTTCTCTTTCTCTCGGGAATCAAGATCTATTTACTATCAAAAAAGTTTGGCAATGGTCTAAAAATGATGTTTTTAACGCATTGAATCCAAATTGCAGACGATTCCCAGTTGGGATTCCCGTTCTCGGGAATTAGTTGAAAATTCCTGGGCAAAAATTTCATTCCCGGAAATTTGCCAACACTGGATCCGACTATGCGGAGCGTACCGCCTAGTCAATTGCTCAATTCGGCATCAACGGGCGCTTTTGAACCCAAAATGGTGTATGTCAGGATGCTCGGGCCAACTTGGGAATCAAAATGGCGGTCCAGTATGCCTGTGTTAAAACTACAGTACCCTAGTAGTTATCCGTGATCTTGGTGAAAACAAAAAACAAAATAGGAACACCGGGCTCTCATCGTCAGTGATAATTTTCAGCATTGCTCTCAAATGCCTAGTGGAGGACCTGCGAAAAATTCTGTACATTGTGCATGTTTGAAACTTGGTATGAATCGATCATAAATTTACTATAATTCGCAACGTTACCTGGTTAGCAAATATTTTGTTCAGTTCTAAATGTTCTTTAGCCTTTGAGCTATCACGTTGTAATACGTATTCTACAAGAGTAAACAGAACTTGAAAGCATAATATATACGTGCGTTCAGTATACACTTCGAACATACATTGTTCAGTGCTTGGTTACTATGCTGTGTATTTCGTTTGCGTATGTCTGTCAAAAAATACTGACTACCGATTCGTAGTAACTAATATTATCGGTATGAAAGTTTGAAGCCTGTTCAACTCATTAGTTAATGTTCGTCTGATGCCTTTGCAGGATTTCGTAGACTTCGTGTGCGTTACACCACCAAGCATTGAGGAACAGACGTCAACTTATCTTTGCAGGAGGATGCCCAACATCAAGGTATTCAGCGGGAGCTCGCATCCTGATCTGGCCCAAAAGGTCGTCGACAGATTGGGTATTGATGTGGGTAAAGTGGTGACGAAGAAATTTAGTAATATGGAAACTTGGTAAGTATAATTCAGTTACTGGTTCCTAATGCAATAGAAGACATTCAGCGTATTTGTTTCGTTATTTAAGAGCCCGTTAACGATGAGGCAGTTACTTAATATAGTGTTCGGTTTCAAGTGTCAAGAAAATATTTTTGTCTGCGGACAGACCTCACTATTCGGCTTTTAGGTGTTCAATAATGACGCAAAATAACTGATCCTTCGTAATAAGCAATGGTTTTATTTTTCGTGTGCGAAATAATCGATACATCGGTGGAGTAAGATTTGAGAAAACACTCGATGTACCATCAATAATCGACTAGTTTTGCATCATTAGTGTTCAGTGTATGTGTTCAGCCCCTCTTGATCATTTGATGTTATATCTGTGCTTACTCTCTGCAAAGGTAATTCTCCCGCTGCCCAGTAGTACATCATTTCACTCTTTGTCTGACCGTTGTCTTGAAATCTATAACTCTGAAATATATGACCGATAAACTATTAGTTCAATTAGTATCCAAGTCATTGCGTCGTGAAAATATTCATTACTGCAAAACCTGCCTACGTTCGTGTAGTTCTTGTCGCTAACAGTTACGGACTTTGATTGATCAATATTGTTCGAGCTTTTGCGCAGTTATCTAATACATCTCTGTAACGTATTTGTGGTTTCAAATTTAAACTTGACCACGATTCGCCGCTGCAAGTATTTTCTCATTACCTTTTTACCACCAGGTGTTTACTACAAGGTATCTAAATTTAAAATTATTGTTACAGTGTAACATTTCGTAGTGAAACAAAATAGTAAACAGGATATTAGTTTTTGCATTTTTGAAAATATTTTCATATTTTCTGCTTGGAGAGGAAGAGGAAAAATGTGCCGATGCCAAGGCTTATCGTTGTCACCACGAGTTGGCATTGTTTCATAATATAACCGTAGTAGTTTTAACGCTTTTCTATTCCGATAAACTACTCAGGTGGTACAATATAAATACAATGTTTCACACGTCTCTTTTCGCCTCATCTCTCGATTGTCGATTTGTTGGGCGTTGAATTTTTTAAACTCATTTCACCCATCCGCAAAATTGTGATAAAAAAAGGGGGAAAGAAACGAAAATCGGTTTATGTACTTTCTCGAGTCCGGTAATTCTATCAAAAATATAATCCCGTTTGGCACCAGCTCAGTCCAGTTGCTCAAAAAATGACGTGTGATTAGGGGATTGAATTCTGATTCTCTTTATTTTAAAGATGAACGTCCTATTAGACAAATAATGTGAGTATTTCCACCTATTACTGCATTAGGAAATGTAATATTGTAGAAATTTTTCTATGTGCGCTGCCTTCTTTCGAAGAAGAAACCCTGAATCCCTAACAGACTGATCAGCAGGCCCTGGACAGATGGCCAAACGTACTGGACCAGATTTACAGTTAGGTTGGGCCGTGAACGGGAAGCTCCTAAAATTCTCAGAAGCTTTTCCAAAATACTGAAAAATAATATGAGCGAAAGAATTTTTAGCATTATTTTGATATTTGTAAGCCCCCTACGAGCTCCCTACTCCAGGTCGGCTATGTGCGCTAATGGCCGTGAATTGATCATTATTTGCTTCAGCTCTGTACCTGTACGCATCTCGTTTTCTAGTGGTTTGTCGCTGTCTAATGTCTATCTTTCTCTGTTTCATGGGTCAAGATCTCATTCTTACTTTTCTTCTTTCTTTCGTTTGTCTCGTTCCGTAATAAGACAAGAACTACAATCTCAAAGGCTTTCTACATCTAACAAGTCAGACAATGGCAAAACACTACATAAAAACCCATATTTGTAAATTCATCTCTCTGTATTTTAAAATCCTTGCTTCTGCCCCACCCCCAATCCGCAAAAACCCGCCAGTTACCCTCGAAAAAGTTACCCTTTTGTGACTCTTCGATTACCCGGGTAACTGAAGAGCTACAAAAGAATTTTTTCACGGGTAACTGGCGGGTTTTTGCGCATGGGGCCTCTATCCGGGAGGAACAAACACAAGCGGGTGGCTTACCTAAAGTAAGGAGTCTATAAAAGCGGATACTCCCATCTGCCATTTTGGTTTTTCCTGATCTCATTTTACGAGCGACGATTGCGACGTTTAGATCAGCCAGTGATGATAGTAAGAAGAAACAAAATGGTTTTGAGATTGGATTATCTGTACATAGTTATGTTATAGGTGTTATATTCTTCGTCTTCCTATGCCTACTCCACTCGAAGATCGGCGATCCGATTGACAATGGTGACTTTAGATACAGCCACTCGAAAAATGCCTGCTGATGAGCGGCCAAACCACCTGCGTAAATCCTTAAACCATGAGTTCTGTCGCCGACCGATCGACTGTCTGCCGTGAATCTTTCCCTGGATAATTTGGCATAGTATCTCGTACTTCCGACCGCGAAGGTTGTGACCAAGATACTCTGCCTTCGGATTCTTAATTGTGTGCATAGTTCCTCAGTTTTCTTCATTCGAGCCAAAACACATTTGTTTGAGACCTTCTGTGTCCAGGATATCCTCAACATGCGTCTGTAGAAGTACATCTCAGTCGCGTCTGTTCTTGTCTCTAGCCGGCATCCAGGATGCATGTTTCACGTCTGTATAATAGTACTGGAAACACGTAGCATTTCAGCATTCTTAGTCGTATCTGTAGTGACAGTTCCGACCTGCTCAACAGATTCTTCATGCTTATGAACATACATCTAGCTTGCTTGATTCGGGTTCTGATTTCCGTTTTTACCCTGTAGTTTTTCTCTATGCGGCATCCAAGGTATTGGAAGGTTAGGCTCAAAAGAGTAAATTCCTTATAGATGTATAATAGTGACACTTTTATCAGTTTTTTTTTTTTTTACAAATTATTTTATTTTTCTTGAACTTATAGCATTAGCTGAATTGATAAGTTTGAGCCACAAAATGTAGCTTATGGGTGACATAGGCTGAAAGCCGACTTGCAGAATTCACCTGGCTGGCTTTTGGCTGAAAGAATAACGACCAAAATTGTGACTTGAGCTTTAGCTTGAGCTACTGAGAGACGCAATCTGCTACTTGAGAGACTTAAGGACTATACTAAGAACTAGTGGCTTCAGCTTAACATCCCTTGTTTTGTGTGTTGAGACAGAGAGGTAGGCAATCTCGCCCCCATGAAGAAACTGAGCCAAGAGTGCTAAGATCTATGATTCAGGATCCAAAAGCCACGATCTCTCCAGTTCTATACAGCTCTGCCTCGATGTTCGGTTGATACATAGTTGAGAGGCAAGATATTTTATTGTGTATGTGTCTGAATGTCTGTCTTATATCTCCTTGAATCCTGTTCCTTTATCTGTCAGTTGATCAGTTTAGAACAAGGGGTTAACCTGGGGCACCAAATGGAGGAATGCATGAAGGAAATATTCAGGAATAGGTCTGTGTTTGAGCCCCGTAGGTGTTTTGTGTATTGCTGAAATAATGATCTGGGTTCGTGGGTATCCTATTCGAATTACCTCCTGAAGAAAGTGATGGCAGTCGTTACTTTGTCATCTGCTCTGCTCCTACTCTGCGATGTTCATTCATCATTCTTGTAAATTAATCTCGTTATGTTTTCTGTGCAGTGTCGAAATCGGAGAATCGGTCCGTGGTGAGGATGTGTACATCGTGCAAAGTGGATCTGGTGAAATCAACGATAATCTTATGGAATTATTGATTATGATAAACGCATGTAAAATTGCGTCCGCATCCCGTGTCACGGCCGTCATTCCATGTTTCCCATACGCCCGGCAAGATAAAAAAGACAAGGTACGTGTTTCGTTTACAGATTACGTAGAACGTGAAAATAACGCATCAGTATTATTGAGTTAACGCTATTCATCTGAACCATTTCCTAAAAGGTTAAATTCAACTAACAATATTATTCGTCATAATTTATGTACGGGCCAATAGTGAAAAGCTGTAATATTTCTTAAATATTTTCGTTATCTTAATGATTAGGGCATATTAATTAGAAGTTATCTTGGTTGAAAGAATGCCGAAATATGACTGTCTTCAGAGAGGTTCTCATGTAGGTTACTTTCTACTTTGCAATAATGTACCCTCATTGAAGTATCTCAGATATCTTCTTGAATCCTGTTCATTTGCAAGCATTCGACACTACTTATGATCCTAATTAGGGGCATTATCTGAATGCTTCTAAAGTACAAAAGAATCTGCTCTGCCATCTTGAGCATCATTACGTCTATCATTAATCGGGGTATGATGTAACCGTTGAACGTGCGGAGGCAAGATAACCTTGTCTAGTGAAATGTATTTTGTTTTGCGCTCGTAATCTTGAGATGGTAAACCAGTTGTGTATTTTAATTACACTACACAACAGTATAAAAAACAATAGGATGAGAGTATCATATGATTTTAGCTATAATCTGAATGCTGAATATGATGACGTTAACCATTTTTCTCGAGGACCCAGGGACGTACCAATAGGGTGGGGGGTAGGGGGCAACTTATCCCCCTGTAGGAATTTTTCCCTCAGCAGTTGAGAAAGCTTACCATTTCAGAAAATCCAACAGGTCAAAATGATTTTTTTTTCTTTGATACTTGGGAATTTTGAGTTGAGTCAGTTGGGATGTTCACAACCCCCCCCCCCCCCCCTGGAAAAACCAACTGCGAGAACCTCTCGTTTTCCATATGCAACACTGAAATCGTATCAGAATTTTCACTTTTCTTTTGTCGTCCGCTGACAACTACACTGATACTGTTAAAATTCTGTTTTTAGGGTGTGCCAATTCACTTTTTTGTTTCTGTTGTCCATTTTTTTACTTTATTTTTGTTGTCCATAGTGCTTTCTGCTGTTATGCCATCTTCAGTGGAATCCCTAACATTTCTTTTTGTTGGTCCTGTATTTATAGTGATGTGTAGTACCATATGGTAAACCTGTTGGTGTGTGTTCCTATTGGTTGTCTGTGGTTATGTAGTTTGTCCAATCAGGGAGTGTTATGTTATTAATTTTAATAGGTTCTTACTTTGAAATTTAGTTGTTGTGTTTTGGTTTTGCCTATATTATCTCTAATTGTTCTTTTAATTTTATTTTCCTTGTTCTGTTTTCTATGTGTAGGATTTTGTACTTTTCTGTCAATTTGTGGTTATTGTGTCCCTGGTCGTTGCAGTGTTTTCCAAAAAGTAATTTGTTATCCTTTAGCTTTTGTAATTTTCCCCGCTCTTTTATTCTGGTTGTGAATTTTCTGCCTGCTTCTCCTATGTATGTCATGTCACAGTGTTCTCAGTCCAATCTGTATACTTCGTTGCTGTTGTTCCTTTCCTTTGTTTCTGTTTTGTCATTGCTTATTTGTTTGATCAGGGGTGGTCTGTTTCTGATTCCGAGCTCTAAAATTGGTTGAAGATTTCCTGTATTTTGTATGTGTGTGTCCCTGTGAATGGTATTGCTCCTGCATATTTTTCTGTTTTTGTGTTGTTGGTTCAGTGCCTGTACTTTTTTTGTTGTATTAATTTGTTGATTAGACACTGTGCAACTAAATATTTAGACATGGCTACTTATGGTCTATTCTTGTCTCATCTTGATACTAAAATTCTCATTTAAGATAGGAAATTGAAAAAATAAATAGAGTAAACTATAACCAAACAATTAACATCGGCATTAAACTTCTCGTCGAAAACATATAGAATTATCTATTCTCATGTTATTGTTTTGTTTTTTTACAAAATCTCAAATTGTTGTGTAGGGTTAGTATCGACTAAGGCGACAGTCACAAAATCTTACCATTAAAGTGGAACGTTCGGATCGCATGCGAATGAAATCGCTCTCTCAGTTATCCTGATTGGTAGGCAGCTAGCATAGGTGGCGAGGCTGGGGGCAGCGGATCAGCTTGTTCCCTTAAGACTTCCAGGATGCTTGCCCCTTCTTAAAAATGTGAAAATAGAAACACTTGGAGGCCCTGTTTTGAAAAAATGATGGCATTTTTGGCTTCATTTCCAGAAAGGGAGAGACGGAGTTGCTAGAAATGAGACGGGAGGTTCATTAGATCACAAAAATCAAACTAGAAAAAAATGATAATTCACCGCCTTTAACAGTCGGCGAGACAGACGATCTGATGGAAAGACCGCTCGCTAACTATCATGCCAGCCCATTATGAAGAGCGGAAAATTGTCTGATAGAAATACAGCCAGTGAACTAGAACCTGGAAGATGAATAGATGGGTAGGTAGTCAGCCAATCCATCAGTCAGATAGAACAGCCAGGTCCGTCAATAGACTATATAAAAAGTCGCGTGCAGAAATACAGTAAGTTAGTGAAAACCGCCTGACAGATTAACAGGCAGCTAACCTTACGGTCAGCTCCTCGCCGTCCCTCATCTAAAATGATGCAGTAAACGATTCCGGGTAGGGGACTAGGAAGGAAAGGAGGTATCTCGTGAACAGGACAAACAAAAGACCAGAAGACAGACATCTGTATCTTTATTTATCAATCCCTTGTACCAAAGTTAATAGAATTATACCTGCTGTATATTTTCAATCCTATTTGGCCATTCATGTTATTAATTCACTAAACATCGATCATCTATTCATCACGTGATCAAGTACCGTTACACACGTTTGTAACTGTTCGAAATGGTCCAAAAAAATGCTGAGTAGACATATACAAATGACCAGGCAGGCCTACCTACGAATCCATAAGTGTGGATTTGGTATACTTGTAATGAGAAGACGCGACGAAAAAGACCTGTAATCTTTCCGTAGTACAGAGTACTTTAAGGAGCCTCGATTAGTTACATATTTTAAATGAATTAATTTGCTGAGTGTATGAGGAAGGAGAACTATCAATAGATTTCCAGAAAATCAGGTTAATTATGATCCGGTAAAAAAACGGAAGCGAGCAGATGTGAAGATTATCATTCTATAAGTTTACTTCCGCATGCATCAAAGATTCTAGCAAGGATAATAAATAAGAGAATACAAAGTAGTGGAAGAAGATCAGTTTAGAATCAGAAAAGATAGAGGAACTTCTTCTTCTTCTTCAGGCATCATATCTGATGCCGGACATTGGCTTTTGCGATTTCTGACGCGCGACTCTCCTGAGCAGGTTAGTCAAGGTAGTTTGACGGTTTTCCCACAGTTTTGTTGCGTTAGAGCTTTTCTTCTCTGTGCCGAAGAGTGTGCAGCCGCAGTTCGTTTATTAGCCACGCGTTTTACAACTTTGAGTGAGCTGTCCACGACGTGCACACGCACAGTTCCAGTCTTTCTGGTCTGATGGTAACACGTCGTGCGTTAGAGGACGCGCTATGTTTTCCACCTCGATTGATTTTGTAGTCGCTGTGTTCGCTAGGATGTTAGTGGAGGTATTCGAAAATCACTAGGTAGCTTTCCGGCGTTGGCGGGACTCAAACTCGAGATGCAAAGATTGCGAAGCGGGCACGTTACCACTTGGCCACGCAACGACTCGTAAAGGAACTAGAGGGAAGCAATTTTATGTTCGAGACTTTTATTTAAAAAGAGGCTGAAAAAAAGTTGAATACATATGTAGCATTTGTAGTGTTACAAAAAGTTTCTGATAATGTGGATTGGTCAAAAATGTTTCAAATGTTGAAGGAGATAAGAGTTGAGTATAAAGAAAGGAGAGTTCATCGGTGGAGCGCATGGTGATGCACGCATGCCATAGTGGCTCCCCAGATACCGTCACCCTGGCCCTGAAAACTACCCTTTCGAGTATCGCATCAGTAACCAGAGGGACGCATTGAGGCTGGCCCGAGCTCCCATTTCGCTTCTCCCATTCGGATTCGCGCTGTCCGGCCAGGGCCACTATGGGACGCCCTATTGATTGAGGTAACGCTCATTCAGCCTGGAATTCGGGTGCACCACAGAAGGACGCGCTTCCCTCGTTCACCCCTCACCTCCTCGTCTTGGTATGTATAACGACGCAGGAAGGTGGTGACGGCCACCCTGCCGGAAAGGAAGAGTAATATGGAACTTACATACATCAAAGGGCTCAAATACAAAAAATAAGAGGATGAAATGGGAGAAGCGAAAATTCAGAAAAGAGTGAGACAAGGTTGAGTACTGTTCAATCTATTTATAGACAAGTAACTTCGCTACTGAAAAGGGTCGGCAACACCTACAAATTGCAAAGCTGCAGACTGCAGTCGTGCAGCACTATCACTCTATCGACAACAGGATGGTACTCTGCAATCAATTCCAACCAATTCAGGGGGCATCTTAGGAAACTGTAATTCTTCACACGCTGAAGACAGAGAAGGAATTTTATTTTGATTCAAATAAAGTTTAAAATTCAAATGGGCATAATCAAGACTATCACCAATACTTTCGAAACTTGTTAACAGGCATCCAGTTTTGAGAACATTGGAAGTACATTTGTTGGTCATAACCTCATAACTATGTACTTCAGCATTGACATAGAATGATCAAAAAGTAGAAAAATAATCTATCACGACTTATACATCCTCAGAGGATGTAATATTTTCACTATATTCAACAGCAGATACAAAATTTCATTCCAATTTGCTTGTTGCTTGATAAATTTGTAGTTTTTATTGTAGTATTTCTCCTCGATGCTTCTTGTAATATATATGATTCTGCCTATGGCGTTCTTATCTATATTTACAAACTCTTTGGGCATCATATGTATATTAAGGCTTTTTCCTGTACTTGTTCACTAGCTAACTGTTCATCTGCCTCAGTATACATTCCCATCATCCCCCTTGGCACTGATCCGATGCCCAAAAGGGTAGTTTCCAGTGCTGGGGGTGCGGTGTCTCAGAGGCCACTTTGTCGTCCCACCACATCACATTCCCATCATCGCCACAGAGGGTAACGACGTTATTTCGTCTTCAGGTGAAGACGACCACAACGCTAGGCTTCATCGCTCGAAACCTGAAACAGAATACCAAAATTACCATTAATATTTTTACCATATTTATGAGACATAATTCACATCGCATTATTCCTTGAAAATTTACTGATGAGAGTACCACAGATGTGTACTTGGTTCGATTCAAAGAAATTCTACGCTAATTAAACTGAAATCCCATTCCATACATTAACAAACAACACGCTTACCTCTTCTAAATCCAGTTCATTTCTTGACTGTCCTTGAGGAAATACTTCCTTTTGTAGGAAAGTGCGAAACGCACAATGAATATATCATCTCAAAAGTTCGAATTAGTAGGTCTTTTGTGAGGTACAATTCACGGGTATATTACAAGTTCCAGCATCCGATCAGGCAGTCGACATATTGACAGGCTAACAGAAAGGTAGTCAGATAGATAGACAAAAAGTGAAATGCGCAGTCGTGGAAGATTTTGAATTTACTGCAAAGCTTCACGTCCTGAGGTGTGCAGTTGAATATCCTCATAGATCCCCACTTCTGTCGTGTCGGCCTTCTGTTCGATGCTCTATAAGCCACGCTTTCTGTATGTTTATCGGTCAGTCAGAGATCCTAAACATTTTGTTCTGGAGGCGAGGGTAAGACTGTTAAGAATGATTTGTCTTTCTGTCTGATTAATGAACTGCAGGTATGCGCACCGAAAGTGTAAACAAACAATAATGAAGAGGTTGCATGGGTTTAGCATGGGTTTGCAATCAGCTTTGCAATAGGGTGCTTACAGCGCAATGCGCGGCAAACACCCTAGTTACGCGATACAATCATGCGATTTCCATGCAACCTCTTCATAATCGTTTGTTTACATTTATGGTGCGTATACCTGCAGTTCCTTAGTCTGATTATCTGTCAATTTCTATCTTCGTCGGACTGACTGGCTAGCTGGCTGGCTGCCACATTGGCTGTCTCGCATTCAGGAATTTTTTGTCGGTTGAGTGAAAGTAAGGTGGTGGAAAAAAATCTTTTCTATCTTGTCATTCTATCCGGTTACTTATCAACCTGTCGGACTAGTTGATCTCTGTCTGCCTGCCTGTTCGCATCTCAATGGACTGGCTTATACTAGGTACTTCGAGGTCTTGTTCATTTTCCTCACCCTTTATTATTTTTCTTCCCCATCTTTATTTTGTTCTCTTGGCTGTGCATTATGTAATGTTAGTTTTTCTTTTTGCTCTTTTCTCTTTCATTCGATATTTTCTGAATAGCTAATCACATGTTTTACTCTTTGTTTAGCTAACCAAGCCGCTTTTCACGTTTTCAAGTATTCTTATTAGTCGTATCTACTTAGTAAGATCAACAACTCTGAGTCTAGTGCCTTTAACGCAAATTATTTAGTTCGTTCATTTTCAGAGTCGGGCGCCGATTTCTGCTAAGCTGGTCGCCAACATGCTGTCTGTGGCCGGAGCGGATCACATCATCACGATGGATTTGCACGCGTCTCAAATACAGGGATTCTTCGACATACCCGTGGACAATTTGTACGCAGAACCAGCCGTGCTCAAATGGATTAAGGAGAATATACCGGAATGGAGGAATAGTATCATCGTGTCACCGGATGCCGGAGGTGCTAAAAGGTACGCACAGTAAATTGGTTAATCGAGAGTATGATATATGCTATTGATGGACGAGGAACTCATTTCGTGGTATCCTCCCCCCTCTCCCCTTGGAGATACTTTAAATTTGTATTGATTGAGTGATTGTGCTTGTAAATAAGATCTGTATTGTTCGACTTACGAAGTTCGAACATTTGTTACACTAATGTATGTCTTCAGAACAAAGTGTCGGTTCAGTGTGCAGCAAAAGAAGTTCTTCGTTTGATAAGGTTCGACACCGTGGAAAAATTCTCCCTCTCTGAGGCCATGCCCCTAATTTCGGAATCTTAAATGAAAACATCGAATAAAGTATCACGATATTGGGATTTAAACTTGCACTAGAGTGCGCTGCAAAATCACCTGCGCGGGTGGAACGTATGAGTGATCATGTGTATACTTTCAAACAGAAACACTGCTATCTTCAGGAGGGTAGAAAACCGAGTAAAAATTATTCTGCTAGTAGAACTGATTATAACTCAATTTTTTGATGATGATGCAGTTAAATTTAGGACAAATTTTCTTTGAAAGTGAATTTCTAATCGACTTAATGATGGTTGAAATTAGCTACACGCTTACGGTAAATGATACGTAATCACTCACACGTATGCAGGGCTACCGACGGTTGAAACTCGTAAGTTTAAATCCCAATGGGCATTTTGGATCTTTGATTTCAAATATCGTATTAGATTTTCGATTCAATCGCGATTTGGGCTCCCAATTTGACTTTTTCTCCTTGTTAAAGGCTAAGTTCATTTTGCTGGAAAAAAATGGAACACGGTTTCAAATTGGAGTAGGTATATTGAGTCATTGATTACGATTATCGCAACAGATTTTTGATCCGACCCTGATTTGAGCCCAAACTTTGACTTCTTCTCCTTCTGAAAGGCTAAATTAATTTTGCTAGAAAAATGATGTAGGTCAACAGAATAGGCGTACTTTGGGTCACAGATTCCGTAAATTCGGTCAGGTTTTTGATCCGAACCCAATTTGGGTCCCTAATTCAACTCCTCCTTCTAAGGGGCCGAGTGGATTTCACTGAAAGAATTAAACAGGGTATCGGAATAGGGATACCTTGAACCGTTGATTTCGAAAATTCAGTCAGACTTCCGAAGCGACCTCGGACTCGGGTCCGAAATTTGTTTTTCCTCGCCTTCTGAGAATGAAGTGTCGGAATCAGAGTGTTTTGATGTCTGACCCGACTCTGACTTGGAAATCAAGTTTTCCTTTTCTCTCCATCCGAAGGCTCCTACTGATTTTTCCAGAAAATTAAACAAAGAATCGGCACAGGGATTTTTTGGATCGCTGATTTCGAAAATTCAATCTGATTTTTAATCCAACCCCGATTCGGACCCTGAATTTGACATCATTCTCCCTCCCCCGCCACAACTCCTCGTCCTTCACCGCAATCTTCCTCCCCCCAAGCTCTCTCCTCCACTATGAACCCCTTCAGGATAGGCTACCCCTGGAGAAATGTGCAATTAAGGGGCAGGGTAGGCAACCCGCAATAGTTTTTTCTCCCGGAGGCGGTGGCTTTTACTGTTTAGTGTATAGAGCCCCCCCCATCACGATTCGCCCTAGTCCTTCACCGTGACCTTCCTCCCCCAAGCTCCCTCCACCACGAACCCCTTCCTAAGGGTAGGCTACCCCTGGAGAAATGAGCAATTAGGGGCAGGGTAGGCAGCCCGCAGTGAGTTTTTTTTTCTCCCGAAGGCGGTGGCGGCGGCGGATTCTACTAAGCTCCCTCCTTCACCATGAACCCTTTCCCAAGGGTAGGCTACTCCTTGAGAAATGAGCAGTTAAAGGGCAGGGTAGACAACCGGCAGTGGCTTTTTTTTCTCCCGGGGGTAGCAACGGTGGAGGCGGCGGATTTTACTTTTTTAGTTTACAGATTTTTAATCCAACCCCGATTCGGGCCCTGAATTTGACATTTTTCTCTTGTAAGGTGTCCTAACAACAATAACGAATGAGGAAATCGAAAAATAACTCGTTCTTCTTCTTGTGGTTGGGGGGGGGGGATCTCTGTGCAACTCTCCAAGGTTTTTATTTTTAAGCCAAATGGCATTTGGCTCTTATAATTTTTCTTCAATGACCAATACTTTGTCCAGGCATTCGCTCTTCTCTTACATATCTCCTCCATTTTTTTTTTCTTAAAGGAAATTATCTGCAGGGACGTACCAAAGAGTTTCTCCTGATTGGTGGGGGGGGGGGTGCAAAAATCGTGGAAGTCCCAACTGCCTCATTTCAAAATTCCCAAGTTCCCAAGTATCAAAGAAACAAAGCAAAAAATTGACTTGTTGGATTTTCCCAACTTCGCCTGTCTGAAATGGTAAATTTTCCCTATTTATTGCTGAGTTAAAAATTCCTACCGGGAGGGGGTAAGGGGTTACCCCCTATTCCCCTATCGGTACGTCCCTGATTATCTGGCCTAAATATGTCACCTCTTCCGCTACTCCGATTCTTTCTCCTTCAGTTTTACAGACTACTCTCACGTACGGTTTTTTTTTCCTGTAATGCATGTAGTATACGATCATCAAACTCGCAACTTTTGGAAGTCTTTCAATTTGAAAAATTTTGAAGCTTCGGTAAACAAAAACCTTTCGTATCGACGAAGTTCACCTCTGTGGTGTCAAACACGACGGGAAATGTTTGAGCTGCAATAATTATGGCTTAGCGTCTTTTTGTTACGAACCAAAAGATATTCAACAAGCGCTCTAAAAGCGCCGCCAAGCCCTTCACTAATGGCGCGCATCGTTGAGAACACAGCGAGTTAAGATGTAATTCATATTTTAAAAATTACTCACATTTGGCAGCAAGACAGCAGTGCTAATAGCAGAAATAAAACTTTTTCTTTTTGTTCTTCGCGAGGGAAGAAGACAGTGAAAATATTTTCTGTAGCCGTTCGGAGGTAAACGAATGCAATCAACATTCCACATACGTTGTTGCTAAATGACGATTAATTAGTTACGAACGATTCGGTTTCAAGGTACGACAAGAACATCTGCGTGAATAATCATTCATTCTATTCCAATAAAAAAGGAGGTACCGGGTGTCCAGTGAATTTCCCCATTTTGAGTATTTTCGGAACAAAGTACGGCATCGGTGCACAGGAAAAGAAATTTCTCGTTCGGTAAGGCCCGGCATCTTTTGTCGTGGAAAAAACTTTACTTTATGAGGGAGGCTGAGGTGTTCCCCTAACTTTGGAATCTTAAAAGGAAACACACCGAGCAAAGTATAGGGTGTACCAAAATTATTGACTTGGTCAACACTTTTGGCACACCCTGTGTGAAAATAGAGATTATGTAGAATCACTGATAATCAATATCGTATCTAATTTGATCCGGTCCTGATTTGGGCCCCAAATTTGACTTTTCTCCTTCTGAGAGGTCAAGTTGATTTCGCTGAAAAATTGGGCGCGGTGACAGGGGCACTTTGGATCGCTGATTACGATTATCGAAAAAGATTTTTAATCCGATCCTGATTTGGGCCTCAAATTTTACTTTTGCTCCTTTTCAGGGGCCAAATTGGTTTTGCTGAAAAAATAGAACAGAGTATCGAAATCAGGGTCGCTGATTTCGTAAATTTAATCAGCATTTCGATCCGACCCCGATTTGGAAACCAAATTCGTCTTTTCTTCCCATCTGAAGAGCCCCATTGACTTTGCCAGAAATATTAAACAACGAATCGGAATAAAGATTTCGTGAGTCGCTGATTTCAAACATTCGATCAGATTCTTGAGCCACTCCCAATATGAGTGCCAACTTTCGACTTATCTCCCCTTCTAAGGAGCCCTAACGTTACCAAATCAGGAAATGGACTTGTTCTTTTCCTTGAGAAAATGAAGAAAGGAAAAACTCTTGTCTTATTCTTTATGAAAAAACCGCGTTCATTCCCTTGAAAAAAAAAAAAAATGATTGAAATATCCTTTCACTTTCGAAGTTTTAGTTCTTCCTTAAAAGGAATAAGATTATTCTCATCTAAGAAGGTGAAGGAATTTCTCTCCTTTCTCAAGAAAAGAAACGTGTAACGTGTTCCAGTCGCTCATCATGAGGAATCCCTATTAATAAACAGAATGTGGCATGCCAGGCTACTACTGGCTGACATTTTGCTTCCCCTACTCCATTAGTTCAGCTATAGTGGCGAATTGAAATACGTCAGGTTCCCGGGCCGCACCTTGTATCAAAATTTTGTTTAATGCTCATTACGACGCCTTAAAAATTTCCTAAAAGTCATTTCAGACTGTAAGACTTGTAACCAATCCATTCAAATTCTGTGAAAATTTTCTCTACTCTTCCTTCAAAGATACAAACACGGCACTTCTCACCGAAGAAAAGGAAGGAAAATCTTTCTATAGTTCTATCATTAAAGAAGGTAAAGAATTTCTTCTTGCTTCAGAAAACTGAACAAGTCCTCATTGGAAAAAACGGAGAGACGATTTTATTCGGTTTAAAGGAGTTTTATCAAGCTTAATAGTATTCAACGCGAACTTTAAACTAGTTCATTTATAAATTTTGCCTATTTGTGAAATTGAAGGCGTTAAGTAATACTTTGTTACGTTATAGCGCCTTCAGTGTGGCAGATAGCAAAATTCCTATGTAACCTTACCAGTAGTAATGATTGAGATCTACAAAATGAGTTATGTACAAATTTTGCCCATCTGCAATATTGAAGGCGCTATAAAGCGCCAAACTATTGTAAGTGCTTGAGCGCCTTCAGTTTCTGATAGGCAGAATTTGATTATGACCTATGTTACTCTTGATTAGTGGAACAACCGAAGGGGTCTGGTTGACCGAGTGGATAGCGCGCGTTGGTCTCAGAATCTGGAGGTCCGGGTTCGAGCCCACGTAGCAACTCGCCAATTTCGACCTATGCCGGTTTTTCGGTCAGAAGGGAAGGGAGCTAAGACAGCCCTAACAGCCTCCCCGACGTCTCTGAAGTAATGCTCGAAAGAGCAGATTCCAGGGCTCGGGTTGAGAGCAAATTAGAAAAAGGAGTAGAACAAAAGAGGTTATGTGCAAATTTGGTCTATCTCGCTTATTGAAGGCGGTAGACCATTGAATAAAAGTACGCTAAAAATCAAAAGTTCGAAAGTAAAGATGTATGGAGTGAAGAAATATAACATGAACATGAGTAAAATAAAATTACCCGATACATTTTTTTTTTTTTTTTTTACTTGAATTCCGAAAGATTTTTCTTATTAAATCTGTGAAATTGAACATGTTTTATTTTAAATTCAAAAAGCAAAAAGAGAAGAAAAAATAAATAAGGCGAAATTATCTCTGAAAAAATTCATTACGTCTCTCTTCGTCACAAACTTTCATTAATGCCTTGCTGATCAACCCTGACGACGGGGGGGGGGGAGGAACGACCCTGGGTCCGGACTTTCAGGAGGGCCCGATATTTCTAAAAGGCCTGAATTTCAACGCTTACGGCTACATTATACTGCACATCAAATCAGCAGTCACTCCTTACACCATGAAAGAAACCTCTTATCCCGTAGCTTATAATTTTCCCCGTTCTGACAGAAGAACAAAATGAACTGGAAGGAGAGGGGGGCCTGGAAATTTCCGCTTCTCTTCTCTCTACGGGGCAGTTACTAACCAATCGAATCTGCCTTTCCACTGATTGGGTATGTCATGGGAGGGGAAACGGGGAAAGCAGACAGGTTGGACGTATCCCCGAAGCAAAAATACTTGAATTCTGTAGGGATTTTTTAAGAGCTCCCTTAGGACCAAGGCCGATACAAAAAAGTACAAGGAACGTTTTGTGGAGAGTGTAATCTAGAATAACTTTGAATTGAAGGCATTTTCCGTGTTATCAGTTGCGGATTCTAGAGGGCGATGTGGGATTGAAGACGAGTGCTATTAAGTTTACATTAGGTACTAACGTATTCAAGAGAAAAGCTCCTTTCAGAGTGTGGCGATACTCGCTTATAAAGTTTGTTACAGTTGCAGATATAAAACGTTACGTAATATCGTGTAGTTAGTAATTACCGCTTCTTTTGACTGGAATAATATTGGTTACCAACTGTACTAGTGTAGTTCTTTATTGCGGTTCTTTGGTGGAGTCTACCGACCCTCTCTCGCTGCGCCCCGTTTCGGCTGAGCAATCGCTGTGAACATTAGAGGCCGGCGCGCTGTGAACCGGTTGGTGGCTGTGGCGACAACTCGCTGAAGTACGCTTCCCAACCGGCCGGCGGTACTGAGCAAGGGACAGGGGTCGCTCAAGGGGACCAGCCCCCAAAGTGGTCGACCGTATCCACAGTCCCACAAGTGGTGACCTCGACTCACTGACGGTCCCACACAGAGAATCCATTTAGGTCAAAAGATTGCATCTTTAGTTCATTTTTTATTTAATTTGAAAAATTTTCTCTCGCCTTGTTCGCAAATGATTGAATTTTTGTTATTTTCATGAAGGGATTCTTGCCCCCCCCCATGTACAAATTCCTGGTGCTCCGTTGGTTCAATGTCTTAAGCTATATTTATTTCCTCCGATTTTCTTTCTTAACGACGTTTAGCCGCTCCCCTGAGAAAATCGTAAATCCGTCACCTCGTGTAGGCGGTCAGTAGTTATCATGATTATCAAAAGTACGATGGGTTGAA
The DNA here is from genome assembly GCA_031841125.1 of Acanthococcus lagerstroemiae. Lineage (NCBI taxonomy): Eukaryota > Metazoa > Arthropoda > Insecta > Hemiptera > Eriococcidae > Acanthococcus > Acanthococcus lagerstroemiae. The sequence continues at coordinate 65,229,980 of CM063106.1, forward strand.
CCCCTTGAACAAAATTAATAGAAAACCTAGACTCTTGATATCTTGTTATGGGTACCACCATCAGAGATTTTCTATCAGTGCCTGCTGCTTACCTTCTTCATCCCCTGTTTTGCGTATTTTTTGCCAAAAGGACTAACTTTGTAATGTATGTCTTCATTAACTTTGTAATGTATGTCTTCATTAACTTTGTAATGTATGTCTTCATTAACTTTGTAATGTATGTCTTCATTTCCAGAGTGACGTCCATCGCCGATCGTTTGAACGTCGAGTTCGCGTTGATACACAAAGAGCGTAAAAAGGCCAACGAAGTCGCCGCTATGGTTCTGGTTGGCGATGTAAAAGACAAAGTTGCCATTTTGGTGGACGATATGGCAGATACATGCGGTACCATATGTCACGCTGCTGAAAAGTAAGTCATCGTGAGTATTTGACATATCTACTGTTGAATTGATTATTCGGCGACTACGGAAACCATTTTCAGGTTATGAGATACCGCGGACTCATAGGTTCTTGTTTCTGATGCAGATTAACGCAAGCAGGTGCGCTCAAAGTGTACGCCATCTTAACTCATGGCATCTTCTCCGGGCCAGCCATTTCCAGAATAATAAACGCGTGCTTCGAAGCGGTTGTGGTCACTAATACGATACCTCAAGACAGGCACATGAAAGAGTGCGATAAAATAAAAGTACGTATAACTGTCGAGTCGTCCGTGAATCTATGGTGGATTTGAGTGGTATCGAATCACGAATGTATGTGGAATTAGTGCATGGGCATTACACGACTAACCGTAAATGTTGCTGGCGTTATCTTGAGATAGTTCATTAGTTCAAAGAGGCAGTTACGTGATGGGTTCTGGAATACGGTATTGGTTAGCGAGTTGAGTGTGCTAATCTTATCACGTCATCGGTTGCCCTTTCGCCCTCGCGATTTGGCATTTTTCTGAAGAAAACTACAACGCGCCTCTTTGTACCTTCTTTTTTCCCGGCTCGGGTCAAATTGCGCCGAACAACGAAAAAGTATAGGCCGAATTGCACTAGACAGGGTTGCCACTTTCTGGAAAACCGGGAAAAGTCAGGGAATTTTCATTTAAGTCAGGGAAATTTTCTGAAAATAAGAAACGAGTTCGTATTTTATCAGAGTAAACTTTTTTTATTTGTATTGTAAAAAATTTCTGTGACTCTCCTCCCTCTGGGCTTTCTCGGAATCCTGTAAAAAAGGTCAGGGAAAATTGGAAAAGTTGGCCTGGAAAACCGGGAAAAGTCAGGGAAAACCAATCCTGAGAAAAAGTGGCAACCCTGCTAGAAAAGGTGTAGACCTAACTGCGCAGAGGTGTGTAACCTTCTCGGGTAGGATTGCGCCGCGAACGATTCATTCACCCACAAAAATGAGAAACGTTATACGCCTGTCCAAGCAAAGAGGCTGACATCTGGTGGATGTTTTACTGACTGAAATAAGGTGTCTGGGGCTCGTTTTACAGGAGGAATTTAGATCGAGATTTCTGAATAATGAAAGTTGAATTAAAGATCCTGATTAAGTACATCGACTTTGCATGGGACTTCCCCCCCCCCGTAAATCCGCCACTGGTTATTCATTTTATCTGGGTACTCTGGTACCCATGACCCGTGTTTTATCCTACTAGATACTACATGGTAGTACCAGGTATTGCTAGGGACTTGGTACCAAGTAACACTAGAGCACCTGGAAACAACCGAGTATGGACATCCGCCATCTTAAGTCCATACTTCGTTGTTTCCAGGTGCTTTAGTAACACTAGGTACTTAAGAATACTCAGCATATTGTGTGACCAAGTCGTTCATATGTAGATAATACGTGTGTACCTACTTCCTATATTGCGTCACCTGTCAGCTGAGTAGGTAATTGTGCAGTATTCTGGTTGTGAGAGGGGGTCGAAATAGAAAATATCGATAAATACTATACCTAGATAATCATGTATGAAGTTCTTAAGCCCGCTTATTTCATTTCTGATATCATTTTGGTATCAGTGTGAAAATTAAAGCATTTACAATTAAGGGGGTCAACATGAAAAATACTGCAAAGTACAATATCGGTTCGCTTCTGCCGTTCATATCATGGGCAGTAGAGGAAGAAATTACTATATGTGGCAGTTTCTATAAAAAGGGGTAACTTTGTCGATCCGACGAATTCTGAGTTACAGACAGTACACGTAATAGAGGAACGAACGCCTATTCCAACGAGCTATCGGCGAGATTTGTAACGTTTTTTGTTCCGGAGATACAAGCAGTCAAAGATGAGTGTAACAAGAACGCGCAAAAACACGTTTTTGGGAAAAACGCGTTTAAAGTTAGACACACCTTTTTCTCCCACTCCGTCAAGCGGCCCTAACTCGCCGCGGAATCACGTTACCAGCCTCGACGAGGGCTTGTTAGAAAGGTAATTTTTCTCTCTTCTGCGTGGTAACAATTCAGAACATCGGATTTATTCGTGAGCTCCGAAAACCCACGAAGAAGCGAACGCAGGCATTCGCATTCTTTTCTCATTTTCTTTCATAATTCTCTTTCTCTCTCCCCTCTTCTCTCGCATGCGCGTAAATTTTGTCTCTTCCTTGTAGCGATGTTTTTTCTATAGAAATCAACCAAAATCTCAAAATTGATTTTTTCGACCAAAAAATTTTATTTTTTCGCGTTTTTTGAGACTTTGATCGATCGACAAAGTTACCCCTTTTTATAGAAACTGCCACGTATTTTGATCCGGATCTATTCAACCAAAACCCCGCTGCAACGTTTGGCGAACATGATTAATTATTTTTGTGCTCGGATGCATTAGCTTTGAGTCCCCGTTGCTGTCAATTTGGAGCGACAACTATCCACTTACTATTTCTGATAAAGTACCTACGTTATTCTTGCGAATGCGTCAAATTTATTTTATATTTTCCATTTCCATGTTCACAGTGTATCGATGTGTCGATGATGTTCGCCGAGGCTGTGAGACGTACTCACAACGGAGAATCGGTTTCATACCTGTTTTCTAACGTCCCCTATTAAGTGAAGATGAATGATTTGAAACGCCATTTTTAGTCAACGAAATAACTTGCTTTTCCGGTTGCTGTGTCGTCTCGGTTCCTAGATAGACTCGATTTGGATTCCATTATCGCAACATCTTTCAAATCGGATTATGATTCTCATTCATCGTCATTATCGAGCTCTCTCGTTTACGTTAGTCTAATATAAATTACATAGATTTATATTTTTAGTTTACAGCTCATGTTTGTCTCAGGCAATAACACAGAATTATACTGTGGACGGAGGTAGAACCTTGTGAAACAACCACAAAATTACAAGCGAAACTCAAGAAATCGCGGAATATGTTTCGTAAAACGTTTTCTAGTCATGCCAGTTCTGTAAAAACGGTTTATCCAAGGCTCAAGTAAATTTTAAACTGGGGAACACCAATTTTGGCTCGCGAATGACTTACATTCCTTTTTATACTCTTTAAAATTATTCTCTAAGGAAATTTACTCGCGAAGGTGTACGTACCCCTCCCCGCCCCTCTGTTGATTTTAGTTTTATGGATTGTAAAATACGTAAAAGCAGTGTTAAGAAGAATATTATCAAGTTACTATTGTTACGTTGCATGCCATTTTTGCAGATTCTTAGAATCCTCATCGAGAGCGAAAACGCTTACGATTTCTGATTAAGGGAGGTTGTCCTAATATGGCACCCTTTTTTTCAAATGCCGATTTCTCCAAATAGGAGGGACCAAAATGAATAAAAATGTAATGGTAGATTCCTTGGACTGTCTATTACTTATTTCCAAAGTTTTGTGGTATTCACTGCTAGACTCTGCCTTCACTAATTAAAATTGGGGGGAAAAGTCAAATGCGCTATTGTAAGACATGTGTCCTTCAAGCAAAAAATTATAAAAATGTACTAGAGCTATAGAGCTACACTTCTTTAAACTTCACCTCTTTCAACTCTTTTTTTATGCTTCGGTTTATAAATTTTCATCATCACATAGCTTCCATTTTGGCTGCTGTTGTTGCGCCATCTTAGGGCGAGATAGATCTGTTTGAAATTTAAATAATTATTTATTAATAAACAGCGACTCCGACTAAAAATCGGATTAATTCATTAGGAAATGGATAAAATTCCGGACAATATTCACATTTACTTCTTGTGTAAATACAAATTCGAGAACGCTTTCACTATAAAACAGAAAAAATCAAATTTACCCTCACATAAACAATTCGTTATGGCGAAAGCAAGGCAACTCTAGTGTTCCTACGTAAAAAAGGACTAAATCGGTAAAGTAAGTTTTAACATCAGTGTTGCCAGTTGCGAGAAATCTGCAGTGCGCCATCTTAGGACACACTCCCTTACGAATTAGGTGCTCGTTGCCGCCTGAAGACGTTTTTGTGAACTCGATCTCGGAAGTTGAATAAATCAAAACATTCTTTTGGTTTAACGCGCCATAATTGTGCATTTATTAGCCAGTTTTCGTTTTGTATTGTGTATCATGACCTAGCGCCGTCGTTGTGTAGGTAAAAGGTTATCATCGTTGACTTAATGATTCAGATCAAGTTTTTTAATTTATATTTTAACGGTTTAGTTCTTATTTTTCCATCCTGTTTGTTCGAGTAATGAATCGCCGATATTTAGTACAATAAATAGTTTATTTATTTATGTTGTAGTCTCTTGAGATTCTTCGGCATGAATCGGACTGTACGGGGTCACGTGAAATTCTTTTCACATGTCTCAAAGTGAATGTCTGAATTCAACTTTCACGTCCGTATCTTTCTGAAATGTCCAAATCATCACTTTTTGGTAATTGGGAAGTCGAGTATTCTGTACGAGTGAAAATATGCTTGAGATATGTTACAATCTACTAATACTAGTGGCATAGCCAAAGAGGGGATCCATGGGGTCTGGAACCCCTCTCCTTTTATGACTTAATATTTTAGCACCTCTCTAACACCTCCTCTCCCTTTAGTCAAGACCAAACTCCGCTTGAATACTACGCTGGCTACACAACAGACTCGTAACATTCCCCCCCCCCCCCTGTTTATTTATATTGAACTACCTATGGTATTTACAATAAAGTTTGATATGATTAGTATCACATAGTTATTGCCAGCTCTCTATAGAGAGGTAGTAAGGAGACTCTCTTTACGGCCAAACCGGGCCAATCCTTATGGGATTGGTGGGCCTCACAAACCTACATCATTTACGCATAACGTTTTGGTAGGTCGTTGAACTTGAATCGTTTCAGGCGTCTTGCTCCTTCCGCCTCCGTTACTAATCGCTGAGCTTCGGGGTTGACGTGTTTTTTGAGCTTGCCTAGATGTTTGCCGGACCTTAGGCTGATCTCCTCTTTGACTGTTGGAATTCTCAGGTCCTTGCGGATATCTTCATTCCGTTCGAAGCGGTACGCTCCGACAATTGTTCTGAGAGCAACATTTTGGCATGTTTCTATCTTATTGATGTTGGAGTTGCTGGCGAAACCACACAATTCGAGTCCGTACAACCAAATGGGTTTCACCAACATCAGGTAAGCGAGTCTTTTGGAGTCCAAGGATATCGGTGAGTGCTGTCCCAGGAGCCAGTAAAGTTTCCTCATTCTGTCTTTGACTTCCAACTTTTTCAATCTGATGTGCTCCTTCCAATTTAAATGTGAGTCGAGGTGTATACCGAGATAACGAACTGCGTCCACTTTTGGTATCAGCTTCCCTCCTAGCTTTGCTGACTGGTAGCAGTAGTTTCTCAGGGTGAAGATTACGTGTTTCGACTTGTCCGGATTGATTATGATTCGCCACCTTTGGGTTCATTTTTGTACTGCCTTGAGCGCTCCCTGGAGCTTCTGAGCTGACGTGGTGTAGACGTCGTCTACTGCCAATATTCCGGCGTCGTCAGCAAAGGTTGCTGTTAGGACTTCCCTTTTTGGCGGGATGTCGGCTGTGTACAGAAGGTACAATGTCGGACCTAATACGCTCCCCCGGGGGACGCCTGCCTCGATGTTGCCCCAGTCTGAGTGTTCTTGATTGATAATAACTCGGAATTTTCTGTTTGCGAGGTATGACTCGATGATTTCGACAAAGCTCGACGGTAGCTGTGATTTCAGTTTATCAATTAGGCCTTTGTGCCAGACCTTGTCAAAGGCTTTTTCTACGTCGAGAAAGACTGCAGAACAAAACTTTTTTTCCTCGAGAGCGCATCTGATTTTTTCCGCGATTCGGTGAACCTGTTGAACCGTAGAATGCTTCTTACAGAATCACCTGCACTTTCTTCCAGTCTTCAGGTACATAGCGCAGTCTTATAATAGCGTTGTAGATACAGGTCAGATGCACTATTGCCAGTTATTTCGTCTTGGCCTGGGCCTTTCTTGACATTTATGTTTCTATCTATCATTTTTGCTACTTCGATGGGTTTAAGCAGTTTAATTTTTGACTCAACTGAGTTATGTCTTGGCGGAAAGTATTCATCCCCTTGAGGGGGGTGAGGCCTAAAGACTGTTTTCAGATGCTCCGCGAATATCATGGCTTTATCTCGATTGCTGCTGGCCCATCCGCTATTTGGTGTTTTGAGCGGAGTATTCTGTTCTACAGGCTGCTTCATTCTTCTGGTGGCCTTGAAGAGAGAGTAGTCTGAGTCCTTATGTGGTGTTAGCGTTTTCAAGTAATTCTGAAACGAGTTGTTATTGAACTCATTGATCCTCTCGCGAACTTCTTTAGTCATCTTATTGAGCTTTGCCTTGTCACTGGGAAGTCGTGTCCGTTGCCATTTTCTCCGACCTTTCCTCTTTTCCGCCACTACTCTTTTTATAGACTCTGGGTAGTCGATGTCCGTTCCTTTGCGGTCAGTTGTAGCGGGTGTGGAGATTTTCGCAGCGTCTTGTAGCATTTTCGCCAGCCTTTCTGCGCAACAGTCGATGTCGTCTTTGGTTTTTAGCCTTGCTCTCATGTTAAGGTTGCCATCTATATATTTGCGATACTGGTCCCAATCCGTGTTTCTAGTAGTGATACCCTTTCTGGTTCTTGAGGGGCTGAGCATCACAGTTCCGCTATATCTTAAGATAACCGGAATATGGTCCGATGACAAGTCTGCCACAGCTTCTGTTTCTAGATAGTTCTGCGAGATACCTTTAGTGACAAAGAAATCGAGAACATCTGGCTTCTTGGTTGGGTCTGAAGGCCAGAATGTAGGAGTGGGGGTGGTAGAGATCGATGCTCTGGTCTCATTGATTGCAGCTAGTAACTCACGTCCTCCTGGAGTGATCAGTCTAGAGGCCCCAGTGGGTGTGCTTGGAGTTCCAGTTACCTCCTATTATGAATGAGTCGCCTAGGTTTCCGAGTAGCGCTTTAAGCTGGTCAGCGTTAATTTTGCTGTTCGGTGGGCAGTATAAGGCTGACAAGTTTAATTTTTTTTTATTACACTGTATACAGATACTTGTTGCCTGGAGATTGTTTGTACTAGTCTTTGGAAGTGCGTAGTGCTTAACTTTGTTGCTGATTATTTGGTAAAAATCATCAAAAATCGGAATGAATGTGAAATACAGAATGAAGTAGGTCAACTTACAGGGCAGAACAGGAGCCAATTTTCTACAATGAATGGTCTATTTTTTATGGCAGTTTGAAGAAAAATATTGCAATGTGCCCCCTCTCCCCTATAGTTTCTACATGACTCTTGAACTTCGAATCACGTGTTCTCAAAAACAGATTTTGTCGCTTGGTTCTGTTACGCTTACCAGCGTCCAACTAAAACCGTGGGAGGAGAACTGCACAAGAGCAGGAGACCTATTATAAAACTTTTATCACGATAACACAAATCATTACAATGGTAACTTGATACTATGGCCGGCGAATCATCAGTAGCAAGCACCTAATTGGATTTCCACAATTACTTTTCTCTTTAAATGACGAAAAAAAAACAACTCAGAACTTGAGACAAAAAATTTACCCCTTTCCTAGAAATTACTCCCGTCCATGGTATTGAGTTTGCATCTACTTGGAAAATGAAAAAGTGCCGACCGTGCTTGATATATATAAACTGTATTCAGTTAACACTGTAACAATTTGTGGTATCGGGATAAAAGTTTCATGATAGGTCTCCAGAGCAGGAAGTCAGTATTTTGTTACTAATGCAGGAAGTGTTCGTTAGATATTTTGCTGAACTATCCGTATACCTCTGTTATGAGGTCTATGGAACAACTGAAGTGATTCTCACTTTTCATACATTTCTCTCATGAGTTTAACTCAATACTACCTATATGCACCCGTACGATTGTTGCTGCACTCGCATACAGTTTATAGGTATTCAATTTCCCACTTCTCAACACATCGCCGACTTAACGCGCTGGGTGCATAATACACTACTAGCTCAACTAGAACACTGTATAGGTACTTCGTGTAAGTACGATCTTGCGCCATTTTAACTTCAACTGTGCCCGTGGATGCCGAATTCGACTATGCGGAGCGTGCCGCGTAGTCAATTCGATATCGACGGGCGCAGTTGGATTCAAAATGCCGGATGATTGTACTCTCCCATCTAGAGCTTTAACTCAAAAACAGCACCGCTTTCAAAGCACCTTGATCAGCCCTGCTCTCCCACATGATGCCTACTACAGGCGACATAAATGTTAGTTTTCCAACACCTGCACGGAAAGTTCCTCATTATTACCTCCCTGCAGAGTTGGGCAGTAGCCACCTAAAATGTATGATTACGACAAAAATGGAATGACCACATTAGTCGCGGCTAAAGGTTATCACTAATTCAGTCATGACTATATTATTACTGTACTCATATATGCGCATTCGAAGTGATTAATATAGTCATTAGTCATGACTAACCCGTGCGTTGACTAATCATGATTAATTAGTCGATTGAAAAATGCCCAACTCTGCTTGTCTGTGGCTCATAGGTTCCATATGTAATTTTGCACTTTCTGAGGTGTTTGTATTGCAGCCTTCGCTTTTGCCTCGTGCTGCAAACTCACACTCGTCGTATTTTTCCTTCTCCTCTCAAGTTGCATAATATACTATTCCTGCGTGTTTTTGGCATTGAAAATAATGAAAATTACGTAAGCATACTCAGCGGGGTTTGGACAAGCGATCTACATTTGAAATGAAATGCTGAGAGCTCTGTGTACACACAGACCGCAAGAACTTCGAACTCTCCTATCCTTTCACACGAAAAGCAAAGATCAATCTCATTTAATGAACATGTTAGTGGTCATTCTGTTCTGACAATCATTCTGATTTGTAACAGTGATGTGGAGAATTCGTTTTAAAAAATGACTATGGTCGGTCAATTCTGAGTTGACAAAAATCGCAAAATATCGAACGTTCTTGTACATTTCATATGGGAATAAATCGTCGAAAATATCATGCTTAGACAGTTTTTTTCATCAGATGTCAGCCACTTTGATCCAAAGGCTAATGTTTGACTAAAAATCTCACACTACTCATGTTCTACTAAGTAGATTATTATGAATTAGGATGTTTGGCTCCCGACTGCTATGCGAACATTCTCACTCTGTCTAGTATTCTGTTAGAAGCACCTATATCATGTGTGTCTGTCTTGGAGACTGAATTTCACCGTAACAGCCACGCATTGGTACATTTATCAACTCATAAGTAGGGTTACGAAGGCAGATTCACAAGTCAATGATAGTTGAAACTTCGCTTAAAAAAATGAAAATACTCGTATAATTTATCAATAGGAAAACAAATTTATCAATAGGAAAACAACGTCCAAGTATCCGAATACAAATCACGAATATGAGAAGTTGCTCGCACCTGTGCACAAACATGAGCAAAATGATGATGTTAATTATTTAGATTCCAGATAAATATTTTTGGAATCCTTATTCATTAGGACTAAAATTATTGAAATTCAAAAATTGAACTGTACAAAATCTATATCCATATCGAATGGCAACTTAACAGTACAGTACAATCTCGATTATCCAAACTCCGATTATCCGAAAATCCGCATTATCCAAACCATTAGATTGCGCAATATTATGCACTCGGGTGATTACTATGTTATCATTTGTCATAAGTTTTTTCAAGTACTGTCAATTGGGGTAATATTGGAAATTTGTGGTAATATCGGCCACTCATGACTTGTTATAAGAGCGCTAGTATCGTTATCAGTAAAGTCAACTGGGGTAATATCAGACATCAGCAGTAATATAGCATTGCCGATAGACAGGAACTTTTTTCTTGCACCAAACGTACATGACGTCATGGTTAAACTGAATGACATGCTGCTGTTGTGATTCCTGATATTTATCAATTTTATTCTTATCATTTTTCGTTGCTTCTTCAGTTTGAGGTGCTAGGAAGATTCTCTTAATTCAGTTACCATGTATGTATTATCCTAGTTACCCGATTATGAATTCTTGTTGCTCATGCTCGAAGCGTACAAAGAGAAAAGATCATTGTACCGACATATTCGCGTTAAACACGATTTGACTTTCAAGCCTTCCTCGATCAAACCGCACTTCATTTGTGCCCTCTGTGATGAAATACTTTCCACTAGAGAATATTTCATTGATCATCTTGAAGAGAAGCATGACTTTGAATTGTTTCCACGGATACGTTCTCAGAAAATAGTGTGCGCGAAGAAAGACTGCTGTACGGAAAAATTTTCTACGTACCGTGCTTATGAGATATACATCTTACTGAGGTCCATAACATAAATATCGAAAAAATTGTATTGAAATTTGAGAATGAAGCCGGTTAGTATATATTGTCATTTACTGGTGATGTTTACTATCAAAACTTTTATTGAGTGTAGTTCATAATTGTTTACTGTAGAATTTATTAAATGGAAAGAAGACAATCAACGCTATGCAGGGAATCATTACGTGAAAGAAAGCGCGCCAAAAAAACTCAAAGATGGGCCTGTACATTATTACCGATGTCATCGATCGTATACTGCGAATGTGACGAGTGGTCGTAGAATAAAATATTTAAAAAGTAACAAAATCGATGCAGCCTGTCCCTCGCGGCTCACTGTTCGATGCAATGGAGATGAAGTAACTGTAGATTACACTAAAACACATTTTGGTCACGAGTCCGATGTTGGGAGAGTTCCTTTACCAGTTTCAGACAAAATTGCGTCAGCTCGTGAGTACCAATATTTAGATAGGTATTCCTCTTTCTATGCTATGCTATGATACGCCAGTGCGTGTCTTACAATATAATACCTACTTCAATTTATAGAAAAATTAAAAGATGGCGTTCCATTCGAAAGGATACTGCAGGATGTTCGAAATACTTTGGTAGATGGAAAGGTTACCCGTATTCATCTTATCGAAAAGAAGACGCTCCACGACATTGCAACAGAATTCAAAATACACGGGAACGTACAGAAGCATTCAAACGATTCTGTAAGTGTTAATATCTGGGTCGAAGAAATGAAACAACTTGGTGAAAAAAATCCTGTTTTGTATTTCCACGATCAAGACTGTGATGATGAACATCTTGAATTTGAGAAGAAAGATTTTGTCTTGGTGCTTATGACCAATTTTCAAAAGAAAATGTTGCTTGATTTTGGTAGTAATGCAGTGCTAATTGAGCCCATGCGTGCAAAAAGGGCGTATACCCGACATCCGCCTTTTTTGGTATTATTGCTTTTTCTGGTTTCACAACACATCTACTATGTGTGATAAAAATTTCGAAGTTGATCGATGATTGGTTCCTTCGTAATTTTGTTATCTGTGAATTTATTCATCCGCCCTTTTTGGGATTATTACTTGAAAAACATTCAATATCGAGATTGTGTTCGACTTGTTATCATATTTATGATTGAATTTCATTATTGGGAATAGAATTTATTCAAACAGTTTCATTTTTGCATTGCGGTAACTTTACATTATAAAATATGTCAAGAAAAACGAAGGATGAAAGCAAGTGGGACCGGAATATCAAGAAAACGAATCGATTTGGTAAGTAACTAAATAAACTTCATAGTGTTCTTTCAAGACGATGCGATAGATTTTGATGCGATAACTGATGGTAACGTATACTGAACTTGTTTGCTTTTAACAGAGAAATACCTAACTATTGTTTCTGAATGTTGCACTTATCGATGCCACGTAAATGTTTCTGGCGAGGATCAGTTGGCACTCTTCAATCATTTTTGGAACAAATCTACGAAGCAAACCCAAGACGAACAGTTGGCATCATTTATGCGACATTCCGTTCAAAAACAAAATATTGGTGGTAGGCGGAAACATACCTGGAGGTATAATGTCCCTGTTGATAACTGCATGGACGTTCAAGTATGTCAGCTTTTCATACGGAAACTTTTCAAGGTGTCAGAAAAACGGCTGCGAGTACTTCAAAAGAAAAAATTAGTGAACCAAAGTTTCCATGAGTTGCGTGGAACTCACGGAAATCATTGGAATAAGTACGATGAAACTGTTTACGCATTATTACATGGCCATTTGTCATTATTCCCCAGCGAGCCATCACATTATAAGAGGCAAGGTTCATCGTTACGTTATTTTTCCAATCCGAATTTAACCAAAAAGAAACTGTACACATTATTCAAGAAATTTTATACGGAGAAGACTGGTGACGAGCTGCATATGGCCTACAATACGTACTGTACCATTTTCAACAGAAAAACCCATTATGCTTTTCGTCGCCCTCGTGTTGATGTCTGCGACTACTGTCGTGAACATAAAATGATTTTAAATGCCAACCCTTCAAATAAGAAAGCAAAACTTGAACTGATGCTGCATGAAAAAAAAGTAGCTAAGTATAAGTCGATCAAACAGTATTGTTTGTCGAATGATGGCCGAGAGGTTATGTGCTGTTTTGAATTCGATTACGCCCAGAATTTGCCGCTCCCAAAATTAAACGTCACCATGCAGTTTTACAAACGGCTGTTGTGGCTGTACTGTTTTAATGTGCATTCTCACGCAGACGGTGACAGTATTTTTTACACATACCTAGAAAATGAGGGACCCAAAGACAGCAACTCTGTTGTTTCATTTCTTTTCCATTATCTTTCGAAAAAATTGAAGGAAGAAAATTTTCGAGATTTAAATGAAGTAGTACTGTTCAGTGACGCCGCAGGCAGTCAAAACAAAAACTCAACCATGTGCAAATTCTTAAGTTGGTTTGCTTCATTGACTAACAAGACATTCGAACAGATTTTTCCAGTGCGTGGTCACAGCTACAATCAAAATGATCGAAATTTTGGTTGCTACGGGCAGAAAATAAAAAAAAAAGAATGTATCACTCATTATAAAAAATACTTAGAGATAATGTCGCTTGCTCGGGAACCTCCATTTAAAGTACTGAAAGACCCGGCAATAATCAAAGATTTTAAGAAGGCACTGGGAAATCTTTTTCAAACGGATAGACCTGTGAGTTTGGCAGCAAAGCAGGCATTCACCATTCAAAAATACGTCAGAATCAAATATTTTGCCAATGGAGAAGTACATGCGTCCCAAACCTACACTGCTTGTTACTCAAAATTTGTATTCCGCCGTCGTAATACTAAAGCTCTCAACTGGCTACAACCTGTTAAAGCTGTAGGATTGAAATCAGCCAAAAAAAAAGATCTTCAAGCACTGCTGCCTTTTATGAAAGAGTCTAATCAAGGTTGGTTGGAAGACATTATCTCTGCTTAAGAATTTTACAACTTTTGTACTAAGTATCTTTATTGTAAACTTTTGCGTATTTCGAACTATCTGTTGAAAAAATAATAAATTCCTTTATACTATTGTATTTCTGTCAATTTTGAAGCTATCAAGGTGTATGAGGGCTCGTTGAAAACTATAAATGTTCCTCTATCTAATGGAATGATAATATTGTAATGCACGCATTAAATTGAAAGGTTTATAGTCCCAAAGAACCAATGATATTAAACAAAAAGTCCGATAATTCTAAAAAGGGCGGATAACAACATTTTTTCAAATCAAAATACCTCAAAGTCTAAACATGATGGAATCATATGGTGAAGAAAACGTAAAAGTAGATGATGCAATCTATAAAATGAGAGCAACCAGACGTGTGTACGTCCAGTGTTACCATAGTTACACTCAAGGGAACATTTCAAACACGTTTTTCTCGAAATAGCTGTTTTTATTATACGCCCTTTTTGCACGCATGGGCTCAATTGATGGTACACATGGCTTAAATCAGTACAACTTTCAGCTTCATACGTTGGTTATCATTGACGAATTTGGGAATGGAGTGCCGGTGGCCTTTTGCTTTTCGAATCGTAGCGATGTGATTTTGTTTAAACATTTTTTCAACTGTATTCGACAGAGTATTGGAGTAATACGACCTAAAATATTCATGTCCGATGGGGCCGAAGCTTTTTATAATGCCTGGTGTGTAGTCATGGGTGAGGTGGAAATTCGTAGTCTATGCTTATGGCATGTTTTCAAGAACTGGACAGAAAGTGCAGGAAGATATATCAAAAATCAAGAAAAAAGTGTCTTAGTTAGGAATACGCTTCACAGCCTCGTGTATGAACTTGATGTGGATAAGTTTGAATCATATTTGGAATTATTTTTAACTCAGGTTTGTGAGGATGAGGATACACTATCATTTGGGCAGTATTTTTCGAAAGAGTACGTTAATAAGAAAACTCAGTGGGCCTTATGCTATCGTAAACATTGTGGTATAACAACAAATATGGCCTTAGAGTCACTTCACAAAACGATCAAATATCACTATCTTAATGGTGTTAAATGTCGTAGACTCGATCGAAGTATACATGCTATAATGCACTTGGCTTATAATGAAAAATTCAAACGACTAATAAAATTGAAACGCCCTAAAGCTGGTGAGAAGTTACGTCGTATAATAGCGAGCCACGAAAAAAGTGTCCTAAAATCTTTCTCAATAACTGAAAAAGAGATTAATTTTTCTTGGATTATTCACTCTTGTAATAATGAAAAGGTTTACGAAGTTATTAAAATTGCAGATGAATGTTGTGCAAAATATTGTGCTTTAAAATGTGATAAATGCTGCGTCTGTATTCATTTATATCAATGTGAGTGCAAAGATAATGTCATAAAATTCAATTTATGTAAGCACATCCACGCGGTATGTCAGTTTACCAAAGCTCACATGAATATCGAAACCATCCAGGATCGTCAAATAAGTTTAGGTATGGATTCCGCTCCCGCAATATCTCATAATGAAACTAGTATGGAATTGTGTGGAGATACAGATTACATTCCTGTAACATCCAACAATGAAGATATCCTATTTTCACAAATGCAAGGTAAAGCTCCAAAAATTGTTGATTTGCTAAAAACTAAGTCATATTGTCAAGAAAATAGCAAAGAGATAAATAATTTGTTAGATAAATTGCTTTCGGCTACGAGTAAGCCTACATCTCAGTATGCTTCTGGCAGTAAAGGAGTAATGAGGGGAAAACCAGGAAAAATTGTAAAACAGAAAACTTTCTACTCGACCATTCGAAGGAAAAAATCTCAAAAAGGAGTAAAGATTCCAGCTATTTCTGAAATTCACGATGAGTATAATTTACAAGCTTTAGATCAGAATTTAGATGATGTACCTGTAATATTAACAAATGCAAATAATGACCATTCTTACAACTGTTGACAAAATTATAGATATAAATTGAGCTTTGTTTGTTCTTATGTAAACTTTTTTTATAAGGTGCTACTCTCTTAATATGGAAAGATCTCATTCAGAAATGACCTTCTAATAAATTTTCTAGTGATTCATATGTCATTATTTTATTACCAATTTTTTCTTTATTGTTAAGAGAGTTGAAGTATTATTGATATTATTATTACTATAATTATTATTTTGTTTTCATTTTTATTCTTTATTACCTTTGACTCAATTATTTTTGTAATTTGCATGTTTCCCAATATTTTTTTTTTTTTGTTACTATCAAACCAGTGAATTCTTCATTGACATATTTCTAATTTTCTAATCAATTTTCTTGTTCATACTTTCATTATTCTCATTAAAGATCGAAGAACATTATTGATTTTCATTTGATTCGCTTTTTTCTTCGAGAAATTTAATTCACTACGATATAATATCGTCGGAAGTGCGTGAGCCAGTGTCAGCTCGTTTTACAATACGTCCACCGAACCAACGTAAACCAAGTTCGCTCGATGATCCTGGGTTGGTACTCGAGCACGTTTTACGAACAAAAATCAACGGAGGTTCCCTTTACATTTCTCATATTTGATATAATTGTTGAAGGAAATTAAATTGACTGGCATCATTGGTATCTTCTTTTTTTGTATTGACAGTTTGCTGGCAGTACTCATGAAATTAATGTATTCAACTTCAGTAACGATACATTTTTAAGCAGTTATGTAACACATAGTACGCCGAGGACGAGCAACCTTTGTACATCGTAGTTCAACAGAAGCACAGCAAAACAAAATCATGACGTCATTACGTTTGGTGCAGGAAAAATAGTTCCTGTCTATCGGCGATGCTCAGTAATATTGGCTACTCATAACTTATTGTAGGAGCGCTAGTTTCGTTATCAGTCAACAAGTCATGAGTGGCCGATATTACCCCAGTAGACAGTACACATTTTATGCATTGTATGATTCCCTATGCATGTATATATGAAGCGTCTTTTTCCAAAACGGCCTCATTCCACTTTTTTCTGGAAGTGAGTTAGTGGCGCTACCTGGTGGAGAATGTAGTTCCTCACGACCCTACAACACGAAAATAAGTCGAACGCGACTCTATGCGCCGTTTTCGGCTCGAAGCAATTTTGCATTTAGTACAGTGAATATTCCAAAGTGGCCTCATTCCGAATTATCACCACATTATTATCAGAGCGATAGTGCGGAATTTCACTGTTCGTTATATTTTGATTACTTTTTCCTCTGGATTCAGATCGAAGATAATAATTACCGGTTGAAGGTGAATGTGAAGGGTGATTGATAATGGTAAGTAATGAAATGGGATAATAAATTATCCAGTATAATGCGCCGTGATCGATTGATGAGATGACGAAATATGCGATTTCAGGGTGACGTATCGAACGAAAGAATTGAGGTACCAACGGAAACGGATAGAGGAGCACGAAAGCGAGCTGATCCTGAAAAGTGGCTGAAAAACGTAAAAAGTAAAATTCGAAACAGTAAAGAGGTGAGACCAGCTCCACCAGGTATTGCTTGTCATCATGAAGATCTCGACCATTGCTCAGCGAATAAGCTCACGCCTGATGATATACAAGGTAAACAAATCTCATGATAATAAAATGAGTGTCCTACTCCTACGGTTTGCATCGATAAGTTTCAACATTATTCTTGTTTCTCTGTGCACTGCAGCATTCTTCGATGGCATTTTCACTGAGAAAACAGCCGCTCTCCAAAATGCATGGCTCTTGCCATACATAATACCATACGAACCTGTAAGACATCGCTCTGCGGCTCTGAATCCGAGACAGCAGCTCAATACGCAGTATTTTGTTCGTAAATTAGATGGAACACTTGTAATTGTATGTTTGAAAACGTTCAGTAGTATTACCACGTTTCGTAAGTTCTTTTCTTCAGTATTATGCTTCTAATTAATCGCGGGAATGTAATACTCGAATGTTTTGTGTTCTGTGTTAGATCGTAAACGTCTGAATCGTATCGCTCATCACTTTTTTGCAACTGGCGGCTCCCCGAAGGAGAGAAGAGGCGGTCTACGAATGACAGGAAAAGAGGTTGAAGTAACTGCATCGATAATTCGATTCATAAAACGTTTCCCCGTAGAAAGCAGTCATTACGGACGCGGAAAGTGCGGGAGGCAGTATATGAATCCGGAGTTAAACATAAAGAAATTGTGGCGTATGTGGAAACAGGAACGTAAGAATCTCGCGTTGCCCTTAGCGTCAGTGTCTAAATTTGATAAAATCTTCCGAACTAGTTTCAACTTATCCTTCAAGAAACCGCGAGTTGATGTTTGCTCATACTGCGAGGAAACACAGAATCGAATCAATGCCGGGGTCGATGTCCCGGAAAACCGTGCGCTGATGAAATTACATCGTGCAAGAGCAAAACGTTTTTATAAGATTTTAAGGGAATCTGCTGCCGACTCTAGCAATTTATGTATCGCATTTGACATGCAGCAAAATAAACCCTTACCGAAGACAAACGTAGGGGAGGCATATTACTCTCGCCAGCTTTGGGTCCATAATTTAACATTCGTTGTTCATAATCAAGCGCGAAAACAGAGGAAACGCAATGTGCACATCTATAAGTGGCTGGAAAGCGAGTCTGGGAAGGGGAGTAATGAAATTGTGAGCGCATTGTCGCATTTATTCAAGAACGTAATTGAGAAACGAATTGCTACCCGTCGGTATAAGCGCATTCGGTTTTTCTGCGACTCATGCCCGGGACAAAATAAAAATTCGGCCATGCTCGTGTTCCTCATGCAAATGATGGCAAAGAAAGAAGTGAAACGATACGTGCGCGAGATTGAGGTTATATTTCCTATCCGCGGCCATTCGTACCTACCACCGGATCGCGTATTTGGCCGAATTGAAAAGGAGCAACGTAAGCTGTCTGTAGTAACAACTCCGGCTGAGTATCAGACAATTGACGAGCGGTATGGTACGGTGTATACATATGACGACGATTGGCGCGTGTACGATTGGAAGACGTTATCGGGAACAATGTTGCGCAATTTCAAAGACGTGCAAATATCAAACAATCGCGTTTGGCGATTCTCGAGGAAGTTTTTAGGGGAGGTTGAAGTGCAGAATGCGTACAGTTTCGGAGCGAGGCGATGCAGTATACTCAAAGGAGATGTAAGTCGGCTAGGAAACCTCAGACCCAAGTTACTGCCGACCAAAAGTCATGTCTCGGAGAAGAAGAGGGACGATGTACGCAGACTTTTGCAATTTGTCCCACTAACGGCATCTGCACGTACATTTTATGATACAGAACTAGCGAAACCTTGCACAAAGAAGGCAAAGGATGATGTAACTGAGAACGTTTTGCCGCTGTCTGGTCGTGGAAGAGCAGCAGCCGAACAGCAGCCGCAAACATCAAAACCAAAACGTGGTCGGCCCTGCAAGGAACCTGCAGCAGTTGTTGAACCGGATGCAGGAATCCAAGCTGAACCAGAAACATTAAAGCCAAAACGTGGTCGGCCCCGCAAAGGCACTCCAGCACTTGAGGAGACGCCACAAAATGTGAAGAAACGTGGCCTGGCTGGACTGCCCAGTGCGAGTGAGGCTCCACAAGTCAAACGACCGCGCGGGCGTCCACGTAAACTGTAAGATGTTATAATTTTTTCTTATTCATAATGTTTTTGTATGAAAATACATCCTACTTTCAGATTTTTTCGCGTATTCTGTTCTTTCTTTAATGTACCGCATGCTGTAATTGTACGGAATTCACTTCAGGTTGGTATTCCAAAGTGGCCTCTATCCGAGGTACTCGCTTTGGGAGCCTCACCCCTCCTTCACAAATGCAGATAGCCTCCTTCTTCCACCGCAATAAATCAACACATACGTTGCTCTCGACACTTACTGCGTCACGTTCTATTCTGTCAAATCAGTCAGTATGTACACGATTTTTTCGCTCTCCTGAAAAATTTGAAAAAGTGGAATGAGGCCGTTTTGGAAAAAGACGCTTCAATGATGAAACAAATAAATACACTAGGACTGCTTAATATGAGGGAAAAAACAAGTATTAAAAAACTCTCCGTATTATCCGAATTTTCAATTATCCGATCTACCCAATTCCCAGTGGCGTAGCCAAGGGGGGGGGGCGAAGGGGGCGAATGCCTCCCCCAAGGCATTTGAAATTGAATATAAAATATGCAAGAATGAGCAATTTTTCGCCTTTAACACACGTTTTTCCAGAAAATTTTCGCTCGAGCAGTAATTTTTCCTTCATTTCCATAAAATAGTCCTCTAATATCGGCGATTTTAAAAAAATACCTCAATTTTCGACTTTTTATCCCTTGAAAGTTTTACTTTGCCTCCCCCTTGGGAAAATTCTGGCTACGCCACTGCCAATTCCCACATTAGTTCATAATAATCAGGATTGTACTGTACATTGATTTTTATAGAAGACATCGAGATCTTCAATTTCGGTAATAATTTGTTATCCTAATAACGATTATTCACTAATAATGAGTCAAACACAAAATGTAATTTACATACAGAGTGTTTCAAATAATTCCCACTTTTTTTCACCACTGGGTGGATGGTCATATCGATGCGCGGTAAACTGATGGTTGAATCTTCAATCAAAGCAACCTCAAATCAGGTTTGAATAAAAAAATATGATTGAATTTTTGAAATAGACGATCTGAAAAATGTTCATGTTGATGAGGTACCTTGTTCAATTTTTTCAGCGAAGTCAATTCGGCCCATTTCAAGGAGTCAGATTAGGGTTTTGTGCCCAAATCGGGATCCGATCGAAAATCTAATATGATATTTGAAATAAGCGACCTAAAAAAGCTTGTTTCGATACGTCTTTTCATTTCAAAATGGTTTTACCTTTTTTTCTCGAATTTAGGACTCTGGAGGGGATCCGATCACACATCTGAGACTATTCGAAATCAGTAACCCAAATAACCTATATTCCGTCATTTTCCTCACTATTTTATTCCACGTTAGTCTTGTCCGGTTTTTCTTTCAAATTTGGGGCCTAGGTGGGTCCAGATCAAAAATATGATGGGATGTTCGAAATCATATAATAAACCGTATTTCGATATTTCAATCCATAGATTTCCATTCAAGATTCCCAAGTTGATAAGACGTTCTAGCCTCCCTTGGAGGGGGGAGAAAATTTTTTCACTCCGAAAGATGCGCTATCCCAAACGCAGATCCGTGTTTACCGCACGTCGATGCGACCACGTGGAAATTAAACACCCGGTATGCCAAAGCGCATGCCTACAAACCTTCTCCGTTTTCTGAAAAACTATGAAAATGGACATGCGCATTGCCTTGGGTATCAATATAAAAATAAAGATAACGGGCAAAATTATTTAGACAAGATACACAAACAGATTCTCGTTATCAAAATAAGATATCTGTACTTTTTATGTGGAAAATCAACGAGTACCCATGTTTGCTTGGTTTAGCAAGAGGACGAGCAAGGTAAAATTATACCTTCACAACACACTTTTAAACTGGTAACGAAATCCAACATAACAATATTTTGCTTTGAAAGACAAATAATAAACATAAAAGGAATCATTAACAAAATGCAAAAGCGTCATTTAGTCACCCACTGCGGAGCGTAGGTCTCGTGAATGATCCTTCGAACAGTTATGTGTTCATCGTCAATGTTATTGGCGTTATAAAAGGCGATCAATTCTTGAATGGCTTGATCTTCCATCTAGAAACAAATAATTGGACGATAATCATAATTATTGCGACAGAAACTGAACCAGCAAATTCCCTTGAACCCACCTACATTATCTCACCTGTGTTAAATGCAACGATTTCGTTTCAATCCTCTTCGTTTCTTTTATTACCAACGTCTTCTCTTTCTTTTCAGAGGCCATTATTGATGAGAATGAGGCTGCTTCCGCTTGGTTTTTAGCGCCCCAACAAACACGAACGCTGTCAAAAGTCATTTTCGTTATTTAACCTGTTTGTATCCTGCTCGTAAACGATATGCTAACAAATGATTACTTCGAATTGGCGGCCATTTCTTCTGGAACGGAAAATGATTGTTTCTGCCAGACGTTTTCGGGTGACGAAGGTTTCATTTCTTCGGCTCGACCTGATTCGCTTACTCTATGTAACCGCTTCCTAGCTGCTTGAGATAATCTCGGGGTGAGATTCTGTAAATCTATGCTGCAACAAAAAACCGACATAAGTGGCAGTTGCGAACCGCACTATATCTAAGTCACTGCCTAAGCTACAAGTCCTAACAGCAGTCACAGGCGCTTCAGCAGCATCTGGACACAAGCTCGGTGATCACGAGTGGGCCAGGAGACTGAGTCCTCCTGAATTTGTTGAGTCCCACTCAAAACATTTTCAAAAAGTAACACTATTCCGCCCCAGTAACATATTATTTTACTTTTCGACACAGAGTATCTAGAATTTGAGCAAGAAAGGGAATTTTTTATCTTCTTTTGCTTTTTCATCGAGTTGAAGAACGTTTTCTATTTTCGTCTTTTAAGCCACGTCATTTTTTCACCCCTTGGGAATTCTTCAGCCCTTGAAAGACGATCCGCTTTGCCTTTGGATAAAAAAAATAAAAGACATACTCAAGTATTAAAACAGATTAGTCTTAACAGTCTTTGTAAATCTGTAACCAAATCTGATCGGGTCTTAGTGAGGTCGAAGACAGACTAGAAGAATTCTAATGAGTTCACGAGTTTCGACGAGATTTTAGATGAGACTCATTTAAAATCATCTGTATCGAAACCTAATGAGTTTGAACGTATCTAAATCAGTCTTTTGACCAAGACTTACGGAATCTAATCGAGTCTTAAAGAGTCTTGCAGGGTTTACTCGTTTCAGTACCTGGCTGTTAGTTGAATTTGAGTATTCTATTGAGTCTTTAAGATTCGTAACAGAATTTTAACGTGTCTGCTGTATGAAAACCTGACGAATTTTCACAGGTCTTGAGCAAATCTCCGTGGGTCTGATTCAAGTTTTGTTTACTCCTTCAATAGCCTATATCTTAGTCAAACTTGGGCACTTCAACAAGTCTTCATGATTCGTAACAGAATTTCAACGAATCTTTATATTCCCTAAATAGTCTTAACGAATCTTGATCAAATAAGTCTAAATGAAATAAAGACTTGAACAGTCTTTTCGAATATCAGTGAGTCTTGAATAATTTTAACAACGTCAACTATATCAACAAGTCCTACCATAGTCTTCACGAGTCTTTATAGTATGTACATGTGTACTTCATGGGTTCTAGTAAGGTTTTAACAGTCTAACAAAGCCTGAATAAAGTGTTACTCAATCTTAACAAGTTTGAACTAGTCTCAACAGGATCTGAAGGACTATCAATTCCCTAATTACAAACAGTAATCTTATTTTTGTTACTTCATGTTTGTCAATATAGACGTAACAGGATTGAGCCAAGGACATTGTGCCTGCTGGACTTATTGTCAGTCCCCTGAGGATTATTCAAAAACAAATTTTTTCCACTTAAACAGTGAAAAGACCATATGTGGCCTGACAGGAAGAAAGGGACCTCAGCGCAAAAATGTAAATTTTTACAGGAGAGCGGATACACAAAATTGATAACGTTTTCACGTTATGGAGACACTCACCTTTGAAGACCATAGAATTTTTCAAAATTGGGCCCCCCGATTCAAAAATGTGTACTCATGTTGAAAAAAGCTTATCAGGAAACGCAATGTCACATAGTTTCTACATGGCTCCTGAACTTCGAATCACGTGTTCTCAAAAAGCGGATTTTGCTAGTTGGTTCCCTTTTGCTGAACAACGTCTATATTGTACATGGATCCTAATATGCAAAAACAAACTGAGCGACATTTGTATACTTTTGATATATTCCCGTTGGAAGGAAATGTTATATACAGTATTGCCACTTACAGCTGATTTTTGAGAATTAATATCTTGCTGAGCTAGCTGTCTTAATTAACTTTTTGTGTTTTACAGCGTGTTTTATCGTTTAGTACTATTTGGTGGTATTACATATTACATAACTCCATATGCTCAAAAATGTCGCTTGGTTGGTTTTTGCATATTAGGGTCCATATGAAGATACTAATTACAAAAAAATGCTTAGTTCATTATTTAATCAAAAATGCAATTTTAACGCCATCTGTTAGTCAAATGTGGAAATGTGACCATATCAGAATAGTGAAAAGTATCTATTGTGGCAACGCTCCTAAACATTCGAGACAAGTGAAGAACAATCGACAGATTTTGAACAATAGAATGGAAGATTAATAATGAGAGTGATAAGAAGTTTTGCCAATAATGCCGGGGTATATAAAGGCCGCTGGCCGTTGCCATACAGCCTAGTTTTGTATGCGATAAATGTGTTTTCAATTTTCAAAGCGATTTTTCTACTGTTTTGGCTGTGCTGTATTAGTGTTGAATTAAAGTTATTATTACATGTTCTTGTGCGTTTCCCAGTGCGAATTCCGTTACATTTGTGTCAGAAGTGGGATTTGGCAATACGCATCATGAAGAAAATCTCATTTGGACATTTGTTTGGACATTTGCTCTGTGGATTTGGCGTTTCCATTGAAGAAGTGAGTACTATTGGAACTTTCCATTTGCAATGGCTCTAAAGAAGTTATTTGAACTGACACAGAAAGAGCTCTGGGAGGAATTGAGGAACCATGACCAATTGCCATTGGGTTTGAAAGTGAAACTGGTCCAGCGGCTGGAGGCCTATCTGCAAGGCGTGGAAGGAGATGTGACATTATGCTGGTACCAAAGAAGGATGGTACAATGCAGTCGTGTGTGGATTATTGATGGCTGAACATTGTGACTTGGAAAGACAGTTACCCATTTCCACGGATCAACAACACATCTGATCCACTGTGTGGAAACAAATGGTATACCACAGTGGACCTGAAGAGTGGTTACCATCAGATGGTCCACCACTCAAGAAAACAATGTTCCCCTCTGGTTCTGGACACTGGCAGTACACAGTGATGCCTTTTGGACTATATAATGCACCGGCTATGTTTCAGGGTCTGATGGAGACAGTCCTGCATGGCCTACTAGGCAAGATCTGCCTAATGTACCTAATGATATGGTCATCTTTGGAGGATCCTCCCTGCATCAGCACCTAGACAAAGTTAGACAGGTGTTCTCCAGGTTCCAGAGAGCCGGGTTGAAGCTGTTACCCAAGAAGTGTTCCCTGGCCTAAGAGGTACAATTTTTGGGCCACATCATCTTCAAGGAAAGAATCCGAGCAGATCCAGATAAGCTATCTGCAGAGGAAAATTGGCCAGTTCCTGTGGACAAACATCAGACTAGGAGCTTCCTCGGATTCTATTCCTATTACCAAAGGTACATCCAAGACTGCTAGTATTGCCCAACCGCTGCATCAGCTAACTGAAGATCGCTGGGAATTTGTCTGGACTGACAAGTGCACAGAAGCTTCTGAGAAGCTAAAGAAGTTATTGTGTACAGCCCCAGTCTTAGGCTTTCCCAAAACCAGCGCATCTGTTCATTATGGACACAAATGCTAGCTACATAGACATTGGAGGCATACTTGCCCAGCTGGAAGATGGGAATAAGCGCGTCACTGCTTACTACAGCAGGTCTCTTTTGCAGCCTTGGCAGAACTACTGTGTCACCAGGAAAGAGCTCCTTGCTGTGAGCAAGAATTTACACCAGTTCCACAAGTATCTGTATGGCCAGAAATTTACTCTCTGGACTAACCATTCGGCATTTCAGTGGCTCCTGTCCTTCAAATATCCAGAGGGACAGATTGCAAGGTGGCTTCAGCAGCTGCAGGAGTATTCCTGCAAAATCAGTTCCAGAAAGGCAAAAGCCATGGAAATGCGGATGGACTGTTGAGGCGCGACCATGCTCAGCAGACTGCTGGTTTTGTCAATGACTGGAGAAAAGGGAACTTGCGTCTGTCAAGCGGGTATTGCTGTGGTCTAATAACGCACTAAAGAAAGATCAGCTGGAGGATGAAGTCATTGGTCAGATTCTCAAGCCAAGCAAGCAGGTGAAAGACCGTCGTGGCAGGAAATTTCAAATGAGTCACGAGAGTTGAAAGATCTGTGGGCCCAGTAGGACTCGCTGCGCATTAGTGACGGTCTTCTGGTGCGCACTTGGGAGTTGGAAAACGGCAATAGTACGAATGCAGAGCATCATCCCATGGAAGAAGGTTCCAGAAACCCTATGTGATGTAGATGACCAAGTATCTGGAGGGCATCTGGGTATCACAAAAACCCTAGCAAAGATTCGAGAGCACTTCTACTGGCTGACATACCAGAAAAATGTGGAAGACTGGTGTTGCTGCTGCACAACTTGTGCTGCAGTCCACAAACTCGGTCTTGTGGGAGGATGCAGAAGTACAATGTTGGATATCCATTTGAACGGGTCCCATTAGATATTGCAGGAGACCATTCCTGCTCTCAGATGCTGGAAACCAGTATGTGCTGTGTGTAGGCAATCACTTCAGTAAATGGCCTGAAGTATACCCAATGCCAACACAGGACGCAGAGGTAGTGGCCAGGATGCTGACAGAGAATTGGATCACACGTTATGTTGTCCTACTAGAGCTACATGCAGACTAGGGGAGATATTTCCAATCCAGGTTGTTCAAAGAAGTATGCCAGCTTCTGGGGATTCAGAAAACGAAAACTACTCCGCTGCACATGGTTGAGCGATTCAACCAGGCGCTCAAGGAATACTTGGGCAAAGTTGTTGCTGAATACCAAAGAGACTGGGATCAACACATCCTGTCTGTTGGCCTACAGATCAGCTGTCCACAAGAGTACATGCCTCCTGCAAAGGTCGTTTTTTTGCCGGGAGTTACAATTACCATGCGATCTGTTGTTTGGAACTCCACCTCAACAGCTGCAACTGGTGGACGAGTTTGTTAGCCAACTGAGGGAAAAGCTCGACTCTACTCATCGCATGGTCCGTAATCACTTGCGAATTGCCAGCGACTGGATGAAGACTAGAGCCTGGCCGGGACATCCAGGCTTAAGGAGGGGGCAGTGTGGTGAATGCTCCCGAACATTCGAGATGAGTGAAAAACGATCGACACATTTCGAGCAACAGAACGGAAGCGCTAAGACGTTTTGCCTATAACGCCGGGGTATATAAAGGCCCTGGCCGTCGTCGCACAGTCTAGTTTTGTATGCGATAAATAGCGTTTTTAGTGCGATTTTGCTACTGTTTTGTGCTGTGCTGTATTAGTGTTGAATTAAAGTCGTTATTACGTATTTTCGTGAGTTTTTCGGTGCGAATTCCGTTACACTATCATTGTATATGAGTTCAAAGATCTTGCGTGTTCGGAACCCGTTTCTGAGAAGTGCTTTGTCTCGGTTTGATTTCATGTTTGGGAAACAACCATTTTGGGCTGTGCACTTTTTGGAATTGGTATCCTCATATGTTCTTCGAATTCCAGAACGAATTTTCCACTGCCTGGTCGCGTCGCACATTGAAATTTATGACTACTTCCAACTGCAACTGTACTCTACTTAAAAGTAAAAATCAAAAATCTTACTCTATCGTATACTTCAAACTTTTCGGCGATTCTTCGGTCGAATATGCAGAATTCATTTTCCCCTCTTCGAGCGGTTTTGTGTTCGGCGACGCCGACGAGTTGTTTGCCACCAAGGGAACAAAATTTTCTTTTTGCTCGATCAGTCCTGGGCAGTCGCGAACAGCCGCGATCGCTTTCAAACGTGATTTGACCGACTTCAGCTGTCGGTCAACCTCTACCCACTCTTCTGCTGGCATTTTCTTGCTATCCACTGGCGATGTATTTACTTCAGTTTTACGGACATCTACTTTATACTTGGGCAGCGCCGTAAGTTTAGTTTCCCTGATATTAGTTTTACTATCGTTGACTGCTGTGCACTCACTCTCCGAAGTGGACGATTTACGCGCAGCAGGCTTTCGTTTCTTCTTCTGCTTGGGCGTTTGTAGAATGTTACGAGGCTCGTCTTCATGGAATGAGTCTAACAAACAAATTAATGGCGCATTTATAACTTCCATAAATAGAAGCTGATATTTAGTTCATATAGAAAGGGCTTCGCTCTCTGGTTATTTCGCGGCCGAACCGCCACACTTCCTGTCAGTTTGATGGTCGCCTGTTTGCATGTCGTTCAGTAACTGTTTTTCTATCTATCCATCTAGTTGACTTGCTGGCTATCCGTCATAGAGAGTAAAGATTTTTCAGGTTTACTATCCAGATAACATATCAAGTTTTCTCTAGTTCTGAAATTGAAATAGAAACCACCACTTAAACCCAGTAAGCAAGTGAGCGAATAAGTGAATGAAGGATGCGTGAGCGAGTCAATCAGGCACAATTTAGCAGTCATTCTGTCAGTTATTGAGAGTCGAACTGTCCAGCTGGTGGTTTCTTTGTCGGTCTACCGGTTTTTATTTCTGTCAGCCTGCTTGCCTGTCCGTCGGTCTAGTGAACTAGATTGGCTATCTCTTGATCAGGGTGACTGTACAAATCTTGGAATGACAAGACGTGTCCTGAATATAAAACAATTTCAGGTAAATAACTAGCCTGGCGCTCTGTTTCCTTCCTCCGGGGAAAAGGGCTGGTTTCATAGTAAAAACAAAAATAATGTGGCGGATAACGCGATAAGAATGCACACACACACAATATTCCAGCAGTTGGGTCTCACTGAGAGAAGATATTCATTCCATCTTTACAGCTCATCGTCTGCTGTTCCAAAGCATTCCGAACAATGCGCTACTATCAACTACGCCAACAAAAGAGAGTTAACTTTTACCAAAAATGACATCCCAATCAATGGGGCACGAATTTTCAGCAGCTATCACGTCTTCGGGACGGCATGCGTTACTGTAAACTGGAATGGTAAGCAGCTGTGAGAAATTACGCATTCTGTAAAAATTTCTGAAATGCGTGCTCAAATCGTTCAGCAAAGTGTCACTCAGTACATCTAAAATCCTGAAACAAAATCGACATTAGGAGAAATCAGGCGGCATCTCCGTGGACTAATTGCAACGGTGGAAGCGATCATCGATACGAGCACTATCCGTTAACCGCTGGTAATTCGAACTCTACCTGGAGGCCAAACACGAAGACAAGTTAATGCAGATGAATTCGTAACACGCCCTTTTCAGTTGCTCCGATTGCACGGCGTCCGCGAACAGAAGTAAGTCAGCAACATTCCGAACATCCAAACACTGGGCGAGAGCTTTTTCCGATATCTCATTCAGTTTCTTCAACAGGAATTGGTCGGCAGCAACTAACAAGCTTCACATGCAATCAAATATTACGGTCTTATCAAGAAATTTGTTCCAAGATTCACACAGTTACACGAACTTGAATTGTGAGAGATGAACGCGACAGTTGAACACTGACCTGCACCAAAACTGTACGTCTTTCTTATTAATCGACTTTGTAACTTCATCGGTGTATAGAAATTCCAGAATTTCTAATAACACAGGACTAGAGACGGCCATCTGATACGCGGTAGTTTGCGTCGACTAGAAACAGTTCATTGATTTCATTAGTAGCAGCTACCAATTATGACTAGCATTATTCACTTAGTGTCAAAAAATATTACTTCTATCCAATTCCCGCATAACATCGACTTAAAATATTCCATTCGAGCGATTAGAATACACTTATGAGCGTGGAGAACGTGCCCATCTTGACACTGTAGTTTTATATCGTATAATGTTTTGAAATTCAGTCTATTGAATAAAGGAGGAGCACGCCGAAATTCAGCTGGCTTCTTACAAAGAATGCATGCGTTCTTCTCATACCTACATTTAAAAAATAAAAAAAGTGTGTATACTAAAATCGATCAGATAAAATAGTAAAGTTCCACCATGATCGTAATTACCAAAAGCATTCTAACATCGACACCATTCGAGTAATTTTGAATTCCTCAGCCGCCTTGATTGCTAGGCGGAGAGGATCTTCGAATTTTACTGGAGAATTGTGCACTGAGTGTTTTTCATTAGCCATTCGCTGGATTCTGGAACAAATATTAGTACCTATCAGTTTAGGCGCTGTAATTATCGGGTGCACGATAAAAAACAGGATTTCATCGAACGTAAATTACTGCTACACAGCTATAATGACAATCACTAACTTGATACTACAAGGTCCTTCATGAAACAAGCGGCAACTTCCCGTGTATGCAAAAAGTAAAATCTGCTCGAATATTTCAGGATGAATGTTATGAATGTGAACGGTACCGTTGCTCTCTTTTAATACGGCGAATTCTTTGCTGCATGATGCCATAATGTATTTGTGTGCCGCAAATGATTTTCTGCCCAGCTGAATATGAAAAATGATATTCCCAAAACGTAGGTATTAGTTACCTTGATAATGGTACACATTTTATAGATCACTCCTAAGCTGCAAACTCTACTACTAATCTTTGGACAGATCAACATACCGACGCTCGACAGAATTTTCAACCAACACAGGGGAATATACTCGAATACGACTTAAATGCAATTAAATTTCAGAATTTCTTTTCTAAATATATTCTAAGTAAGTTACGACGTTCTGTCAGAGAAAGTGCTCATATTTGCAGGTACAAGAATTGCTCTCACGATACAATGCTGAAGTTGATTTAATCTAATGTACAAATTTTACCTTAACAATCAACTTGCTTCAACGAAGCATTTGCAGTGGTAAAACTAATCTGACAAAAGTGATATGACCGGATCCTGTCTAACGGTATTCTGGAGGTAAGAATATATGATAAAATCGTACTCAACAATATTCTGGAGACGATTTTGTAGGTACGTTGCGAGCGGAATAAAATAAATTTTTTGGTTTCAATTTTTTTTTTCAGCAAACACTGTTCGGAAAACAATCAAATTAACACTGACATAACGATACACTTGGCAAGAATAGGGGTTCACCAAGTGCACGAATACAATGCCCTAGATCGATGGGCACCACTAGACTTTTTTGCAGGTGGAGCAAGATATTCTAGATTAAGACCCTTTGAGCGCTTAGAACCGTTACTAAACATATACTAATAACTGTCTCATCATGCTTTTTTCTTAATGCTCAAACACGCAGAGCAGCAACATACCTGATAAATCACATCATGAAATGGGTCACATTCGTTAGTTTCCCGGTATAACCTTTCAAAATCAGCGAGATATGTTGATGAGTTAGCTTTCGGCATTACTTCATTCATTTCCATAGATCGGTGCTGCAGTGAATCAAAAAACACATTATTCTTTTTATTTAAGTAGAACAACGAAGTCAAATGTTTCACATTGAATAATAAAGAATCTAATTATGACAGAAGTCTCAGTAGCAATCATTCCTTCGATCTCGATCCAGCTTGCTAAAAGAGAGGCCCCAAAAAACAGATACTTTCGCGAGTACAACTTTCAACATTGTGATAAGTACTAAAATTGTTACCTGTAGCATAGCAAAATTATGTCCTTTCGGATCTGAAAAAATACAAATGGCTCGGTAAGCATTTTGTATTCGCTTTAACTCAGCGAGGTAACATTGGGTTTCTTTCTCGTTTCCATAGCACTTAACCAATGTGTATCCATCATCTGGTTTACCTGAAAAATCATAGCAATACTATACTCAATGAAATATTCGTGATAGCGAACAAATTTCATGGTAACATTGAACGCATACAGTTTCTTACTAATATTATCTTGGAGTATATAGCTATAACATTACAGTCAATCAAAATTATGAGTAAATATTATAGATGCATTAAGCTGAATTCTTCTCTGGCTTTCCTATAGTCCAAGTTTCACATCCATACAAGACTACACTCCAAACATAAGTTTCCAAGAACAATTTTTTGATTTCCAGATTTATTTTTGATTTGAAAATATTGTTTTCGATAAAATGCTAATTTGGCTTGTACTATTCTACTACTAATATCCCTTTCACTCCTTCCATCTTTTGTTATTTTACTCCCTAATTAGTAAGATTCGCTTACTTCCTCAATCCTTTCCTGTCTGATATGTATTTATATTTAAGCTCTCATGTTCACATCGATTACATACCATTACTCTAGTTTTATTTTTATTTATTCTCGTATGATATTCAGCTGAGGTGAATGTCGAAATTTGTAAACTTCGAAAAGTGGGTTGCTGCTTCAAAAACTCTGAAAACCCCTGCCTTATTTTGTTTCTATCAATCACTGGCCATTTCGACTTCAGCCATTCATTCACTGCTGTTTGATTAATCAATTAATTAATTTCTGTTTTTCAGTAATTTAATTTTAATGTTGATCTCTCCCCCTCTGTGTGTGCTGCCTTGACATGATGAGGGAGCTTAAAGAAAAACTAGAGGCACATAAGAGAAGGGAAACTTAAGACAGATAAACCGTGATGAAAGCAAGGGGAAACTACATCAGTATTCTCCCCTCGAGATGCATTTCCAGCACCATAATTGTGATGGCAACTCGCAAAAACTCAGGCGATGAAACAAAATGTCAAATAAATTATATTATGACCAGAAGAAGGTACAAAAATCTAACACCTATAATTATAAGACATATCCAGGAGCGGGTGTAGACAGTGACCACAATATAGTAATCATGAAATGTAGATCTAAACGTATAAAGATGAATAAGAAGACATAGAATTCGGAGTAACTGAAAGAGATAAAGAAAAGAGAATATCAAAAAGAAATAACGAAAGAAAAATCACAAGAAGGAAATGATGCCGAAGGAGAGTGGATAACATTAAAAAAAAGCAATAAATCTGGCAGTAAGGAAGAAAAGTGGTATTCAAATAATATGAAGCAGAAACCCATGGATGAAAAGTGAGATACTACAGTTAAAATGGAACAAAGAAGAAAGTAAACAAAAAACCCAATGATAAAGAAAGAAAAGACAAATATAAGGTTTTAAGAAATCAAATAAAGAGAGAATATGAAAGAAGACAAAAGAAAAATTGATTAATTAGAATTGTGAGAAAATTGAGGAGCAGATGAAAGCAGGAAATCCTGATCAGGCATAATATAATGAAGTAAAAAGATACTCTGAAGCAAGTAAAAAAAAAATAGTATATTACACACCAAGAATCAAAAGTGAGTGTTTACATGGCGAGGGAAAGTTTGCGAACGAGCATAGCGAGTGAGCAATTCCAAAGTCATGTGGACGCTGTTTAACAAAAGGGAACTAACCCACAAAATCCGATTTTTGGGAACACGTGATTCGAAGTTCAAGAGCCATGTAGAAACTATATGGTATTGCGTTTATTGATAAGCTTTTTTCAACGTGAGCACACATTTTTGAATCGGGGGCCCAATTTTGAAAAATTCTACGTTTTACGCTATTTCCAACGATACTAATAACTCATTTTGTTTACAAATGTGGGTTAGTTCTCTTTTGTTAAACAGTGTCCATGTCAACTCACTTTTGGCTCTTGTTGTGGAAGATATTTTTTATACTACTGGATCAGAAGCGGCAATGTTTTTCTCTGTATTCCCCCCCCCCCCATTATTTATTTATTTAAATTATAGACAGGTGATTTTTGTGTGCGTAATTAATTCAAAAATTCAAATTGCTCAGTTAATTACTACAAAGTACAGTATCACAGTCTTGTCTTCAGTTCGTTCACATGCACAAACAGCATACACAGGTAGAGGCCAGCAAAAACATAACAACGGTTAACAACAAACGGTAACAGTTGTACTACGTCGTGAATATTTAAATGCTTTCTTAAGTCGCTATTTTGTAATTCGCTCCGTGGCCGAGTGGTTAGAGATGATCGCTACATTTCAGTCAAATGTTTCAATTGGCCAGCAATTTTTCATGTAAAAACGCTTTACATTGAGGGACGTTTACTTTACATGCAGGTTTTGTTAGCACTCGATGCATGCATGATAGACGCTTCTTGTTGTCTGTAAAACACTAACATAAGCATTGCCTTTCTGATCAAGTAGTATTAAAAATAAATAATTTAGCGGATGAAAACAGAAAATTATTAGACTCTAAAAAGACAAAATAAAGAGATGGGTACGATGTGTTGAAAAACTGTATAAGACTGGAGCAGATACGTATAAGTAAATGTATGGAAAGAGAAGATAGTGTGGAGGATGAAGAAAGAGAAGATCCTACTTCAAGATCAGAATTTGATAAAGCTCTTTAAAAAAACGAAAGCAGGTGAAGTAGAAGGAGTTGATGAAATTGCTAGTGAGTTACTGAGGAATGCAAGCGTAGTAGTTCAAAAAAATTTATATGAATTAATTTGCAGAATGTATGAGGAAGGAAAAATGCCAGTAGATTTCCAGAAAAGTACGTTAATTATGATCCCTAAAAAAGCAGGAGCAAGCAAATGTGAAGATCTTTGTACAATAAGTGTACTATCGCACGCATCAAAGATTTTAGCAAGGATAATAAATAAGAGAATACAAAATAAAATGGAAGAAAGTGTGGGAGAAGATCAGTTTGGATGATTCAGAAAAGGTAGAGGAACTAGTGAAGCAATTTTAGGTATGTTTGAGGCTCTTATTAGAAAATAGATTGAAAAAAGGTTTGGATACATGTCGTACTCTCTACTTCCTACGACATCAAAATAGCTCTGCGTGCCGCCACGGAGTAACGGCACCTTCGTGTACGTAAGTAACCGGGCTGCGTCATCAGCGAAGGCGCACTCTACCGGGGAACTTGTCGATCGAATATCGAATATACTCGTAGCGCACAAAGAATTCAGATGAATCAGCATACCGAAATAATAAAACAAAAATCCACTTATCGAGGAGATAGCGACCCAGGTAGATCGTCAGACTCTTGGGAAATGGTCTCGACCCAAATAGCCCAAAAAGCACTGTTATGAGCATCGCTATAAGGAAAACTCCACCACGTGCCTCAGCTTTGGAATCAGCAATATTAGCTAAATTCTCCGAATATAAACTCGGGTCGGAACCAATCCGAGTCGTCTTTGATCTCAATCTATGGTGTCGCAACAAAACGTTGCTACGTTTTGATCTGTCGTGCGGTGTCGCTCCAAAGCCTAAAGTCAACCCGGTTGTGCTCTAATAGTTAATCGTGTCATTAACGTAAGGTTTCCGCTTTGTAATCAGTCTAAAGTAATTATTGGTGTTACGAAGAAACGCATCCTCATACGCTCGCGCTCGTTCTTATTCTCTTTGGGACCAAGCGTTACGTCGTCCTAACTGACGGAGACGACGGCCTGAGAGCCCTTGGTCCAACTTCCAGACTTATCATCGCTATTTCGAGCCGACAACTTCAACTTTGGTCCACATCTCTGGCCACACCGGAGCACTCTCAATCCACGCCAAACACCTCACGACAATACATTTGTAGATTTATAAAAAGCTTTTGATAATGTTGAATGGTCAAAAATGTTTCAAATATTGAAGGAGGTAAGAGTTGAGTATAAGAAAAGAAGAGTAATATGGAACTTTTATTAAGATCAAAAGGTTCAAATACCAATAGAGGATGAAGTGGGAGAAGCGAAAATTCGAAATGGAGTGAAACAAGGACGCTGTTTGTCACCAGTAATGTTCAACCTGTTTATAGAAGAAGTAATTGAAGAAATGAATGAATGGAAATTACGTGTGATAATATACTAGGGGAGACGATTAGAATGATAAGATTTGTACACGACATTGCAATAGTGGAAATAAGTAAAGAACTAAAGAATAGTTGGATAAAAAATGAAAATAAAATATAAAATGAAGATGAATAAAAATAAAAGTGATGGAAGTCAGTAGATGGAAACAAAATCCAACAGATATGGAAATATGAGAAGAAAAAATAATGGAGGTAAAGGATTTTAAATACTTAGGTAGTCTGATGCCGCAAGATGGAAGAAGTAAAACAGAAATAAAGAGCAGAATGGAACAAACGGAGGAGCTTTTTTTCAAAAAGGAGACGTAAAGACATATCAAGGGCAAATATAGATTTAAAAGTAAGACTGATATTGCTTGTATATTTGAAGTATAGCATTGCGTGGATATTAGACCTGGATAATAGGAATACAAGGAAGAAAAAGAATGGAAGCTTTTGAAATGTGGTGTTATTGGAGAATGTTGAAAACGAAATGGACAGAAAAGATCAGGAATGAAGAAGTATTGATGCTAATACAAAGGAAACGAGAAATTTGGAATACAGTTGTAAACAGAAGAGTTAAAATGATAGGTCGTAATATAAGACATCCACGGACATTGTTAATACTGCTAGAGGGAATGGTTGAGGGAAAAAACTGGAAAGGAAGGCAAAGAATGAGCTATGAAGAGCAGATAATGAAGGATACAAACAGTAAATTTTTCCCAAAAACCAAAAGATAAACACAGGCGAGAAAAACGTAGGAAGACGCAACCTGCTCGCCGAGAGACTAAGAATTACAACAACATTGATCTCTAGGCTTTCTATCAAATCTGTAATTTCATTTCTGTCAGTCACGTTTACCATATATTATCTGATCTGTCTTTTTCGTAATTTCATCTCGATTCTTTTTATTTATTTATAGCAATTCCAGGTAATATCTGAAGAACTTCGGAAAGCTAGCTCCTACTGGCAAGGATCGACGATCGAGGGGCGTATGGCGATGCACGCATGCCAAATTGGCCCCGGGACACCACACCCCCTATTCCGGAAACGGCTCGAATGGGCCTGCGTCAGAATAAGGGGGATCGCTTTGATGTAGCTCCTGCTACCCCCATTTCTCCTATCGCCTCTTCACGGCGGCGAATTTTTAAAATGTGGAACGCTTTACGATTTTGCGAGTCATCCTTGCGCAGGGGCCATGCTAATCTCCTCTGTATTGCTCCAATTTTATTATATGTACCGCTAAAACGAGTACGTACTGGCAAGGATAGTCACATAACACCAAAAACTTACTAAATGTTTCAACGCAATCCTTCAGTTCTGCGATGCAAGCATGTCCGTTCTTGGTGCAGATCAACATACCGGTTGAGTTCAGAACCACATCCGTTACATATATCTCGTGCGTCGGCAAAAAGTGAACCCTGCGAATAGAGTTGAACTTTACTACGCTACGTTTCAGTCAGTTTCGAGCGTGAATATACGAACGTGAAAGAAAAACCGTACTTGATCAATCGAGTCGCATACTCATTCCACACAAACAGGCTTCCGTTTGATAGCAGAACTACGATTTTCAATTCCTCTGAATGATACGAGTTTGTAAATAACTTGATTTTTTTCGAATCCAAAGTACCACCGTAGGCAGAAACTTTTAATACTGTGATCGACCTGAAATATACGAGGCATTGAAACATCACCTTCAATTACGAAAACGAGTATCAAAATGATAGCAATTTATCGGGCATTGAAAGCGTATTCACTTCGTACATTGACTCAACTACATAGAACAAAACTACATTACTTTTCACATGCTTTCATAGGATAGAGGTCCGCGATCGTAATCAGACCCTGCCTTAGCTCACGTTTCCTTTTGACGAAATCATATGCGAATTCCGCTATATCTGCATCTTCAATGACGGGTTTAAGATGAATTTTTTGACACTTATAATTACTGAGCAGGAATATGTAATCAATAGTAACTATCACTGTTGCACCCTCAGTCGCAGCCACATGAGTAATTGAGGTGAAATTTAGATCGATACTGGAAACCTGTGGAATATTACCACAGTCAATACAAATGCGCTCCTTCTGACAGCTTGAGTTAAAACATTTACGTCGATTCAAAATACCTTTTTGAAATATGCGATGGTCTTGTTTTCGTTAAATGGATGGCCTAACTGGCCAGCATGAAGGCCACATGTGAAAATGGTAAATTCAGTCCACACCACCGAATGATATGTTGACGCCGCTATTCCCAAAATTGGACGACCTGAATGATCAATGTTAACGACTTGTGGTTTATTTACAGAAGCTACAGGTGGACTGACGCCGAGTTGATGATACGTATTCGTACCACACGTCAGAACCTATAAAAGGAGAGACATGAGAAGACACCTCAACAGAGAAAGCAGTTACGTTTCATAAAAACATCACCTGATTATCATTGCACAAGAAAACAGAGTGATCTTGGCCGACGGCCGCTGAAATACAGAACAATTCGGCGGAGTTAATCACTGAAGACGTTGAAGCCGAGGTCAGCACTACTTTCTGTGGAATCAGAACAGTATCCTCTGATGCCAAACCGAGACGTCCGCCTTTACCGAGGCCGCAACTCCAAGCATTTCCGGAGAGGCCGACAAAAAGCGTATGATACTTGTGTATGCACACCTGCATTTTTTAAAATCATTATCATTCTTTAACATGGTCTGTGTAACAATCATGAAATAATTATCTGCTTTTTTGCTTACACATACCTCCACGATAATTTCATTTTTCTTTTCAAAAAACTCCAAATATTCCGGATTTATCTTGCTGTTCTCAGCTCCAAATCCACTCGTATAGTTTAAATTCGTTCCCCATGTGTACACTTCACTAGCGAATGCGTACGATATGGAGCTCAACACGTCATGCGTCTCCATTGACTGTCTACGTAGACTAGTTAACTGCGTCTAAAAATATGACTACTTAATAATGTAATACGAAGAAAACGATTATTAGGATTCTCAAAGACGAATAACTTACATCCACGGACGATTTAACTTCTGGACGCTGATCTTTCATATTTCTCAACTTCTCAGCTTCAACTTTGGTTGGAAATTTTGAATAGATTAAACGCCACACAAAGTCCTGATTTATTTCGCGGCATGTATAATCTAACGGGAAATGATCTTCGCGATCTTTGATGTTCAAATCGGCACCCATCTGCAAAAATTGCACATTAATTTGGATTAGATGCACGTGTGGGGCAAAATAGAACAATGCACCAAGGGTTCTGCAAAAGTTACAGGGGTCTTCAATAAGTCTTCACGAATCTACGAGTATTTCAAAGAGGTCTGGAAAAGACTTTAAATACTAATAAGTCCTCAACTAATCCTGAAGATCGGTAACCAATCTAAAATATGCCTGGAAATGTCTCAATGAAAAAGTTGCTTAGGCAGGGGGTAGGGAACATTGAGTAAACGTAGTACTGATATAATTTACACAGTACATCAAGAATTACCTCACAAAAACCAGACACACACGCACGATTACCAACCTGAATGAGAGCGACAGCTACGTTTATATGACCAGAGAGAATGCTTCTGCTGAGAGCACTGTATCCTGACTCCAGGTCTTTTTCGTCGATATTCACGTTACTACATTTGCATAACCATAGACACAAATCTCGACGGCCGCAAGCCGCTGCAATATGCAAGACGGTTCGATCAACTGGATCTTTATTCTACAATACAAAATATTGCAATAGAATCATTCCGATTCCGGTAACATACAGTAGTCAACAGTTCACGCATCAAGATAATCGTATACTTACAGTCGGGAAATTATAACATTTACTCTTCAAGAAACATGCAAGCTGTTTATCCGAAACCAGAGAGAATGGCAAAGTTATAGATGAAATCAATTCACTAACATGTTGTGATGATCTACAAGTTTCAGTGCATTCCTTCAACGTAGGATTCTTCTTCGGCATAGTAATTCAATGAAAATTTGGGCTAGTCCCAAGTTAATATAATAACGAAACAAATACAAATATAAATAATTATTTTAGAGTCGTGCTAAACTTGGGACACTTCAACTACAAACTAATTTTTGGCGACTTAGCATGCGTCGTGTCTATTCCTTTTCCTTATCATGTTCACAAAGATAACGATTACTATTTGTTTACTTTTTTGGCATAGACCTTACCAAGGAACCAAGGTCGGATTCTTTCTCGAATATTACTTGTAGTTCTAAATATAACCAGCAAGAGCGTTACTTACCGATCCGAACAAAGAATAAAATAATGTAGATAACAATAAAATGGCGGCACTGGAGAACTACGACGTCAGACAACAACACTTTCAAGGCATGGCGTACAGTTATTCAGTTTCTTCATCGTTTATAGTTGAATTGTGATTCGAAATTGGTGTAACCGGCATTATTTCCGAAAATTTAACTTGACGCCTGAGTGCCGGTGATAATTCAAGACGTTACTGTCGCGTAATTCATTTATTATTTGTTACATTTCTACGTTCCTACAGAGATGTCTGACGGCAAGAACAAGGTTTGTTGCTCACGTTGAATTTCACTTATTTTCTTGTGTCTGCGCTGAGAAGTAGACTGAAAGCGGTATCCTGTTTAATTAATGTCACATCCATTTCGATTGAGGAGTCCCCTCTGAACCAGTTATTTATCTCACACGCAAATTTCGTTATCCGGTATCCTTCAACCCTGTAAACAAAAGTAGCTGGATTTTCCATTATTTAATTTGTTGTTTCCCGGCTTGTGAACTCAACCGAACTTGTAGTGTATATTATACCTAGACGCACTCATTAAAGCTTGAAATGATTTTGCATTCCCACAGGAAGTTGAACATATCAACCTGAAAGTCCTGGGACAAGATAACGCGATCGTACAATTCAAAATAAAGAAGCATACGCCTTTAAAGAAATTAATGAACGCCTACTGCGAACGAGTGGTGAGTTGGTTTTACTGATTATTGTCTAACTTTTAGTACACCAACCGAAATATAGTGTAAAATTCTAGGTTTTCGGTGTTTCATTACTTCCACGTACTATTCTCTTCCATCTTACGTTCTTTTTCCTTTCTACAATAAATATCTTCACTACATAAACCGAGCGAAATGCAAAAATGAAATTGTTGTCGTTAGTAACATAGAAGTATTGCCGTGTCGTTAGATGAAAGCTTGATGATAATGAATGAATCTTGATCTAAACTAAGAACATTCGTATATTGTAGGGATTAGCAATGGCCACTGTGCGGTTTAGATTTGACGGTCAAGCAATAAATGAAACTGATACACCACTATCATTAGACATGGACGAAGGAGACACTATTGAAGTCTATCAACAGCAAACTGGTGGAGTACATTAAATTGGCAGTTGGGCGATGTATCTATAATAATTATAATAATATATACTATAATATACTATAATAATATATATAAAAGTGTTTATTTGTCTGTGTTAGTTTGTTCGAGGTTGGCGTGTAAACCATGAGACCGAGGGTTCGTTCTTTCTGGATGCGTTCATATAAACTCTGAAAATGTTTTAGGCTAAACAAAATTACGGTACCCTTATTACGATGGAGCCACAAAATTTTGCCCCCTCTGAACCCCCAGTATTTTTAATTAATATATTTTCGGAAGTGTTTTATATTGAACTTCGTATTCTGCTCTAGTTAAGTGGCTGTAACTGCCTCCATTCAGAAATCATTTAGTATTCGTAGCTAGTTCCAAGTCGAAACCAAATATGAGGGACATTAGGGACCAAGTAATCCTAGCCATCTCACTTTAGCCCTAGGTCTAGATGAGCTGCGTAGCGGATCTGTTAGTTTATCAATAATTACTAATTTCTTAGGGGCCACTTTGGCATGCGTGCATCGCCATACGTCCCACCACACCATTATTATAAATATATATTACATCGAAACTTGTGCTTTAAAATATAACTACAAACCGTAATTATTTTGCATATTCTCAACCTTGAATGTTGGGAGGGATTTCCACCACTATGACTATCGATCGAGAATGTTTTAATAATTTTCTGGAATGCAGTTTTTTTTTTCGAACCTTTTTATTTTACTCAGTTGTCATCTGCGGCACTATAATGGACGATTTGCAGCTATCCGTAGTTGATACGTTTCTTCTTTTTTCAGCGTCACAGTTGCCGCTCAATAAGTATCGGAAATTTTTTCCTCTTCTAAATGAGAAAAACTTTCTCCGAGTACTTAAAATTTGAAAGACTGGAGCAAACGTGCGAACAAGCGTATATTCATTAAATATTTTTCTCGTTTTGTATCTTGATTTACAGTGGTCGGAGACGTTCTTTCGGAACTGATTTTGTACGGCTTGGAACTAATGAATTTTATTGCAAGTAACTGATTTGTAGTCATTCAAGTCTACGTTTAGTAGTTTCTCTGTATTACAACGAATTCGTCACCTAGAGTTGAAAGAAAATTTTCTCAGGTACCTCCTAAGTTCATAATCTACGTGTTGTTGTTTCCAAGACATATTCTCGGAAAATTAAAAATATCTATGTAAACTGAAGAATAATTATTTTTTTTAATTCTTACAATTTGATACACGAAATTAACATAAATTATACTGCTTTGTGTAAATATGAATTAAATTTGTAGTTGAGTTTAATTAATTTTACATTAAAGTTACAATACTTTTTGAGTTCCTTTTGTTCTTTTTACAAATTTCACGTCTGAATTCAAATACTAAGGGGTTAAAATCGGATTCGCATACATCCTGTGATCCGAGAATATTTGAAACAATTTCATTTTTGTTCATTTTATCTGGTTACACGCACGATCAGGATTACATCATTTGTGAGTTTCTGTCCATCGACTGGCGTATAAATTTGTTATATTTGACTCAGGATCACAATCTTTCGTTTTCTTTTTTTCCTTTCTTTCTTTACTTTCCGGATACGATCAACGTTGTATTCTAACTACACAGGCAAGAAATTGAGCACTCTGGCTTGGATACCATGGTGCTAGCCC
Source organism: Acanthococcus lagerstroemiae (assembly GCA_031841125.1). NCBI lineage: Eukaryota > Metazoa > Arthropoda > Insecta > Hemiptera > Eriococcidae > Acanthococcus > Acanthococcus lagerstroemiae. Next base: position 65,272,101 of record CM063106.1, read on the forward strand.
AAAGTTCGCATCGATATCGTATTTACTTTCGATCCTGGAGCAAATCGCGCACCAATCGAAAATTTGGCGCTCGATTTGCACCAGGCGCTGCAGTCAGGTCAAATTTGCCCTGGCCTTGATTGGCCTGAAATGCCGGCTACAAAGCTTACACGTATTTTGAATGGAAAGGTGCTAGTGCCAGCCTGGCGTAAATTTGGCGCTGGCATCACAGTTTCCAGGATGTGGTTGCTAAGACTTATCAGCTTGGCTTTTAATTGCCGTTGCCTTGCTTCAAACTTTTAGCCGTTACTTTCAGTAATCCAAATTTCGTAGTCAGTTACATGAAGGTATATTGAAATGGGGTAGGATGGGATGGGATGGGATGCTTTTTAGTCTTCGTAACAATAAATTATAAAATACGTATGATGGATATGGTGCAATGTGAAGGTCATATGCAACTTTAAAAGTGGGTTTTATAAGTTCTACTTGATGAGAGGCTCTCTCGTAATATTTCAGACATTTTGAAACAACAAATCTACCTTGTTGACATGAATAAACAGACATGTAATCCTTGATGGAATGGGGAAATCGCAGGCACCCAACTAAATATAGGCTATTTGTATCCGATCAATAAGATGATAGGTACTTCAGCGAAGTAAAGGTGAAGCAAGTTAATTATCGGAGACAAATTTACTTATTTCGGACAAACTATCCAAATATTGCACCATATCAAGCAATCAATATTCTCTCAAAGCATAAGACCTGAGGTATCAGCGTATATTAGGTGTATTGCTAGAGCTCTAAAACTTCATATGAGTACAATCGTCCGCCATTTTGACGTCAACCTTACCCGTGGATGCCGAATTGACTACGCGGTACGCTCCGCATAGTCCGATTCGGCAGCCACGGGCGCGGTTGGAGTCAAAATGGCGGACGATCGTACTCTAAACTGAATTTTGCGTTTGTATATGCTATCCACGGTTTCATATTTCATATACAGCTCTAGCAATAGGTACTTACATTGAAAAAAGCATATCAGTAAACGCTATGTCATATAGTTTCTGCATGGCTCTTGAACTTCGAATCACATGTTCTCAAAAAACAGATTTTGCTGGTTGGTTCCCTTACGCTTAACAGCATCCAATACGTGGTTACTATTAGTATACGATAAATTAATTCCTATAATATTTTTAGTATAATGTAATTCGATCTCACAGTAAATTATAAATTATATTTTAAAATTGCTGCCCTTCATCATCAATTTTTTCATTCGGAAATGTGGAGAGAGGGCTTCGGCCGCAGGGTTGGCATGTTTTAAAAGAATGAAAAAAAAACAATCATTGTTTTAAAACGAAAATGTGTTTAAAAACTTTTTTTGTTTAAAACGTGTTTTAACCATGTTTTTGTTGTTGTTTTTTTTGCATTTTCTTTGATATTTTCTCACCCAGAACTTACAGGGACCAAAATAATTTGTCAAGTACAAATAAATTTCAGAATTTCACCCAAAATTTTACAGAATGATTTGATATCAGTGATAATTATCAATATATTTGTTGGCCCAACAACGGGTATTCTTGCTAACAGTAACTCACTGTGTGACGCCAGAGGTGAAGGTCGAATAACGGAATAAAAAGGTAAGACAAAACGACAAAAGGTCGGAAATAAGAGAAAAAACAAAAAACATGTTTTAAACGTTTTAAAACGACGGAAAAAACATTGATAACAACATGTTTTAAAACAATAAAACACAGTTGTTTTGTTCTTTAAACAAAAATTAAAAAATAAACTTTTTCTAACCTTGCTTGGCCGTTTCACAATATAAAAAAACAGAACAGCCTCAGATGGATATTTTCTGTACGCACTCAATCACAGTTCTTTAGTACTGTTTTTCACTCTCATTCCGGGCAATACCTTATAAATTGTATTTTTTCCATCATTTTCACTGAGGTCATTTGGTATTTATAATGGAATTTCGAGAGCTGAGATCGATATGAGATATAATTATTGTTTTATGTTGTCAAGCTATTACAAGAATACTGTTTTCTTTTGTTCATAGTAATAGCAAAATATCAAAATATGCGCTTGTAATATGCAGTTATCGGACCTCAAATATGCAAAAATATGCTCTAAAAAATCCGAATATGCAAAAATATGCTCTGAAAAAACTCTGGATAGCGACATGGGTATCAAATTAAAGTGCTTCTTAAGCTGAATATCGTGTAACACTATGAAGCATTGAAAACTGAAAAAGTTTTACATCAGTTCTGTTTTATGTAGAAAATTAAACTTCCCTCAAAACAAATTTGAAATCTCTTAATTTTGTCAGTTGTTTTTACAATAATTTCTATTTATTGGTGAAAATATGCACCAAAGCCCTCAAATATGCACAAATATGCTCTAAAAATGGCTCAAAAATACAAAATAGGTATTTGTAGTTAAAATGTGCAAAAATATGCGCACTATAAAATTTCAGTGTTGTCATCAGAATTTTATGATCCACAAAGAAAACACAAACATGTCGTATAAGCTGCACCCTTAAAAATATGCATTTTCATATTTCCCCTAGCCCTAGCAATCAGTTTTGTTTACAACGGGGTGCAAGTGCAACCAAGGTGCAACGGGGCATTCGCATGGTTTCACAGAAACACGCGCGTCACACGGTATAGCCACGACGCCACGATAGAGCGCGCCCTACAGTTCCACTTTGTGACGTCACGGAAAGCTGATAAGTGCGTCGTTGAAGAAAACGCGCCCTCATCTACGTTTACAGTTCAGCGGCTGGTGGAACACGTGCTCTGCGATGCATTTTTCGCATTTTCGCTCTTCATTAGCCGTTAACGGTTAACTTTTGAGAAGCTGTTCTGGATTATCGACACTTCCATACAAAGTTTTCCGCGCTGAACAGGTTTAGCCACCGTCTCGCCTTTTTTTCTTTCCACGACTTCGGGAAAACCATCCGCGATTCGCGACGACTGTATTTTGTATATTGTATATACACGAGTCGAATACAGTTCGAGATCGAAAGTTTCATCGGACTCTCACCTCTTTGTAGTCCGATCATTTATAACAGTATTGTAGTGATGCTTGTATTTTAGTATTGAAAAATGAATGAAACATTACTTTCCGGTTTCATCCGTCTTATTTCGGCTCTCCGTTCTCGTATCGTGTTTTTCATGGAACAACGTTGAACTCCTTAGTCTGTCGGCGTCGAATAGTAATTTGGTGTCTGCCGATGCTTGGAAGATGAAGTTAGTATTCCACGATCTCGCGTTCGACGATGCTGAGGACACTTTGAATTCCTGGATTATCAAACCACTATACTGCTAAATACCTGTGACTTGTGAACGATTGAAGTATTCAACCTGTTTCGCTGTTAAACTTCGGTATGAGTACATAGCTGGGTCTGATACCAGGTCGGACTGGTCAAGAGGATGTTCAGGTTCGTTTTCATATGCCAATAACTGTATGTCGTTCACAATCTTGATGATAATTATCAACTAGCTATCATCAGTCTAGGGAAAACATGCTGAGCTGTCGTCAAGCCGTTTCTGTGTTCATTGTATATGCCTATGTATGATAACGGAATGGTTGACTTGTCATCACATGGAAGTAATGAAACTTAATGCAAATGCGCCATTATTTTTATTCGCCGTAACGAGTGAGTTATTTCAGAAGCGCAACTCGATATGAACACTCGCAGGGTTTACTCTGTTTCGTTTCGTGTTACAGGGTATCGGTCGAGTCTCGAAAGGTATTCACTGGACTCCAGGGTTTGTGTACAAGCGTAAGAGGTGATGGAAACGGTTCAAAAATGGTCTCGTAAAAAGCGGCTCTGGAAATATCGAAGTGGTTAAGAAGTCATCCGGCCATAAAATGTAAAATCTCGTCGAGACTGAACATTAATACGTCGCAAGCCAGTCATCTTGAAATAGAGGTACTTCGAAATTTTCTAATTCGGTTCGTTAGGGTCAGACTAAAGTGCGTTTTCCAGTAGTCTCCTTTAAATGCAAATCTTGTCGAATATTGCTGATTATACATGCGTAGATATCTTCAATGTAGAAAACGTAGATACAGTTTCTAACAGGTGCTGAATGCTGCGAAAATCGGCCACTTCACTGGTCAACCTGGTGTTGCGCTGAACATTAATTGAAGACTCGCTATTTCAGGCATCGAGAAGAACCGCTTAAAGTCAGTCAGCTTCGCCAAGAAGTTCTTTAACCAGCTGATCCACGATGTCTCACCCAATAACAACAGTTTAACTTGTCAAAACCACTAAAATCGGAGGACAAGGAGTTGGGCAGCAATTTGGAGAGTTTCCTCGAAACAGAAGAACCACTGAGATGAGCCGATAACAACGATTGATTTTGAAATTCACAACGAAGATCTGTAAGTCTGCATCCAACGATTTGATCATTGACGACTAAAACTTGGTTATTTTAAGTTTTCCCCCTTTCTAATTTTATAAGACTTTGGTAATGTGGAGTGTGAAAAATATTCAAAATGTATTAGGCGTTGTCAGTCTTACTGACAAGATTGTGAAGTCGTTGGCAATTGTGGATGCATTTACAATGACGACTGTGATGTTCTTAACTTCCCAGTTTCAAGGATGTTAACAGTTAATATTCATATTATGTTGTATAGTATGAAGTAGGCTATTCATCATTTCAAATTTAAAAAGTAGAGTGATATTCTTCAGCTCGAACCCGATCCAAAAAATAAGCCGAAAGGGCATATTTTGACAGCGCCATATTTTTGCGCTTGTTCATGAGCAGGATCGGTCGGTTTGAGTTTCATCCACAGACTAGCCGCATATATGATCGAGGAGTGTCAACTTTTTGACAGATATTAATGATTTTGCAAATGGATCCATTGTTTCAATCGTTGTTTTAACTTTGAGTATAAACGCGCCGTTGATTAGTAGATTTTTTACTTCTTGTTTTATCTTGACTTTCTTCACTTATAGCAATTTTTTTCATACATGGGAGATTCTCAGTCAGGCATTTGTAACTGTCAGGATAGCTACACTACCTTGTATCGCAAGGTAATTGAACTTTTTTTCCTCCCTGATTAACGAGAAGCTGCTGTAGTTTGGAATCTTTAAACTGATTGGGAATTAAAGTCACATTTTTATTCAGGTTGTCGTCGACTATATCTTTTGCCAGCAAGTTACCAGTATGGGATAAGCAATTATTATGCCATATCTGCTCTCATTTTCCCATCGCAACCATATTAGCGGCATTATTGCTAATGACTATGTAAACCTCGGCTTTATATTTAGTTTTTGCAATGTTTATAGCTTGATTTACAAGATTAGCCAAATTATCAGCAGTTTGAAAATATCAAAATTTCTGCTATCAAATGTTAAAGTATATGGCTCAGAAATTGACAGTGGCAATGATGTCAATAATGATGTTCCACTTGTATCACTAAATGCAATGGATGGCGATACTGAACATGAGGAATCTGAATACGAATCTTCTGATGATAAGCTTGTGGCTGAGGTTTGGGGATAAACATTTTGATAATGAACTGCTAAATGCATCGGGATAAATGAATGATCGACCAGAGCAGCATTCAACTGCATACACAAAATAATATATGTATCAAATATCAACGTTTAAAAGTCAAAATTTTGATAGCTAAATTATCTGCAGCTGCAGGATTACTTACATTAACGTTTTCATCCATCTCCACCATAACATTAGTCTGAATTTGGGTCCTGTCTTCATTTTCACCCACCGACATTGTCTCAATCTCATTTCTATCATTCACCAATGCCGCATATGTTTCATTACTACTGACGCTTGTAACATTATCCATAATTGCAGTTCCTTCGCTATTACTACCACTGGAAGATACAGCTGGTCTTTTAGTCAGTTTCATTGTTTTGGGTTGTGAATTTGAAGTGGATTTCGACTTTGTAGTGCAGACTGCCGTCGCGCATCAACAACACGCCAGCTAAGATCAAGATCACTGAGCGCATGGCTAGAAGAAAAATAAATTTCCATCAACCACTGAACCGAATTGTGGCAATGGAGAGCTAAATCACACATTTGGCGTACGTTAGCTTAGCAGTAGGATTCTTCAGGTTATAGAGCATACTGGCATTCCCGAGGCAGAGGTCAAGACAGTGGAAGAAAATGTTCAAATACCAGCATACAGTCCTCCTCGGGTTGCTGTTGGAGCAAGTCATTTGGTCGGCCATATCTATTCCGCCCATGAATTTATTGTATTCAACAATACCGGAGGGCTTTAGTTCTTTTCTTTTTTGTTCTTAGAAATAACTTCTTCGTACCATGCGCTATGTCTCGTCGATAACACATAAATGCCACGCTTATCTTTCCATTTCTGAACTAGAATATTATCTTTTTTAGCCCACATACTTCCTCCAGTCGCTAACTTAGTTTTTGTAACAACTTTTGGAAGGTATTCTTTGTTACTTCTGAGGGTGCTAACTAATTGCACACCTTTCTTGTATAAATCAGTAGCGGAATCAAGCGACATATAGAAATCATCAATACAGGGAGCATGCCCTTTCTTCTTGGATTCATTGAGAATGCCTTTTCCAACGTAAATACATGGAATGTCTAAGATGTACAATTTTGATAAGGCAAGTTCATAAAGTCCACCGACTGACACGGCAGCAGGCCCCTACACACAGTAATGGCGCGATAAGGACGGGCACCCCCGTTGACAGACGCGATGCTCGGCACTTCACGCACCCGCATGCCACTGTGGTCGAACAACGATGGCATGCGGCGCACAAATGTGGTAACCGACGGCGAGGCTCCTAGAGAGACACAGGAGGGTCGGTCAGTATGGGAAAACTCTCTAAACTTAAATCCAATATTTTATTTATTTATTTTTATTTTTTTCGTTTAAGTCCTTCAGAGCAAGACTTGATACATCGCTCGTGAAATGTTCTTTGATTAAATCCTGCAGCTGTTTCATTTCTTTCAGTCTCGCGGGCTTATCTTTTACCGGGAAGAGACGATGTTTCTCATGAATCACTTTCTTTGCTGTCGCACATGAGTTAATTAAATTTGTCCGCATATGAAGCGCCAGAGACGGGAATTTGAACGAATGAGTTTCAGGATTGTATCCGCTCATCACTTTCACAGCGATGACAAGGTATACATGGAGAACGAGTAAAGATGCTTCGGTTTGCAGATAATATTGTCTTATTAGCTGAAAGGATGATTTGGAAAAAAATTTTAAATGGAAAGGACGAGATCTTGAGTTTAGAATACTGTATGAGAATAAATAAAAATAAAACTAAGTAATGGTATGTAATCAATATGAACGTGATAGCTTAAATATAAATATTGGGCAGGGAAAAAATAGAAAAAATAAGCGAATTTTGCTATTTAGCGAGTAGTCCTTTCTCTTCCGTTTTTGTGCAACGGGACCTTCTTGCACTAATGAACAGATGAAATCTTTTTGACGATTTGAATCTTTGCAACTGTAATATTTGTTAAATAATGACTCTTGTTGAGCAGCAGTTATTTGGTCGCGACATTTAAATTTGCATTTACAGTCGGTTGGTACCTTTTTAGGACGTTCACTACCCTTTCTGTTGATGTATCTTTCCCCACTGACTCGCAATCGTTTCATTATGTTTCGTTTCCATTCATCAGGCTTTGCCTTTTGCTTTTTTATTCGTGTAGGCCTTGTTGGGTCCTGCAATGGAAGTGGCTCCAATGACGACAGTATGCTTTGAGATGGCAATGGTATACTTTGAGATGGCAATGGTATACTTTGTAGCATTTCAGCGCGCCCAATGTCCTCAGAATCTATAATTAATTAATATTAAAATACAGGTTTCACTAACTATTCATTTTCGAAAGTTAATCTGAAGTATTACTAAAATTATAATACTGTTGTCAGTATCAGAAACTTCCAATTTGAAATCTGATCCATCGCTAGGAACATAGGAGATATCTGAATTGTCATCCAAATCATCATTGTCATTTTTATCGCTTTCACTTTCTGCTTCTCTACCAAGGGACTCTTTCAAAACGGTTTCATTTACATCTTCATGGATTAAATGTAGTTCTCCATTGATATCAACTTCAAAGCACGCAGTATCCCCTACTGATTCTATGTAAAAAACTTAGTTTGAGAAAATAAAGCTAAAGAACTTTTGTGCAATTAACAACAATCATAATGATTTCTTACGTTTGATAACAATAGGTGTTTCATTATTTGTATCCTCTTGTAGCTGAACAATCATATCATTATTTTGGCTCTGATTTGGCGGTGTTGTGTGTTCAATATTAGGAGTATTCCAATTCCAATTTGTCAAGCCGTCGGAGCCAGTCATCAGGGTTTCTACTACTCATTCTTGCTATAATCAATGAGTATAATTCAGAATCAATAAGTACAATTCAGTTAGTGCACTTATAGACTACTGTACGCAGTATAGAGAAATAATTTATTATTCATTCAACTTACCTTCTGTTAATTCAAAAACTTGTATTGAAAATTATACAAATTTGAATGAAAAAGGTGCAAATTCAATCATTGATAATAATGATTATCACACATTAGTACAGCTTCAGAAGTGCACATAGGTGCTATGTCCAGACATAGCACCTATGTGTACTTAGGTTGGAAAATTGCGGAGATGTCACTTCTGTGCACTCGAGATTGTATCCAGCTAGGACATAGGCTTTTTGTTTCAACTGTAACAAATTTATTTGAAATGTGACATTGACACAGAACCTTTGTGCAGTCAAATCTCCTTTATACAACAAATCCAGTGTTGCCAATATTTCAATTTTGGTAAAAAGTGGACATAGCACCTGTGTGCTTTAAGGTATTGGCTATACAGTGTTGTCTGAAATATTTTGACATATTCTACTAACCAATTTTCTCTTAAGGTCCCCTATTTCTTCAAAGGCCTTCTCCAAGCGTTAATCTTTTTCTGCCAACTGCCTATGTAGCTCGTCTATCACCTAAAAATTTCAGAAAACGCACATTATAATGAGGAGGACTTTTATTTGATTAATTAGCTAATTTATTTCATTTACTGGTCCATTTCTTTTTCAGTTCTGAAACAGTTAGTAGAAAAGACAACAATGATCTTGCAAATGAAGTTTTTGATAATATAACTATTTGTACAAGAAGTGAAGTTGGAACAGTCATTGATGTTCAAGACAAGAGAATTCAAGTAAACATCAAAAATCCCGCTGCAGTTCACTTTTTTTCCCTTCAAATTAATACTTACTTCTCCCTTCTTTGAGATATACTTTAGACTTCACAGTATCATTGACCAGGATCTTCTTGAAAGTAGCGAGCTGTATGAAACCATTTGATCTGATTGATCAACTGATTTCTTACTTGCATTATAAAAAGTTACCATACTTGGCTTCAAAACAATTTGCAATTTTGAGACCATGTTTTGTGGACAACATAAACATGTTACGTTTATCTTTCCAATTCAGAATGGTTATGCCCTTTGTATTCCTCTGAGCAACCATTTCCAATCTTTTCAATTTACAATTAGTCACGAACTTTGGTAGACCCTTGCAATTTTTCTTTACAGTTCCAACAAGATGTGTCTCATCTTCTAACAGCGACAACGCTAACAGAAGACTAGTATACCAATTATTGTCTGTACAAACTGTTTGGCCTGTGTTTAAATATGTTCGACTAAACTCAAAACAACAGATCTTAGAGTGGATGTGTTTCTACCTGGTAATTTACCTTTCTAAATTTGCAATTTATGTGTACAGCCAGAACTGCTACAAAGCTTGAAAACTTTTATTTTGTAACAATGAGCTTTATTTTAAATATACCGACAAAAACTGAGTCGACCAAGGTATGGTATCAATGACTCATTGATGGTTATAGTAGCACTTGGCTCATACACTTTTACAAAGTTCCTTTCTAATTTATATGCACTATATTTATGATTTTAAATAGATTACCATTTTGTTCTGTTTGTTTGTATTGTCATCATCTGACAAGTCCTCTTCACTGTACCAAGCATTTTTACCTATGTGGTGGGACATATGGCGATGCACGCATGCCAAAGTGGCCCCTATGACACCGCACCCCCGGCCACAGGAACTACCCTTTCGAGTATTGCGTCAGTGACCAGAGGGACGCTTTGGGGCCAGGCCCAAGCCCCCATTTCTATGTGCCGGAACGGTGCGCGCGTCCTACCAGGGCCACCATGGGGTTTCCCTACTGACCAAGGTCCGCACTCCCAGAGCGCTTGCCTGGAAATTTAAGGTCCCCCACGGCCAGACACGCTGCCTCTCTTCACTCACCCCTCACCTCCTTGTCTTGGTCCGTGTGTCAACGCAGGCAGGTAGTGACAATGGGTGAGCCCTGCCAGTGGGTCTGTAGTGCAGCTGCAGCAGCTCTTCTCTATGATGGTACCAAGTTCTCCTCCTGTTTGATGGTGTGGGCCAAGCTTAGTGAATCACCGGCCCTCTGTCTGCATCTTCTTCATGATGGCCAAGAGGTATTAGATAAATTGTTGTTGATGGAAGGCTCTTTTAGCCTATTTTGTGTTATTCTATCAACAAACGATGACAATCAGTTACGTTAAGTTATTTTCTCTTATTTGAGTAATAGTTGAATGTCTATGAGTTTGATTCGAGTATGTAGGAACCTACGTATTTGCTGACAATACATGCACGGTGTTTACTCTCAATCATGGTTCTGTGACATTGAGCAATTGGGTGCGGTACTGGGTTGTATAGCGTATTATTAACAAAAGCAATTAAGCCGTTTGTCATTTTGAGGCAGGCATACTTTGCTTTTACTCGTCGGTAAGCTCTGTTGTCTTGTGTAGTTACTAGCATTAGTGGTTTGTCTTTAAAGTTAGTCATGAGGGGTGATTCGCGCATGGTATATAATTTGGACATACGTGACATGGTTCTAATCCATTGTGCAAGGATTGCAGCGTCAACAGTCCAGCAGTTTTCTAGGGCAGCGGCCTGGGCAGGTGGGGAGGTATCATAAACAACTCCTTTGTTTACGTGATGATACTGACTAATTGAGTAGAGGAGGTCGCCAAGTGGGGCAGGATCTAAGAGTAGAGGGCTTAGTCTGATGTAATGGTTTGGGCACGTGTGTTTCTCCTTTTTGTACACGTCTTGTGATTGCTTCAACAAGATAGTTTTCCACGTGCGGATGAAGTTTGCTTGTGTAATATCAAGTTCTACATTCATAAGTTGGGCAAGCTGCTGGTATACAGAGGTTGGTAGTGTATCTTGCCCGTCAATGCTCATGACGGCGTCCTGGATGTGGTAATCGCTGTCTGCGCGTCCAAGCAATGTCAGTCGCAAGGCTGTTAGGAGTGGTAATGTCAGCTTTGCCAGTTGCGGTGCTTGTATACTCGGGGCTGGTATGGTTGATGGCGTTGTTACAGTTGGTTGTGTTGTTAGTTGGCTGGTTGTCGCCTGACCTGTTGGGTCCGTCCTGATTGGTATTAATTTGGTTTGTATGATCAGGGGGGGGGGGGGTAATATCGTTCATCTAGGAGCACTCTGCACGTTCATCTTCTGAAAATTGTCAGGGAAGATATCTTCCCAGTTTAAATGGTGTAGGGATTGTATTTCTTTTTTATCACCGTGTTCCACCAACCATAGCGATTTGATATATTTCCCATCAACTTTGTTACTTGGCAGATCGTTTTTCTTCACGTAAGAATCCGGTAAAATGATTTTGTTCGACATGATCGCTATTTTTAAATTTTTCAGTAAATGGCACGCATCTGCAAAGACATACAGCTTACAATCCTCGAATCCGAAATAATACTTATGCTCCATTGTACTGTCTGGAGGAATCCTGCAATCAAACTGCTTCCACAAAGTCCTATTGTTTGGTCCCATGTCAGATGAGATGCCCACAACGTTCAGTCCACAGGAGTCACAAAACCGAATGCAATCCACAATAAACTCTTTTAACGATACAGGGTCTGCTGCATCACAAGTTACATGGGTAGCAATTAATTGCTTCCACTTTTCCTGTATTCCACGAACGAGTACCACAAATAAAAAATGTGTTCCCAACTGTTCGGACTTTTCTTCTTCAAGGGTTATGAACCCGTGAAATGACTTTTTATTCGGTTCGCAATCAATTTGACTACTAATCTGCATTTCATCAAAAGAGAGAAAGCAGAACTTTGCTCGGCTGTCATCATCAATGCTTTATAGGAAAGAGGTTCTCCTAGTGTATAAAATATGCCGTAATCCAGTTTGTAATCTCAAATTCGTCTAGTTAGCATTGTATAGGCAGGTAATGGATAGTTCGTGCTTTGAAGATATTTGTAACCTTGAATTCCGAGGGCGAATCTCATTTTCAACTCTTTTATAATACTGGAGCTGCTCCAGATTTTTTCATTACCTATATAACAAAACCAATTCGCAGTGATTGTGATTAACGGTATTATTATTGATAGATTAATGAAATTTTCTTTCCCCCCGTTTTTAACAAACCTTTCAGGTGTTCAATTTGTTCTTCATTTAGAACAGAATGAAGGAGTTCTTCCAAATCTTTCAGAAGCTGATTTTCCTCATCTACAATTCTTTTTTCTTTTTTAAGTGATTCATACTTCTTCAGCAATTTTGTATACGCCTCAAAAATATCAAAGATTGGTAAGAAGTCCTACAGAAATCATGAAATTCTTCCGCGAGCTATTCATAACTCGCGAATTCCTTCCCTACTACACAGAAATTGCTTTCCATACTTTTCTCTGCCATGAAATCAAAGAACATGAAATAACTGCGGTTAAGAACCAAAGTATAATGTACACATATGTATAGTCACTCAGCTGTCACATCATACATTTTATGATTCATCAAACTTGTATTGTATCTACGAATAACGTTAACTGTTGTACTGTACCAACGGATCAACATTCGAAATTCTCTTGAAAAGGAGTCACCTAGGAGTCACAATCATACATACCATTGATAACTGAGGTACTGATAAACCAGGTATGGCTTCCTTGTCTACTACTCCATCTTCATGTACTTTGAGTCCCTAAAGTGAGAATAAAAATGACAATATCATGGTACTGAAGTTTAAATAATTAAAAATCATAATTTAATGACAAAGCTTTATTTATAAGCAGATTTTCGTTCAGTATCAGTTCTTTTGGGCGGGTTTGGCACATCGAATATTGTTGGTACGGCATTAGGCTTCAAGAGCCTGCGTCCATCCTGATGATTTGATTCAAAGTGGCATCCTTCAAAATGATCCTAAAGCAAAACAAGGAATGTTCAGTATTTGTTTTTATTTAGGTCGATTAATGGATATTTACCAGTATCTAATTATCGAGTGAAATCACGTTAACAACTTACTTCACACAATCCGGCATTCTGTGTTGGTTGCCACTTGTCTCGGCGGGAATTCTGAAGCCACAGAGCTCTTTGTTTCATGTCGGCCAGAAAATGAAAAATCCTCTTCCTTGTCTCAGACCAATTGCTGCAGTTCAGGGCACTGCATGCACCCATTTTATTAATTTGAATAATGTTCACAATATATTTATTAAATAATAATCATGGTAGACTCGTACACTCGTATCTGACTCTTATTGTTAGTGTATAAAGCCCAAAAGGGTGTTTTTTTATTCTCTGCTAACTCCTATGTATTGTCTGTGATTTTGTACTTCTTATGCCGTTGTCGTAATTTTTACTCTTTCTTGCGGCTCGTAAATTGTACAGTGTGATTGTCTTTTAATTAAAATAATAGAATTATGTACAAAACGTAAACTGTCGTTATTTTCAGTCCAGAGATTGACTTAAGTTGTGTCTTTCATCAAACATGGTAGCAGAATGTGGTTCTAACTCTTTTAACGGGTGATCACTGTGAACATAGCCAACACATCCAAATGTGTGTAAGTTACTAATATCTGGTTTACAATTATTCCACAGCTCATACGGCGTTTTCCCATTAATCGACAAATTCAGCAAACGATTCAATAAGTATACAGTTGTCTTGAACACATACTGCCGATATTCTTTGGGAATACCTGACTGCATCAGTAATGATCTCGTTCCATTTATAATTGTGCGGTTCATTCTTTCAACAGTACCATTATGCTGATGAACATACAGTTCAGCATACTGAATGACTATTCCATTCTGCCAACATAAATCTGTAAAAGACTTCCCCGTGAACTCACTGCCATTATCAGTTTGCAGTATAGCAACGCATCAACCAATCTTATTCTTAACATACAACAGAAATTCATTGAAACATTCAAGAACCTGAAACATATGTGTTATTTCACAACAAAAAGAATACTTAGAAGCATCATCAACTAGTACCAGCATCCATGACTTCGTACACCTTCCATGCGCTGATGATACCTCGACCAAATCTGTATGAATTATCTCTTATGTTCTTGTTGCCTGCGTTTACAACGTATTGCACGGTTGCCGTGTTTGCTTAGCCTCGACACAAACATTACAAATAGATTCGATTTCATTGCCATTAATTTTTGGAATGCCATCAGCAACCTCATGTAACTTTGATAGATATTGGCAATTGAGATGGTTAAGCCGTGCGTGTCACAGCATAGCTTCTTCTTTCGAACATGTTAATGCTACTTTAGAATATGAACTCTGAGTACCTGAAATAGTAATCTTTACATAAATTAAATCGTTTATTAAAGTACCTATTGCTACAAGGAATCCATCTTTTGAGATCTCTGCGTGACCCCCTTTGCAGACGATTTGATAGCCGTTCTTCATTAAAACAGGAATACTGAGCAGGTTCTTCCGCAGCCCTTGGGTGTACAGCACATTCTGGATAACGACTTCATAATCTTGACCGTGAACTTGGCTTATCCTGTGAATATCTCCCTTAAGGTTTGTAGACAGCTTCTCTCCCACTTTTGCACACGAAATCATTGAAGACAAACTCATCAAGGATTCCAAACTCAGAAGATGTTTTGATTTAACCATATGGTCCGTTGCACCACTATCAAGAATGAACTCCATCTCATTCTCCATACAGTCAGCTTCAGCATGCAGCGCGAACTTCCTCTGCTGTTGGTCATCATCTTCCTCATTGCCAGTCTCATACGCGGATTTCGACTGCGTTTGGTAACCATTCACATTTTCCGCATTCTTCTTGTGCCAATTGTATCCTTTCTTGTCACCCAATTTCGGACAATCTCGACCAAAGTTTCCTCGCAGCTTACAACAAAAGCATTTTGGACCCTTTGCTTCCTCAGGCACAGAGGTTGGACAATTGGAAGACATGTGCAATTCTTCCTTTTCCCATGGTTTCTTGAATTTCGATCTTTTCAAGTAAAACGCACCAGCATTCTGGCTTTCACTTGACAAATGATTATGACTATTTCCATTCGAGTACATTTTAAAACCCATTTGACTTTCCTCATCCATGAGGAGCTGGTTTTTTGCGCACGACAGCATAACATTGTCTTCACCATTGATCACAGCACGCACGTTAGCGTAGGACATTGGTAATGTCATAAGTAGATCCAAAACGATCAAGGCTTCAGTTGTTTCTTGACCACAGTCGCGTAGCTGGGAGATCAATGCATCAAACTCTGCTAGGTGAGTTTTCATTGATTTACCCTCATGAAACCTTAAATTAGCTAGTTTTTGTTTCACCAACGTTAGGGACGATGTGCCCATCCATAGGTAGGTCTCGTCCAGCTTCCTGAATAATTTGACAGGCCGATCAATATTTGAAAATTCGATTACCTTGTTGTTGGATAGTCGATCGAGGATATAAGCCATTGTTTTCGCTTCATTTGCCTCGTAGGCTGCCCGGCCATTGGCTTCACCAATGTATTCGGCAAGTGTTGCGGACCATCCCTTGGCTTTGATTCCGAATTGTACTCGCCGCTTCCACGCTCAATATTCGTTCCCGTCAAAGATCTGTGAAGAAGGAATACTGGTGGTCGATTCTTCAGTCATGTTTAGTTTAGGCAAAGGCAGTTCTTCAATTAACGATTCGCGAGAGCCAGTTTGCGCTAAAACTCGGTAGTTAATTCGTTTCGCACGTCTTTCCAGTTTGCACGATTTGACAGGACTGTTTCTAACCGCAACCAAGAACGATGGTATTGTTGAATACGTCGATCTCTGCTTCGTGCAACTTTTGACAAGTTACTGGTTCATCACGAGAAGATTAAAACGCCCCAATTTCGTGAAAACGGAACCACGTTCTGCTACCATGTTTGATGAAAGACGCAACTTAAGTCGATCTCTGAACCGAAAATAACGACAGTTTACGTTTTGTACATAATTCTATTACTTTAATTAAAAGACAATTACACTGTACAATTTACGAGTCGCAAAAAAGAGTAAAATTACGACGACGGCATAAGAAGTACAAAATCACAGACAATACATAGGAGTTAGCAGAGAATAAAAAAACACCCTTTTGGGCTTTATACACTAACAGACCTCCTCAATTTTTATGACCGAATAAAAATTGACAAACAAAAAAAAGACGGGCTACTCACTATGATGCAACACAATACAAAAGCTACAATGACAACAGATAATATTACATAGGATTCATTAGCATATCAACAAATTTGTTATGAGCAGCCTTTGGCAGACTCTTCGTCATTATGTCTGCCTGTTG
The DNA here is from genome assembly GCA_031841125.1 of Acanthococcus lagerstroemiae. Taxonomy (NCBI): domain Eukaryota; kingdom Metazoa; phylum Arthropoda; class Insecta; order Hemiptera; family Eriococcidae; genus Acanthococcus; species Acanthococcus lagerstroemiae. The sequence continues at coordinate 65,288,667 of CM063106.1, forward strand.
ATCAGCGGTTGCAATTTTCCTAAGTACGAATTTTCTGTCTTTCACAAAATCTCTCACAAGGTGGTAGCACGAGTCATCGAGAAGAACACGGCACCCTAAGGTGCTCATGAAACCTCTGGTTAGGAGACTGTGGTAGAGCAGGAAGCTTGTAAGGATACAGCTCGTAAAGGACGCGGAACTTCAGGTGGAAGGAAGACCGGTGATAGAGGAGGAGGCTCAAGGTAGGTCGGTGGTAGAGGAAGGGACTCGAGGCTGGCAGGAGGCCAGTGGCCGAAGAGGAGGCTCGTGGTGGGGGTATACTCGAGGAGAAAGATGGCCATGTTTGAAGCTGGGACTGGGGAGAGTGCTGTGCTTGATGGAGCAGAGACCTATGAGTAGGGGATCAGGGTTGAACTTGAGGAATGTAGGGGTGGTAGGCGTTGGGGTCATAAGATAATGAAGGTGTCAGAGAGGTATCGAGGTGCGGAGAGTGAAGATCGAGAAAAACCATAGTGAAGGGGGTGTAATGGAAATGTGAGAGGAAATGGAATGAGGTAGGTAGAGAGTAGTCAGGTGAAGAGCGCGACACTAAACAAGTTTGACACGAGCAAAGGGAGAGGACTCTAGGCAGCAGTCTATATAGGTCTTCTCCATTTAAGATTTCGTTTTAAAAAGATAGGTTTGGTGGTTGTCTCCTTGTCTTTTACCATTGCCTCCAGAAAAAGTTGTGATCGAGAGTGATCATAATGGTAATGGAAGAGCGTGGTGGGTGTGGTCGGTGGATCTATAGTGTGAGAGGGGAATCACTGGGGTGGAGAAGTGTTTGATTTCAGTAAAGGCGGTTGAGGCGAAGGGTCGCAATCGAAAAGGAGGCTAGGATGGTGAAGCGTGGCGGGAGCGAGGGAGGAAGGCTGTGAGGGGCGAAGCCTCCTAATATGTAGAAACTATATGAAATGAGACATCCAGAAAGAATATCCAACTGATGTAGAAAAGAACTGTTTGCTTCCAACTAATTGAATAACAAAACGGTTTAGAATTTTTGTAATAACAGTTTAGAAACAATGTGATATAGAAAATTTTGAACTTTAGTTGGACTATCTTTGTCATGAAAAGCTTTCAAAATTAATTTTGCTCGGTTTGCATAGGCTAGGACCCATTAACATATACTTACTTAAATGATATTATTATGAAGGAGTAACTTACGGAAACGACTGTAGATCTTTTTAAAACCGTATAATGTCCAAGTACTGTCTGCTGCACAGCCAGAAGCAATTGCATCCTTACAGCGTGTCATAGTTTTGTAAGGTGGCCACCAAAATCTCCTATTCTTCTCATCCACATTATTCAAGTGTGCAACGCACACTTCTTCGTTTTCATCTTTCAAAACAATAAAGCATTCAGGCGCATATCTTTCATTTGCAGTCATCCTTTGAAGCAAATGAAAAATGAAGCCAAGTTTAGGAATGCAATTGAATAGAAGGGAGCACAAATTTCATCAAGTTTCATGCCTCCAGGCATCGTGACGTCTCGCATGTGGATTGCTGGAAATGCGCGTTCAATCGCCATCAGCAGTCCTCGCTTTATTTCATTCTCAGTCATCGCACCGTCTGGACATCTCTTAATTTTTTCAACTAGGGTGTCGAATTTTGTCAAGAACAAAGTCGCCGTCTCATTTCATGGGTCAAATTTCAAGTCTACAAATTGCTGTCGCAAACTGTACTCGAGTAATATGTTGGGCTAAGCAAAGATGTAATTAAAAGTGCTATGGAATGTAGAAGCCCTCACAGAAGTTACGTAGGTTTCGTTTTTGAGGTTTTTTCTTACCGAAATCAACCGTTGGAACTTTGAATGGAAGGGGGATTTAGAATGGGGAGGGGTGCCCTTTTTCATTGAGTGCCAATTTTAAAAAAAGTTTTCAAACCAATGCATAAAAAGTTATCATTACATAATTTTTTCTTCAACTTATAGCTGCAACTACTCTTACCCCTTTTATTAGTTCATACAATTCGGGCTTTGTATAAGTTTCATCAACTTGTACCCCTTTATCCAGGAGCCACGAAATCATCAAATTTTTCCTAGATCCAAATGTAGGGGCTTTGTTCAACTGACGATAGTGATATGACGCGTTGTCCATTACTATTATCAAGTTGGGTGGAATATTCAGTAGTAGATCTGCTCAAAACCAACGTTCAAAAATTTCGCTGTTCATGTCCTCGTGGTAATCACCAGTTTTCCACGATTTAAATAGTAATAAACAATGAGGTATGAATCCGATATTACTACCTCCAGCATGAAGCAATATAATCCGTTCTCCTTTACCAATGGGAACAGGAGTTCCACTTTTCAGAGTATTATCAGTCCAACACTTGCCAGGAGATTGCGAGGCATTAACCCACGTTTCATCTAACCAAATGATCTTTGTCCAATCATTGACTGCAGCAATTTCTCGTAAAAATTTAGCGCGAGCTGCAGCAATATCACTTCGTTCCATCAAAAACTTTCTTCCTGAAAACTTTTTTCCAGTGAAATCCTAAGTTCTTCAGAATAATTCTCAACGATGTTTCACCACCATTAAATAGATCAGCATTGGCGAGTGATGTACACAATTTAGATGTTGTTGGATAGTCATCACGTCTTTTGTAATAATCGTAGATATGACGTCGAATGGCGGCTCGCGTGAAATCATCAATTGTTGTTTTCGGACTCGCCTTGTTCCGATTCTTACTGGGACTTTTGAGTTTTCCACCAACAATATCAACGAATTTCTTCTCTTGGATAATACGGCTCACAGTGCTTGTACCTATTTTCAAAGCTTTCGAAATTCTTATATTAACTTGATCAATGTTCTCAATTGGACCTCCGTTTTCTTTTTCATTTTGAAAATAATCGCGTACATTAATAACGGATTCACGAAAAGGAGATTTGATTACTTTTCCACGACCCGACATCATTCAATAATTCAGCTCAATTGTTCAATTATACGCATTATGCACCAAAACCAAAACTAGAATAATTCAAAAAACATGATACAGTCCATCACTTTTCTTTTTCTATTTATTCGCTTTTAAAACAAAGACAGTGCGGCAACATTGTGAAAATTCGGCGATTCTTATTGGTTAAAATCACTGTATACACAAATTGCATAATCACAGTGAAATATCAACTTACACCACGGGAACTATAATGCCAACCATCGACGAAACCATCAAGACTTACCCAAGTCGCCACAAAAAAGGTTACACAGCCATCCCAACCATTTTGCCATCAACTAACTGGACGACACAAGAGATACGCACCGTCTAAAACGTCTAAAACCTATAGATTTAGTTAATTTATAAAACTAAATCAATACTATGATTAAGCTGTATAATATGAATATTATTGTGAATGCTATACAAGCCGTTTAATAAACTATATAATCTAAAAAGAAAATTTAAAAAAAAAACACAACAGAAACTTGCCTTGCTTATAAGTAACTTATACATAGATCCTTATGATGTCATCTATCATCTCCCGACAGTAAGGGCAGCCTTGAGCCCTGTACTCATACGCGTTCAAAATGGTGTTGGCACAGGTACCGCACATGGCTAGATGCCCACAAGGTATCACAGCATGCATTTTCTGCTCCAGTAAACATACGACGCACCTTAAAGCTGTAAAAGAGAGAATAGATGAAATTATTATTATTATTATTAGAAGAAGAAGAAGAAGAAGTAATAATAATAATAATAATAATAATAATAAATACCAAAAACTAGGCTTGCGTATTATACTACTGGTAAATAGATAAATAAATCTACATGTGTAGGTATGCCGAGCGGGTCAAATGTACTATTGTGCGGCCTATATTCTTAACATTAGTTTTATGTATATCAGTGTTAATTATTGTAAATGATATGTTATTTTCACATAGGTATTTATATGTATATAATATTTATGTGTTACTGATATTCTTACTTATATATTTTAAAAATGAAAAACTTTTTTCGTACCCTCGTCAAGTTCCTGGTGTTGTTCCTCTTCAGGAATAACTTGTGCAGCTGCTGCAATGACGTCTTGTGGCACTAAATTAAATATCATCACAATTAAACATTCTTTTAAAAAAACAAAAAAAACATAATTACTCAACTATACGTATTGATTATCGGCAATTTTATAACCAAGTCTATATGTTTACAAAATAATTTAATACTTTAAGTGAAAGAAAATGTACGTATAGGTGGCATGTAGGAGTAATGAAGGGTATTATAAAGAACTGTATGTATATTTCAAAACTGTATCCAATTTTGTTAGTATCTCGCTAAGCTGAAGTTGTGCCATTCTGTGATACGTATACCTACTATCCAGTTGTACTTTAACAGTAACAACTGCCCTGTCTCAACATTGTAACTTATCCTACAGGAAATGTGTATCCTTAAGCTGATGTTTCCTGTCTTCAAAATTTTTGTAGTTCTCCAGCTTTGCGTGTGAAAGGCGCTATTCCGTCGCCTAAGATGCGTGAATAAGTTTTTCCTTAACTAAAGACTTTCCGTACCTTCATCAAGTTGTGGCTGCGCACCTACTTCATCGTCATTTTCCGGTGGTAGAGTTATTTCATCATTTTCTGGCACTGAAATAAAAATATTTGAATTGATCATCCATTCCATTCTATTAATTAAATTTATATTCCATATCCCTGATGATTCAATATTATCAAGAGCTGTTTTAAATAGAAACGCATTCAGTTAATGAAAGTTAAAACGTAAACCCAGCGAGAAAATGCTTTACATGTATTTTTGGTCTTGATTGGTGTTTGGATTGGCTGTCGATGAGATTTACATTTACTGCTTGGTCATTCGATTTCTTCGGTGTATAGTGTGATTTTCCGGGGCCTGTAGTTTCGGATTGACGAACTACTCTCATAAGATATAACAACCAATAATAAGACTTTGTTAACATTGCCATTCAATGAATAGGCAACTTATCCAAGTGTGATAAGAAATAGTATACCCAAGAAAGCAACGGGGGAGGGAGGGATTTGCTTAACATAATTAAATTAAGCCCAAGAAAGATTACTTATTCAAGTCCAGATTAAATGTTATGTCCATTTCCTCGGGAGGTTCAGGTATGCAGCTGGCAATTAGAATGCTCGTGGAGAAGGAATCTACGACGCACTGCTGTCCAGTGTGTTTATGGGTGAATCTCTGAATAACCAGAAAATTGCAGTAACTAGGAATTTTCTCTACAACTAAGAACATGAAGTAACTTGTTTTTTTTTTAATCAATAGCGAAGAACCCCCTTATTACCGACAACAATCTCTCAGTCATTCCCATCGCACTAGAACTGAGGAAGGTACTCAAATAGAGTAAAAGTTCCATCGTAGTATACTGTAACCAACTTCGATTTTCGACTGTAGTTGACCGTAGGTCCATTATTATCAAGAAACAATCAAAATTTCTAAGGTTCACGAGAAAAGAAGTAATAGAATATAAGTTAAGAGCAGAGAAAAAAATTTTTGAACTGAGACGTACATCTACAAGGGAGGAAGAAATCATGAAATTAGTTTTTTTTCCATCGTAGTATACAAAATTTGAATCATCTTAATATGGGACTAGTTTAGATTTACTGATGGGAAAAAGTACTGAATCTTCTTATTTAGCACAGAAGTATAGCGATCCAATCATGAAAATTGTCTATTTTTGAACTTATTGCAGACTTTTTGCCAAATTTCTGTCCAAAAATCCCGTTCTATTTTTTTTCTATTCCATCGTAGTATACGATTATACGTCATGAAGTTCTAGTCTGAGAAAAACGATTTTGACTTTTTCATACAAGGGAACACTGCCTATCATCATTTTGTGCTTCATTACTGCATGCTGGCCAGTGTTGCTCTGTTGAATTAAGAAAGATGTTCAAATTTTCTATCGTGGTATACATTTTTTCTTTCCATCGTAGTATCGAAGTATAATTTTGAAGAATACTACGATAGAAAAGAAGATATTACAATGGAATTTATCGTTGCTTTTGCCACATTATCCAGAAGAGACAGCTGAATGGTGATGATTTCTCTTCAGCTCGTTGTTTCACATCTTCATGACATGTCAATACTCATCCTAGATAACCTTTTTTTTCTCTTTGATGGAACGATGTCCGTACACCAGGTCACATGGAACGCACAAGAATGTGGCATCCTCCGTTTCAACAAATTGAGTTGCTTCGAATGCGAAGGAGAATGCGCTCATTACTTCCTTGCCGAGAAAAAATATTCAGAGGCAGACACTGATGCATCCAATCCCGACGATGTTGAAGTACTTCTTTCTTATGTCTTGAATTGTACTCCTTGCCATTCAGATGAATATTCTTCTCGTTTCTTCAGTTGTCGTCCTCGCTATTGGAATACATCTGGTTGTATGTTCCTCAAATTCCATTGTGATATCAAGCAATTCCATCGTAATATTAAGCATTTCCATTGTAGTATCAAAAAAATAGAGAATACTACAATGGAATTCCATCGTAGTATACAAAAAGCCCCCTTCTACCCCCTATGTGGCGTTTCTTGTGGGACTTACCCCATACATGTACTTACTTGCAGGTATACTACATGATCCGCAGGAAAAAAATTTTGTTCAATGATGTTCCAAATTTTAAAATTTGGAAACTGAATTTTCAGGTTATTCAGAGATTCACCCTTATACTGGACATCTCCGCCGTAACGTCTCGCATAGTACTCCCCTACGAGCAACCTGTCAACATCAAGAGCGATTGGGGCAATGCGCAAGGGTATATACCCGTTGGCTTTACCATAATTCGTTAATATCAGTAATTCGTTAGGTCGGCTATTGAGAGCGTCCTCAAGGGTGCAAGCAGTTACGCTCAGGGGGCAGGCCGGTCCTATGCGGACGGGTTTGAGCGTTCCGTTGACGTCCTTGTTCGCTTTCGTGACTAAATAGCTTAGAACGGCGCACCTCTGCTCGCCGGTTTCCCCGGCCACAAATGCGATTTTTTCGAATCTAGTTCTCTCCATGTTTAATGTTCAGAGCATTGACGATATCACTAAAATGTGTAATGACTAATAAATCTATAATGTATTAAATAAAACAACACCAAATTTCACCACAATCCGCGATAGTTATAACACCTAATATCCAATTTCTGTCCCCTTTAAACCCCCTGCGGACAAACCGTTTGACCAATCGACACCACCAATTCTTAACCAAAAATATGTTCACCCATTTACTTTGCAGCAACCGGCAATAACTACACATCAATAAATATTTTTGCCTTCTCTCAAGTTTCATCTACAGATATCTACGAGTCGTCGCGCATGTAATATCATGAATTATGGGTATAGGATTGATAGACTTGCACAATTTCGAATAAAAATCTCAAGTATACTCAAAGGTCGCACTAATTATAGTTCTGTAATCATCATAACTGTGGGTGACTCTGTGCCAGCCTATATGCGATACATTATTAAAACCCTAGAGAGCAACACACATGGGCACAAATGTACTCATAACAAAAAAGCAGCACGGTAGGGTGCACACTTGTACCATTACCGTTTCGCTCATGCCTACAATTTCTGATTTTAGGCAAGTTGCCTAGTTTACTATTTCAAGGGGCACAATTTTTTCAATTGAATGTTGGGTTCAAAAGTATTAGCTCGGAAATGTCACAAATTCGGAGAACGAATCACGGTAGATGGTTTACAAGAAAATAAGTTATCTATCTGCATTATTTTTGGCGTCACATTTTCAGGAAAAAATTTAATTTGCACACTCGTGTTTCGTCTGATTTAACCTACTCAAAGAGGAGTACAGGCAACCTTTTCGTTCAGATTCTGAGTATATTACCTCAGCATAATTGGATTCATTTGATGCCAGGTAGTTTTAAAGATATTGTGCAAGTAAATTCAAGTCCATTTGTACATGTGTGTTAGTCTAAAGTTAATTTACTTTGATATTGCCCCTTTTTATTTATTTCTCAAATGTTATGAAAATAATTGCTTTCACTTACTCTGAAGTTCTGGATAAAGATCTGCCAAATTGGCAAGATCGCCATCTACATCTTCCAGATCTGCACACATAAACATACGTATATGTACATTAAAACATTTTCTATACTCCAGAAATGCTATCGGTACGCCTTCAGATATTGTTTCCTTTATAGGAATATTGAAATTTAAGGTCTACGAAATGAATCATACACTACACATTTTCACTTCTAAAAAGGCTCTGTATCCCTACTGTGTGAAATATTGTAATTAGATGCTTGTGGACAAAGAATTCTTACCTTTTGGATCACCCCCGATAATTTCAACTTCATACAGCTCGTAAATGTCGTCCGCATCCGTGCCTTCAGCAATTGCGTGATGCCTCATCCGTCTCAAGAAGGCACGGATCGAATCGACGTCACAGACAACATGCTCCTGCATCGTGTCGGTGATTTTTTTTTTGGGCCACACCGCATTAACATCGGCTGCTAATGCCTCGTAGGTGTTCCGATTAGCCCTTTCCAAGATCCGCATGGCACCTGTAACAAACCCACATTGTTATTTATAATGGTGAATTGAAAAGATTTGCCACATGATGGTACAAGAAATGTTTCAACTAACTCATAGCACAACACGTATTATATACATTCAGGTTAAGAAGCGTGAGCCAAAAAATGTGAGAAAAACACGAGCTCAGAAAAAATGCCTACTTACTGAGGAATTTTAACGGCTTAGGCCGACCGGAATGCCTCCCAATTCCGGTATGCCGGAGCACGTGGCTGTGGTACCCCTCGAGATCATTATTCGTCCTTCTCGGCAAGTTAAAGACGGATAAAAGATCTATCACTGTGAAAGTAGATCTTCATTAGTTACAATTATGTAACACGTTAGATTCAGTAACTTAGAGCATTCAAATTAACCAACGTCGTATACATTTCAATCATTTAAGGAAAGTATAATTTTCACTCTAGAAACACTGAAACTTACGCGGTTCCCACTGATTCCAAAAATAATGAAGAAATTCCGCCAGTCGCGGATCATGATTGGCGGCCCCTTCGAGAATGGTAATTCCAGCTGGGATGTCGCCAGCTGGAAGTAGTGGAAGAGCCTTCGCCATTTCGTAGGCTTTTTTTAGAAGAGGTTTGCCATGCAGAACTGCATCTGACAGTCCGAAATCAGTTCTTCTTCTTCGAAGTGCCTGTAAGTGGGAAAATGTTACAAAAGATTAGCATGTATAAAGATGAGGCTCAGCTTTGAATTATCTCATTTATATTTTTGAACGTATTCATTTCTGATCCATAAGTTCGTATGTTTGTAATGTAATGTTTGCGAAGACTTCCTCCCTCTCTGCAAAGTGTTAGTTTACAGAGCGTTTGCAGTTAATCGTCCCTATGTTTCTCAGCTTTGGCCTTTTGTAGTTAGTTTACATACTATTTCATTACAGCTCATTCAACCGCAAGGAAAATCATCTTGTAGAACCATTAACTTTAAATTCAGAAGTACGCCATTGCTTACACGTATTCCTCACCCATTGCCGGATTAAGGTAAACTTTAATTTAGCGACAAATCATAAAAAATAAGTTTTTTTTTTGGGGGGGGGGGAGCGAAAACACTGTCCTGGAACATAGTCCGCAATAACTGCCCCTTCGTGAGAGATGACAGTTCTTGTATGCATTTTATGATTAAATTACGTGGTGGGAAGCTCCGAATCCACAAGCCATGCACTTTGATTCGCCTCTTCCATCTGCTTTTTAGAACTCGCTGGTAACGCCCATGCAATCCAAGCTTCGATGTTACTTTTCTCCACGTTTGCCTCGGCGCGACTTGCCTTTCTTCCTGACCAACAATTTTTTGCAATATGTCCGGGTTTCCCACATTTAAAACATTTCAACCTTAGAGTGTTCGGGGAGTTCTTTGTACGACAGGAACTAGCTTTATGACCGCGTTGACCGCATTTAAAACACGTTACTTCGTCAGTTGACTTGCTCTTTGTAATGAATACGTCTGCCCTTGAACTCGCGTCATTTTTCTTTGATTGGCTTCTATTGCGGAGTTTTCCATCCTTAGTGCGGAATGGTCACATGGCTAATCTCCGGAATCTAACTTCGCGCTCTCGGTGGTACCAGGCGACGGTACGTGGCGGATTCTGGGGTGGGATCATGAATATCCTCCGTGGATCGGGCTGGTCCTCGGGTGGGTAGCCCGGAAGCGGGTCGGACCTTTTGGAAGCGGTTTCATCTCCAGCGGTGATAGGTCCATACCCTCCGTGTGGCGGTGATGTACGCGGTCTTAACTCGCGCGGTGATGTTGATTCTCTATCCCTGATGATGAATTGTTCAAGTTGCTGAATTAACTCGAAATACTCGCGCGATTTCTCTGCTAGCTGCGCTTTTGTGATGTATCCAACTGGGTGTTTGAGTGCGCGGATTCGGGTGGTTAAGCTCGAAACGAAGCTGTCGATAGTTTTCACAGGTAGGCGACGGAAGGCGTCAGACTGCGATGGTAAGAAAGACAGTAGGTTTTTCCAGACGGGGAGAACAGAAGTAGGCTTGGTAAAGATAGTCCTTTAGGCTGGAAAGTGAAACGCTAGGCTACAAGAATTGGAACAGGAGCTGCCATCTTTTCAGCCGCAGGATATGGAGAATTGAACCGAAAAATGCCGTAATATTTACAAAACGCGGCTGCGGCTCGATGACCGAATTCGCCGTTATGGGGGGAGGGGGGAGAAGAAACACCGAAAAGGTCTCAGAATACTGGGGCAAATGGCCAAGGGAGAAAGATATCAACTAGATCACGCGGCTGCCTCAGGAGGCGAAGTAATTTCGAAGTATTTTCGTATCACCTTTGATTTAATTGAAAACAATAAGCAAAAAGAATACATTTTTCTCCAAATCTTAATTAGTAGACGGGGCCGCAGAGTAATGGCACACAATGATTTTATTGTTGTGCTGCCCGCAAATGCTAATATTACAAACTGTACAATAATTCGTAGCTTTTTTAGCATGTGTACCACGATCTTGCAATAAACAAATATGACATCGAGACGTTATTGGCTTTCCATGTCCACAGCTCTGCATTCACCGACCATCTCTTCCATCGCCTCATTTATGTTCGACCTGATTGTCTCCCACGTTTCTTCCGCATTTGCGTCCAGTGGTACTGACTTTTTCTGAAATTTTCTCCTGATTCCTTTGACGAAAGCAATTTTTGGACCTGGTTTGGTAAGTTCCCGGACATCCAGCCAATTCATCCTTTTAAGCATCATCGTGTTTTTTTCGACTCTGTAGCGTTATTAGCGGATGAAATACAGTGCAAAGAAATTTTGTCCGGATCACTTTGAAACACTGTAGCGTTGAATCTAATGATCATAAGGAAGTGTGTGGTCTCATTTGGACGCTGTCCAGCAGAAACTGATCAAACGACAAAACCTGTTTTTCGAGAAAACTTGATTCAAAGTTTAAGAGTCACATAGAAACTATATCAAGGTGTCTATCAGAATTCAATTTTGGAATTACTGGACTTTTCCGGGACTTTGTAAGACAGCAAAAAAATACCATGTTTTGCTCAATATACAAAACAGTGTTACCTATATTCTTCTACTGTATACACGTTCTATCACCCTCCAAGTACACGCACGCACATTGAAATTCAGTAATATTGTACTAGGGAAACAGTCCAAGCTGTGGGGGAAAAAATTGTGTCCAATATTTGTGAAAAATTCCGGGACCTTTAGCAATAGTCAAGTGAATTCCGAGAATTTTCCGGGACCTACTTGCAGCCTCCGGGACCTTTCCACGGTTTTCGGGACTTCTGGGACTGGTAGACACCCTGTATGTGACATAGCCTTTACTGTTAAGCATTTTTCCACGTGGATATGCACTTTTGTATCGAGAAACCCAGTTTTAAAAAATTTTACTTTCCAACGATACTATGTAGCGTGGAAACCTCTGAAAGCCCCAAACCACAGAAGGAGGAGAGGCTACAGAAATTCCCACACCACGTCCGCGACACCTCATCCACAAGAGTCGGTCCATCCCCTCGTGAGAGGTGACAGGGATGGGTCGGGAGATATAGAAAAAGAATTCTCGCAGGCCTCCTCACCGACTAGAGGAGGGCAAGCAAAGTCGGACTATAGGTCCGCCGACTGAACCAATTTTGAAACCAAAAACCAATAAAAAAAATGAGCCCAACACACAAGAGAAGGATAGCTTGTTAGAATGCAATATTCCAAACTCACTAGATCAACGTGACCTCTCTTTCAAGCAACGAATATAAACAAAATCGAGGGGGATGAAAATTGTATCAACATTTATGTACTTAGATTAAAATGGGGTCGAGAAAATAAAATAAACAGACATTAATATTATGAAAATTTCCAAATGGAATATAAAGGATTCGAGGTGATGACCTGAGAAAGAGGTGAGGAAATTAAGCCAAACTAAAGGGAGCGGCTAACGAACTTCACCGCATTAGTGCGTCACGCGTGGGGATCCGGAATCCGTCCTCACTAATGTTGCTATCTGTCTTTTGTGCCATGTGGATAGGTCTGTTGGGTAAACGCATTCTGGCAGAGTGAACTGGTCTATTATGGCTCTCAAGCCACCTTGCACTGCAAAACCGGGCGCTGGACATGAGTTAGCAGTCGGGTCCACTACCAACCCAGAGGTGTCAGCTCACTTGCCTACTAGCCCCCTCCTGCACTTGTCGGTGAAGACCTTTGCAGGTCGGCCAGATTCCCTGGGGGACAAACCATATCCTCATCTTCAGACTACTGAGCCGAAACAGATAAAAAAAGAATAAAAAAAAGAATTTAGGGGACATTTGCACAGGGCAAATGCTGTAGTCTGGTTGGAAACAACGTTACACAGACACCAATAAGCCCACCCAGAAATAGAATTCTGGGACAGAATTGAGGAGAGGATACCTGACACTATACGATTATACTAAAAAAAAAAAAAAAAAAGGATGTTTCATGTCAGGTACCCAGCTCGTTAGCGCAATTTTTAGGCATAAGGGATCTCAGATTATCACCTCGCCTCAATTGAAACTTATGACTTAAAAGCGGCGAGACAAAACTATACACACATCGCATCAAATCAATCAAAATAAGATAAAATAAAAAGAGTGGAAACTATCCCTCGGTCGAGGGAAAAAATTGACAAAGAAAAACTATACGAAAGTCAACTTGTAAACCAAGCAGCATCCGTGGGGGGGGGGGAAGCCATCTACCCAGTCCTTAACCCTACATGCTGTTCAAGAAAGAATAGAGTTAGAAACCAAAAGTTGCATCCGCAATTCAATCAACCTCTCTAGATGGTCAGCGCTGAAAACCAACTAGGAGTTAAAGATAGCAAGGTATTTTATAAATATTTGTAGTCGGGATAGGGAAACCAGGGAAAGTTGGTTCTAATGTATATCTGCTCAAAGATGACGTGAGAATAAAATTAAAATAAAAGAAGAAACAATTCGCATTACACACTGCCATCAGTTATGTCCCAGACTTTGGTGACGAATAAAAAAAAAGTTTAAAAAAATGAAATAAGAATGTTTTTTGACCCCGTATACATATACAAACGGAAACTCTAGAAAAAAAAAAGAAAAAGGCTGAGTAGGATAAACTCCCATCCTACCAGCGAAAAGGAAAACTACCACTGTGGCCCATTAGGGGGATGCGACGATCCAAGAAAGGAGTGAGGGACGATACCACATCACTATAAAAAGGGAGGGAAAAGGAGCACACAGGGGTAAGTCCTCTTTCGATATCCGAAGCAAGGTTCGGGCCGAGAGGTAAATAAAATAAACATCACCGCCATCCCGGACAATTAACCAGAGGCAGTGGCAACACTCCTTGTAAAAACAAAAGGAGGAATAAAAGGAACGACAGGAGAAATAAAAATATAAAAAGGGGAAGAAAGGAAAGGGAAAAACAAATAAATAAATGTAACCCCAAACAGGAAACACACCCTATTATAACGCCCGGGGTGGAATCAGAACGGGCAGTAACCCCAAGCCAAAATAAAAACAAGAAAATAAATAATAAAATCAGGAATTTAAACTTCAACTGCACATATCGGGAAAGGGGGGAAATCACCCTTTGAGGGAAACTGAAAGATAGCAATCATTATTAGAATAATAAATAAAAATAAAAACAGACATTACCACAGCAAATCCAATGTTGTTCGAAGATCAGGCCCGGTCGACGAATTCAGTTGTGGCTGCTGAAAGAGAAAATTTAAGCTGCCTATTCCTGGGAAAAGAACCGCTCTCTTTGCCCCCGATCCACGGAAAATAGGAAAATATAAAAAATTTATAAAAATCTTGAAAAAAAGCAAAAACAAATTCGGTAGCATTTTAGAGGAATGGTTGTAGATGGAAACTCCCAATTCTTCGGATGATGTTGATAACGTAGTCAGGTCCCGGAGCGCACTTTGACTTCGGGGGTGTGCGGCCCCCGCCCCATTACAAAATTATGCCATCATGGTCGGTTGGTCCATCGGAAAATCACGAAGCGGAGCACCACAAAAAGTTAAAGCTACTTGGCAGGCCGAAAGACTTCCAGTTTTAAAATGTACACACAAAGTAATTAGCGGTACGAAAGTAGGCCAAAATTTGCGCAGAACTTTTCTTCGCGTGGAGAACAACACTCAAGCCGAGATTACACTCGAGATTTTTCACCGAGCCGACATTCAGATCGCGTCGATCCTCCAGTTCTCCACTTTCGACATTCGTTTATCGACCCACGACCGCCTTTTCGAACCTCTCATCTCGATCTCGCCAACACCGACCTCCTCCGAGCAAAACTCCCGTGGAAAAACTCCCATTGCTTCTCCAGAGCTCTCGAAGAGGGATCGATGGTAAGAAAGAAACCAGTCCAGCTGATTGGATGACACAAGAGGGTGGATGTAAATTTTGAAGATAAAGCGAGGAAATTTGCTGGAAGAACACAAAGTGGTTTACGACAATTCTTTGGGAAGCTGTTGCACTCTGGAAGAGGTCAAAGTTGTCAGGATGATCAGTTTGGAGGATGAGAACATATGTGGAAGAATAGGTACACAAATATTCCAGAAATCAGAAAAGAAATAATGCTTGTTCAAAACAATCGCTGGACTGGCTCTTCAAAAGATGAATAGGCAGTTGACAAACGTGACTTGATACAAAAGCGCCAGACTCAACAAAAAAACAAGAATAGCGAGTGCGCACAATGTTCCAGGACCTGACCCACGCTCCCAGGTGATACCAAAAACTGGAAAACTATAATAAACCTCTTACGAAATAATAAAAATGTTGTCGCTCATCATTGTGAATTCGTGATACTCGGAATCTGTAGAACCATTAATAGTACAGGTAAAGTCAGGAATAAATGGAAAATAATGAAAAAGGACGAAAAAGACAGATCATTAGTCAGACTATAATAAATAAGTGAACAACAGGCGGAAATTCGGAGAAGTGGACTTCAAAAGATGTAGGACTGAATGTAGAGATAAAAAAACTGGGTGTATAATGATGGGGAATTTAAAGAAGTAAAATGGAGGATAAAAGGGAAAAAAATGTTGGTTCTTCGATCGCCGAAAAATCACGCTACAACTAATAACTCATTTCGTCAAAAAATGTCGCTTGGTCAGTTTCTGCTTAACAGCGCCCATTTGATTAAGCAGGAACATCGAGAATATGATAACACTAGAATTCCCATGTGTCAATTTACTACTGTAGCATTTTTCGAGCTACGGGTTAACACCATCGGAAGCCGCGAAAACCGAAAGAAAAATGCAAATTCCGAACGACCGTTTTATTTCGAATGCAGAACTGCAGGTATGACGAAAGTGTGCTGATCGAAAGAGAAGAGAGACTGCAAAAAGATCTAATTCCTGCGATCGACCGACTGACTTTTTTAGAAACATGTAAAAAAAGAACAAAAAGGTAGAAAGAAAGGAAGGAATGAGTGAGCGAGCGGGAGAGCGAGAGAGAGAGACAAAAGAGAAATGAAGCTGTTTCGGATGCGAATAGACTGAGGGAGTATTACAATAGTGGAAGTTAAAAAATGCAGTTTAAAAAAGGAATCCGGGGTTGCCAAGTCAGGTCGAACAGAATGCAGTGGCGATGAGTCGATTTTGCTAAATTCGTGAATATACATAATATGATACAATATGATACAGAAATATACATTAGCAAGGGGAGAATCACTCTACTAAAATGACCAGGTGGCGTCGTATATGACACCACTTTACAGTATGTCAAAAAAGACCAGGTGGCGTCATATATGACACGGATCAGGGTTTCTCAAAATTATGATGAATTTTAGCATTTTATAATCTATGATTTTACTACTGGGTATACTTGAGCGGAAACCATAACCCCCCCCCCTCCCCGTAACGGTCCCTCGTAACATTCCTGTTACTATGATGTTATACTACTGTGTATATGCTTAAGCGAAAGTCGTGTTTATACATTTCTGTGGAAATTAATTTCTTCCAGCCAGGGGTATACTTGAGCGCAGCTCTGAGATTAGCTTTGAGTTTTCGGGTATGCCCTCAATATTTTTTGCCCCCACCCCTCTTATCCCCTCCGACTAAATAGGGCAAAAATTTTTCGCTCGCAGCCAATATTAGTTTTTGTCCTACCATTAGAAATGTTTCGCTCGCTCCACTTTCAATTAAGCTAATACACCATTTTTAACATTCTCATATTATGGTTTTTATATTTTATTATGTCTCATTGAACGAACATTGAATATTTAAAAAACAAAAAAAAGACAAAAAAAAACAACAGAATTGAACAGTGGTATTAATTTTATCAAATAATAGGTATGAGGTATCACTATATCAGTAGTGACTAGCTGAGGTTTTTTCTGAGTAGCACAGCAGTAGATTATATTTGTAGGTATTTAACTTAAACTTAATATAGAAAAAATAATCATGTAGGTAAGTATATGCAGGGTAATGTAACGAGTTAACGACCAACGACTAAAAAGTTTTAGGAAGGAGTAACGTATCTAATAATAATCCAACAAAGTATCAACAATCAACATACTTAAACTTAAACAAAAAAAAAAGTCTAAAACAATTTCCAAAACCTGATATCTTCCGGATCATACTCTACGGGTTTCATCTTTTTACTTGTATTTGTGATAGCAGATCTATGATTCACTAGCCACTTTCGAACATATGGACCAGGATCAAAGAATTCTAAGGGGGGCCCATTAATTATTATAAACATACTGCTTGCTAATCGCTCAATTCCCAATGAAGATCTTTCTGGCGTCATAACCAAATTCATGACGCTGTACCCACGTTCACATTCTGCTATCGAAACAGACAGAGCTTCAGAGGCTTTCATCAGCGGTTGTAGTTTTTGAGGAACTGACCGCCCTCCATTGTCAAGGTACTCCCGAAATCCCTGTACAGCGTCCAACTCGGGTACCCTTAAACGAACGGCCAAATCGCGAATCTTATGCTCGCCTTGGAGAATATCATCGTCTCTCCAAGTTTGCGGATCCATGAGTACGGTTAAATTTTTTAGAAGTAAGTTATAACTGTCTACATGATCTGAACGTGAATTTTGTGAAGCCTGAGTAGTAAAAAGACGAGCTCTCATGTTATCCACCAAAGCCTGATAGAACTGCGCCGAGTTGATCACTTTGTTGCACTTTCTGCCATTGTGTAGGGTTATCCCCTTAAACGACCCATCCTCCACAGCTGCTGTAACTTCCGCTTGATGAATGCCAGGCTTCTGCTTCCGCCCTTCAAAAACTCGTATTACCCGTAAAATTGCGTTGTGAGCAGTTGGAATATTCATGTCGTTCTTTTGGAGAGTCGTTGAGAGAATTGAAAGTTCCAAAATAGCATCGAAAAGAATACCTAAGTTCAAAACAAATTCATTTGAAGACAATCTTTCAAGCAAACCAGAGTACTTGCTTTGTTCTTTACTGGCACGAGTTTGATCTGTACTACATTCTCTGCAACATAAAAAATAAGAGAAATTAGATGAAATTGAAAACTTAACCGGGAATTGAACAAAAGAAAAATAAAGAGGAAAATTACCTGAAATGTGTACAAAGTGAAGCATACGATGACCAGACTACAGACAGGGTACGCTCGCTTGATGCCACCCAGCGAACATCGAGTATCCGACCAATCTTCCTCACTTCTTCTCCAACAGATTTTGCGCATTCTTCCAATTCACGCTGATTTTTTGATGAACAATGATACAAAGTGTATATACAGTCCATGAATAAACGAAAGTGGTCCACCCCCTGAACCTGATTGACCACGTCTCCTACTGCTAATTGAAGTCGATGCGCTGAACAATGCCAAATTATAATGTTTGGGAAACAGGCTTGTAACAGAGTTGAGAGACTACTTGCTTTCCCCAACATTGCGTGGCTGGTACCCGCAAAGACTCCCACATTCCTGTGCAGTCGATGTGGAGCCACCAGACTGGAGCACCTTATGACTCGCCTTGCTATATCCGCAAACCGGTTCCGTTTCCTCCGTTCGCCACCTAAAATTTACCGGACCAAATGCTCGGGCCGATCAACCGAATGATGCGTTCGCCCTGTTCCGTCCAACATGGGAACAATTTATTGCGCAGTGCCAAGAGAACTACGAGCCATCTTCCTACATGACGGTCGATGAAACGCTGCTGAAATTCAAAGGCCGAGTAGGCTTCAGAGTTTTCATGCCAAATAAGCCCGGCAAGTTCGGTTTGAAACTCTGGAGCCTGGCTGATGCCCGTACCACCTATTTCTACAATGGTCTTCCATACATCGGTGCAGAGCCTCGTGACCCAACAGTGACTATTCCAACGGCTACAACATTAACACTGACCAACTGTGTTGCTAACACAAATCGCACGATCACCACTGATAATTACTTTACTAGTCAACAACTCGCAGACCGAATGATGCAGCGGCAGCTCACGATTGTTGGTACCATGCGTCGTGATAAACGAGAGATCCCACCACGAATGCTTCGGGTACGTCGTCAAGATGTCTTCAAGTCCAGATTCGTCTTCCAAAATGACCAAGTATTATGTTCGTATGTGCCAAAGATTCGTAAGGTAGTGGTATTGCTGAGTACAGCTCACAGAGAAAGTAGAATCGATGATAATAGAAAACCACAAATCATCAATTTATACGGTGTAGACATACTCAATCAAATTCTTGCCAATAACACCATCTACCGCAAGACGAACCGGTGGACGATGCGTTACTTTTACTCCGTTATAGACCTGGCCATCGCGAATGCATTCGTAATTCACAAGCTCAACGATGGAAGAATGGTGAGGCGGGACTTTATGGCTGATTTAGCCCGTAAACTGGCAGAACCCTATATGCGAGAGAGGATGGAAAATCCTCACATAACGAGAATACTGAAACTGAATCTTCGACTTTACTTCGAGCTTCCGCTACACGAGCCAGTTCCTCTACAACCGCAACGACAAGGAAGACCTGGACGCTGCGACCTTTGCCCACGTTCTAGGAACCGCCGCGGAGTAGACAGATGCATTGAATGTAACAGGGCAGTTTGTGCCGAGCATCGTATACCGATATGCCAGTTTACATTTGCGGAATTTCTTGGTTAAAAATGTGGCATTTTTATGAACGACCAACCAAGAAAAACCAAGGTACTTCGATCGCTCACAAACCTGCGCACATTGTACTACTGATACGTTCCGTTTATCAGCGGGTACGTGCTTCAGTCGAAAAATCGGCGTCAACGCTCAAGAAATGCAGGCATCCGAAAAGGCCTGGAAAAAGCCACGGCTAGCTCATACGAGACTCACCCAGGGAGCGGGAAGTGCCAAGGCTTTGGAAGGCGGTTACCCAGATCACATGTTGAATATTCTATAGTTCCGGGGCCAGAAGCGAGAAAAGTAAAAAGAAAATTAAATCATCTCTCTCTCTCTCTAAGCCACAGTCCCTTACATTCTCTCTTACAAAAAAGGGTACTTACGACCTCATGTCGCGGTCAATGCGGTGTTTGAAAAAGAAAAAGACATGGTTATACATCAACGCAAATATACATTAATTTATTAACCAAAAGAAAAAAAGGAACTGGATTTCAGCCGGCGGCGGTGACGGTCGCGAAGTGGACGGCTGGTCAAAAGGGCCACGCGAAGGTTCACGAACACGCAGTTCTCCTTTTGCGGTCGAAAAAAAAGAAAATCGGCGGTTACCGCGTTCAGCAGGTCGCGGAAACTCAAAAAGACTCACTGCTGGTCGCGGTATTCGACGTGGAAAAGATTCACAGTTAAAATTCTCAAGAAAAAGAAAAAAAAAAACTTTTAAAGAAAGCGCAAAAGAAAACTGATAAAATCGAAAAAAACTCGAAGTCAAGTCGAAGAAAAAAAGGCCTATAACAACGGCAAGCACGGTAAGTTCAGTCGAAAAATTCAGAAAAAGCAAGGAAAAAAATTGAAAAAAAGGCAGAATCAAGACTCGACTGACTTCCACATCGCTCTCATCGGTGCAATTAGCAGCGATGACGGCGGTGCGGTAGGGGTAGAGGGAGGAAAACTGCAAGAGTTTTCATGCAGGACGACCAGGATGGACCGAGAGGAAAGGTGGAAAGCGGTTGCGGGAAAGGAGAGAGGAGAAGACGTGCTAATGCCGGGTAACGTCGGGACGTTAATTTCGACGCGTGTATTCGCACGTTTCTACGCCACAGTGCCCCGCGGGCTGGGGGCTAACGCAAGCGTTAGACCCCAGCACGAAAGATTCCATGGCGTGGAAAACACTTCCTCGGGTTACCCTTCGTCTCATTAACTGCAAAACCGGCTAAGTGCCAAGCGGCAAATTTTTTAGGAGACGAAAAAAACTATTTGTGTGCCATGGTTGGTAACAGTGTTGTAGAATGATAATGTAGATAGACTTCATTGGCCAACAGGTAACTTAGGCTAAAGTAAGAAGGCTCCACCACCAAAAAATTTCCAAACAGCGGACTTACATGGTTTTGCAGCAAAATAATATCTCGACCTGGATAATTATACATAGTTTGGCAGCATAATTAAGAAATCAATATGGAAAATGATACATACAAAGAATTAGCAAAAGTTCGTACTGTTTATTCTGTAAGTAGGAATGCAAATTTCATAGCAAATGACAGTGTATAATAAAGCGATTTAAAAAAAAGGTCTGCAAACAAAATAATGATGATAGTGAGGTGGGTCTTAATAGCCTTCATCATCGAATAATTCCGCATCCTCTTTCTTTGACCTCTTAGTAGATTTGAGTTGTATGTAAAATGCATGATAATCTCGTGGAATGACGGGTAATAGCTCCATAAGGTGTTTGTATTTGGCTTGGGTAATAGGGAGAGTGTCGGTAAATAATGGTCGAAGATCAGAGAATGGCAAAAAGATTGGTTATGTGTTTCGTTTGAAGGGCAACACAGAGTAACTCATTGTATGACAGGTTTTAAATTTCATACATTTTCCAATTCCATTGTACAGCAATGCGCGAATGTCAGTTACCTTAACAGTATTTGAGGGCTTGGTCAATTTCATGTTCTTCAGTATGGATGTAAAGTCTTTGAAGAAATCAAAGTGGAGATATTTCACTGTGAACTGTTTCTTGCGAGCATTCCTACACACATCAACAAAATCAGCAGGAACATTAATTGAGCGATTACGTAATGCTCGTTCAATACCGGAATCGCATTCCATTTGTGTATGGCCGCGTTCTAAAATTTTGTGTTCAATGGTCAAACCATACTCAACAGCTAAGTTCAGTAATGCGTTACTTACAACAGCATTCCGATTCTGGTAACCGCATGCATCCGACCAAAATATGACACGACGGGGATTGCTAGTACTGTTGACCAACGGTATAACATATGACTGAACAAAATGACAGTACAATGTCGCAAACACAGATGCCTGTAAATCGCCGTCAGTCTCATTTCACAGAAAACAGAACCCTTCTTTTGAATGTAGGTTATACACAGTCCAATTGTGTACTTTGAGTTTAGTGCGATAGTACATGCTGAAACTATTATTGTGGGGTGCCAGCAAAACAGATTCGAGATCTACAGTGAAAACAAACGCATCCTGTAACTTCTTATCCTCATTCTTTGCTACCCGTGCAGATTCTTTTTGCAGTAAATGGGTCTTATACGTTTCCTCATTGATTGTCTTCTCACGAAACTGAATACACAAGTCACACTCATCTTTCTTCCGCTTATAGAGTCCTATGTTTAACTCTTTCAGTATCTGTAGGAAGAAGGCTACTGATAGTGGCCGACTTTTTCAGGATCTTTTGAGATTTCTGAAACATAAAATTCGTACAGTTCCTTCTTGGAGTGCCAGAGCGGCTCTACTGTTACCCTCTCATTGCTTGACTTGCGACAATAATGTGACTCGAGTGCAGGTAATGACCGCAGGAACGACGTCAATGTGTTTTTCCGTTCACTGGGTGGAGATCTCTCAACATCTGATCTTTTAGCACAATTATTTGGTGTCACGCAGTTCGCCTGTTGCTGCTTCTTCCAAGAGTGGACAGCCCAGTGGGTGATGTCAAATGTATTCAGGAACATAAGTTTACAAACTGGAAACTTCATTCCATCATATTCGAAAGAGTACCTGCAAGCAAGAAACATGTATATTGATTACAGAACTCTAGCTTCCATACCCTGTCTTGTGTGATGATGAAATGTTTAATACTTGAATGAATATTCTCGTCGACTGACACCCTCATTGTGCCGGTTACGTGGTCTCTGAATTGGAATGCACTCTGTCATTTGACAAACGTAAAATCGTTTTTCATTCCATTCTAGTTTCCAAAATTCTTTGAATAACATCTGACGCATTTCATCAGTGATACGATTACACTGCCTCATTTTACTCCGACAATTACATCGCGGTTTCACTCGACGAGCGGCTCTCTCGACATCATAGTCCCATTGACAATTTTTAGTAATCGACGGTTTCCGGATTCCAAAATACTCCTCGCCTTTCTCTCTCCTGCTTTGCTGAGCCTGACGCTTCCACTCTGTCGGAGTTACCATATGCCGCAATTTACGCTTCCTCTGTTGCACAGGACTGCAAAATTGACAGGACATAATCATATAAAACTACAGAGAGTACAACACAGTTGAAAAAGTAGTGTTGTGTGTACATACTTTTCTGCCACATCAGTCTCCTCTGATAAGGACTTGTTTATGTCAGATACCTCAGGTACAAAGTCATGGTCATTTACATTATTTGCACTCTCTTCATCGGCTCCACTGGTAGCGTTTTGTTCTACTATGCTGGCTTTCATTACGTTCACATTTTCCTGGTCAACAATATCTGGATCATCGACGAGTTCTTCTTCTACTAATATATTCACATACTCAATGTCAATACACTCGACATCCATCCAAGACCGCATTACTCTGTGGAAAATACGCATAAAATTAATGCAATGAGTTGAGTTTGATTGACTAGACATCGCGCACAGTGGTCTTTGTTACTGGTGTTTACATACTTCATTAGTATCTCTCGGTTCCATTGCGGCAAATAACTATGTTGTCGTCTTCATTGATTTCTAACTTACTGCTCTCACTAGCGTGATTATTATCCCTCGGAAAACGCAAACATAAAAGAATAACAAGCAATGAAACTGCGCAATAACGTGCACTGATAACGTGATAACACGGAGCTTGGAGTTAGCAGGTTCCTGAATTTGTGATGTGTGGATTTAGACGGTTTTTCAACCATCGATTATTCTGTGAAAACTTCACAGTTGGGTCTAAGATTTCAATGGGATATCCACTTCACTCCCCAGCATCCGAAACACTCAAAATCGATAATTTGGTACTTAGCCGGTTTTGCAGTTAATGAGACGCCTTTCAGCCAACCATCTTGAATGAACAAACACACAAAAAATTGATAAAAAAGAGAAAGAAAAAACTATACAAAACAAAGAAGGATAACCCAAAAAAATAATAATAATAAAAAATAATAAAAATAAAAAAACTTGAAAAACAACATAAACAACTTTTAACTAAAAAACTTATGAACTAGATAGAAAAAAAAAAAAGACAAACCTTTTCGCGGATGCGGTACTTAAAAATAAGAGAGAAAAGCATGAACCGTGGAAATGCTAATGGATCTAAGTGCCAGGAACGCGTATGTGAGACAAACAACAAAAATGGGAATACGTGCGGTTATCTTCAGCGCAGCACGTTGGAACGCGTGAAAGAGATAGCCCCACCCTTTGTTGACATCATGTGTTACAAAATCTCTACCTAAAGAGTAATACAGAGTCGGAATGAAAATAAAAAGCATCTACACGATTTGAACAGATCCAAGTCCACAGGTAGTGTGCAACAGATCTAAGTGCCATTCCGGATTCTTTATTAGTTTGACAGCCGAAACAAAAGGAAAAAAATTGAAAAAAAAAATAAAATTACACTTTTGAAAATGAAAACAGATGGGGAACCGAACAATGAAATGAACTCCTCGGGAAACAAACAGTAGTCACTCGCAAACAAAAACATAGGGAAAATGGCAAACGATAAACATTACGCAGAAGTGAGAAGTTCGTCGAAGAAAGACAGCTTGTGAGGTGTCAGGAAATCGAGCATGGCAGCAAGGTCTGCCCGTTTAGCATCTGGGAGTGGGTGACGCGTCAAGGTGGTAGTGAGATGAGCGGAACGCAAATCCGTCACCGTGACTCCGCGTTTTAAAATCCGCGTTCACTGGAACGGTTCTTCAGTAGTGATGTCGATCATTACAAAAACCATGATCAATCATGATCAATCGATCATCATTTTCCAGTAAGATCGATCATGGTCGATTACATTGGAAAATGATCAATCGTTCTGATGATCGATCGCAAACTACAATGTCAAGTACTCAAAGGCATACAACAGACAGATATTCATTTCCATCACAAAAATATGTGTTTTTCTTATGAGAGTCAGAGTAACCATCATCGTTCGCTTATCAGTTGGGTTTAGTTTCGGCGTTGTTGTTGTTTGCACAGTCCGAATATTATCAACGCCAATGGACTCTCCTCTCCACTGTGTTGGCTACAAAATATGAAAATATTTAGCAAAAACAGAAAATACCTAAAAACATTCTCTATTAGGTCCTTTTCTAAGTCAACTTTTAAAAAACGCATTCATTTCTGTGATCAGAGAAGTCGTTAATAGAAAGGAACTTATCTACCAACGGTCTCTTTTCTTATTCTGCATGATTAATCAATCAACCATGTCATAATGAGATGATCGATCATAATGACCACCCTGAGCTCGATAATTGAAAAAGATCGAGTCTTATCGAGATGATCGTGATCGATCATTTTTGATCGAGTAAATGATCGACATCACTATTCTTCAGTCTTGAATGACTTTTTCCACGAAACCGACGTCAAATCAGAGTCCTCTATCCGAAGCCACGCTACCTGCAAAATCTTCAGTTTGGAGATATTCAAGTACGCGTCAGCTGCAGCACAGAAATCGAAAAATCCTTTGGTGCCAACATCCAATACACGGAAGGGCTTCGACGGTCGTGCGGTACGGATAACGTTCATCACATCAGCAGGAATTTTGTATCGTACCTTTCTAGCTCTCGATTCAATGACGGCAAAGTCGCGGTCTGCTTGTGAGAACGTATGCCCTGTGAATAGGAATTTGTGATCGACGCGAGTAAATCGACCAGAGATAATGAGAAAAATGTGGAGAAAGAGAACCATTCTGTTTTTTAACTGGCTGGCACAGTTATCACTCCATATTATTAGCTGCGGCTTGCTGGTATCGAGGAGACCGCTGTTAAAAGCCTGCAGTAAACATGTTGCGATTTCGTTCCCACCTCTTCCACCCTGACATTCGTGCCATACGCACATTATACCATCTCCTGTATCTGCGATGTCGATGCCAAAATTATAACACGACAATTGTCTACTGTAATACATTTTGCTGTGCGTCAATTTTGGCAGAGGGAACACTTTCTGGAGATCCATAGTGATAGTACACGCTTGGCTACCAGGTAAGGTGCTGGCCGCAACATCGTTTTTATTCTCCGCCATTGTGAGTTCCACTGTGTCATGGTGTTCACGCAGAGCACGTGCTGCAGCGTCTCCTTCAGGTTTTCGCGGACTGTGCTGTTTTGCATTCAGTAAATCACATGTTTGGCATGTATCCACGCGCGGACGGCAAAATTTCAAGTTTGGGAAGTCTTTGTGGAAGACAGGGTAGTAGTATTTGCGAGATATTATTTCCAAATCCGGGTGTAGCTCTTGGAATGCAATGTACATCCGATTCACATTCAGATCCGAACTCAAATACTGCTTTTCTTCATTCTCTCGGGTGCAATAGTAGTGACTAACGTCGCGCGGAAAACTGTTGATATGGTGGCGGACAAGCACCCGATCGCTGTGTGTGTATTTATACCCTGAGTGCCTTCCCTGAGCATTGTGGAACACCAAGTCGCCAGCTGGTTTACGTTTCACAACTGTTGATATCTTCCTCGGACTAATGACAAACGTGTCCATGAACGTACGTTTACAAACCTGCACAAACGTTCCTCTGCCGTCTGGCAACGTATACGACAGCGTTTGTTGCCTTCTGCTTTCTGCCTCAGTCTGGTACTGGCCATGTCGACGTCGTTGTATTGGCAGCAAATTAATCAGTCCCAGCAAGTACGTGCGTTGTTCATTCTCAGTGAGTTTATGGTAGGCATCAAACAAGGTAGACTTCATGTGCGCGACTTTCGCACATTGATAACGACATTTACACATCACCTATGGACAGAGATTTTGATCACCTACGGAAACTTACGTTGAATCAATTAGTACCATTCCAGTACTCACCACATTATACGGGCGTTCTTTTGCAGGTTTTACAACTGATTCTCGATTCTTTCTTTTCTGCGTGCGATATTCCTGCCCTTGAACACGTTGCTTTCGCTGTTGTAGGCGCTCCGCTCTTGATATCTTTTCGGTTCGAAATACACTATTCAATCCTATAGAAACTGCACAAGAACCATCACGAGTATCCATGTTCGCTTCAGCTATCGGAAACATACAGCCACTTCGTGATAATGCGCATCTGGTGATAAACCAGCATCACAGCTCGGTTTCTGCGATCCGGCACTTAGATCCTTTTGCTTGCACATTCCTCTGGACTTGCATCACGCGCTATGTTTGGGTGGGAATTTTCTATTGACTTTGTTGTTTCTGTGACTTCGCACGTAACACATCGGATGTGCACGGAAATTCGCGACATCTATACCACGTTAACTCAATTTCACCGAAAATGGCACTTAGATCCATTAGCATTTCCACGGTTCACATACAAAAATAATCTGAGAACACAATCTCCGCCGGGGCGGGACTTCACTAAAAAAAAAACTTTCCGCTAATGCAGTATTTAAAAATAAATAACAAGAACATTTAACATAGGCTGCTACTGGTCTCTGCCGGGGCGGAACTTAAAAAAAAATAAATGAACACATAAAAAAATCTTCTTTCCGCTGACGCGGTGATGGACGCGGTGGCGGTGATGCTTTAGCTTTCGTGCACCTCCGTCTCGGTGCACAGAAACTGCACTTTTGCAGTCGTGCCAGGCGGTCGAATTGACGCCAGTTGCGGTTCCGGCTCGCGGTGAAAACTATACGCCCTTTCAAAGTCCGTGCCCAGGACGATGCGCGGGTCGTTCGTGGGCCATCGTTTGGCCACCACTGCGGTGATGGGAGTGCGTGCCCCGGCTATAACGGGTTCTACCCGCGCCTCCTGGTTATAGACGACCCGCTTCGTCATCCTCCAGAAGACGTGCAAGGGGGCGGGCTTCGCCGGGCGGACTCGCAGTCCCTCGGCCACATCCGGGGACACAACTGACTGCGGCAGTCGGAAATCGTACGTGGCGGTGAACAGACGGTTGCCTATAGCAACGCTGAAGGTAGGGGCTTCCGGGCCTTCCCTGACCGGTTGTCCCGATAGTCCTCTAACTTCTCTTTTAGGCCTTTCACGGGATGTTGGCCTTTCTCGGGACGTTGGCCTTTAAGCTCCGCCATCTCTTGCTGCAATTGAATTACCACCTTCGCTAAATATTCCACGCGCGCGAGAATTTGGGTGCGAGTGGGGAGAGCATGGCTCGATTCTGTCGCCAACGCGGTAGCGGCAGTGGCCGTGGTCGTGGTTGCGGTAGTCCCTACTGTCGCGGTAGTGGTAACGGTAGTTATAGCCGCTGCAATGACCAACGTCTCGACTGACGTTGCGGTAGCGGTGGTAGTGGTTACGGCTGCTGTAGTCGCCGTAGTCGTGGTTGTCGTGGCCAATGGAGCGGGGGAGGACCAATCTGATCCAGCCGTCAGCGGCCTCTCAGCAAAGCTCACGTGCTTCGGCAGTGGGTTGTCGGTTGGTGCCGGCATCCTCAGTATAGCTGTTTGCGAGGGGGCACGCGGTCGCACTATCGGCGCTAGGCCTGGTGGCGGTCGGGGCGGTCGAATCATTACTTCTGTCGCTTGCGTCTGGCCCGGGCATGCGGCCAACCGCGTCGGGTGAAATTGCTCCAGCTCGATCGCAATCGTAGTCGGCGCCGGGTCCGCGAACTGCTTGGGCCAGAACGACCCATCCGGCAGTTCAACTGACTGGTGAAGGGCAGCAGGCGGTGGAGGTGTCCCGATGAGCAAGGGGCGTATCGCATTGATTCCATATCCATCTTCGGCTGCCGACATTACACATAAGGCGTTATAATTAGACATACATATTTGCATAATTACATCTAACTTATAGTAACAAAGTGAGGTGGAGGGTCGGGGGAGAAGGAAAGGAGTTATCAGATAGAAACAAGGGGAAGATTTATTATGGACCAGGCGAAAGCGGTTTAGAGGTGTGTAGATTTCGGGCGGTGCGCGGTTCCGTCAGTCTGAATAGATTGCGGACGTTCTGGACCTCCTCTGCAGAGTCATCTTCCGCTGTTTTGCATTCAGTAAATCACATTTTTTGGCATGTATCCACGCGCGGACGGCAAAATTTAAAGGGTTTGGGAAGTCTTTGGGGAAAGACAGGGTATTTGTATTTGCGAGATATTTTTTTCCCAAAAACCCGGGGGGTGTACCCTTTTGGGAAATAAATGTAATCCGATTCACTTTTCGATCCGAACTCAAATATGCTTTTCTTCTTTTCTCTCGGGTGCAATAGTAGGGGAAAACCGTCGCGCGGGAAAACTGTTGATATGGTGGCGGACAAGCACCCGATCGTTTGTGTGTGTATTTAAAACCCTGAGTCCCTTTCCCCTGAGCATTGGGGAAAAACACCAAGTCGCCAGCGGGTTTTTACTTTTCCCACAATGTTATATTTTCCCTTTGGGAAACTAATGCAAACTTTGTCCATGAACGTACGTTTAAAAACCCGCAAAAAACGTTCCTTTTGCCGTTGGAACGTATACGACGCGTTTGTTGCCTTCTGCTTTCTGCCCAGCCCTGGTACGGGCCCAAATGTCGACGTCGTTGTATTGGCAGCAAATTAATAAAGCCCCAGAAAGTACGTGCGTTGTTCATTTCATTTGGTTTATGGTGGGCCCATAAAACAAGGTAGACTTAAATTGTGCGCGACTTTCGCACTTTGATAACGCATTTACCATCACCTATGGACAGAGATTTTGATCCCCTACGGAAATTTTTTTTTTTTTTTTTACGTTGAATCAATTAGTACCTTTTCCAGAAACCCACCAAAATTATACGGGCTTTTCTTTTGAGGTTTTAAAACCCTGTTTTTCTCGATTCTTTTTTTTCTGCGTGGCGTATTCCTGCCCTTGAACACTTTGGGGGCCTTTCGCTTTTTGTAGGCGCTCCGCTTTTGGGATATCTTTTCGGTTCAAAAATTACACTATTCAATCCTATAGAAACTGCACAAGAACCACCCACGAGTTCCATGTTGGGTTTCCCCAGCTATGGGAAAAAACATACACCCATTTTCGTGAAAATGCCGCATCTGGTGATAAACCAGCATCCAGCTCGGTTTCTGCGATCCGGCCCCTTAGATCCTTTTGCTTGCACATTCCTCTGGATTGCATCACGCGTATGTTTGGGTGGGGAATTTTTATTGACTTTGTTGTTTCTGTGATTCGCACGAAAAACACATGGGGATGTGAAACCGGAATTCCCCGACATCTATCCCACTTTTTAACTAAATTTTCACCGAAAATGGCATTTTAGACCCTTTTAGCATTTCCACGGTTCACATACAAAAATAATCTGAGAAAAAATCTCCCCCGGGGGGCGGGACTTCCAAAAAAAAAATTTTCCCGCAAATTTGCGTTTTTAAAAAAATAAATAACAAGAACATTTAACATGGGCTACTGGTCTCTGCCGGGGGGGAAATTTAAAAAAAAATAAATGAACAAAAAAAAAATCTTCTTTCCGCTGACCCCGGTGATGGACGGGTGGCGGTAAAGCTTTAGCTTTGTCCCCCCCCCACCTCCTTTTTCGGTGCACAAAAACCCCTCCCACTTTTGAAAGTCGTGAGGGGGTTCGAATTGCCCGCCTTTTTGGGGTTTCCCGGCTCCCCGGTAAAAACTATACCCCCTTTCAAAGCCCGTCCCCAGGACGATGCGGGGTCGTTCGTGGGCCATCGTTTGGCCCCCAAAGGGCGGTGATGGGAGGCTTTTCCCCCGGTATAAGGGGTTCTACCCGCGCCTTTTGGTTATAGACGACCCCTTCGTCATCCTAAAGACGTGCAAGGGGGGGCTTCGCCGGGGGGACTCGCATCCCCCCGGCCCCCAAACCGGGGGGCCCAACTGATGCGGCAGTCGGAAATTCGTGGGGGTGAACAGCGGTTGCCCATGCGAGCTGAAGGGGAGGGGGGTTCGGGCCTTCCTGCCGGTTGTCCCGATAGTCCTTAACTTCTCTTTTTTTGGCCTTTCAGGGTGTTGGCCTTTCTCGGGAGTTGGCTTTAAACTCCGCCTCTCTTGCTGCAAATTTAATTACCACTTCGCTAAAAAATTCCACGCGCGCGGAATTTGGGGGGAGTGGGGGGAAGCATGGCTCGATTTTTTCGCCAACGCGGAGGGCCGGCAGGGCCGTGGTCGTGGTTGGGTAGTCCCTACTGTCGCGGTAGTGGTAACGGGAGTTAAACGCTGCAATGACCAAAAAGTCCGACTGACGTTGCGGAGCGGGGGTAGTGGTACGGCTGCTGTGTCGCCGTATCGTGGTTGTCGTGGCCAATGGGGCGGGGGGGGGGGGACCAATCTGATCCGCCGTCGCGGGGGTTTTAGCAGCTCAGTGCTTGGGAGTTTGGGTTGCGGTTTGGGGCCGGCATCCTAGTATAGCGTTTGCGAGGGGGAGCGGTGCACTATCGGGGCTAGGCCTGGTGGCGGTGGGGCGGGCGTATATTACTTCGTCGCTTTTGGTCTGGCGGGGGGGTTTGGGCCCAAACCCCGTCGGGGAAATTGCTCCAGTCGTCGCAATGTAGTCGGCGCCGGGTCCGCGAAATGCTTGGGGGCCCGAAGACCCCTCCGGCAGTTTCAATGATGGTAAGGGGAGCAGGCGGTTGGGGTGCCGTAGCAAGGGGCTATCGATTGATTCCATATCCATCTTTGGTGCCCACATTACACATAAGGGTTATAATTAGACATACATATTTGCATAAATTTCATCTAACTTATAGTAAAAAAGTGAGGGGGAGGGTCGGGGGGGGAAAAAGGGGGTTATCAGAAGAAACAAAGGGGGAAAATTTTTTAGGACCAGGCGAAAGCGGTTAGAGGTTTGTAATTTCGGGCGGGTGCGCGGTTCCCTCAGTTGAATAGATTGCGACGTTCTGGACCCCCCTTGCAGAGTCATCTTCCCCTGTCGACGTCCGTTGTATTGCAGCAAATTAATCATCCCAGCAAGACGTGCTTGTTCATTCTCAGTGATTTATGGTAGGCTCAACAAGGTAAACTTCAGTCCGATTTTCCACATGAAACCATTCACATCACCTATACAGATTTGATCACTACGAAACTACGTTGAATCAATATACATCCAGTACTCACCACATTATACGGGCGTTCTTTTGCAGGTTTTTACAACTGTTTTCTCGATTCTTTCTTTTCTGCGTGCGATATTCCTGCCCTTGAACACGTTGCTTTCGCTGTTGTAGGCGCTCCGCTCTTGATATCTTTTCGGTTCGAAATAAAACAATTCAATCCTAAAAGAAACTGCACAAGAACCATCACGAGTATCCATGTTCGCTTCAGCTATGGGAAACATACAGCCACTTCGTGATAATGCGCATCTGTGATAAACCAGCATCACACTGGGTTTCTGCGATCCGGCGCTTAGATCCTTTTGCTTGCACATTCCTCTGGACTTGCATCACGCGCTATGTTTGGGTGGGAATTTTCTATTGACTTTGTTGTTTCTGTGACTTCGCACGTAACACACCGGATGTGCACGGAAACCCGCGACATCTATACCACGTAACTCAATTTCACCCGAAAATGGCACTTAGATCCATTAGCTTTTCCCACGGTTCACATAAAAAAAATAATCTGAGAACACAATCTCCGCCGGGGCGGGACTTCATACTGCTAATTAAACTAAAAAAAAAAAACTTTCCGCCAATGCAGTATTTAAAAATAAATAACAAGAACATTTAACATAGGCTGCTACTGGTCTCTGCCGGGGCGGAACTTAAAAAAAAATAAATGAACACATAAAAAAATCTTCTTTCCGCTGACGCGGTGATGGACGCGGTGACGGGCGCGGTGGCGGTGATGCTTTAGCTTTCGTGCACCTCCGTCTCGGTGCACAGAAACTGCACTTTTGCAGTCGTGCCAGGCGGTCGAATTGACGCCAGTTGCGGTTCCGGCTCGCGGTGAAAACTATACGCCCTTTCAAAGTCCGTGCCCAGGACGATGCGCGGGTCGTTCGTGGGCCATCGTTTGGCCACCACTGCGGTGATGGGAGTGCGTGCCCCGCTATAAACGGGTTCTACCCGCGCCTCCTGGTTATAGACGACCCGCTTCGTCATCCTCCAGAAGACGTGCAAGGGGGCGGGCTTCGCCGGGCGGACTCGCAGTCCCTCGGCCACATCCGGGGACACAACTGACTGCGGCAGTCGGAAATCGTACGTGGCGGTGAACAGGACGTTGCCTATAGCAACGCTGAAGGTAGGGGCTTCCGGGCCTTCCCTGACCGGTTGTCCCGATAGTCCTCTAACTTCTCTTTTAGGCCTTTCACGGGATGTTGCCTTTCTCGGACGTTTGGCCTTTAAGCTCCGCCATCTCTTGCTGCAATTGAATTACCACCTTCGCTAAATATTCCACGCGCGCGAGAATTTGGGTGCGAGTGGGGAGAGCATGGCTCGATTCTGTCGCCAACGCGGTAGCGGCAGTGGCCGTGGTCGTGGTTGCGGTAGTCCCTACTGTCGCGGTAGTGGTAACGGTAGTTATAGCCGCTGCAATGACCAACGTCTCGACTGACGTTGCGGTAGCGGTGGTAGTGGTTACGGCTGCTGTAGTCGCCGTAGTCGTGGTTGTCGTGGCCAATGGAGCGGGGGAGGACCAATCTGATCCAGCCGTCAGCGGCCTCTCAGCAAAGCTCACGTGCTTCGGCAGTGGGGTGTCGGTTGGTGCCGGCATCCTCAGTATAGCTGTTTGCGAGGGGGCACGCGGTCGCACTATCGGCGCTAGGCCTGGTGGCGGTCGAATCATTACTTCTGTCGCTTGCGTCTGGCCCGGGCATGCGGCCAACCGCGTCGGGTGAAATTGCTCCAGCTCGATCGCAATCGTAGTCGGCGCCGGGTCCGCGAACTGCTTGGGCCAGAACGACCCATCCGGCAGTTCAACTGACTGGTGAAGGGCAGCAGGCGGTGGAGGTGTCCCGATGAGCAAGGGGCGTATCGCATTGATTCCATATCCATCTTCGGCTGCCGACATTACACATAAGGCGTTATAATTAGACATACATATTTGCATAATTACATCTAACTTATGGTAACAAAGTGAGGTGGAGGGTCGGGGGAGAAGGAAAGGAGTTATCAGATAGAAACAAGGGGAAGATTTATTATGGACCAGGCGAAAGCGGTTTAGAGGTGTGTAGATTTCGGGCGGTGCGCGGTTCCGTCAGTCTGAATAGATTGCGGACGTTCTGGACCTCCTCTGCAGAGTCATCTTCCGTCGTTCGCAGTACCACCATGTTCGCGGTAATAATCTTTTTTACGCGGTATGGCCCGCGGGCGGTTTCACAGAGCTTGGCCATGACATGCTTTTGTTTGCTCGAGATGGGGTGTGTTTTTACGAACACTAGGTCCCCTACTCGAACAAAATTGCGGTGAATCGGCGGATTTTTTTGCATTCGCTGTGCCTTAACCTGATGAAGTCGCTTCTGGACTTGGCGGTTCGTTTGTATCAGGTCCACTGGCGGTGGTTTTCGCAGGCGGGATGACAGAGGATCGGTGGGTGCTCGCCCCTTGACTAACACGACTGGCACGGTCTGTGTAGTGCGGTGTTCGGTCTCATTGATCGATGCTTCTACATCCCGGATTAGGTCGACCCATTTGCCTTGCTTATTTCCACGCAAATGGGCGCGGAAACGATCACTTAATACTCGCATTACTCGTTCTCGAAGTGCATGAAGCAGACTCAAAAGAATTTGAGAAACACCAAAGTTCAGCAGGGAAGACGATAAACGTTTTGCACTTCATATGCGGGGTCTTCATCATGAAAACCATATTCAACTGAAAAAAGTCTTCAAATGTGATGCAGTTAGGCATTTATCGATTTTTTTTCTTTATTATTTCTGTTGAATAGGCCAAATAATGGAAGGATGAAGGCTGGTTGATGTGCCGCTAAGGAAATTCTGATAATTTTGTCAATTCTGGCAGATGATTGGGTGGGAAGTATTCCCTTCTTCTCCCTGGTCTCTATGCCCTCATAAACCACAGTTACCCTGAAAAGGAAGCTTCTCACAACTTTGACCTTTATAAAGAGAATTTTCATTTATTAAAAACTTAAATATATACATTATAGTCGCCCGAGGGCATTCATCTTAAGAGTAACTTTATGTATTCTCGCTATCACTCTGCGAGCCTTTCGGTAGCGACGGCGACTTGAACTTCCCCGTGAAGAGGTCTTACTCCTGTCTGCTGAAGTTGGCTCCGTCGAAGGTTCCTCCTTCGCTGTCAAAAATTCAATCGTTTTCACTGGCCGATGGGATTCGAGGTCAGTTTCCCTTTTCCACTCCTCGTGCATGAAACCAATGCAGGTGAAGGGAAGTTTCTCTCGAACCACTACTGGTTCACGGTCCAGGAATAGTTCTCTGTAGCCAGCAAAGAATAGAATGTTTTCTCCCACTTCATCAGAGTCCTTCTGTAAAAGTAAGTTGCAGATCCGAGCTAGACTCAGTCTCAGAGCAGAATGGGCTTTTTATTATCTCATGTTCTCCTGAACGCAAGTTGCTACTGTCACATGCTTCATCCGCCATTTGGAGTAAAAGGTAATCACCAATAAGCTCATGACCATAGGTCTGGAGGTTTGGTATCTCTTCTCGGAGTTTTCTTCTTTGTAGGATCACAAACCCTTTTTCTTGAGGCTGCTGTGGTGGTCTAGTTATTTCTGTATCCCTCATAGGACCACGCTCTATGGGGATACTGTCTCGTTTTCCTGCTGTGATGGCTGGTTCCGAGATGGTTGCCCTTGAGGAGTGGACGTTGTTACTGCCTTCGATTTTTCTGCCAATTTTTTCTATTCTGGTAATTCCTAGGTTGACCTTTGGGTTGGTCTGTTTTTTCAGTTAACGAGGCTACTGGAGGTTCGATATTTCTTTGATTATAAGATGGTCTTTGCGAAATATTTCTTTGGGTATGTTGGTGTTTGGATTGGCTGTCGATGAGATTTACATTTACTGCTTGGTCATTCGATTTCTTCGGTGTATAGTGTGATTTTCCGGGGCCTGTAGTTTCAGATTGACGAACTACTCTCATAAGATATAACAACCAATAATAAGACTTTATTAACATTGCCATTCAATGAATAGGCAACTTATCCAAGTGTGATAAGAAATAGTATACCCAAGAAAGCAAGTTAAAACGGAAAAGGGAAAAACAAAATTACACTGTCGGGAGCATAATAATTTACTTCAATTCAGTAATCATTTGATACAGTGCTATCTTCCATTTTTAACGAATAATAAACGTGCAGTAACTTTTTGGAATCAGATCGAAATTCGGCGAAAATCCGGACTTTGGGAAAAGTTGAAGAAAAAATAGATCAAATTTCCTCACAGGGCAAGATTAAAACAGGTCGGAAGTACAACCATAGTTCAGCAGATGCTATAAAGCTAAGAGATGCCATAACTGATTACTTTCAAAATGAAAACGGATTCGTTCCCTGGCAGGATCAGTATCTCAAATGAATCAATTCAGTTTGAAAATTATTGTTGATGTCGAAGATTCGGCTGAGAAGAAGTATTATTTAGTTACGAGTGTTTGAATCATCATGTAGGAAAATACAGAATACACAACGTTATCGTTTAAGTTATTTATTCAATACATATAGTTATCGTGTAAATTATTTATTCAACACCTAAGTACATGTAGTTATCGTGTAAGTTATTTATTCAATACGGATATGTATTCCCTTCCACGAATAAAGTACTTACTTACCAGCTGGGTATTGTGAATGAAGTGTATTAGTATAATTTTTTGACTGCGAACTGAGATTATGAAGAAAAACTCGATGAACGTTGAATAATCCGTCATGAAAACCAGAGATTTACTTAAAAAAATGATAACACAGAAAAGAGCCTACAAAGCGGGACTGAAAATGAAAAAATGATCCAATACGAAATTTTAATCAACAATAGGTAATCCCAACACTTTGTTCAAGAGTAGAGATGTTATCGATGTTCGTTGACAAGGAACTTAAAATTCCCTTTCCCGAATGAACGAACAGTTCTCAATATTTTTCACCAGATTCCCTATGTAAATATTACACTGCAATTACTGTTACTCTTATTTGGTGATCAATGTCTAGTCATATCTACCATCAATTTGCATTTGCTGCCCAATTCGATTCCAAATTTCATTTCGTACTGTCATTTTAACAGCTTTGTACACTGGATCGCACATTTTCCATAGTGCAGGCTCATTCTGCACTGCCACTATGATAGCTTCTTTTTGCCGGTCTGTCATATTATTTTGATCCAACAACCAACGAAATATTTATACTTATCACAAAATCACGATCGAAAACGCAGCGTTAATGCAACAGCATCAAATCAATTTGATGCGAACGCAAGGCTACACAGCAAGTCAGTTTTAATTGGCTCTTCCCGGCACGTGACCTTTGCTGCACGCACAGCTACATTTGCGTGCAGCATATGTAGCCGAGCCCTTAGCAACAGTAAATAGTGAAATGCACGTTCAGTAATACGCGACTGTATAATATTAATAAACGACAAGTAAAATTTTTTTGTCACAACTATTAAAACCGACTACATCCATAGTGAACAAGGTACGAGTTAAAGTCATATGGATCATACGAAATCAGAGCAAGGCAAGAAAGAAATCAGAAGAGCGGACTTTACAGCAAATTTTGCAATCACGATGGCTGTCCTAGTTAAGCTCCTGAAATGGACGGGACCATGAAGGAGCAGGTCAAGCAACCAAGAGCTTCTCTGCTATTTCACGCAAAGGTAGCCTACCCCAGGGAAGAGTTATGGTGGTGGACGAAGCTCCTGGTAACAGAGAGGGGAGGTGGTGGACTTGAAGTGAGGGGAAGTTTTGGAGGGATGAAGAAAGAGAATCTGAAAATGTTTTCACGTTTTAGTAAGTTGAGTCTATACAGTTAAAGAT
The DNA here is from genome assembly GCA_031841125.1 of Acanthococcus lagerstroemiae. Taxonomy (NCBI): domain Eukaryota; kingdom Metazoa; phylum Arthropoda; class Insecta; order Hemiptera; family Eriococcidae; genus Acanthococcus; species Acanthococcus lagerstroemiae. Next base: position 65,326,380 of record CM063106.1, read on the forward strand.
AAAACCTTCCACTTGAAAAACGAATCAGTCAATCAATCAAATTCTTTATTAGGTATAATTTTAGTACACAGTTTATTATAATCTGTATGCCGATGCGCCAACGGCGTGTATGGCAAAATCTAATAATACTTATGACTATAAGTACAACTTAATTATGGTCATTACCTGTTAGCCCCAACGCATGCACCCATCTATTTTACCTTGAGAGGAGTTCATTTACCTATTTATGTATATATTTTTTCTATTTTATTCCTCTCTCATTTCTAAATACTCGCGCCATGATCGCTTTATTGGCCCCACAGTTGCATCAGGAGCAGCCCCCTGCAGCGCAGTTGACGATATGTTTACTATTATTTCCGGCAACTTATACCCGATTTGGTTTCTACTTGTTGATTTGAACCATCGTTTTTGTTCAATGCTCAATAATCCTCCAACCCGGGTTGATGAGTTTTCATTATCAACTGAGCAAACAGGACAAACGTGACAAAAGACTGTTTGGTAGGCCTGTTTTTTTTTTTTTTTTTTTTTTTTTTTTTTGTTGTTCTTAGTTTGACTGTACGATACAGTTTTTTCTGTGTTATAAATTTTTCATTTGGAAGAATTCGTCTCGGAATTGAAACGAGCCTGTTTTATCGTGCGCTATAGGCATATTACGATCGTCATAGACGTTCAGCATGGACCTTAACTGAAGAAGGGCCCTACGAGCTTGCAGCCAAGCTGTCACGTCTCGAGCTCGACTCTTCTTGCGGGCCGAACGTCCAATCTGGATACATAAACTCTTAACTTCCAGTGTCACATACAATTTACGCCTACGGGGAGTGGGTACATACAAATCTTGTGAAGGCACCAGAACTCGACAATGAATATCATCATTCACAGCCTGCGAAATTAGACGAATGACCGACAGTGTTTCAGAAACCGACATCGAATGGATTTTGTGAATTTGTTTACATATTGCTGCCCGATCAGGACAAGTGCAAGTGTACAGGCAGTGGCATAGGTTTACGCAACCGGCCTCAGAGCACTTCATATTGCAGTGATCGGGTATGCAACATGCGGTGTAGTATTTAGTAACAGTGTAAAATGACATTTGAGAGACCGACCGTACTCTCCAGACATCATCACACAGTTTTGTAATGTTATTGTCCCCAATCTGCATACCCCGCAGGTGTCTCATACGGTCGCTGAGCGAATCTTCGATAGTCGGTTCGTTCATTCTGACTTTGCGGTCATATTCGTTAGCCATTTGACGTTCTATGAGCTTCAGAACTTTTATTAGCGCTTCTAGACGTCTGTTATGTTCCCGTTTGAAGTATTCCGTTTTCAGTTTGTTATGGAAGGACTCCACGTACATGTTTGTATCAGTGCCATAATGCCATGTATTTCGGTGACACATCGCCCATTTTTGTACTCGATTCTGATAATCTCGAATGTAATAATCCACAAATTTTTTTGCCCCACCACCCATTTCTGTGTATCTGTCCACAAATACGGCCTCCAGCTCCTTAAATTTAGTCCCATCCTGTTCCAATAAGAGAATCGTGATATCCTTTTCGATTCTACCCCTTAAATCCAAATTTTTTACTTTCTGAGCGAGCTGTTTTCTCCATGTTCAAAGAATATGCCACTTGCACAGATAATGGTTCGTTTTGTCACCAAAAATGTTTCTTATGGCATTGTATAAAGCCGGATCGTCATTGGTCATATAGTTGTGTATACATAGGCCAGGGTACTTGGTTTTAAAATTGGAGACCAGACAAGTTAAGGTGTCTTTGTTCGCATGGTTGGTAGTGAAATGGGCCACTGATAACCCTTCCCAAACTTATCAACTACAACGAAGTTGATCAATTGGAAACCATACTGGTTTGTCGAGTAGGTTGCATCCACACAAAGCATTCATTGCCCAGCCGTATTCATTATCTCCTTCTGATCTAAATTTTCAAAACCAAAAGCAAAAAGTTCTTCGGCATTTGGTAATGAATCTAAATTTTTGTTGCCAATTTCGACATTGCCGGATTGCTGTTTGTATACCAACATGCTCTCCTTCATATCGCCATGGGCAAGCATACGTGCTGCCATTTCGTCTTTCGGATGTAGCCAATTCAGTTTATTGTATCTATACTTCATTGTATTGATCTGCCGGGAGGTAATGTACTGTGTTACTTTAGGTTTTTCAGTCAGAGTCAGTGTTTCCTTTGTTTCAGTTTTTTGTCCTTCAGTCTGTTCTCCATGTAAAAGTACAGTCAATTAAATCTTCTTAAAGCACGTCCCTGATACTATGTGTGCCCACTCCTCGCGCGATCTCATTAGTAATATATGAAATCGCGCTACTCGGCAGTCTATGCCGCTTAGTATTAGAGAAAGACAGTTCGTAGGAATGCACATTATGATACCTCACAAGTACTTTACTCTCTTCTCAATCGTCAAATACATCCTGGCAGGACAGTTTGCTCGCGGTATCATGTTGGCATGCATGATACCAGTATGTTATGCCATGCTTTGTAGTTCTCTTAGAGCACTTAACAGCGTACATGTACGAGTCAATTTGTTCGTTGCTTTTCCACTCTTCATATTTTTCTAAATTAGGAAACTTGTATACAAGGATTTCTTCTTTTACTTTGTGGAACTCCTGAAAATGCTTTATCATATTTGCATACGTGCGAAATACTTCCCTATTTGTGGACGAAGTATTACAAATACTGCAGATGTACCGGGTAGGCGTTAACACTTACTATTTGACACAGTTCGTTTTCAATAGGCACTTGGTTTTGTTCCTGAAGATTTGTACCGGATGAAGGTAATTGAGATTCTGCTGGTAAGCACCTCTTTTTATGATCAGAGAACTGTTGTTCATGTATGTAAGTGTCCTTTCCTAATTTTGTTCCACCTGGAAGTTCAACACATGGCGCACACTTTTTTTATGGTCAGAAAAACGCTGTTTATTAGCGTATGTGCACTTGCACGTTTCACACAAATGTGGATAAACAACAGTTCTCTTATTCGTTGGCCCTGAACCTGATGTGCTCTGTAAAGCAACGCAAGTCTTCCTGTGTCTGCTTAGGGCAGACGCGGATGACAAGTTCTTGTTGCACCCTTGACATTGATGCAATTTGATTTCCCCGCTAACAGCGTCATGGGCAGCAGTTCTATTGCCGCCACCACAAAGAAGGCCACTATCCCAACAAGAGCCTAACTTGTTCCCTTGAAAACCGTCGTCAGCACAATTGCTTTCTCCGCAACCAAGAAGAGGGCCAACAACCCAGCGGGACAACAACTTTCTTTGTCTGTGTGCGTCAATAAAGGTCTTGCCTCTGCCACCAGTAACCAGGCGCGCCTTGCAATCATTAGCCATGTTACTATGCTCAATTTTGTTTGCCAACAGTAATTCCTCCTTAGTGGTATCCAATCCCACCAGCAGAGAAAACCTGTTCTGCAGGCGCAACAAAGGAACATATAAAATTGTATTTGTATGTACCCGCTTGGCCTTACCAATATATGATCTATCTTGGACCTGTTTTTAGTTTTCGTCAATCTACTAATTATGTTGACAGACTCACCATTATATATCCGTAAATTTATACGCACCGTGTTGTAAAAATACATGGTAGGTAGAAATATTGGTTGTGAAAAATTTTCACAGTGAGTTCCCGCTAGTACTGTAGCATATGTTTTTCTACTTATACTTATGCTGCTATTGCTGGTGCTGTTGCTGGTTCTGGTACTTATTATTTGAGGTGGAGTTTGCAGCATTACAGTCCCACTGTAAGTGCCACTGTGCCACACCTGCTGGACTCAGATGAAGCCCATCAGCTGGAAGCAAATTTAGACGTGGTCTATGCCTCGCCCAGAAGTTACTATTGGTCAAAACCAAAACACCATCGAATCTGTAACAAGCAATACATTATAAAAGATCTGCATGCAATAACTCATGTAAGCAAAGGTAGTAATATTACATTCTTTACTTATCCCTACTATTTACGGAGAAGACAATAATTCCTGTCCTGCAGACCCTATAACAGGTATGTCATGGTGAGGTCCCCTCTTTTGTCTGCCTAGATGAATGATCGAGTTATGACGAGACAAACATGTTGGTACCCCCCCCCCCCCTCATTCGAGTATATTTGTTCGTGAAAGAAAGTAGGTGATTATTTCAAAGGATCACAAAATATATCTAAAAGGAGAATTACAAACAGATCACTGCTTATCAACAAAAACTTTTTTATCACTGCCTGCACTGTTACATCACTAGAGCGGTGTAGCCAATCAATTATTTTACTATATAACGTAAATGGTGTTGAACCCAAGGGAAGATCACCCAGGGGCCATGATGGCTTCTTATTTCCGTATTTGTTTCAGACGTGACAGTAAGGCAAATTTGTTTTCTTAATTATTATGCGGTGCTCTCCACCGCGATCGATTTTGTTTTTAAGGTTTGCAAATTCTTTTGTAAATAGTTTTTTATTGTATATGTGTTACCTGTCCTGCCTAGCCAGCTTTATGCCTTTTCATCTCTACACCGAATTGCTTCTCTTTCGATATCCCTGGGTACATAGATTTAAAATCAATTTGAACTCCCCAAATCTGTATAGCGAATGCTCTGACCGTGCATGCATTTGAGAAGTATTCCTCGAGTGTCTTACATCGTTTACGACATGGGGTTACAAACTCAGCTTTTTCAAAAATAACATGTGAGCCATGCATGAGACCGTGTCTCTCATTCTTTAACGCAACACACTTTGGAACACAATCAACGATGTGTGAAAACACGGCAAACGGTATTCGCTTATTATATGTAAAAAAAACTTCGTCGCTAAGAATGCTTTTTGCAAGGACTTGGTATTCTTTAGTCGGTACTACTATAGCTTCCCATGTCGGCACACAAGTCATCAGGGTAGTTGGATTTAATAGTGGTTTGTCCATGAGCTCAAAAGTAAACGCAATCGCTTTTGGAATTAAAGACGCAATATTTTCATCAGCCAGAATCGACGATGTCAAAGATTCACAAAAAGAGGCGATCTTTTGATCAGAAAATCCTAAGTAACGTCTCTGTATTGCTCCTAGTCTTCCTGCGTACTTTCCAAACTGAATCTTTTTTCCTTTTAATTCCTTTCTAAGAAGAGAAACCATGACCAAATTAGTGTATACGTGATTGACTCCTAGAGCGTGAGCAAAACTTCCAGGCATTACCAAATCAAGCGATATTCCATTGTTGTTCTGAAAATTAGAACCTTTTCTGTCATCCTTGTATACTAAGTGGATTGGGAGAGGATTAGAACATGCTTTGTAGTAAAAAGTAGCAGCAAGAGAACCGGTATGTGACTGTACCCTTCGATCAGTAATGGTGTATTCATACAAATGAATCCCTTTTTCACATGCAAAAGTAATTTTCGAAGGTCTCCTATTGAACCTCTCGATAAGTGAAGGATATGTTAAGTCATCACTGTTTTGATTATTGCATCTTCCTTTTAATTTTTTACCAACCTCTTTTTCTTTTTCCTTATCATCATTGTTAGCAATACGACACTTACCTTTCTTACTACAATCGTTCACATGTTCAGTTGAGGAGGAATTACCCGTCGAGGAGTACCCGGAAGAGTCCGTTATTGGATACGTTGACCCTCCCTCGACTATCTGAATCCAGAGTCACTTACTCTTTCGCTATTTGTTGCAATTCACAGTTGACGGAGTATATTTGGCCATTCCAGCCGCAATCTTCGCTTACTGCCCATGGTAGAATCCCGGAGATAAATATATAACAGCTTCTATTAACTGTCCTGATAGTCCTCAGAAGCTCTCTATATTTTTTCACTATTTCATTCAGATTGTGATGAGGTATATTATTCGTCCCAATATGAACAACAATCTTCCTACAGGCAGCAGTTTGAAGCCACGCTTCTGGCGGAATGGTGTCTAGATGGAGCCCAGAAATACTGATTTTCTGCTCGACATCGAATCTTATGCACTTTGTCTGGCTGTCTCCAATTAATAATGTCGTCATTACCATTCTGAAATTAACAATTTCAATATATTACAATAATTTATTAAGCCATTCATTTAATGAGACATGCGCCCGGATCCTAGGGCTGCGCAGAGAACAGAGGCCGAAAGGGTTGTACAAGTTCATTAAAAAAATAATTTAAGTCGTGTAGATGAACCAAAAGAACACTCTACTACACTATCTTCTCTTCAGATTTTAGTTCATAGGTGTAGACAAGAAACATTTCTGGTATTGTGGAGTAACACACTAGTGACTTTTCAGTGTTAATAACAGCTTTGGACTGTGATAGAAAGTTCATCATCAGGATCAGTGTACACGAGTCGTGAAATTTATTATCACAATTATGTTGACCACCAAGGGTGCAGAGGCCATTTTCAATGCCATCACTCGTATAGAATTCCGGAGGAAAAGATAACTAAGGAAAAAGCATGATTGAGAGTTGGGAATAAACTGTTATTAACCACTACTTCGACCTGCTCCACCGCAACATTAGGGATTCAGGTGATATCTCTATGAACAGGTACTATCATACTGATTAAACATAGCACATACCTAGTAAGACTCTGAGTTAGACAATTTTGCCCACGGTGACAGTGACGAATCGCCTTTGGATGCAAAATAAGCTAAGGTAGCTACGGGCAAAATCGTCAATAGCCTCACAGAAGGAGAGGTAAAAGAGCCACCACCCCCTGCAGGTAGGTGACAGTTTGTATGGCATTCATCATTACAAGTATCTAACAATCTGTTAGTAACAGTTGTACAGCATGGCAAAGCATAGCGCTCGTCTAAAGCATGGCAGAAGCATATGAAACCCGGATCATCAACAATAGAGAAGGGTTGGAAATCTTTGCAAATCATCATTATCAATTTGCGATCTAATAATTTCTTCTTTTTATGAGTTGCACCGTATGGCTTCTTTTTTGAACTTTTTTTTATAGATCTACGTAAAGTTAGCTGCTTAAAATTTGATTCCTTATTCACTACCTTTTGGTTTGATGTATTTGTTTTTATATTCATAGTCGCTGAAAGAAATTGAAAATTTGTCTTTCACTTTGTATATATGCGAGTAGAATTAAATTCAAGAAAATATTAATGTACATACTTCGGGATTTTGTGTTTCATTTTGAACTTGAGGTTCTGTGAACCAGCCTCAGCTGCTTCAAATTCAATTGGGTGGTGAAGCTGTAGATGTTTTCGGCAGTTCAACATTGTTCTTGTGGTATCACACTCGAATTTACAGAAGTTGCAGACGGCCAAAGTACGAGCTTTCTCAGCATCTACTACTTTTTTACAAAATTTCCAGATGATTGAAGGTACTAAGCGCTTACCTAGAGACCTGCAAACAAATTGCAATTTCTTTTGAAATTAAAAGTGAATTGTAGACACGAAAATGGGGGGAAAAAACTATACTTGGAATTATCATTTTTACCCTTTTACTTGCTCAGAAGAGACTATTAAATTGATTTTTTTATCAACACGTACACATAACACAAGTTGCAAGTAATCTTTTAAGGTATCTTATCTTTCATAAAGCGAGTAGATAACTATAGAGATTTTATAAATTCAAAATTATGTTGTACAAAAGTTAGTTAGTTTTTGTTTTTGTGTTCTGACTGTTTTGTCTTTGTCTTTGTCAACCGCAACGGAAGTCTTCGGACATTTCGGTTTCGCAGATGTGGATTGTTTCGGGGGCTTATGTTTAGATTGTTTACAATATTGCTTCAGTTTCCACTGTCTATGGCAATACTTTCTGGCGAATCAGTACGATCACAAACAAGCAAAGAATGTTGCTGCGGCGGCTGCCTTGTAATATTAGTACTAGTGCTGCGAACAGGACTAGGTGTATGACAAACAGATAGAGAAGAATTTAACGGTGCGAAATTCAATTTTAGCTGTGTTTCACGTCAACGTTGTAAATCACAATCACCTCTGCCTGATTTGAGAACTCTAATCAGGTTTATCTTCTAGCTCCGCTAGTTTGAGAAAATTAGAAGTACCATTACCAGACCATTTGATTTCAAAAATTTAACAATATTGTAAGATTTCACAGTTTTGCATGCTCATGCAATGTACTTACCTTCATACCAATGTAAATTGATCAAATTCAAATCCGACATGCCTTCCAACTTTTTTAATGTAGAAAGTTACGCAGTGCACAATTAATTACAAATAATAGAAATTGTAAATTAAATCATACGATACAACAAGAACACGAAAGCGCGAAACGCGAAACAAATAAACAATTCACAACAGACAACCGAAGACGTTTATACTACTATACTAGATACCTAACTTCCTATTCTGCCTTTCTTCCGTAGTAAAATAAAGCGTATCCAGAATTTGTTCGAATGTTGCATAAGCGTTCGCCAGTCACCGGTATAGTAATTTTTCCCATTTAAAATACATGGTGAATTTCGCGTGGACGTGCCGGCGTTTATATTTTAGAAAAATTAGAAATTGGAGTGTAGCTTATTGTTGTTTTTATATTTTTCCTGCTCCCAAGATATGAATGCATGGTCTGTCAAATTTTCAGATCGTTTTACCCAGGCAAAATATAATAAGCGCGATTCAAAAATGACCAATTTCCCATTTAAAATGCATTGGAGCCGATTTTCTATACCGGTGACGCTAGCAGATGGGATACTAAAACGCGGGGTGGGTGAGAAGGGTTTATACTACTAGCAGGCTGAAGTTAGGTATCTAGTGTAGTAGTATAAGCGTCTTTGCAGACAACACGTGAAGACAAGCGACCTCGCGGATCGCAAGGTAGTAACAGGGTGTTTGCCTTTGGGACTATGCAAATTGTAGAAGCGCTAGTGTAGAATAGGTATTTCTTGATAAGCGAATGATGCTCTAAGAATCTGAAGTCTTCTTTTCGTTTTCCCCCCTGACCCGGGAACATAAAAGCTCAGGACGCTACACGCACATCATGGAAGTTCAAGGCTTCGAACTGTGAAGCTGTAAACTGCAATCACTCGGCAGACTTTGATCAACACAGAACATACTAGAAAACTAGAATACATTTCCATTTTCCGTTTAATTCATTCCAAGTGGCAAGCAGAAATCAAAGAATCAAACACTCTACCTTTACAAGACAAAAAATAAATTCAAAGGACATAAATCCAAGGAATTTAAAAAGTCAGGAGTTTCAACGAATATTAACTGTCAACTGCTGATAACAATTCAGAGGGACAGGAATTTTGTTTCGATTCAAATAAACGAGGAATTTTACTTCCATTCAAATAAAGTTGTGTTCTCACTTCAGAAAACGCACATTATGTGTTATGACTCCAGTTTGTTTTTATTATATTATTAGTTTCCAGTTTCAAGTTGTTTTGTAACCAGGTTTAGCCGTCTATATTTGCAATTTTAGTTGCCGACTAACCGACTCATCATCTTCTGTGAATGTATGAAATTCAGTGTTCGACCTTTCATCACCTGTTTGGCGTTATTTCGCTCCGGGTGCTCATCAATGTTCAATAGAGTTTACAGCTATTGAGTCCTGAAACCCTACGAGTTAGAAGATTTTGTGTTTTTTCACGTTTTGAGTGCAACAAGACAGACGAACAGACCGAAACATTTGGGTATGCCACAAAGTTTTCAGCAATAAAAAGCAGCTACCGAAAATTCACGTTAAAAGACCAGGTGTGCATGTTCTTGAAATTTGACCACAGTCCTACTGTTAGTTTTATTATACACATTGACTACAGAAGAATCACCAAATTTTTTAGTTCTAATTCGACATACATAAATACCTTTAGAATTTTCATCTTTCGCAATTTTTAATAATGAAACAACCTCAATCTTTTTTCTTGTGGGAGAGTTCAGATATTCAAAATTATTAATATTAAACGTGTTATTGTTCTGAGGTAATTACTAAACAACTAATCACCAAATCAACAGCAAATGAGTCCCACAATTGAAAATTAATTTTAATATCAGCTAGGTATTGATAGTATCGAATGGTATAGTATCGATACTTTTGACATTACTAGCTTGCAGAAAGTTGATTGTCCATTCTATATGATTTGCGCAAATTATCAAAAAAACTCGTGAACGGTTGTCTTATTGAATGCTGTTTCTCTAGCCAATGAAGTAGCCTCAGGTTTGCAAGCAGAAATTCGAGGATTTCTCCTTTTAAAATTCTTGATCCAGTCGTAACCAGCCTGAACATTCTCATCCCATGATTTTGGAGATGACATTCTTCTTTGCAAGTTGATAAGCAAATTTCATACACCTTATCTGCAATAACCCGTATAACATTTTGCTTCTCCTGATAAGATACTCACATAACTAAGGACGAAAAAATATGCTCGCCGACTAAGCAAAACATGCGCATATTATATTCCTTCAGTGCAACAAAATATGCTAAAATATTCTCAAAATACTCCAAGTACATATGTCAAAATATTCTCATCAAATATGGTACTTTTTTTTTTTGCACACGCTTCTTGAATCGCCGAAGACAATCCCACAGAGCAGAACATACTTCATTTGAATCTTTTCCGGATTCATGTTCTCCCCAGCAGTAAAATCTAACATTTTTCCGTGGTTGGTCAGCAGCATTTACGACAACACCTAGGTTGTAGTACCACAGCTGTCTCTTGTAATACTCCTCACCTAAACCAACCTTCGGCATCGCTTGATTTTGCTGCATATCAAAAACCAGCGAGAAAATAAAACTGAGTTTAAATCTTACAGTTGGGCACCCTCGATTTCGTTACGAGAAAGAAAGACGTTCTGGTTGTCCGAAATTCGTATCTTATTTCTGCATGTGCCTGCTAGTTATTTAATGCCTAAGTTCGGATCACTAGTCACGAGACATTCTGAGCGCCTAAGGAGCTCTAGGATACGACAAATTGAATCTCGATTGTTTCAGTTTGGGTTTGCTATATCCATACTTCTATGAAGATGAGTTTCACACTTAATTTTTTGTCAGATCATCTGAAATTTGATCAAAACGCTTTATTGCAAACTACGAGTAACATGTATCACTATAATTATAATTATTATTTTTCGTCCTCCCGTCACTCGTTGTATGCGTCTGTACGTTTATGCATTTTTACAATAACTGCAGCTATCATCGTGTATTTATTTTGTAGTGTAAGTTGATTTATTTTACCGAATGAACCAGAACTTTCTGTGATGTGATTAGTCATTTATGTATGTAATTTTGTGCTATATTTTTGGAAATAAATATTTTGTATTTTAATAGCAGAATTTCAAGTTCTTGAATTGTGATATGCACGAGCGAGTAACACGAATTGATAGTTGGTTCCAAAAACCTAATAACACCTAACCGAACTCACTGGATCCATCCTCATGTTGCTGATCGTGGTCTGATATCTACACTCTTCAACACTCGCACTCCTACTGTCAGCCCTGGGTTCGGGCACTTCGTGAGCTCTCTCTATCAATTTGTAAAAACATCATTTCACAAGTGTGGTAACCGACGGCAAGGCTCCTGTTTGGTGAGAGGAAAGGCCGGTTGTTGGTTGATGGAACCACGACACCACGTGTAGCTCACTAGCTCAAGTGATCCACAGGGTTGAGGAGACGGCACTTAGGACTTACAAGATCGACTGTGTTGAGTGTCTGCGAGGTAACTCAAAGTTTGGATCAGTTCTGCCGGTCGAATACCTCGAGTGGCGGGTCCTACTCTGACACGTAGTTAAGCAGGAAGGACTACGACACGAGAGTAACGGAACACAAAGAACACAGAAACTAATGTACTACGTTACTTTATTCGGTGACGGCTTAAAACTAACCAACTAACGGTGACGACGACAAACCAAAAACACGAACTTCTTCGGTGATGCTTACGGACGGCACGATCCTCGAGGTAGCACGTGGAATACGTGGAGTCCCGCTTCGACCCCCTCCCTTAGACAGGTCATGGAAGTCACGGAAAAAGAGGAAAAGTCGACGATATCGAAAGAGAACAAGCAGACAGGTAATAACAGGATGTAACATGTAGGAACGGGAATGAACGTATTAGGATAGAGGAGAGAAGAGGAAATGAGGAAATCTATATCGTATCAATCGAGTGAATCGATACGATGCCTTGACCATTCGGAACTAGCGTAGCTGGGTTACCACACAAGTTCATATTGGGGGGGGGAGATGATTTGCAGAGATGAAGAGGTTTTGAGGCAAAGAATCAAGCAAAAAATGTAAAATTTAGACCCTTTCTGTAGTTATGAAGCTGCGAAATGACAGTGTCTATAAAACAGTGTTTCTGTTCCTACCGCTTTGGTTTAAGTATGATGACAAAGGAGTTAACTGTGATGCCATTGTGAGACGTTCTGAAGGCAATTGAGGGTAGAGGCGCCACAGCATTGTGAGTATGTGCCCATCGATGGCTGAAAAAATAATTATTATTAAAAAATAACAGTTTTTAAATCAAGATGTTATCTTGAGCTGAGGGTGCTCATCACAACTGAGTAGGTTCCATGTCACCGTTGGACCGCCCCCCTCCTCAATGGTTGCATCCCTGATTAAGGTAAAATGGTTCGTTACCTTTTTTTTTAAATAGAAAATTTGATGAGTTTCAATTTCTGTCATAACTCAGTTTACATTCACGGCCATAGTAGTTGACAAGTTTTTGGCAAAAACTTATTTTCACCCTCCTTTAATTTACAATTGAGGAGGCACCCTCGAAGGAATCACTTCTTCTTCTTCTTCTTATAACGCCTTCTCTATTTAGAGGTTGGCTATCCAAATGGCTATTTGTATTTTGGAAATAGCTTTCCGGAAGAGTTCCGCCGACGAGCATCCAAGCCACCGTCGCAGGTCCTTCAGCCACGAGTTCTGTCGCCTCCCGATCGATCTTTTTCCGCTTATTTTTCCTTCCATAATTATCCGCAACAGCTCGTACTTTCCTCCCCGTAGTATGTGCCCCAAATACTCTATCTTGCGCCGTTTTACATTGTTTAGCAGCTCGAGTTCCTTCTTCACCTTGTGTAGTACTTCCACATTCGGCACTCTCTGGGTCCAGGCTATCCGTAACATTCTGCGGTATATGTAAAATTCTAGCGCCTGTATTCGTTTTTCAATGTCTTCATTTAGGGTCCAGCTTTCGCAGCCGTACATCAGTACCGGAAAAACATAGCATCGCACTATTCTCATTCTTAGCTCCAATTTCAACCCCGGGCTCGTGAGAATATTCCTCATGCTTAGAAAGACATGCCTTGGAGATTTTAAAAGGCGCTAACTGGGATGGTGACCAGAAGATGTATTTCAAATTTCAATGATCCTCTGCGAATGAACCCGAAACCTACGAATGTAGTTAAATTTGGTTGATACACTGGCAGTGTTTTAGGTAGTGAAAAGCGATAGACTGAAGTGGTTATCATAACAAGCGAAATATCACCTAAGGGGGATGGGGCACAACTCCCACAAGGGAAACTAAGGGCGTTTTTAGCGGATTTACGAAATTCAGTTTTTTTTTTATTTCCAAAATAACAGTGAGTCTTTGTTTGAACGTAAAATTGTATCCTAAGAACATTTTATTGGAACTTAAGGGTGACTTTTACTATATGGGTAATTCCTTTAAAATATGTAGCCACATTTTGACAAAATTAAATTTAGTTTTTAAAAACTTGATTTTTCAAGATTTTTTTGAGTGAAATAGATTACTTATGTGCCCTGGAGAGTATTGATACTATTAGTCTCAATTCATCATCAAGGGGGTTAGGAGCAATCCAAAATCCATCAGCCGCGGTTAACCACGGCTATGGAAATTCCGCCGGCATGGTTAGCCACAATCATGGAAACAGCAGAGGAATTTTCAAACATCACTCAAAGATTGGGTAAGTTGTTATTCAATCCCCTTTGAAAAGTTACATGAGCACAATACAGCATGTCTCTTACAATGACCCCCCTTTCACCTGGTAAGTAGGCAACCTACCCCAACACAATACGTAGGTATGTTTGCATACTCTTGAAAGGGCTGGTCAAAGTGTAAAAAGATTTCTATCTTTGAGATTTTTTTTTTCGTTCTCACGACTGGAGATGGACCGAAAAATGGTACCAATAGGTGATAGTAAAGGGCAGTTGTGGTAACCACAGGAAAAAGATGGTCGGAATTGGTTCAACAGGGTGTTCATAAAATCAATTTTAGTGCAAATTATATCCGAAAATTTTCACTTTTTTTTTAAATTTCCCGTGAAACTTGCCCTCTTAAGCTACTGTTTTTGTATTCGCAATAGATTGTACATTAATTTTCCATAAAAAAGGCCATTAGCAATTGTCTTGTGTCTCGATTAGAACTGCTGAAAATGGAGTTAAAGATATCCCCGTTAAGAATTATTACTTCTCCAGAAAAGATTTCCGAAAAAATTCTCCTGAAATCATCGACGATTTTCCTCAATGATGTCCGACGAAATTCTTCGATAATGATCGGAAATTTTTCCCTATAACATTTTCGATAAAATTCTTCGGAAATCAAAGGAATCTTCTCGAAGATTTCTGATGAAATTCTTTGGAAATCGTCGGAGATTCTCCCCGACGATTTTCGATGAAATTCTTCGGAAGTCGTCGGAGATCTTCCCCGAAAATTATTTCTTCGTTTGGTACGTTTGGTGCGTTTCCACCTGTACACCACCATCTTTGGCTTCGCTTCTTTGAATGATTTTCGATTTAGAAGAAGTTCCTTGGACACATACGTCTGGCTGGTAACAACTTGAACAAACTAAGTTATCTTTGAAGCACTCGCTTTATTTTGTGGAGCGTTCCCATTGAAGTGAAAGAGAAAGCTAAGCAAACCCTTAAACTTCTATCTTTTCCTTCGAAGCGAAGTCTCTCACTTCTGCTCTTTTGCTTCGACGTTAAAGCTTAATTTTTATGCATACGGGGCTAATGATGCGATACTAAAACGTTGTTGTGTAAAATCAGTGTTGGTTCTTTTCGCTACACATGGGATTATGAAAAGTTGCCGGCCCTGGTTCTTGGGGAAAATTGGCATTCATTAGGTAAACTGACCGATTAGTCAGAAATGATGACGCTCACTGAAATTTCAAACCGTTTTGCTCTAGTTGTCTTCAGTCAAAATTTATTCGTATTTTTCCAAATCCCCCCAGAAAAATAGAAATTTCGAAAATGCACATTTTGGTGTGTGTTGCATTGCATATTTAACGTGTTGTAGGCGCTATCACATTGAAGTTTTTATTTTCGTTTACACTTTCGCAAGCATTTGATAAATACGGTAACACCTTCAACGCGTTGCATATGCAATACAATACACACCAGTTGACGTTTTCAAAATTTCTATTTTTCTGGTGGGAGCTGGCAAAAGACGAAACATTTTTTGATTGGAGGCAACTAGAACAAAACGGTTTGAGATTTCGGTGACAGGAGGTCATTTCAGACAAAATTGAGGTATACTGACAAGTCAGAACATGTCTTGCGCAAAGCAGTATTCTCTCCGTTTTGCTCTATGTCTAACCAAAGTTGGGCGTTATTCGAATAAGACGTTATTTGAATAATAATCATGAATAACAGATCCATCATTATTCGTTATTTATTATTCGTCAACACGTAAAATTATTCATCAATCATTATTCAGTAAAATGAAGATGTGAATAACATTCGTCAATCATCCTTATTCGTTATTCATTGCCGACGCAGTAACAAAACAAAACATTTAACGAGGATCAGTGGCGTAGCCAGGATTTTTCCAAAGAAGGCCGGGGGGGGGGGCAAAATAAGATTTTCAAGGGAGAAAAAGTCGAAAAAGTATTTTTTTTTAAATCGCCAATATTAGAGGGCCATGTAAAAATATTGGGAGGAGGGATTCTGTGTGTGCGTGGAGGAGGGAGAGAATATTTTTTGGGTGAGGGAGGGATTTTCCTTGATAGAAATATTCTCATTTTTTAGGGGTTGAGGGTATCTTTGGGAAATTTTTTGGGGGAGGTAAAAATATCTATGGGGTATTTTCGACAGATTTTTTTGGGGGGATAAAAATTTTTGCTGGGGAGGGTGTAAAAATATTTTTGGGGATTTTTTTGGAGGGGGTAAAAATATTTTTGTGGGGGGGGGGAATATTTTTTCTTTCTAATCTTACTGAAAAATTAGAAAGTAAATCAAATTTTTCCGATTTTCTTTTGTGGGGGAGGGGGAATGCCCCTGGCCCCACTTTGGCTACGGGTCTGATTTTTTATTCCCATGATTGATGTTATTGAATAATGAATGACTACTCGTTATTCATATTTACAACTAACGAATAAATTATTCGTTATTCATGCGCTTATGAATAACGAATAAATTATTCATTCTTCATGAATAACGAATAACGGTTGCGTTATTCATTATTCGAATATTATTCTGCCCAACTCTGTGTCTAACGGTTCTCGAGAAAAATTATTCTAAATTGTCTCCTCTATCCAAAATTTTCAAACCGCGTTGCTCTAGCTGTCTCCGTTCATAAGTTTTCGCGTTCTACCAGACACCCCCCCCCCCCCCCGAGAAAAATAAAAATTTCAAAACGTCAATTGGTTGCGTATTAACGTTTTTATTATTTTCGTCTACACATTAGCGAATTTTTGAAAAATGTAGTAACGCCTTCGGCACATTGAATATGCAATGCAAAACGTACCAATTGACGTTTCTAAATTTTTTATTTTCTCGGGAGGGAGAGATTGGAAAATGCGAAAAACTTTTGATTGGAGGTGACTAGAGCAAAAGGGTTTGAAATTTCGGTGACAGGAGGTCATTTCAGACAAAATGGAGGTACTGACAAGTTAGAACATGTCTTGCGCGAAGCCATATTCTCCCCGTTTTACTCTATGTCTGACGGCTCATGAGAAAACTCAGCTTTGTTAGGCGAAGATGAAACAGTCCTATTCAAAATTGTCTCCCCTATCCAAAATTTCAAACCGCGTTGCTCTGGCTGTCTCTGTTCGTACGTTTTTCACCAGTTCCGCCCAGAAAATGGAAAATTTCGAGACCATACGTTCGTGCGACTTGTATTGCATATTTAACGTGTTGAAGGCGTTGCATTTTTCAAAAATTTTCCTTAGTGCAGAACTTATGCGGTAATGCCTTCAACCCGAACCCAAATCGTACCAATATACATTTCAAATCTTCTCATTTTCTGGGCGGAAGTGGAAAACCGCGAATTAAAATTACTATTTCCACAGAAGGGTACTGATCAGTCCATCAAATGTAAGCAAAAGAAATCTGGCGCGCGGTAACACCAAAAACCTTGCCCTTATGTCACCAGGAAAAGGCCTATAGCCAAGCAGGACGATCTATACCGAAAATGTACATTCGCATGGAGAGGGTCACCGCACTCGGAAACTTCCAATTCACAGAAGAAAATTAATGTACAGCTTCGAGTGAGTTCATAATTTATTCTCAATACAATCACTCGATTAATCTAGTACATTATAAAATTTAAAATAGTCAACAACATAAAAATGTGGTGTTTTTCGCTTAATAAGGAAAGTTTTGTATACTAAATGGTATCCGCGAATTAACTTCGCATGTGAAAGTGTTAATTCGTAAAAATCACGTTAAAAAAAAAACACTAAAAACGATAACTGTCTCGACGATGAACGGCTCGTCGAGTCTGTCGACTTAAAATCACAATCGGTATTTCCAAAAATCATTTTTGGCCAGCTGCACAACACATACTCACAAATCACAGAATTGCTTCGTTGACTTAGAGATATGTAATACATAAGGAAACAAGAGGATACAGTTACTGCTCCATAAATTGTCAATAACAAATACATAGAAGATCGTCCGTGAAAGGTAACTACCAGCATACAGCATAGCGCAGTAAGCTCGTAGTTTATGAAGGGTATTCCGAATTGGAAGGAACCACAACCCGGTCGGCGCAGCGAGATCTTTCTCTCTTCTTCTTCTTCTCCTCCCACTGAGGTAGTAATGAGCTACGAAGTTTTATCAGACTTTCCTACACAGAACGTAGAAGAACCAGATTAATGATAAAATAAAGACCAATAAGTCTGCTGTGACACCGTGACCGCACATAATTCGCATATCCAAGTAAAGTGGCTGACGTCTGACGGATTTTTTTACCAACTGACACGAGGTATCTGGAGCTCGTTTTGCAAAAGGAATTTAGATTGCATCGAGATTTCTAAATAATGAAACTTGAACCGAAGATTCTGATTAGGTACATCAATTTTGCATTCAACGAACTACAAACATACTAATTTGTACAATTAAACCTTCTTAGAAACCTTCATAAAACTAATTCAAAGTTCCCCCCCCCCCGTGTTTGTTAACAATAGGTACCTTATTTCGGCTTTTTTTGTATATTAGTATTGATGACGTGTATATGCGAACGACACCAGCGACTCTGGTGAGTGCTGAACAGACGAATAGGAAAAAATGTATTCTACAAAATCGTAAGTATGGTGGCCAGCGGACTTTTGAAGGGGCGCAGACATTCTAGTCCCCAATTCGGAGCACTCGTTTACATAGGACTAGTATGTGAGTCTGAGGGCGCATACGAAAAGTGACCAGTTGACCAATTTTTCAATTTCCACTTTTTTGGCCACATTTATGTAAATACCCTTCAGAAATCGAATGAAACCAACCCCAGACCACTATCTTGAAAATTCAGCGAGATATTGCAGCTTTAGGCGAGGCAAATCAAAATTTATTATTTCAAAAAGTACAAAAAAGAAATAGCATGTTGTTATGCAAAATTAAATTGTTCGAAAACAATTTTCCAGGAATATTGAGCTCCATTTGGCCAGCCCCCTGAAATGCGATTTAGGGGTTGAAACTTTGTGAGTGAATTCTGTTCGAATTGTGCTTAAATGTGCAGCTATTATTTTTAATTGTGCTCGCCCCCTAAGGGGAGAAATGCATAAGGGGCTGGGGAAATGCGAGCTCCCTGAAATGCGATTTGGGGGTTGAAACTCGGTGAGGGAATTGTGCATAAATGTGCAGCTATAATTTTCAATTGTGCTCACCCCCTGGAGGGAAGAGAATAATGCTTAAGGGGCTGGGTAATTGTGAGCTCCCAGAAATGCGATTTGGGGGTTGAAACTCGGTGAGTAAACTGTGCTGGAATTGTGCTTAAGTGTGCAGCTATTATTTTCAATTTTGCTCCCCCCCCGGAGGGAGAAATGCCTAAGGGGCTGGGGAAATGTGAGCTCCTTGAAATGCGATTTGGGTTTGAAACTCGGTGAGGGAATGGTGCTCGAATTGTGCATAAATTTGCTGCTATTATTTTCAATTGTACTCGCCTCACAAGGGGAAAATGCCTAAGAGGGGCTAGGGAAATGCGAGTCTTTTGAAATGCGACATGTGGGTTGAAACCTGGTGAGTGAACTGTGCTCAAATTGTTCGTAAATGTGCAGCTATCATTTTCAATTGTGCTCCCTTCCTAGGCGGAGCGGTCAAAAGGTTGGACCAAATTTAAACTTCTAAATCGCATAGCAGGGGCTCGCATTTCTCCAGCCTCTTAGACATCCCCTCCCCGGAAGGGTAAACATAATTGAAAATAATAGCTGCACATTTAGGCACAATTAGAGCACAGTTAACTCACCAGGTTTCAACCCTCCAATCGCATTTCAAAGGGCTCGGATTTCCCCCCTTAGAGGACGAGCACAATTGAAAATAAAAGCTTCACATTTAAGCACTCTCTTCGGGCACAATTCACTCACTAAGTTTCAACCCCTGAATCGCATTTCCCCAGCCCTTCAGGCATTTCTCTCCCCCTCAGGGGAGGGGGTGAGCACAATTGAAAATAATAGTTGCACATTCAAGCACAATTCGAGCACAATTCCCTCACCGAGTTTCAACCCCCAAATTGCATTTCTGGGGGCTCGCATTTTCCCAGCCCCTTATGCATTTCTCCTCTTAGGGGGCGAGCACAATTTAAAATAATTGCTGCACATTTCAGCATAATTGGAGCACAATTCACGCACAAAGTTTCAACCCTTAAATCACATTTCAGGCGGCTGGCAAAATGGAGCTGGAATATTGGACATATTTTCTTCTTGCCCTTTTAAATGCGAGAGCAGGCAAATACATTTTCCCATTGTCAGGATGAGTTGCCTATGTACCTGCTGAAGGGGAGTCTTACATTCATCCCTGGGAACCTCCAATTTTTCAATGTAGGCAACTTATCCTGCTGCATGAATGCCTGTCTACTCTTACCGTTTAAGGGACTCGGGTCCGAAGATTTTCGATAAAATTCTTCGAGAATTATCGAACATTTTTTGTGACGATTTTTCATAAAATTTTTTAAAACCATCAGAGTTTCCCCCCCCCCCAATATTTCCTATGAATTTCTTCAAAATTTACCAGAAAATTTTCTCAAAGTTATTTATTGAGATTCTTTGAGAAACATTGGTAATTTTTTCTAAAGATTACCGATAGGATTCTTCGGAAATTATCGACAAAAATTTCCCATGAAATTCTCCGGAAATCATTAAGCTTTTAAATTCTTTGGAAAACATGTACGCATGCCAAAGTGGCCCCTGAGACACCGCACCCCCAGCACCGGAAACGACCCTTTCGGGCATCGCATCAGTACCGAGATAAATAATACTAAATATTTTTCTACTCCAATAACTGCGAATTCGCGAATCACATTAGTTTCGTAGATACGTGGAAATTCGAAAGACAGAGGGGAAGAGGTGACATAACCGTAACGACTCGAGATGTCTTCGTTTCTACTCGTAGAGAGAAAACGAAAATTCATCCCGACGTTTCTTTTGGAATCCATAAGGGCAGAGGCAATCTGACCTCTCCCTCTACACCAACGTGCTGAGCCACACTACTCTTTGAAAACGGTACTGCTAAAAACAGCTTACTTTTTCTGATTCCAGCCACCGTCTTGCTTTTTCTTGTTCGTCTGTGTTCGATGAATTCGATTCGCACTGACTTAGACTCTCGCATAACTCCTGTCGTCTCTGCATCGTATAAGCCAATTCAGTCTGCACTCTTAGATATTCCCTTGCACCCTGCAACAGAAAATTAAAATATTACCGTCAAATCGATACTCTCCAATACCGCTATTGAAAAATCGCCGTTTGGCCCACTGTTAAAGCTAAAGGGGCTTGCCATACGTCTTCAATGTTTGGCGAATAGAGAATTTTCATAGCAAATTCCAATTCTTGAATTCTGTCAGCGGCAGGAATTGCATAATACACTGAAAATGTAACAGTAACTTACATAACCACCGTTTGCTGGTCTTGTACGTTGATACGGGGCGACATGACTTTAAAAATTCGAACCATGAAATTAGAGTAAATTTTGTAACCCGACGAATTCTGACTTCGAGTTCCTTCGATATTCAAGATAGGCAACAAATAGCGATTGTAATATAACGTTCACTGCTACTATTCTTCAAAACAGGATGCAAAGAAACTGTCCCGAACGAAATTCATTTCTCGAATCCGAAGATTTCTATGAACTTCGAAAGAAACCAGTAAACGCTCATCTTCGTCTATTCTCAACACTAAAAAGGCTATCAAAGTCCAAATTTTCTCAATTATGACTTTTACTTAGTTTTCATGATTCGAATTTCTAAAGTAATCTCTGAAATACTCAAGATAGGCAACAAAAATAGTTGAGCAAGTTTTCGTCGTTTTTCCATTGCACTATACATTGCAGTCATCGGAAACACAGTCAATATGAACATCCCCAACCCCGTGTGTGGGCTACCTTGGTGTGATGAGGGGGCTTGAAGAAGAACTACAAGCGCATAGCAGAAGGAAAACTCCGAGAGATAAACCCTGATGAAAGCAAGGGAAAGTACATCAGTATTTTCCCCTGGAGATGCATCTCCGCCGCCATAATTATGATGGCAACTCACAATGTAAATAATGATTCCAGGTCTAAAAAGTCCCACATCTGGATGTCCGGGCGGACACTACCTGGTGAGACACTATCAGAATTGGGAGTAGAGACAGGGAATGTAAAGACACTGAATGAGGTAGGCAAATTAGAAAACTTAAAGAAAAAGATAAAAAGATTTTAATGAATTCGTGCAAGGGGATGGCCAGAAGATGATTTTTGGACGGGGGAGTACAGAGTAATTTATACAGCAGTAAAAAGAGGGCAAGCAGGCGAAGGTATTATAAAGAATAAGACTGTAGGGAATAGAATGCAAAGTTATACCCAATATAATGAGACAATATTAATGGTAAGAATTTCAGACAAGCCAGTATCTTTAGTGAGAGTTCAAGTTTATACGGCAACAGGAGGTTACTGTGAAGAAAAGGTAGAAAAAAATTTACGAAGAAATTGACGAAGTATTCAACAACGTAAAAGGAAAAGAAAATCTAATTATGATGGGAGATTGAGACGTCAGAGTAGTAGGGAAAAAAGAAGCCGGAGTATGCGGGGAGCGTGGTCTAGGAGAGCTTAATAAAAGAGGGGCGAGATTCATAGAATTTTGTGATGAATAAAATTAATGATTGGAAACGCTCTCTTTAAAAATCACGAAAGAGGAAAATATGCTTGGAAAAGCCCAGTAGATGAAAGAAAATAGGAGGAGAAGAAAATATAAAAATCAAATACTGAATGATGAGACATACTTAGGAACAGATGTAGATAATGACCACAATTTAGTAGGCATAAAATGTAGGTTTACATTCAAAAATATGAATAAGAAGAAAGTAAAAACAAAATGGAATTTGAATTATTGAAAAAGGTAAAGAAATAAAAAGGATGTCAAAAAGAAATAACGAAAGAAATTTGTAAATCACAGGACGGAAATGATATTGAACGGGAGTGGATAGCACTAAAAAAGAGCAATAAATCTGGCAGTAAGGAAGAAATCGGGTACTCAAATAATAGAAAGGAGAAAAGCATAACTGGAAAATGAGATACTAAAGTTAATGGAAGAAAGAAGAAGTTATAAACAAGACAACGACAGAGAAAGTAAGGACAAATATAAGTATTTAAAGAATCAAATAAAGAGAGAATGTAAAAACGCCAAAGAAAAATGGCTTAATCAGATTGCAGAGGAAATTGAGAAGCAAATGGAAGCAAGAAAACCCGATGGAGCATAAATAAAGTAAAAAAGATATTTTGGAGCAAGAAGAAAAGGAACAAAATAGTTTACCGGATAGAAAAGGAAAATTCTAAGATTCTCAAAAAGACAAAGCAAAAAGATGAGTTAGATATGCTGAAAAACTGTATAAGAATGGAGTAGGCAAAAGTAAACGTATGGATTGGGATAATAGTATGGAGGATAAAGAACAAGGAGATCCTTCTTTGAGATTGGAATTTGATGAAGGTGTGAATGAAATGAAAACAGGTAAAGCAGAAGGAACTGGTGGAATTGCTCGTGAGTTATTGAGGGATGCACGGTAAAAAAATATACGCAGGTACGTACCGATAGGGGGGGGGGCAACTCACCCTCTCCCCTGTAGGAATTTTTCACTCAGCAGCTGGGAAAATTTACCATTTCAGTCAGGCGAGTTAGGAAAATCCAACAAGTCAAAAGGTTTTTCTTCTTTGGCATTGATAATTGGGCATTTTGAGTTGAGTCATTAAGTCAGTTGGAAAAATCCAACAGGTCAAAACCTTTTTTTTTCTTTCTTTGATACTTGGGAATTCTGAGTTGAGTCAATTGGGACATTCACAATTTTTACTCCTCACCTCACCCCTGGAAGAACTCTTCGGTACGTCCCTGATTATACGAATCAATTTTCCGAACGTACGATGAAGGTGATATGCCAATAGATTTCCAGAAAAACAGATTAATTATATGATCCCTAAAAAAATCAGGAGTAGGCAAATGTGAAGATTATCGTACTACAAGTTTACAATCGCACGCATCAAAAATTCTAGCAAGGATAATAAAAAAAAGAATACAAAATAAAATGGAAGAAAGGGTGGGAGGTCAATTTAGATTCAGAAAAGGTAGGGGAACTAGGAAAGTAATCTTATATTTGGGGCTCTTATTCCAAAAAATACTGAAAAAAGATTTAGATAGATAAGCATTTGTAATTTAGAAAAAGCGTTTGATAATGTTGAATCAGGGTGTCGACAGAAATTGAGAAGTAAAAATGAAGTACTTTTTCAAGACCCTCTGCAGGACTGTAGCCGGAATATACTGCGTGGAACAGATCATCACGCAACATAGGAATTAGGAAAGTCCCATAAAGCGCATGTTGATGTGTATCACTGTGGAAAACGTTGTACTGGAGCAAATCAACCCGCAACATTACGCTAGTACTGACGTACGGCGCACTGACGTACGGCGCACCGGTATTCGCGGACGCCGTCCAGATCCCGTACCGGAGAGTGGAGCTGGAGAAGGTACAGCGGAGAGTCGCGCTAAGGTGCGTCAGCGCGTATCGCACCGTGTCAACGGAGGCGGTAGGCGTGCTGGCGCGCCTTCCACCCATCGAGCTGAAGGTAGACGAGTTGGCGCAGTCCTACAAGGCGCAGAAGAAGGCGAGGACGCGGCAGGAGGCACGCCGGGCGAAGCGTGGCATTCAGCTGACCACGCTTCAGCGATGGACGGAGAGGCTCGCCCAGTCTTCGAAAGGCGAGTGGACCCGGGAGCTGATCGGTGAGCTCGACCTGTGGTTAGGCAGGAAGCACGGAAGCCTGAACTTCCACCTGACCCAGGTCTTGAGCGGACACGGTTGTTTCGGCTCGTACCTGCACCGGATGGGTTTGGCGGGGAGCGCCGAGTGCACCCATTGTGCAAGCGGAGAGGAGGACACGCCGTGGCATACGCTGTTCGAGTGCGACGCCTGGGAGGAGGAGAGGCGCGGGGCGGTCACGATCGATCCCGGAGACGGCGTGATCGACCGTCTTGCGCCGGACACCCTGGTCCCGGAGCTGTTGAGGAGCCGAAGCGGTTGGAACCGGGTGTCGGGTTTCGTTTCGGCCATCATGCGACGGAAGATGGAGGCTGAGTGGTCGAGACAAAGGACGCAAGGAGGAGAAGCGGATGTTGCTGCTGCTACTGCGGCGGCGGATACCATCCAGCGAAGCTCGCCCGTGGCACCAGGGCTGGAGCAGAGCTCGCCCGCAGTGCAAGGGCTGGAGCTTCAACCGGGAGAGTCTCACACGACGAGTGAGTGAAGAGGAAGAGGCAGCGCATCCGGCTGCGGGGGACCTGAAATTTCCAGGCGAGTGCTCTGGGAGCGCGGACCTCGGTCAGTAGGGAACCCCGTGGTGGCCCTGGCAGGACGCGCGCACCGTTCCGGCCAGGAGAAATGGGGGCTCGGGCCCGGCCCCAAAGCGTTCCCCTCGGTACTGATGCGATGCCCGAAAGGGTAGTTTCCGGTGCCGGGGGTGCGGTGTCTCAGGGGCCACTTTGGCATGCGTGCATCGCCATACGTCCCACAACACCAACATTACGCTAGTTAGGAATAATTTCATCGAAAATGTTTGAAAAAAAAAATGCCGATAATTTCCGAAGAATCTCAACGGAAATCTTTAGAAAATATGTCCAATGTTTCCCAAAGAAATTCATGAACATTTTTCGAGAAAATCTTTCGCTAATTTTTGAAGTATAATAGGAATTGAGAAAAAACTACGACAGTTTTTAAAGGATTTCATCAACAAATTTCAGGTAAAATGTTCTCCGAAGAATTTAATCGAGAATCGAGAAAAATCTTCGTTGATGACCAGGAATTTCATCTAAAATTTTTGGAGAAAAAAATTCCGATACTTTCCGAAGAATCTCTTCGAACATCTTTTGGGAAAATGTCCAATGTTTTCCACAGAATTTTTTTTTAAATCTTCGGGAAAATTTCTAACAATTTTTAGAAAAAATTTCCGATAATTTCCGAAGAATCTCATAGGAAATCTTTGGAAAAATTTCCAATGTTTTCCAAAAAATTTCATCAAAATCCTTCGAGAAAATTTTCCGATGATTTTTGAAAAATATCATGTTAATATTCGGGAAAAAACTCCGATGGTTTTTGAAGAATTTTTATCAAACAATCTTCAGGAAGAATATTCGATGATCTCCGAAGAATTTCATCGAAAATCTTCGGGAAATTTCAGATAATTTTATAGATTTCCGATAAAAAGCGTCGGAAATTAACGGAATTTTTTTTCCCAA
This sequence comes from Acanthococcus lagerstroemiae, assembly GCA_031841125.1. Taxonomy (NCBI): domain Eukaryota; kingdom Metazoa; phylum Arthropoda; class Insecta; order Hemiptera; family Eriococcidae; genus Acanthococcus; species Acanthococcus lagerstroemiae. Next base: position 65,352,401 of record CM063106.1, read on the forward strand.
ACTTTCCGATGAAATTTCTTAAAATCATCGAATATTCTTCCTGAAGATTGTCGAATAAAAATTCTTCAAAAACCATCGGAGTTTCCCCCGAATATTGCCATGAAATTCTTCAAAAACAATCGGAAAATTTTCTCGAAGGATTTTGATGAAATTTTTTTGGAAGACATTGGAAATTTTTCCACAGATTTCCCCATGAGATTCTTCGGAAATTATCGGACATTTTTTCTAAAAGTTTCCTACGAAATTCCTTAAAAATTGTTAGAAATTTTCCCGAAGATACTTGATGAAATTCTTCGGAGATCATCGAACATTCTTTCTGATGATTTTTCATAAAATTCTTCAAACCGTCAGAGTTCCCTCGAATATTTCCTACGAAATTCTTTAAAAATTATCGGTAAATTCTCTCGAAGATTTTTAAAGAAATTCTTTGGAAAACATTGGACATTTTCCCTAAAGTTGTTCGAAGATATTCTTCGAAAATCATTGGAATTTTTTTCTCCAAAAAATTTTAGATAAAATTCCCGGTCATCTAAGAATTTTCCCGAAGATTTTTCTCGATTTTCGATTAAATGTTCCACACTGTATACCATATTTTCCCCGAGAGTGCAAATCTTTTTATTTTTTTGTTTCCAATTGTTTATCCCTTTTACCCCTCTTTTTTGCTCCCCCACTTCCCCCTCCTTGAGAATATAGATCCTGCGCTACACTTCTTATTGACCAATCGTGTATACGAATCACAAAAAATTTATTTTTCAGTATTTCTAGCAAAAATGAAGGACTCATCATTTTTTAAATGTAAATTTCAGCATTTTCTGAACTTTTAGGACCTACTTTCAAAATTCAGGACTTGTCAGTACTTGAAGGACTTTTCAGCGCTCGTAGACAACCTGTGAATGGTCAAAAATGTTTCAAGTATTGAAGGAGATAGGAGTTAAGTATAAGAATAGTAGAGTGAGATGGAACTTATACGTGAAGGCGCATACGAAAAGGGACGGGTTGACAAAAGTAAAATTTTACAGGAAAAGCGTTTAAAAATTCAGTATTTTTTTGGGGTAATTACCGTCCTGTTACTTATCAACATTTCAACCGTGAAGGTCCTACCACACAACAACACGCTCCCCTAATCTCTTGTCTGTTCTTTTCGGAAAGAATTTCCAATATTTTCCAAAAAATTTAAATGTTTGATGATCTCTGAAGTATTTCATCGAAAAACTTTGGGAAAATTCTCGAATGATTTTCAAGAAATTTCAACGGAATTGGCTTCCAAAAATTCCGATACTTTCCGAAGAGTCTTTTCGGAAATCTTTATAAATTATTTCCTAAGTTTCCAAAGAATTTGATCAAAAATTTTTGGGGAAAATTTCCGATTATTTTTAAGGAATTTCATCGGTAATTTTCGAAAAAAATTTTCAATTTTAGCCAAAGAATTTCTTTAAAAATTTTCGGGCAAATTTTCCGATAGTTTTTGACGAATTTCATAGGCAATATTTGGGGGGAGACTCCGATGGTTTTTGAAGAATCTTACCAACAATTTTCAGAAAAAATGTTCCCCGAAGAATTTCATCGAAGATCCTTGGGAAAAATCTATGATTTTTAAGGAATCTAATCGAAAATTTTCGGAAAACAATTCCGATAATTTCCGAAGAATCTTCTTGAAAATCATTCAAAAAAATTTCCAATGTTTTCCAAAGAATTTAAAAATTTAATAATCTCCTAAGAATTTCATCGAAAACCTGTAGCTAAAATCTCCGATGGGTTTTCAGGAACTTCATCGGAAATTTTTAGAAAAAATCACTAAAATATTTTCCGAAGATTCTCAACAAATTACTTTGAGAAAATTTTCTGGTAAATTTTGAAGAATTTCATAGGAAATATTCGGGGGGGGGGGGGAACTCCGATGGTTTGGAAGAATTTTATGAAAAATCGTCATGAAAAATGCTCGATGATCTCCGAAGACCTTCATTGAAAATCTTCGGATCCGAGTCCCTTAAACGGTAAGAGCAGACAGGCATTCATGCAGCAGAATAAGTTGCCTACATTACAAGATTGGAGGTTCCCAGCGAGAAATGAGACTCCCCTTCAGCAGGTACGTAGGCAACTCATCCTAACAACGGGTAAATGTACTTGCTTGCTCTCGCATTTAAAAGGGCAAGAAGAAAATATGCGCGAACTCTGTACTCGTCAAAAGCTCACTTTACCCTCTTGTATAGTAATCTACTATTACCCTGCCTGATTTTTTGAGTAAATTTTGAATTTGGTATCAGGCTTTTTGAAATATCGTTCGAGATTTGCCAGACATCGGTATATTACATTTACTCCAGCAAAATTCAAGGTTGGGGTAAAAGGTAGTAATTACGAAATTTTGTGAAATTTTTATCCTTCATTAATTTCGATGAAATACTACGAAGACAATAAATAATTAACAAAATTAACCATCCGGGTCCAAAAAATGGAGTTTTTAACTTAAGACAAAAGAGTAACTTATTTGGAAATCTGAACAAAAAAGTTTGTACTTATCTCTTTACTGAAACAAGATATTTTGGATTTCTTTTTTGATTTTAAAAGCTGAAGGTATGAGCTTTTAGATGGCATGAATCAAAATTTGAATTTCCGAAGATAACTACACGAAATATTGTATTATTATGTTTACGCCATAGCACGGAGTAAATGTGATAACGAAACTGACTGCAGAATTTGGGTTCCACTTACTCCGCATTCCACTCTAAAAATGTATCAACGAGGAAGTTGTTCAAAATACTCTGAAGTATTGTGCTGTAAAGTTCCAAAGCGAAAGTTGTGGTAGTTTTGTCACCTACTGCACCTTAATTCGACGTTTGTCAAAGTGCTTCCCTGATTTAAAATGTTACTACAACCTCTCTTAACACTTGCAATTCTATGCGAAAGCATAGCTTGAACAAGTAAACTTAGATTAGGATACCTTCCAAACCTCGATTAATATTTCAAAAAAAATACTTCGGTCCAAAAATTACTGATGGTAGTCAATTTCTTCTTTAAAAATCTTGTGACTCTTCAACAACATTCATCATAAATATTACACCTAATACAATATTCTCCATTTCATTCACAGAGTGTCTAACAAATTTCAAAATTAAGAATATTGGACTTTCATTGGACTCTTTTCGGGCCTGTTATGTTTTACCACGATCACAAAAAAAGAAGGCACCACGCAGCGTATGCGTGAGTACTTTGGAGATACAGAAAAGAAGTCAAAACAAGTTACGTTGGGATTTCTGATTCCAAGAATTGACCCTTTCTTCTCATTTTTCAATTTTTATTGAACTTAATACTAAAACTTAGTAAAATGATTGGACTTACTGAACCCGTTTTCTAATATTGTAATTTTATTGGATTTATCGGACTTATTGGCTCGGTAGACACCCTGTGATTAATATTCGGCAAATTTTAAATCTTTTCAACATCTGAGCAAAATTAGGATCACTTTTAACGTTTTATGGTTTTAGGAACCTCATAAATCTCAGAACTGAAGTTTCTCATTGACTTAAGCCAAGGGCGCAACCAGAATTTTTGGGGGGGGAGGGGGGGGCTAGAATTTAGAAAAATCGTCTACCTCCTTAAATGTTGATAATCTTGCTTTGTAAGCTTGTTGAATATTCCGTACAACATATTAACTAAATATTATTGGGTGGTGAAGGGGGGGGGGGTGGAAGAAAAAACAAAATACTAACAGAAAATGTCACTTCAATATTCTTAGTTTCTGGAGATTGACCCATAGTCCGAAGTAAAACGAAAGTGGTTCCGAACTAAAAGATCAGGGAGAATCCCTTTCCCCCACCCCGCAAAAAATAAGTCTAAACCGGTTTATACCATCAACCACAAACGATAGCATAAGAACCATAGAAGGCGGAGGAAGGGACAAGAGCGAAAAATCAATGTACTCTCCTTTTCAAAATATGGAAGGAAAATAATTTTGTTATATTAGGAACAATTACGACACTTGACTGAAAAAGTCAAAAAAATTTCCCCAAATTTTCATTTTATTTTAAAAAACAGTCTCAGTGAGTTGCAATATTTTGACTTTGTTATCCTCTTAAAAGAACAGAATTCTGCGCACGTGACAAGACATAAAAATCTGAAATTTCAAAATTATATAAAACCTACGGTATGGTCCATTAGGAGGAGAATGAAAACGGAAGGAAACTACTCGCATCTACACTGAAAATTTTTGTTCATTTCTGATAGAAATTGTTGAAATAATTTTGAAATAGTTCGAAATCGAATCCGTAAACAGAGACCAGACCAAATAAGAGCAACAACCACCCATAACCATATAATTTGAAAGGGTCACTGAAATAATATAAAGAAAAATTGGGAGGAAGTTGACTGAAATTAATGGAAAACAATTAGAATCTTACGTAAAGAAAAACTGTCTATATCTGCCCAAAATTGATCAAAACAACTGAAAACCACGAAGTCGAACCAAAAGCGACCAAAATCATTTGCACCTTAAAAACATGTCGCAGACGGATCTGCAACCACGGGAGACCATGTTCATGTCTCGACTTTAATATCGACGCGACTACAGTCTGCAGCCATATTGTTAATAAAAATTTCCATGAAAATGTCAACCACTGACCTGAATTGTCACCCTGAAAAGCAAATCATACGGACTGGCTTCGTGTCAGGGAGAGCGTTACGTTACGGTTTTCGAGCATGTCGGGGGAAGCGTAACTGTTTTCGCTCAAGTATACCCATGACTGAAAGAAAAATAAATTTCAATGGAAATGTCAACCACTGAACTGACTTGTCATCACCATAAAGAACCTTGATTTCGATTCTCGCCTCAGAACTCAGAAGTAACGCTCAAAAAGAAACACTTTTTTCGTTTATGTGCCAAATCACTCGGTCAGCTGGTTTTTTTTTCGTGATGCTCTAAAGTAACACTCAAGAAGTAACGTTGTTTCCGTTGATGTGCCAAAGCAAAATTTCGTTCATGTGTCAAAGCAAAGACATGAAAATGTCAAAAAAAAAAAAACTTGAACAGGGGTGAAAGTTCTATATGGTACCTACCTATTTTCACGAGCTGTCAATTTGTACAAACCTACGACGCAACGTAACCGCATCAGGCCATGGGCATCAATTGTTTTTGTCGTTTCGAAATTGATTTTGAAAAAAATTTGAAGAATTTTGGGGGCTATATCTCCCTAGCCCACCTTGGTTGCGCCCTTGACTTACGTATTTCAAGTGTAAATATTCTGCCACAGTTAAGGAGCTCTTTTAATAACACAACAAAAAATCCAAATTTTCTTTTTCATTAATTGTAGAAAGTTCAGTTTTCCCCTTTTTTAGGTACAACTACTTCTTTAACAGTAAGAGTTCCAGTTTAGATTTCTTAAACTTCATAAAAGACATGTTATATGATTTTATAACACGATTAAGAACAAAATTAACACATAAAAGAAGAAATGAGCGCTACAGTATATTTAGATTTTTCATGTTTTATGGTTTATTAAAACCAAATTTGCCTTCATGTTCTATTGCTGTGAATAATATTATGGAGAAGAAAAATGAAAAAGATGACTTAATGACCATACTTCCAAAAAAATTACCAAAAAAAGACTCAAGATTGAAAAAATGACCAAGTGGCCACCCTGTATTAGTATAAAAACGCTAAAAAATAAACTGTCAGGCGTAAGGAACTGCCTACAGACTACTAGAAATCTAAAATTGGGCAAAGCGGGCCACGTGGCCGAGCTTCCAGTTAATAGATGGGCTTTCAAAGCAACATTCTGGTTCCTGAGACACAGTTAGCCAAAAACTAGCCAAGGCGGCGGGACGAGGTCGACCGTTTCCTGAAAAACAACCTCTTTCACCGTATTGCCCTAGTCAGAACAGAATGGGAGAGGGTGAGGGGTACCTTCATCTGTTTCGGGTCGGGGTACAGTGGGTTTGAACAAACAAACGTCGTTATATATTTCTATCGCGAAACTACAAGTTTCTAAGCATTAACTGAGGAGTGCTTTTCCAAAACGCAATAAGTCCTTATCTTATTAATTGATTAAGAAGCACAAGAAACAATCTACCATTGGCGCAACCAGAGAGCTATGGGGCTATTTCATTTAAGTCTCGTTTGTTCTATTTCTAGTTCTTTTTTTTTTCTATTTCATCTATTTTTTTCTTTGCTATCATTCCCTCTGTCGTAATTGGCCAACTGGCTGTGACAGAGGGAATTAAAATATACTCTATTAATTATTATTATTATTATTATTAAAAAGAAAAGGCCCTGAGCATTTGTTTAAAAACTAAAAATTACAAGTCAGGTATTTTACTTTTCGTATAAAATTCAACTCCCCCCTGCTTTTCTCTGGTTCAGCTCCTCCCAAAGGTAATTCCTGGTGGCGCCTATATGCGATCTACTGATATCGATTTTCATCATTTCCCCTCACGATTTCTAATAAAAGCTAGCCTCAATTTTAATAAATTTGACCTAGAACTTTCAATTTCAAATCTAAAATATTGGCGAAAAGCTGAAGGAAACATCCGAAAACTGGATTTACACCTTTTGGAATTGAAATACTCAGGGCATGGACTTACTGACTGCGTTTTGAAAACGAGCTTTTCTATGTGCAAATATTAGGATAACGCGAAGAGAAATGATTTTCTTGCAATTCGATAGTGATATAGATGAGTTGGAAGTTCCATTACTCGATTCCGAAAAATTAAGAATGAAAGTAATGCGTTTCGGAAAAGCACTCCTTAACTGTAGTACTACCCCATACAAGGTATTGACTGAACTGAACGGTACTCACTTTCTTGTGATCCTCGAAGGTGCCAACACTCTCGGCGTTCGTCCTCTCCGGCTCCAGCGGCCGCAGCTGCGGGTCCAGCATTAGGTAAATCCGGTCGTCAAAATCCTCGTGCGTTTCCCTGTCTGCACCACCTGCACAAACGCGCACGTACATTAATTTCGTCGTCCACCAGGCCGAGTCCGTAAAATGACCCCGCCGTAAGGATTCACATTATCGTTCCGCAAGGACCAGCCGAGCGTCGTATCAAAATTAGGGGCAGGGGGCAACCAAGAACCACTACGAAAAGGCGAACCGGCGAACAGTCTATCGACACTTCGCTTCGCAAACCAAACAAATAAAACGATATGACGATGGTACACGCCTTCGTGAGCCAAAAAGCGAAACCAGCGACACTCCGACTCGCGCATAACCAGTGGACGATAAAACCAGCCCGAAAAAAGCGTTAAATGCTCTCCCAGCTGTTGACTGTACAACTATTCGACAGCGGAGAATACATACACACTTATACACACACGCACATATATACACTCGTAAATACGCTGAAAAATCCAACTCTAATTCTAGCTCTATGACTCATGCTTTTCGCTCTCTTTGTTTCGCACTCGGTCGTTCAGTACAGACGAAAGTTTATGAGCCGTCATGGGCCAGCCAGTGTCGCCAGACAAATGGCTTAGACCGTAAACGTAAGGCTATTTCATTTATGGTGAAGCCGTATGGCCCGATGCAGGGCCGGAGACAAAAAACGCGGATTTCGGTTCAGTTTCAATCCTCTCAGACAAGTAGCCGACTCAGAGAGAACTGGCAGATGATTCAGTATGCCTATGGTATAAAATATTTCTTGAATGTAATTTCCGACCATATTGCCTAATTGGCTCCTTAACCTCAACAAGAACTTGGCAGAAAGCTAAAAAATGTATTTTTTCTATTCCTCCCAGGCTTTTTTGAAAGAAAACAATTGTGAGGTGCTCTGTGAAAAGGAACCATATGTTGGAGAATTGGCCTTTGGCAGCATCTGCTAGAGTACAAATGTACCTGAGTTTCAAAATAAAAAATTAAGTCTCTAGCTTCATACAGACTGAAATAAGAGCAGCTGGAGCTCGAGGATAAATCTTAATTTTGAGAAAAATGCGTTTAAAGCTGTGAAATAGAAAAATACACAAAGAAAAAATGGTTGTTTCGGCGTCTACTGCGCCAATCCGTTTCAAGTCATCCTGTACACATTTATTTGGTGCGGCAAAAATTCACGTTTTCGATACATGGTACATTTTCCTAGAACGTTTCACAATTGTAGGATGGCTGTGTGGCAGTGGCGCGCATTCCAGGTAAGCGAGGCAAGCGCCGCTTACCCTGGAAAAAAATCCCAAGAATAGTATATTACACACCGAGAGTCGAAAGTTAGTGTTTACATTGGTAAACTCACTTTTGGCTCTTGTTTTGGAAGATATTTTTTATACTACTTGACCAGAAGCGGCAATGTTTTCTACTGACATGGTCTGTATTTTTATCTATTTCTTTATTTAAATTATAGACAGGTGATGTTTGTGTGTGTAACAGAGTACTGCACGCTTACCTACGCAGCTGACCGTTACCTAGTATTAACAACACGGTACTGTGAATTATACCGGGTTCGTCAAACTAGGTACTAGGTACTGCCATTTACCTAGTACCGGGAGGTAAGACATGAAACTACTTACCTAGTTGAAGAACAATCCGTGTCAGTGGCGTAGCGTGTCGTAAAAGGGGCGGCAGAAGGGGATTTTACCCACTCTCAAAAATTTTTCACCTCCTCCCTCAACATTTTTATTTTTTACTCCCCAAAAAATTTTCGCCCCCAAAAAATTTTTAACCTCAAAGATTTTTTGACCTTGTCCCCCAAAAATTGTTACCCCCACCCCCACCCCAAAAAATTTCGTAATCCCCAAAAAAGTTTTACCCCCGCCCAAAAAAAATTTCCCTCACCCCCAAAAAATATTCACACCCCTCCCCCGAAAACATTTCACCCTCCTCAACAAATAGTTTTACCCCCTCCCCAAAACATTTTTACCCCCCTCCCCCTCTCATATTTTCACACTGTAGGAAATCATGGAACGTTTTCTTTCTACCAGGTAAATCCTAGTAAACCAGGTAAACCCGGTACTTTACCCAGCCCCTTGCAAAATTTAAAAAAACAAAGAAAGTTACTAGGTGCTACCTGGTAACCTGGTATCTTACCTAGTTACCGGGTACTACCCAGTAACCTGGTAATACACTGCACCTAGTACTGGGTGGTACCAGGTAACTGATAATACATGGTACCGGGTATGAAAACTAGGTAGTATAGGTATTTTACTGTGTTGTTACCGACCCGCTGCAGTACTCTGGTGTGTAATTAATTCAAAAATTTAATTTGCTCAATTAATTACTACAAAGTACAGTATCATAGTCTTGTCTTCAGTTTGTTCACGTGCACAAACAGCATACACAGGTAGTGGCCAGCAGAAACGTAACGACGGTTAACAACTAATGGTAACAGCTGTACTACGTTGTGAATATTTAAATACGTTCTTAAGTCGCTATTTTGTAATTTACTCTGTGGCCGAGTAGTTAGAGACAATTGCTGCATTTCAGTCAAATGTTTCAATGGACGCGGGTTGGATTCCTGATACGAAATTACTGGCCAGCAATTTTTTCATGTAGAAACGTTTTACATTGAGGGACGTTTACTTTACATGCAGGCTTCGCTAGCACTCGATGCATGAATGATAGGCGCTTCTTGTCGTCCTTAAAACACCAATGTAAACATTGCCTTTCTGATCAAGTAGTATAAAATAGTATATTACACACCAAGAGTCAAAAGTGAGTGTTCACATAGCGAGGGAAAGTTTGCAAACAAGCGTAACAAGTGAGCAATTTCCGAGTCATGTAAATTCACTTATGGCTCTTGTTGTGGAAGATATTTTTTATACTTACTACTTGATCAGAAGCGGCAATGTTTTTTGCTGACATGGTCTGTATTTTTTTTAATCTGTTTATTTATTTAAATTATAGACAGGTGATTTTTGTGTGTGTAATTAATTCAAAAATTTAATTTGCTCAGTTAATTACTGCAAAGTACAGCATCACAGTCTTGTCTTCAGTTTGTTCACGTGCACAAACAGCATACACAGGTAGTGGCCAGCAAAAACGTAACGACGGTTAACAACAAATGGTAACAGCTGTACTACGTTGTGAATATCTAAATGCGTTCTTAAATCGCTATTTTGTAATTCGCTCTGTGGCCGAGTGGTTAGAGACAATTGCTGCATTTCAGTCAAATGTTTCAATGGACGCGGGTTCGATTCCTGACACAAAATTACTGGCCAGCAATTTTTTCATGTAGAAATGCTTTACATTGAGGGACGATTACTCGCACTTGCATGAACGACTCTCAGCTCGAGGGAAGAAGTCGTGTTTTACGTCGCGTTCATCCTCGAATCTCGATGTTCGACATTACACAAAGATGAAAAATAACGTCGCTCCGAACCAGTCCCTTCAACTTCACCCGCCCACAAAAAATGTTGTTCAAAATTCGGAATTCTGCTTCATTATACCTATACGGTCATACAGTATGTACAAACTGTCTTTCACCAGTCCCTTCAACCTCACCCGGTCACAAAAATGTGTTTTTTACAATTCGGAATTTTTGGTTAATCGTTTATTTTTTCGAGTGAAATATTTTGTGAGCCCGTAGGTTGACCCCGCCCCAATTCCGTAAGTCTAATTCTCGAGTTTTCAGGCTACAAAAATAATATTCCGCGAACCCCCTTTTTTCTTAAACAGAAGTCGTTTGTGGGCCTTGAGAGTAGACCCCCCCCCAACACCGAAAATCTCATTCTCGGTTTTTCGGCGTTTAAGAATATTTTTGATGACCTCTGTCAATTTTTGTAATTGGAATCTTCCGTGTGTCCAATTTCGGAAGTCTAATTCTCAAATTTGCAGGCTTGACCAATTATTTCCAGTGAATCTCTTGATTTGTTGATCGAAGTAATTTGTGAAATCTGGGGGTAGACCCCCACCCCAACTCCGAAAATCTAACTCTCGATTCTTCAAACTTCTAAATTATTTTGTGGACCCGAGGAGTGGAACCCCACCCCAACTCCGAAAATCGAATTCTCGATTTTTTGACCTTTAGAAATATTTTTAGTGACCTTTTCCGATTGGCAGTTGTAATCATTTGTGGGGTCTAATAGTTGAGTCCCGATGGGTTGACCCCGCCCGCAACTCTGGAAATCAAATTCTCGATTTTTCTGACATAAAAAATGATTTTCGATTGTCGAAGTCTGTTATGGTCTCGAGGGGTGGACCATCACCACAACTCCGACCACAACTCCGGAAGTGTAATTATCGATTTTTCAGGCTTGAACAATAATTTTCCGTGAAACCCTTATTTTGTTGATCTAAGTATTTTGTGGATTCAACATGTAAACCCTCAATCTTAACTCCGAAAATCAAATTCTCGAATCTTCGGACTTCTATATTCATTTTTCGTGAACCTTTTATTTTTTTGAATAAAATCTATTGTGGACTTGAGGGGTGAAGCCCGTCCTAAACTCTGAAATCTAATTCTCGATTCTTCAAATTTCTGAATTATTTTACGTAAACCTCCCCTTTTTTCAACTGATACATTTTGTACACTGGAAAAGTGGACTCGCGCCCCCAACATCAAAAGAGTATATTTTCGAGTTTTCGTTGGTGAACTTTTTTTTTCGGTTGAAATAATTTGGGGTACCGCGGGGTCGACCGCACCCCAACTTCGATAATCAAATTCTCGATTGTAGGTGTTGAAAAACAATTTTCCATAAACCCCTTGTTTTTAATCAAGATCTTTTGTGGCTCAAGGAATAACTCTCCCACCCACGACGAAAATCTGAAACTCGATTTTTCGGTTTCTCAAAGTTATTCTTGGTGAACGTCTTAGTCTTTCAATTCAAATAATACGTTAACCCTCTTCCAATAATTTACGTTTGTTTTAATAATAGTTAGATTATAGCAGCAAGGCAATAACACTCTCAGTAAATAAAAATAATAATATAATATTGTGGACCCGATGGGTTGTTTCCGCCCCAATTCCAAAAATCTAATTCTCGATCTTTCAGCCTCTCATGATTATTCATGGTTAACTTTTTTCGATTCAGATCTATTGTGGACCCATTGGGTTGACCCCGCCCAACTCCGGAAATTGAATTCTCTATTTTGTCGGCTTAAGAAATAATTTTCCGTGAGCCTCTGCTTATTTCTTTGTTCGAAGTCTTTTGTGGACCCGAGGAGTGAGCCCCCACCCACAACTTTGAAAATCTAAGTCTTCATTTTTCGGTCTTCAGAAATATTTTTAGTGACCATTTTTTTATTTCAATTGGAATCTTTTATGGGGCCGAGGGGTCGACCACGCCCCCAACTCTGGAAGTCCAATTCTCAATTATTCGGGCTTGATAAATAATTTTCCGCGAACCTCTTATTTTGTTGATCGAAGGATTTCGTGGATCAGACGGGTGCCCCCATCCCCAAACCCCAACCAAAAAAATATAATTTTCGATATCTTGGCCTTTAAAAGTACGTATTGTTGCTGTAATTTATTTTTCGGTCGAAATCTAAAGTGGATTTGAGAGGTAAAACGCATCTCGAATTTCGGAAATCTAACTCTCGATACTTCAAACTTTGCAATAATTGTTTTTAACTTCTTTTTCGATTGATACATTCCATAGACTCAAAAAGTAGCCCCCCCCCCCACCCGAACCCTGAAAGTCTAATTATTGATTTTTCGGCCTTTAAAAATTACTTTCGGTGAACTGTTATGTTTATGTTTTCGATTGAAATCATTTGTAGGGCCAAAGGATTGACCCTGCTTCCAACTCCGGAAGTCTAATTCTCGATTCTTCAGTCTTCAACCATAGTTTTCTGTGAACCCCTTACTTTGTTAATCGATGTATTGTATGGATCAGAGGGGAGGATTCCTCGGCCCCAACTCCGGTCATGAAATTCTTGATTGTTAATGGTTGAAAGATGATTTTCCGTAACCCTTCTATTGTTTGATCGAAATCATCTGTGGACCCAAGGGATAGACCCCCTCGCCCCCTTAAATATAAATCTCGATTTTTCGGGCTTGCAAATTTATTCTTGATGAAATTTTCATTTTTTCGATTCAAATCTATTGTGGTCCCGATGGGTTGACCCCGCCCCTCAACTCTGAAAATCAAATTCTCGATTTTTCTTACATGAAAAATAATTTTCGGTGAACCCCTTATTTTTCTGATCGAAGTCTTTGGTGGACCGGAGGAGTGGTACTCCACCCCAACTCCGAAAATCTAATTCTCGATTTTTTGGTCTTTAGAAATATTTTTAGTGACCTTTTCCATTTTTCAGCTGTAATTATTTGTGGGGTCCAATGGTTGACCCAGCCATCAACTCTGGAAGTATTTTACAGGCTTGAGCTATAATGTTCCGTGAACCCCTGTTTCGTTAGTCGAAGTATTTTGTGGATCTGATAGGTAAACCCACACCCGCAACTCCGAAAGTCTAATTTTTGATTTTGAATTATCAAATACTTATTTTCCTTATTTTAATAAAATCTATTGCGGACTTGAGGGCTGGAGCCCGTCCTGAACTCCGGGAATCTAATTCTCGATTCTTCAAACTTGTGAATTATCTTTCACAAACTTCCTCTCATTTCGATTGCCACATTTTGTAGACTCGAAAGGTGGATTCTTGCCCTCAACAATTCTGGATTTTTCAGCCTTTAAAATTATTTTTGATAAACTTTTTATTTCTTCGATTGAAATATTGGGGAATCGGAGGAGTTGACCACGCTCCCAACTTCGGACGTCGGTCTCGATTTTTCAGGCTTGAACAATGATTGTCTATGAACCACTTACTTTGTTGATCGAAGTGTTTTGTGGATCTAAGGGGTGGACCCCTACTCTAACCCCAAACCGTTTCACTGTATTTTTAATTCAATTGGCTAACTATACCCTCACCTCCTTGCTGTTTTACTGTATTTTAAATTCAAGTGGTTAACGTTACCCCCACTTTTTTATTATGTTTCGTGTAACTAGCGTTTAGACCATGGAGATTTCAGAGTTGCTTAGTTTGTACGTAATTGTGTTACCTGATGATGACAGTGATGTCGAAACGTCGTTCTGTTAATAAATTGTAAATTGATTTTTGGAGTGATTTGCCTCTATACTTAATAATTAAAGAATCTCCTCTGCGTTACCAGTATGAGTTTGCCACCCTTCCACACCTACAAAACTATATCTATAGAGGTACGTTTCCCCAGCCCCCCTTTTTCACCGAATCTGTCAAATATGACCTTAATGAATTGTACCTCGCTCCTTTGAGAGATATTAGCGGGGTACGCTCGGGGGGGGGGGGAAACGGTAGCCCCCCTTGGTGGAAAAATTAGGCAAATGCAGGCTAAATGAATTGTACTCGAATTGTACCGAAATGTACCACACATAAAATGATTTGTACCCACCCCCTTCTCGAGATATAAGGGGGAACATTCCGGGGGGGCTGGGGAAACGGTAGGGTTGTCATTATGACCTCTATCGAAAATGGTTGTTTCTCATCCAAAATGAATTGTACCGAAATGTACCAACGATATTTTTCCATTTCCCGCATTTCTGCTCCCTCCCCTGACTACCACTTCATACACCCTTATACTCGTACTATCAGAAATGAAGATTGATGATTGGGAACTCTCTTATCGGAAATGAACTGTACAATTCGAGTTAGTGTTTCATAATATTTTCAACTCCTGTCCCGTGGCTAGATGTCACTATTTTCAACTTTTAAACTAACCTTAAATTTGAATTGAGTGATTCTGGAAACCTCCTTGGTAATATGTACTTTGATTTAATTACTCGTGCAAATGAAAGCTGCGAAAGGTACCGACTTGAGTCCTTTCTGAAAGTTTTGAAACAGAAAAACCGCGCAAAGCGTGGTTCCACAGGATTGGAAGAAGGGGTGAAAAAAGTGCTAGGGATTAGTATAGGTGGAGGTAAAGCGTGGGGTCTGATTGACCGAGTGGATAGCGCGCTGGTCTTGGAATCCGGAGGTCTCGGGTTCGAGCCCCCGCGTAGTAACTCGCTACATTTCGACCTAGGCCGGTTTTTCGGCAAGATGAGAAGAAGGCTAAAACAACCCCAACAGCCTCCCCAACGTCTCTGAGGTAATGTTCAAAAGGGCGGATTCCAGGATTCGGGTTGAGAACAAACACAATTATGAGACCTCTATGGTACGTAGTTACGAGAAAACGTGCAAGAACTTTCCGGAGGTGAAACTGAGTGAGGACCAATTTTTTCGTACATTTTCGATCGTACAAATATTTATCGACTTTTGAGCAGTTCAATTTTGTTGACCTATTTGACCTCCACGAGGGGGGGGGCGAAGCTCCCTCGGATCCTCGAGGTCTTTCAAGATGTTGATAAGCACTCCCAGCCAACCAATTATGCCTAACGACAGATTTCCGAGAATTTCTGCATTCACTTGTTTTTTTTCTTTTGTTTTTGGTTAATTCTGCTGAACTAGAAGTATAGTGACGGATGATTCACGCGGAGACGATTTGTCTGCCCGGATAGGCGTTACCACACAGACTGGGCCGGGGGCGATTCCGGATTCCAGTCGAGGCGACCTTGCGATTCCACGCGACTTTATCTCGTCTGTATCAGTGCTGTTTGAAGTCGTAACGTGCACGAGTCGAGTGACTAATCCGTGCTTCTTGGTAGCGCATAGGTTGGGGCCGCTGCACGTCTCCGCGTTCTCCAATAAGTCGTGCACCTGGCCTCCTGCCTTAAGCTTGCTCCTACCTCGAGAGTGGACCAGTCATCGAGTTATTTCTGCAAACGCGGAGACATGCCGAGCCAAAACGGGAATCTCGTCTTGCACTTTTTTTTTTGTTTGTTTTCTGCCATTTCGTCTGCGTATCCTCCTCGGTTTTCTTTATTGTTTTCATTCGCGAAAAGTCAAAAAACGTATGCGCTAAACATAGTTGTACCCAGGGTTGACATGTTACATGTAAAACGAAATGTAAAATGTACGTAAAATTTAAAACGGATGTAAAATGGCGAAAGACAACAATGATTGATGATTGATAAACGATCTTTGCTGCGCGACTGCAGTTTGAAGCTTCGAACTGATTTCGAATGGTAAAGACACATGGGAGTGAAGGGTTGGCTTTTCACGCCGACCCTCTTCAAATAGCAAAGTTACTAGTTTCTATGATAGATAGAGAGGTGGAGGATAGGTTCTTTAGGATGTATTAAAGCCAGAACTAAATTTCTACAGCTCCTTTCTCAAGTCCTCAACTTCATGTCAGACGGTCAAATTCTTTTAACTCGTTCTAGTTACTTTTAATTTGTGGGATGATTCGAGCCAAGAATAGGTAACCGTTGTCGACATTTATTTATCAGGCGCTGCACAATGCAGTGTCGATGAACTCGTACGTCAACAATACACGGTAAGCCTACCAAAAGTTTAATGAACTCGCTGCAGCGCATTCGGGATTGAGTTAAAAATGTTGGCATCATTGTATCAACATAACCAACGATACCACTTCAACGCACGAAACGGGAATATAAAATCATTTCCTACTCATATTTTCAAATAAACTACTCGAGAAATTCGCAATTTCCGTATTTTAAGTGATTTTTTTTCCCAATTTTGAAAATTTCCGGGTTTGTTTAGCGCAGACGATGACTTTAATGAAGAGGCATTTATGAAACACGAGTACCTGAAAATAGTGAGCTTCCTTATAAACTTCGATTTTGTTGATTTTTCCTTCTGATTAAAGACACAGATTGGTGTGAGTGGGAGCGAGAGAATTTCAAACTTCAAATTCTTACGGTAAATTCTTTGCACCAAATTTTATGATTTTACGATGAGATGCGCATTTTTTCACCCATTACTAGCCTTACATTTACATCAGACAATTCTTTACTTCCAGTCAATGTAGTTGACTTTTCACGCCCCACTCTAGTACAGATCACATGCTACGAACGCCAACTCTGCGTTTCTGACTCTCCCCGCTACTGGCTCCCCAGCTCGTCGGAAAATTTCTGAAAAATTTGAACCAACTTGATGAGTCAGCAACCAACGTCGAGTACAATGTATACCGACGAACAAACGTAAAGGTGACCAGGGTGAAAGGTGTACATTGCGGATTGCGTACTAAATACTTCGAATGAGCGATGAGATTCGAAAAATGTCCAAGTAGACTGAGCATGGACGGCTTCGGTGCCAAAAGATGGAGAAGGACTAAAAATACTCGAATTTATTTCCGTCGTCTCGCGGGAGAACAACATTTTTATGGTGCATGTGTCTATGATGTACGTAGCAATAGAGTAAAAAAAAAAAAAAATGTATGAATCATCGGGGTCTCGATTTGATGTACGTTTTCATCACCAGACGACAAACGGAATAATTCCCCGCCCTTTAAACAAGTTGCTTTCGTAAAATGCTGGGAAATGCATCGGCATTTGTTGGAAGCGAATTTTTTACAGACTTACAGGACTATACGAGAAAGTGATTCAGCGTTACCTTTGACTAAATTCCAGGCCAGGGCAGGGATCTGCAAGAATCTTAGGATAAAAAAAAGAGATTAGTCCCAAGCCTTCAGATGATTTGAGACCATGATACAAAATCAAACATATTATAAAAATCGAGAGGAAATTGTGATCGAAGCATTTACAGTACACTTCCGATTATTTGACCCCCGGTTCAGTTTTAATTTGAGACTGGCAGCACTTCACAAAGAATAATATTCCCTCATGAATCAACAGAAACTGCGCTGAGGGACACGGAAGTGAAGTGAAGCTTAATAAGCTGGATTGTATCCATGCTAAAAGACAAGAAGATCCAGATAACATACCAACAAGAACAAATCCATGCAACGACTATCAGAGGCTGTCCACAGGGGGTAGTATTCTCTCCCCTACTGTGAAGCCTAGTGGTGGACAGTTTGCTGGATGAGTTAAATGGTCAAAAAATATACACCCAGGGCTACGCAGACGATTCGGCTGCGGAGGTAACCGGCAAATTTCCGGAAACCATCGCGGAGTTAACGCAGTGGGGCCCCGATGTGAGCAAAAAATGGTGTGCGAAAAAGGGGTTATCGATAAACCCGGACAAAACTGAGATCACTCTTTTCACCCACAAAAGGAAGGGTAAGGAGTTGATCAAGATACAATACAAGGGAAGATCGTTAGCCCTCACAGGAAAGGTGAAGTACTTAGAGTATATTTTGATGAAAAACTTTCCTAGAGGGATCACGTCTCAGAGAGAATAAGAAAAGGGATTGAGGCCACTTTTGTCGGCAGGATCCGAGGACTCTCTCCCAGAATGATGCACTGGATATATACCAGAGTAATACGTCCCAGAAAATCACATATGCTGCCATGGTGTGGTGGGGCCGGGTCCACCTGGCCGAAATCAGAGAGGAACTAAACTACCCACAAAGGCTCGCGGGCGTGATGACAACGGGGGCTGTGAGAACGGCGCCGACTAAGGCACTGGAAAGGCTCCTAAACTTGCCATCACTTCACACTGCTACAGAAGCAGTTGCGATAATGGGGGCTTATCGTCTGGGCCAACCAAATTTTCAGGCTCAAAAAACAGGCCACAAATGGGAGATGGCGGGGACGATAGACAAATGCTTTTGAGATGCCGACGGATAGAATCGTGATGGAATACTTCTTTGACAAGCTGTGCCGTGCACTGATACCCACGCGGAAGGCTTGGGAAAAGAGGTGGCCAAGCATACTAGGAAAAGAGGAGAATGCGTGGTTTGCAGACGCCTATAAGAATGACCAAGGTGTAGGATTCAGAATTACGAATGCAAAAGGCGCTGACAACTATTCAATGGCACTAGGTGAGGGTGTCACTATCCTCCAAACAGAGATAATGGCGATCATGGTAACCATTGATGGAAGCCAGAAGAAGGGCCTTATTGATAAGCAGATCTACATTCGTACAGACAGTCAATCGGCTATTAAGGCACTATCGTCATACCAAACTACATCCCTGACGGTGGCAGAATGTGTTAACAAATTACACACCCTTGCTTAGGAGAACCATATCACCATACTATGGACATCGGGACACTATGGCATGATAGCTGGCAAGCTAGCGAAGAAGGGCATAAAAAAGGAATTGGTAACACACAGGCCGAGTCTTCCTGTAGCATACAGCGTCATAAAATCCAAAGTGAAGGCTTGGATAAGTCAGTAGGCGAAAATGCATTGGCGCCTGGCCAGTAGCATGAAAGTCAGAAAAACAGATAGGGGACGCCCTCAGTAAGTATGCCACGTTCCTACTAGGGCTTGGCAGGAAACATGCAAGGCTCATGGTCGGACTATTAACTGGTCTTGGGGCCAAAAAACACATGTGGTATAAGTGGTGAAAAGCGGCTCCTGTAGGTACTGTGGAGAAGAGGAAGAAACCTCGATCCATATCATATGTCAATGCCCAGCAATAGCCGGAACAAGATGCGAAGCACTGAGACTAAAGTATCCAGCACCGAGTGAAGTCAAAGGGATAAAACTCGTTCTCACTTTGGCTACAAAAGCGAGGCTACTGAGTTGATTCTTAACAGCAACATGAGAAATAGTGCAATGGACTACAAAGTCTGAGCACTCGACGCATACAGCGCCACCTCACACGAATGTAAAAAAGAATAATATTACAACTTTACTTTCCAGTATTAACAGATTAATTGATAATAGTAATTAGATTTATATATACACTAGCTGACCCGCTTTGTGGCTCATCTAGACCCTGGAGTAAAGTAAGTTGGATTCAGTGTTGTTATTGTTTTTTTTTTTTTTAATTTAATTCATTATTATTACTATTTATAATAATTCTAAATTCTGCATTCAATGAGCCAAGGACTCCTTTTATTTTTGCTTTTCGGTTGACCTCGTCCCATCACATTCAGTATCAGAATTACTTACATTTTTAGTAGTTAGCTATCGTATTTACATATTTGAACTTAGTTTTATAATACACCATATTTTATACAGACTATTCTTTTAATTTTATCCTGTCTTGTCTTTTCTTTATTCCTCATAAGATAGTTCACGTACTCTATTTTTTTTATTTTTTTTTTGTAGTTTCTTGATTCTCAAACCGCTTTGTGTCTTTTACGTCATATTTATTTCTTATATTCTTAAATTTGCTACAGTTTTGAAATGTATGATCTGGTAAGTCTATCACTTTTATTTTACAGGACTGAGATTTATCAGTTTTAATCAAATTGAATCTTTTCAAGTATTCTCCGAAGTTACCATACCTTATTAAAAACTGAGTTAAGTAATAATCTGGCTGGAGGTTTTTATTTTCAATTCTCTCCAGGTATAACTGGATTAGTTTATATGTTCTTCATCTAGTGTTCTCATTTTTATATCACTGTTGCCAGATATCTAGATATTTTATATGCATCTCTTTTACCTTCTTTATTTTTTCATTTTCTTTTAATGTACATTTTTAAATTTTTTTAATTTCATTTGTTTTCTCTATTTGTAAATCAATCGGCAGTATCGCTGCGATCACATTTATCACTGTATATGAACATTTTAGGCTACAGAAAATCTTGGAGGGTGCCATGAAGTTTTGCTCACTGGAACCCCAATTTTTTTGACTTGGACTTTTCGGAAGTCTTTTATATTGAACTTCTTCACATTATGTTAAAATTTGGTGGTTGTACCCATTGGCGTGCATTCCAGGAAAGCAAGGTGAGCGCCGCTTACCCTGAAAATTCCCAAGAAAATCAGTTTTCATACACAATATCAACTTCAACTTGTAACAAATAACGCTTCTTTAGCATACTGCATCAACATTGTACAAATTAGGCTCCGCCTCCGTGTTAATTACCAACACTAAAATACACTAGCATGTTCAACGAGACAAAACCTGTGCATTTCGTTGCGTTCCAGAAACGCTTCCATCTCGGCTTCTTTGGCTTCTGGCTGTACACGGAAAACGTCAAAGTTGACAGTGAAACGTAATTATGTTCATCTACTAGTCAACGCATTACATTTAGATGCATCCAACAAGCCAAAAGGTTTTTTTTTTTTTTTTTTTTTGCTTCGATACTTGGGAATTGAGTAGCAAAGTTGGAAAAATCTGAACAAGTCAAAGGTTTATGTTGCTGTGATGTTTGAGAATTTTGAGTTAAGTCAGTTGGAAAAATCCATCAAGTCAAAAGGTCTTTTTTTTTTTTTTGCTTTGATACTTGGTAATTTCAAGTTGAGTCAGTTGAAGCTAGCTCATATTGAAAACTTCTGCAGGTTCCAGTAACGGTGAATATCGGACCTTTATGTAACCAGGCGCTGTACCGCTACCCATCCATCAGCACACACACACGCGCGCGCACAGAATAGAAACCAGTTGTTATTGTATATCTGTATGTAAAAATGTGTCACGTGTTTCATGTATCAAAATATGGAATAACTACAGCTAAAAATATCATTCATTGTCATAAGTACACGCATTATTACTAATCAAACTTGCAGCTTTGTGCACAAGTTTACCTACCCATTCCAAAGAAACATGTATCTACCGGACATTAAGTAGGGTTACAACAAGGAATACTTGCGTAAAATAATACTAAGCTAGTCCAGATCAGTTCTCATTATCTTATTCGTTTCACTAATAGTATCAAATTGTTCTGATTCGGGGATTGATTCATGAAATGATGAGGGGAGGGGTACGACGTAGAATAAAATGACCCTGTGTAATATTGAAAATAACCCTCCACCAAGGGTATCAGCTCTATTCTTTTCCCTTATAACAGACATTCTTACGATGTCGTCAAAAATGTCACATCGGAATTACCCCATGGTAATGTGTGTACTACAATCGTTCAATTATGACGTCAATTATTATGAAACCGTCGCATCGTTTCCTTATATTTTAAGGAAAGAAGAAACGCTTGTAGAATCGACGTTAATTTACGAGTACAAGTATGTTTCGCGAATAAATTCATAATGCATCGGAGTTGGCAAAGTGGCAAATATAATTTATAAACGTTGATTTGTAATAGGTCAGTCCAATTAGACGTTAGGCAAACTATGCGTGCACGAATGTACATGTATGCTGTGCATGCGCTCGTGTAATTTTTGCTTTTGGCTGGGAGACACACAAGTGTATTAGTGAGGACGAGTGACAGAGCAGGTGTAGGACGGTCAAACACTGCAAAAATAATCACTCGACGAGAGGAGCAGTTTCCTTGTATGCGTTTACAAGTTTCGTTTTTAAGAAAAAAGGTTTTTGTCACTTAGGTCAAGTGTGCATGAGACACTCGATGTGTTTTTTCCATAAGAATGAAAGGGAGCTCGTGGCACGGATTCCCCTAATCCGATCGACCTGAAACTTTTTTTTTTTTTTTTTTTTTTTTTTAGATTGATTTTATTGGAATTAATTTAGTAGACGAATTAGAGGAAATTCAGAAAAAAATATCATCAAGAGTAAATAAGGACCACCTTAATGTGTAAAGGAAGTTGTGAGTTCCTCTCAAATATTCCTAACATCCTTCCAGCTTACCCTCCCAGACTAGGGTATGCTCATGTGTGCAAATGTGAGTGCTTGGGCGTTGGGCAATACGGTTCTAACCTGCATACGCAGGGACAAAACTATGGGGGGAGGGGTGAAACACCCCCAATAATTTGGCAGTCAGCAAATTTTGAAACTGTTCATTTGAACATTTGAATTTTTCATCTTCTAAGAACGTTTGGTTGTTTACTTTTGTTTCAATTAAAAAATACTGTGATTAGAAGATCGGCAAATTTTCAAATTAAAAAAAAAGTTGTCGGCAAATTTTCAGTTAAAAAAATATTTGTCTGCAAATTTTCTTTCTCCCCCCCCCCCCAATTGAAAGTCAAGTTTCGTCTCTGTAATCAAGCAATAAAGTTATTTAAAACTTTCGTTCATAACGCACAGAAAAAAAAAAGGAAAAAAAACACCACCAACTGAAGAGAAATCATAACTTGTACTTTACATGATTGGAATATTTCTGAAAAAACGTTAGTCTTTCACGAATTTCATGACCTTTTTGAAAAAACAAGACTTTCATGACCCGTAGAGCGTGTAGACCCGGGTCCGACTGTGGTGCACCCAGATTCCAGGTTAGTGCTGGGTAACCGTTAATCTCGGTCAGTAGGGGGTGCCATGGTGGCCCTTACAAGAAAACAGAACCGCGAAATGGAGGCTCGGGCCGGCCTCAAAGCGTCCCTCCAGCCACTGATGCGATACTCGAAAGGGTAGTTTCCGGGGCCGGGGGTGCGGTGTCTCAAGGGCCACTCTGGCATGCGTGCATTGCCATACATCCCACCAGACATGACCTGTAGACACCGCTGTCAAAATCATGCAATAAAATATTCAAGAAGCCGAGAAAAGTGGGTAGGTCAAGTTCAAAAAGAGGGTTTCTACCAAATTTGAATTTCGAAAATATATGACTTTATATGGCCAGAAATCGGGACGAAGGCTGTTGCTTCAAAACACTATTTAACTACCCCCCCCCCTCTTAAAAAACATGGATGTCTTTTTTTTGCAGCTGTTCTAATGCTGAATCTAAAGCGCTGAGAGCTGCCTAGATTTTTTAACTGTTAGAATCGGTGTCGCTTGAGTTGTAATTTTCAAATTTCAAGGCATGTTAAAAAATCAGTAAAATGAAAATTTTAATTAAGTTTCTTTCCTCAACTTTATACATTATTTGGTGAATTTAAGTAAGTTTTTTCTCCTTCTTCTAAAATTTATATGGCTGACTGAAAATATATGACTTTATATGACTGGTAGAAAACCTGAAAAAACATAATATAGAATAGGTTAGGTCCATATTTTTAAGAAAAATGTCAATCAAATATTTCATCAGATGTGATGGTGAGTAGAATTTCAGCTGCATCATAGAGTTCCCAAAGGTTAAGTCTGTCTTTTCTCAAAATATTTCAGAGTTCACGCAATTAGGTAAAACTGAAATGTTTTGTCTCCGAAAAATTGGTAAAATGTGACTTAACCATTAAAAAAATGGGGTTTTTATAGTCACTATTATTCGAATAATTTGACTGGGATCGGTGATCATCCGGATCTCTTACTCCCTAGTTGATCCGGATTAGAGACGAAACTTGACTTTCAGTTTGGGGGGAGGGGGTGGAGAAGAAAAATTCGCCGACAAATACTTTAAATTAAAAATTCGCCGACAAAATTTGTAAAAAATTGAAAAATTGCCGATGTTTAATCAAAATATTTTTTAATTGAAAACAAACAAACAAACGTTCTCAAAAAGTGAAAAATTCAAACGAGCAGTTTCCAAATTTGCCGACTGCCAAATTATTGGGAGGTTCAACCCCCCACACTCCCATAGTTTCGTCCCTGATCCGGATAGTCGAGGTTCAACAACATTTAAATTACCTATACATAATGAGAGCTGATCCGCAGCTGTCATTTTCATTCCGATGTTACAATAATTCGCATTCTGTACTTCTCAAAAGAACGACCGCGAAAATTCGAGCAGACTATCCGGGAAATGCGGGGCGAATTTATATTCGTAAGACCCCGTCGCGCGAACTACAAATTTCATGAAATCCGAGGTAGCCGCGCACTTCGCACCGTCTGCGCCTTGGCAGCGTCTGCCGGTAACAATATTCTTGACAAAAAATTTCTAAAAATCAACGGTACACTTTTTTCGAAAAACTATACGTACGAAATTCGACGAAAGCTTACCCATGAAAACGTGATCGAACATCAGAATTACAACTGATCGGAAACGGAACAAATGAATGAAAATAGATTGGCTATCGACAGAACATCCTCTGCGGCCGACGCGATCTCCGTGCCCGGTGACTCACCATTACGGTGATACGTTGTTGTATATACGGTCCCGTACTTGCGTAAATAAGATTAATGGAAAATAAAATTCGCCGATGTTTACTCGGATACAGCAAATTCAGGCGTAAACACGCGGCCAGCACGGTACGAGAGAGGGCGAGAGAGAATATGAGAGAAAGCACGAATAAAATTAAACGGGATATAAACAACCAAATCGAATTTCTAGCTTCCCTCTGGATCGAGGAGTTACGCCCAAGACGCGGCACCACCCAAAATTGCCACCATGTGTTTCAAACATTCACCTAGCCGGGAGTCCTTTTCCAGACTGCGTTAAATCAAGACGGAAGTTATAAAATGGGTACGAGAGAGAACATATTTATTCCAACGAACACGCTGAACTTCCAAGTGCACTGACTCGAACAGCTGCACAAAAACCACATCCATTCGGCACCGGGGTCCCTGCGCCGCGCCTCAGTACATTTGAGTCGACCTGCTCCCAAAAAGGCTCACACGAACGTGATAAGAATAATATTATCAATCCGGATAAGTACCTGAGATATGAATCACACTAGTAAGCAGAACCAACAACCATAACCACTTTATAATTGAATTTATAGGCTGATAACTGATAAAAGTGATAAGTATACGAGAAGTAATCGCGTTACAGTGGTAAATGCGGTAGTCATTTTGCAAGCTGATGAAATCGACAGCGTCTATTAATAGTACAAAGGTACAAACCATAAAAATTCGAACCAGTGAGTATATACCAACTACTACACTACACCATACAGTTACTCATATCTGCTTCTGAGTATACGAATTATAACACTACACCATCTAGTGACTTGATGATGATGATGATAAGGTTATCAGTCTTATGACCGGTTTGATGCAGCTGAGAATTAGCTAAAAAAAGAGGTGTTTGATGGAATTAATTACAACAAAGCTGAAACTTGGTCCGATTGTTTAATATCCTCTTCGGAAAAGCCCCGTGATTCCCCCCCCCCTCCCACGATGAGAGCATCACCTCTCAGAGTTCAAAAAGTGCCCCCGGAAACGGTTTTTGGCTTGTATCTAGCTTAAAATTGAGTTATAGGTAAAAATATTCCTTACCAAAATTAAAGAGTGTAAAATTCTCTACAAAAATGATAACTATGATTTTTTTTGTGAATCTCACGCCAAACATGATAATCGGCGATCAAGATCACACGAGCATGTAAATATGGAGTAACCTACAACGTACGCGGTATACAAACGCTGAAATAATCGCGAAAACACATGACTGGATGCATAGAATGTTACATGATATAATTTCAATTTATTATCTTTATTATTATAGGCGGACCGGGTCGCCGGGCAGCTGTCGCGACTGATGGCGAACCTGGGCGGCCCGCGGGAGCAGAAGCGGAGGTTGTACGCGAACGTCGTGCTTTTGGTCCTGACGTACGGCGCACCGGTTTTCGCGGACGCCGTCCAGACCCCGTACCGGAGAGTGGAACTGGAGAAGGTTCAGCGGAGAGTCGCGCTAAGGTGCGTCAGCGCGTATCGCACCGTGTCAACGGAGGCGGTAGGCGTGCTGGCGCGCCTTCCACCCATCGAGCTGAAGGTCGACGAGTTGGCGCAGTCCTACAAGGCGCAGAAGAAGGCGAGAACGCGGCAGGAGGCACGCCGGGCGAAGCGTGGCATTCAGCTGACCACGCTTCAGCGATGGACGGATAGGCTCGCCCAGTTTTCGAAAGGCGAGTGGACTCGGGAGCTGATCGGTGAGCTCGACCTGTGGTTAGGTAGGAAGCACGGAAGCCTGAACTTCCACCTGACCCAGGTCTTGAGCGGACACGGCTGCTTCGGGTCATACCTGTACCGGATGGGGTTGGCAGCAAGCGCAGAGTGCACCTTCTGTGCAAGCGGAGAGGAGGACACGCCGTGGCATACGCTGTTCGAGTGCGACGCCTGGGAGGAGGTGAGGCGCGGGGCGGTCACGATCGATCCCGGAGACGGCATGATCGACCGTCTTGCGCCGGACACCTTGGTCCCGGAGCTGTTGAGGAGCCGAAGCGGTTGGAACCGGGTGTCGGGTTTCGTTTCGGCCATCATGCGACGGAAGATGGAGGCTGAGTGGTCGAGACAGAGGACGCAAGGAGGAGAAGCGGATGTTGCTGCTGCTACTGCGGCGGCGGATACCATCCAGCGAAGCTCGCCCGTAGCACCAGGGCTGGAGCTTCAATCAGAAGAGTCTCACACGATGAGTGAGTGAAGAGGAAGAGGCAGCGCGTCCGGCTGCGGGGGACCTGAAATTTCCAGGCGAGTGCTCTGGAAGCGCGGACCTCGGTCAGTAGGGAACCCCGCGGTGGCCCTGGCAGGATGCGCGCACCGTTCCGGCCAGGAGAAATGGGGGCTCGGGCCCGGCCCCAAAGCGTTCCCCTCGGTACTGATGCGATGCCCGAAAGGGTAGTTTCCGGAGCCGGGGGTGCGGTGTCTCAGGGGCCACTTTGGCATGCGTGCATCGCCATACGTCCCACAACACCATTATAGGAACTCATCTTCATCCGAATCTACATGTATACAATTTTCTGCATTTAAACGATTTAAACAACCTCCTTTACAAACGCGTGGCTATAAGAGATACCATTCGAGGGGAACCATCAGGTTAGCCAATTACAGCGCTTCATTTACGTGTAGCCCTCTCACTACCCGAGCTACACACCGGCGTTGAGACACCCGTGCTATACCCTTTATGTATGCCCTTTGTTGACCCGTCGTATAGCCACTCTGTATACCCTTTATGTATGCCCTTTGTAGACTCGTCGTATAGTCCCTCTGTTTCCCCTTGCATTGATCCCTTTTGTAGACCCGTTGTATATTCCTGTGTTTTTTCTTGCATGGATCCCCTTGGTAGACCCGTCGTATAGCCCTTCCATATGCCCTTCATGAATCCCTTCCGTAAACTCGGGTAGATCCCCTCTTGAAATTCAGATACATATGGGAAAGGATGATAGGCTCTCAGCCAGTTAAAAAAAGTATGAACATCCCTTCTATCATGCTGCACTCTTGATTCCCTCAATTCTTTATGCTGAGCACTCATTTCTGGTTGACAATTTGTGAAATTTTCCAAACCTTGGCAAAGATGAAGCATGTGACAGGGGCGCTAAGAATCTACTGCTGCAAAACGCTAGAAGTAACACCGTGTCGAAGAGTCAGTCCGCCTGCACTCTTCATAATTCGCATGAGTGTTTGTTCGATTCGCGTTTGGATGCTAAAGAGTCGCTCTCTAGCGGCTTGATGAAATGCGGCGCGCTGATTGGTGTATTTGGACGAAAAGATGACCAGGGACAAACATGTTCTGCAAAAAAAAACTCAAGTTGGGCTCATCTGAAAGGAAATGATAAGGGCTGACACTTTAGCTCTCTTTAATACCTACTCAAAATGCTAGAGCTCATTTCACCTGTACATGTTTTTGTGGTAAAAATACTAAATACCCTGATCATCTTTTCGTCCACTACACTAGCGCACCTACAGGAGTGTCCAAACGCCAATAGTCATGTCGCTCCATATCTATTGTCTATCTTCAATCCGGTTTCTAAAACAAGCTGGTCCATTTAGTACAGGGATTTAAAATTACAGCGTTCAAAACGCTTCTCGCATGTTAGATGTAACGAGTGACGAGTTCGGCGTTCATATACCGCGTACGTTGTAGGTTACTTCATATTTACATGCTCCTGTGATCTTGAACGCCAATTATCTTGGTTGGTATGGGATTCACGAAAAAAAAACATAGATATCATTTTTGTAGAGAATTTTACGCTCTTTAATTTTGGTAAGAAATATTTTTACCTATAACTCAATTTTAAGCTAGATACAAGCCAAAGACTGTTTCCGGGGGTACTTTTTGGACTCTGTGGGGTGGGAAATTATGGGGCTTTTCCGAAGAGGGTACTAAACAATCGTACCAAGTTTCAGCTGTGCTGCAATTAATTCCATCAAAAATGCTAATTCCCCTGGACTAGTACTGCAATCTTTGCCGACTCCTCCCACCTCCCTACCCAATTCTTTCCTTCCGCCCTTCCTTCTAATAGCAGTGATTCCTGGGTGCTGCAAGTTATGTCCTAGTAGTTTATTTCTCCCCCAGACAATCCCAAATATCCATTTTAACTTCTACTCTGTTAAGTACTTCCTCATTTTTTTACCTTATCCGTCCATCTGATACCAAGTATTCGCCTCCCACGTCTCAAAAACGTCGATCCTTCTCTTTTCTGGTTTTCCTATGGTCCAAGTTTTACATCCCGTACAAGACTACACTCCAAACGTAAAGTTTTCAAAAATAATTTTTTGATTTCCAGATTTATTTTTGATTTGAAAAGATTACTTTTTTGATAAAATGCTAATTTGGTTTGTGCTATTCTACTATTAATATCCCTCTTACTCCTTCCATCTTTTGTTATTTTACTCCCAAAATAGCAAAATTCACTTACTGCTTCAATTTTTTTTCTGACCAATTTTTATATTTAAGCTATCATGTTCATATCGATTACATACCATTACTTTAGTTTTAGTTTCATTTATTTTCATACGATATTCCACACTCAAAATCTCAATTCATTCCATTTAAAATGTTTTTCAAATCGATACTTATTTTAGCTAATAAGACAATATCATCTGTAATCCTGAGCATCTTTACTCGCTCGCCCACGTATATACCTACACCTGCTTCAGATGTTTCTCTTATTTATTTTATATCTGTGCTCTTCTCTACAGGGTGTCCATTCTTGTTCGGAAATGATTTCCCCTGACTTTTCCAGGTTTTCCAGGCCAATTTTTCCGGTTTTCCACACTCTTCAAATACAAATTATACATGCAAAGGGGGGGGGGGTCAAATTTTTTCGAACATCGTGAGCGGTGAATATCGTCAATCACTCCACAAACTTTTTTTTAAACTATCGTATGTGGCAGAAGGGGTGTAAAAATTTAATGATAGAAATGAAAACGCGCTCTATGGGGTGCAGCGTGGTGCGATGTCAATTAACGACTTCGCAGATTTTTTTCGTGTGATTTAATGCCGACCATGAGGGGGCAGAGATTTTCGTCAAAAATGTCCAATGATTTCTAAGGAATTAATCAGAAATCTTGGAGAATAAATGTGACGATTTCCGGAGAATTTCATCGGAAATATTCAGACAAAAGTCCAGTGTTTTCCAAGAATTTCCTCGAAAATCTTCGGGAAAATTTTCCGATAATTTTTAAAGAATTGCATCGGTCATTTTCAGAAAACAACTCCGATAATTTTCGAATAATCTCATGGAAAACTTTTAGAAAAGATGTCCAATATTTTCCAAAAAAGTTCATCAGCATTCTTCGGGAAAATTTCCTGACACTATTTGAAGAATTTCATAGGAAATATTCGGAGAAAAACCCTGTTGGCTTCTGATGAATTTCATCAAAAATCTGATGAGAAAATGTTCGATAATCTCCGGATAATTTCATCGTATATCTTTGGAAAACATCTCGGATAATTTTTAAGCAATTTCATTGTAAATTTTCGGAGAAAATTTCCAATAATTTCGGAAATCTTTAGAAATAATATCCTTTGTTTTCCAAAAAATTTAATAAAAGGTCTTCGAGAAGATTTCCTGATAATTTTTGAAGAATTTTAATCGGAAGCACTCAGATTTGAAGAATTGTACATAAAATCTTCAGAAAAAACCTTCGATCATTTCCAAGGAATTTCATGAAAAATATTCGGGACAATTCCTTCGATTTTCAAAGATTATTTCCGACGAACTTTATCGAAAATATTAAGGGTACATTTCCGATCATTTTCAATGCATTTTATCAGGCGAATTTTGTCAGAAATTTTAGAAAAAATCTTCAATGATTCCAAACAATTTTATCAAGGATCATCGAGAAGTATCTCTGATGGAAGGGTACCCTTAGAAAAAATGTTGATGTTTTTCAGAGATTTTCGTCAAAAATGTCCGGGTAAAATCTCAAATGATTTCTGAGGAATTAATCAGACATCCTGAAGAATAAATGTGATGATTTTCGGGGAATTTCATCGGAAATATTCAGAAAAAAGTCCAGTGTTTTCCAAAGAATTTCCTCGAAAATCTTTGGGGAAGTTTTCCGATAATTTTTAAAGAATTGCATCGGAAATTTTCGGAAAACAACTCCGATAATTTCCGAAGAATCTTATCGAAAATTTTTAGAAAAAATTTCCAATGTTTTCCAAGAAAGTTCTTTCTGAAAGAAACCTTCAAGAATCCTGGAAGGTACTTCTCAATGATTTCCGATAAAATCCTTTGAAATAATTGCAGTTTTCCTAAACGTTTCCACAAATTTCTCCTGAAATTATCGGATAATGTTTAATGAAAATTCTGTGCCGTGAGAGGGAGGAGACTCTATAGTCGACCGTTGTCATACATTAGACTCTACAACTCGAAACATGACGTGGAAAAAACTCTATAAGTCGACTTTTGTCGTAAAAAATTAAACTATACCTATAACCCAAAAAATGATTTCAAAAGTAAACAGGTACATATCTTTGCGTCATATTAACGCAAGACTGTACGAGGCAGAGGAAAAAAATTTTGTAACTTGAAAATTTAAAAATACATAGATTTCTAACTCAAAACTATTTAACTCAAAAAACTGTGTAAGACGAAATTAAATTGCTTCCCCTTCATTTCGACTTATGGAGGTTCCACTGTATTTGATTCTGAAATTGTGATTTTTGAAATATTTTAAAATAATTTGGAAATCATGATGTTGAACCATTTACTCTTTGATGGTCACATTTTATCAGTTTTTCAGAAAACGGAAAAACCGTTTAACGTTTTACCTGATTGCTCGAACGCTAAAATATTTTGTGAAAAGAAGGCTACAACCTTTAAGAACCTTATAGTAGTACTGCAAAAATTCTACCACACCTGGTGAAATACTAGTGTTTTGTTGTTTTGTTTTCTCAATATACTTAGCCAGTTATACACAACTTTTCTTGGATTCGACCTGTTTCTCACTCATGTTTTTGGACTCTTGAATATTTTTATTGCATAACTAGAGTTTGAGACTGATGCATAAAAACGTTGTTGTAAGAACAGAATATATTTCAAATCATGAATTTAAAACGACAATAACACTACACAACAATCTAAGATTTTGTAAAAAAAAAAAAAAAAAAAACATGAGAACATATTTTATGATTCTATAAGTATTTTCAACAAGGAATTTTTTTGGATTATGGATTATATTGTGTAGTTTATTTATTAATTTAAAAAAAATCATCTATCTCAAATGCAAATTTTAGTATTATCAAAATGATATCACTGATCAAACAACGACGATGTGCGTTCAGTACTGTTATCAGTATCAGTGTAGCGATTCGTGGACGACAAAAAGGAATAAAACAAGAAAAATTTGATAACGTTTTAATTTTGAATAATATGAAAAATGAGAGGTTCTTGAAAAAATGGTTAACGCCATCATATTCAGCATTAAAAATATAGCTAAAATCATATAGTTTCATTCCATTGTTTTGTATTCTGTTGTGTAGTGTAATACAAATTTAGTATAGGTAAATAGTAGAGTGGTCTAAAATTTAGCAACTTTTGAAATTTCTGCGAGCCAACATTTTTATACCGTCATGAGGCTAAGTTTAACATGGGGATTCCCGCATATAAACCTACAATTTATTCTTCTTTGAAACTTTCAAAACACTGAGTTCGAGTTGAAAAAATTGGTTTGATCATGAAAA
Organism: Acanthococcus lagerstroemiae; assembly: GCA_031841125.1. Classification (NCBI taxonomy): domain Eukaryota; kingdom Metazoa; phylum Arthropoda; class Insecta; order Hemiptera; family Eriococcidae; genus Acanthococcus; species Acanthococcus lagerstroemiae. Next base: position 65,384,765 of record CM063106.1, read on the forward strand.
ATCTTCAACGTCAAAAAGCAAATAATAAATTTTCTTGTGTCTTCATTTTTAGAATTTTCTTTATAAATTTGATAATTTATTGGGGTCTGGCGACCGCAAGATTTATTTTGGGGAAATACGATTTAATAGGGACGGGCAACCGCGATTTCTGGTCCCGGTTCTGCCGCCCCTGCATTAATTATGAGAAATGAAATGGAACGCTATTATGAGAAGAGTGCCGAAACACTAAAAAGTATGTCAAAGAATGCGGAATCAAAAACAGAAGTCCCTTAGCATACTCTGTCACTTGATTTCATGACACTTAAACAGTATTTTCATAGAATACAATTAACAGAAATGACAAAAATGACAAGAAAGGATTAAAATGACCGAATTTTAATATTACAGAACTGACAGACAGGAATGAAATGACAGAATTGGCATAAATTACAGAAATAACGGACCCAAATAAAATGAGAGGAAAATTAAAAGAATGGACAGAATTGACAGAAATGACAACGCATAAATGGTATGGAAAAATTGGCAAAATTTACAGAAATAAGAAACAGAGATGAAATGACAGACAGAAAGAACACAACTGACACTACCTCAGGTACAGAATAGAGCTAATCAACTCACAGCTTAAACTTTGTTCACACCATCACAGTATTACATCTAAACCTCGCTAATAATTTCAACAGTCGCTATAAAAATCCGTAACCCACAGTATACATGAAACCCCCCTCCCCCATATTACCGAACGCAATGCAATTTCTTTCTCATGAGATACGTAAAACTCTCCTGGACTCATTACAATGAGGAAGAAAAAAAGACTGCGCGAAAAAAGAAGATAATGATAAATTATGATACAATGAGTCCGAATCCTAAATCCGTTAGGTTTTATTTTTAAAAATGGAAAATTACGGATGGTAAATTTAAATATCGAAGAATAAAAACAGACGCGAGATAAAACCAAAAATAATATTAGCCCCTCTCATCGTGTATAAACAAAGACACGGAAATAAATGGCGCATACAACGCTTTAATGCTTTCCCTCGCCCTCGCTCCTTTTTTTAAAACAGAGTTCTCCTGCTCCACGTCACCTCTCCCCCGGTCCAAATAAACAAAACACTAGTAAGACAGCTCAGTTTGCGGCTGAAAAGAAAATAGATAAATGGATAAAACAAATATCAACAATTTAGACCAACAGACACGAACGGCAGCATTTCTTGCGGGCTATTACTCGTGCAAATTGAAATTGCAAGCAATTACGTGTAGAATAATGTTGACATCCTCCGTTAAAGTACGTACACCGAATTAAAACAATGAAAAGGGGGGGGGGGGCTATACTTTTTCAGTAACCCGCAACGACCTAACTTCTCCGTTCCATCACTGTATCAGCATGCATCATTTCTGCGAGCTGAACAGACGTGTGTTGGTAAGTTGGGCCGAAAAATACAAAAAATTCCAACTGGTGAATTGTTCTACTTCAGCCAAAGTATGCAGTAGTTCACTTTGTTTCCTCCGGTATCATTAATAACACTGACGGGTGGGTTACTTCCGACACTACGTAATTAGAAAAATAAACAAACAACATGATTCGAGACTCGTTTTTGACATGAAACGTTGAACTCTTTGTGCGTTTCGTCATCTGAGATGGAAATGCAAACAGGGGTTTGGACTTGACCACCGAAAGCCTATTGAAGCGCCTTCAAAAGATATTCATTTTACCCGAAATTTTCCTCTTTCGCCTCGTAGAACAGCGAGCGTGCGCTAAAGGCCCATTCCGAAATTCAAAATTTAAATTTTAAATGCTGGAAGTTGAGCTCCTGGAAGGTCACTTCATCTCCATTTGTGTACATCGTATCATCCTATCTTAGACGATGCAATTAAAAATGATAAGCCAAAATAAAGTTGAGTTATAAGAAGGTTACGGTAGTTTCCGGGGCCAGGGGTGCGGTGTTTGGGGAGCTAATGTGGCATGCGTGCATCGCCATATATGCTCACATTATGCCAATTTTTCAGAGCATGCGAAGGAAACCATCCCGGCAAGGGAGATCCCACTTCTGTCATACTAATAATGCCACTGTACATAAATGAAACCCGAACGGATTAGTCGGCAGATGGGGCATAAATTAGACAGAAAACATTTTTAATCTTCGGCTAATAGTCCATTTGCATAAAAAAAAAAACTTCAATCGGAAACTTACAACAAACAAAATAAGTACGGCAGAATTTTGACTGCTCGTTCCTCCGAGAGAACCCGTTATGCAAACACTTGTACGGATAGATATACGAGGTTGCATATACTTTTTCTTGAAGGAAAGTTACACATAGTTACCTTACGAGTAGTTATGCAGTAAAACCAGTGAGACGTGAGAGATATTCGTTATGCTATCATGAAAGAAGCGTTCAAACGATTAAAAAAATTAAAACAAAATCAAAAGACAGAGTATGCTAAACAACATACTTTCCTTGTTCTTTCGCATGCCCTGCCATTTGATTTCCATGGCGCTGAAACAATCTTCAACACGTTTAATTATCTTTCTGCGTAATAAAGGGGATCTAAGTAGGTAATATCTTTCTTCAAAAACATAAAAAACGAAAGTGGACATGGGTCTCCCCCCGATTTTTTTTCAGATGTTTAGTTATAGAACTGCTATCGTACAGCATTTACAAAAAAAAAAAAAAAAAAAACCTTCTTAAGATGCAATACGACCGATTCCACTGGCTCACAGACCGACATTCTGATCTCAGCTTGGCCAATAAGAAGCTGATTTACTTAATAATCTTTAAGCCCATGAGGACATACGGCTGCGAGTTGGGGAGAATCACTCGCGATTCCAATTGGTTAATCATCGAACTATTTCAAAACAAATACATGAGAACGATAACAAGTGCGCCGTTTTACATTACCAACGACCAGCTCCGAACCGACCAGGGGCTGGACTCCATCAGCGAGGCTATTGGAAAGAAATCAACCCCGTACGTCCACAGGCTATACAAACACTCCAACATGGAAGTCATACAGCTCCTGGATGACCAAAACTATACACGTCGCTTGAGACAACGCCATCTGCTCAATTTCGTTAGTTAAATCTCGATTTAAAGAACACTAAAAACGAAATGGACCGTGTTTGTCAATGAGCTATCTATTGTCAAAGATATTAGTAGATGAGAGGGAGGATGTTTCGGACAGTCATCAGTTTTGCAATATTTTACTCAAATTATGCATTCGATGAGAAAAATGATTACATAATCGTAAATAGGTGATTTTTTTTTTACACACATACGATACAAAAATAAATTTTTCTTGTCGAGTAGATTTGAAGAAATTAATGCTTCAATTTTCTGTCCCAAAACCTCCACCTTAGAAGAAGGTTTTGGACAGAACTGGGGGAGGTTTTGGACGCACTCAAAATAGGCAAATACTTTAAAAAACAAAGCAAAAAATACGCCAAAAGTTATTTTAAGTAGGTGAGTACGTTTTATTGCAATCAATCTCTTCAAAAATGAGATAATAATATAAAATGAGAATTAGCATCTTGATTAACATACACGACTCATGACCGTTTATGAACGTAATAACGAGGGATTTCCACATTGAAGTACATAATTAAATAATTCAAACTACAATTGGGATTTAAAATTAAGGTTCAAGTGTTGGCAGCCCTGTATCTCTGCGTGAGTGATCATTAGGGAACGGATTTTTATGCAAGTGAATATTTTATTGGTAGGTTGTATCTCAAATTTTACCAGAAAATCATCCGTTTCAGAACTTTTCCTTTAAAATAAGCCCCATTTGAATATGCATGTTTTGCATATTTGAAGGTAAAATGCATAATTTGATGAATATTGTACCTTTTTAGTGCATATTTTCGCATTTTCCAAATTATTTACCTATTTCCATCTCTTTTTTAGCCATTTTTGACGGAAAGTTAGTAACACTGTAGTTTAAAAATTGCCTTTTGTACAGCGAATGCGCAATAGTCTGCCTAAAGCACTGTAAACACGAGTGCGGCAATACGTCATTTCGATTCCAACAGCGCCTGTCGATACTGAATTGACTGCGGTGCGCTACTTGGCATAAGGGATGGAAAAGCTGAATGAATTAGCTTCGCTTCCGGCTTCCAATATTCCCCCATTGAAACTGCTTCCAACTTCCGACTTTTTGCTTAAATACAAAAACTTCCAGGTTCCTGTTTTTTGGCTTCCAGCTTCCATCTCCATGCCCATCAAAATTTTTCTAGGGGAGTTGGTGGTTTTTAATTTAGCGCTTTCTGTTTTACTTTTTTGATTGATTTGGTCCTAAAACTTATAATGATCTAGCGTGAGTACATTAATCGACCCAGACTGAGGTAAATAGAAAAAGTAATGGTAAAAGAAACGTAAAATGCAGATGCTACAAGAAGTTGAAAAATAATTGGCTTCCGCTACCAGCTTCCCATTTTTTACATCAAGCTTCCAACTTTTAGCTTCTGCTATTTTTAGATAAAATTCATTAGCTTCTGGCTTCCAGCTTCCAACTTCTACTTCCATCCCTCCTTGGCATCCACGGACGCGATTGGAACCAAAATGGCGTATTGATGCACTTGTGTTTCTAGTGGTCTAGCCTGCCGAAGCATACCGAGCCTTAAGCCTCGTTCACACGTACCACTAATTTTAACAAAATACGATCCTATTTGAGTAGAACTTCAAAAATCCTGTAAACTGACACCCATATTGATTTTTCATTTTTTTAAAATACTTCATTGAAAAATGAATATTTGAGACATATTTTATTTATTTTCTTTCTTTTTTTTGGTGGGGGCGGGGGGGGGGAGATGTATAAAATATGTGCATATTTTGCCATTTTCGATGCATAAAAATTCGATCCCTAGTGATCATCTATGATTTACTGTAAGCGTGTAGCAAACTTCAACTATCATTAAATCGATTAGAAATTCACTTTCAAAGAAAATTTGTCCTAAATTTAACTGCATCATCATCCAAAAACTGAATTATAATCAGTTCTACAGGTAGAATAATTTTTACTCGTTTTTTTACCCTCCTGAAGATAGCAGTTCTATTTGAAAGTACACATGATCACTCATTCTGACCCGCGCATTAGGTGATTTTGCAGCGCACTCTAGTGCAAGTTAAATCCCAATATTCCGATTTTACGGATGCTATAAAACAGAAAATACTATTCGTTTAAATCATAAATAATGTACCTATATTAAATCTACCGGCTAAATAATATGTCCAAAACGTCCCTTTGTCTTACTGTCCAAAACATCCTCATAGCCTTTTTTTCTTCTTTTGTACGTGTTTAAATCAGAAAATAGTTAGAGGCTTATTTCACTACAAACACACTCACAATACATCCTGGAATGTTTGCTCTATCTAGAGACCAATTTAGAGACTTGTACAATTTCACAGTAAAAAATGATTCCTAATTTTATAAATTACAAATTTAATTATTTTTCTTAAGAGAAACGCTTTTTTTTATTTTGTTTTGTTTGGATTAGTGTGATCTCGATAATTTTTTTGGAATGGTTAGTTATCAGTATTGCCAATATACTATCCAAGAATTATCGATTTTGAGTCAGTGTCAATAGTTAAAAAATCAACTGTCAGACAGGATTGTCGGCGTAAAACTTTTATAACAAAATTTGAAGAAGCAATACGGAAGGTACTACAAGAATTTGGGAAGAGGAGAGAAATACCAATCACAGATGATGAGTTAATGAAAGAAACAAAAATCTTAAGAGAAACAAACTAGCAAGTAAGGCAAATAAAACTAAGGAGAAGCTGGAAATTCACACAGACATTAAGAAGTACGACGAGGAAAGGATAAGGAATATTCTAGAGGAGAGTGGATCGACCAAAAAAGCAAGACAGTGAATGTACTCAGGGAAAACCTTACTATAGTGTTCCAAACGAAGTAGAGAAAAGAATCTACAACAAGGAGTCGAGAAATTCGAATATCTAGGCCAGTTAATATCATTCGTTGGTGGAAGGGAGAAAGAACTAGGAAGGAGAATTTAAAATGGGTGGAGAAACTTTTGGGCATTGAAAGAAATTTATAAAGGAAATATTCCATTAAAATTAAAAGCAAAAATGGGGGAAAGCTGTACCCAGGCTGTACTCGTGTGCGCCCAAACATGGGCCCTGACTAAAACAAACATTAAAAGACTCCAAACAACGTAAAGAGCAACGGAGCGTAGTATTCTCGAGGTAAAAAGAAGAGATAAAATTGAAAACAAAATGGTTAGATAAAGTGCAAATTTAAAAGATATGAGACAAGTTATCACGAAATTAAAATAAAATTACACAGGGAATATTATGAGACAGGGAAGGAAGGTGGGCTTAAAAAGTCGAAGTTTGGGTGCCGCACGACGGGAAAGGACCCGGAGCGACGAATTTAAGAAAGAACTGAATTCACTACGGAGTATAGTAGCCGTCAGTAACAAAAAAGAATGGAAAGCAAGCGGGGAGGCATTTTCCCGGAAGTGAGTAAGCGATGGGAAGAGGAAGGTGTCCTTCCCTCTCGTTCTCTGCTGATGACATGGAAATAAAGGTGTAGTTTGAAACGATGTGCAGTAATATAACACATACATCACAAAATAGGAACTATAGTTATTTGACCCATTCTCCCAATGGTGCGAATAAAACAGGAAGACAATTTCAAGATTCAAATCTACCCAACACGAAGGACAGTATTGTTTCAGGATCTCATTCTGTAGCTTTCAGCTCTGTTCAAAATTCGCGAAGAAGGCAAACCGTCAAGAGTGTAGGCATTTATGTGTCCGAGTTTCGGTTGCTAAACGGGGAGGAATGAATAGCACTTGAGTAGACAAAGCAAAAGTGTTATCATCACCTTTTGCCTAATCACAAAATTGAAGGCGCCGCATCTTTGTAAAAATCGAAAAATTCACCAATTTTGACCTGTTATAAAAATCACGAGTAATGATGTTGCCCAGTCAACAATGATGCCATGTTACAGCACTCACTTAAAGTAACAAAACAAGTTATTACGATATCCGGCCTGCTCTGAAAATTTAAGCAGGTAAATGGCATCCAAAATTCAGAAATTTCAATTTTTTACAAAATTGTGCAAAAAGCCTACTTTTACTGAATCCCAACATGAATAACCAAAGGCCGGCGTACAGTTCTCATTATCAAAACTGGTAGCCCTGATTCAGATGAACAAAAAATCATACCACTATCTCCTTCCAGTTTTCAGAATTTAAAAAGTTATGTCGCGTTGAAGTTCATGAAGCTTCTGAAATGATCGAAAAATGAACCTTATGATCAAAGAAGAAAAAGAAAAAAAGAAAAATAACAAACGCTTCTAATTTATTGTAACTTTCAATAGTCGTTACGCCTGAATGAATGGCTGGCGTTACATGAAGACTCCATCTGTTGAACTAGTTGTCTAACCACCATGAAATAGGCACTGGAATACAAGAAGACCTCTCGCCGAAAGTAGATGAATGAAACTTGATTCATTTTATGACAAGCCATTGTTATGGTTTGTGCACTTTCGCTGCAAATTAACAACAGGCTTCAATTCTGTTCAGTTTTTTAGCAGAATTTGTCTTCTGTACACTTACTGATTTCCCCACATTAAGTATAAAAGAAATCTAAAAATTTGAGACGTGACCAGATTGAGAATTAATTTTTTTTTAAGTAAATTATTTCAAAAAATTCATCAACTCTTACTGAATGTACCAGTTATCCCTCCGATTAAAAGTGCGCTTTACTTTTATCTTCTGTTAGTATGTCTGCAAACTCGACGTTTTCTTGCAAAAATTTGACACCTGGAAGCATGACATTTATGTGTTTCCATGGAATGAAAAATCTAAGGTGTTGGGCTTGGAGCGGTTCTCTTTCGCGACACTGACGTCTTTAAACTACAAAAGCGAAAATTTATGTGGTGAGCAAAGAAGAGCAAAATGGATCCGCTAACTGGAACGCCTTATTCTGTATCTCAATACACACGGATGCACTACTTGTATGGAAAGAACACCTCAAACGCCTGACGCGTTGTTGAAGTACTTTCAAATTTTTAAAAAAACAGAAAATTTAACTCGCCCTAAAAATTAAACTGTTAGGGGGAAAGCTATTTGGTTTCTAGGCTCCGCTCAAAAGTAAGTTTCCCTAAATTCGTAGGCAGAAACAAAAATAAAATAAAACGAAATGAAAGGGAAATGTAAATCCTGTGTTTTGCAGACTCTGGAATAGAACGGGAGTTGGTATCAGTGCTACAAAAATGAGCTCACATTTCGACGTGCGTTGCTTGTGAATTACAAAGTGTAATACATTCTACACCGCGTAACCGACGTTCGACGGAAATTCACGAGAAATTGTGTCATACAGTCAGTGGCGCAGCTAGGGGTTTCCTAAAGGGGGGAAGGGCACAATAGGGTTTTCAAGGGAGAAAAAGTCGAAAATTGTAGTATTTTTTTTTTAATTGCCGATATTAGAGGACTGTGTAAAAATATTGAGAGGGCACGTGCCCCTCCCCCCCGGCGCTACACCACTGCATACAGTGGCGAATTTCAGAAGAAAAGCCAAGTCCGCAATCACACCAGAGTATCTACACAGTATTTCGTGAACATTTTTCGTACTTCACTTTTTTCCTTAGTTCCTGAAACTAGCCGGCTATGCAAAATCTAAGTTGCCGCCCCTTCTAACAAGTACAGGCTTCATAATGTAAATTCCGATCAACGAAGCTGAATTTTTTCTGTTGCCGACAATCGGTGATCGGGATTCAATGATCCAAAAAAGATCGGACAAGACGTAAGAACCGGCTCAGTTACTTTCGACAGGGAGTGGTAGAATTTATTCAGCCTTGACAGTGAAAAGTCCATTACATCTTCATCCTTTATTCTGAAGCCATCATTGGCTAAAATACCGATGTCGATTTATCGCGAAGCATAGTCTTGATGACCGGGAAAATATCAACATCATGGAGAGTCCTAGTGCAGATTACACTGTTATTAGAACAAGCAAATTTACCGCTTTGTTTTATTGGTAAAAAAAGGTTCCAATTATGAAAAATTTATAATTTTTAAGTCAATTAGAGAAGATGTTCAAACTGTCTACCATTTTCTTCGTAACATACACGTGCTCTGTGAATTACACTACGTACTGCACTTCGAACCACGTTGGGACACTTATTCACAATTTCAAAGGCCACTGTAATCCGTTCTTCTAGTTCCTGCTGATTTTCGGGGGGTGTTCGTCCATCGTACACTAAACGTTTGATTTCTCCCCAGAGGAAGAAGTCCAGAGGTGTGAGGTCCGGTGATCTTGCTGGTCATTTGATGGGACCATGCCGACCTAACCACTTTCCTGGAAACTTCTCGTTCAACCAATCTGTTACGACTCGAGCAGAATGTGCCGGACATCCATCTTGTTGAAAATAAGTGTCATTTCGGTCTCCGATTGGTATGTTCTCGACGAATTCAATCAGGTTATGGTCCAAAAATTCGACGTAGTACTGACTATTGAGACGTGGTGGTAAGAAATAGGGACCAAGTTCCACGGATCCAACAATTCCTGCCCACACGTTAACAGACAGCTGCTTCTGGAAAGATCGGGGACGCGTAGCATATGGGTTCCATTCGCTCCAAACGTGAAAATTGCGGCTATTCAGGACTGCTTCTCTTTTGAACTGGGATTCATCAGTGAAAATGGTGCTCTCGATGACCTTGCTATTACTCACCAACCAATTGCTGAAATTTTTACGTTCCGCGAAGTCTTGAGGTTCCAGGTTTTGAACTGGAGTTGCATGAAAAGAACGCAACCCAGCCGATTGTATTGCCGTGTGCACCTGACTTTTGGCGATATGTACCAAGGTACCAAGTTGACTCGACAGTCTGCGTACACTAACTTCAGGATGGTCAAGCACGTATTCTTCTACAATTTTCACTTCGCGGGCCCGTTTTCTTGACATTCCAATCTCACGCTGTCGAGGAAACACCATACCAGTTTCTGTTGGTATAAATGACGGGAATTAGTAATCTGGTAACACTGTAATGTTCTAGAAAATAAGACTTGGCATATTCATCGTTGAAAAACGATCGCCGATCGCATGTTCCAATTTTACTGCGGAGACGTAATGTTATAAAGAAAGATGTAAAATTGAATAAAATGTAAATATGTTTGTGTTATTGGTACTTCGTGTGTGAATTCACTTCGGCTCGAGATCTAAAGCAAATTATAAAAGGTTATGGGCCCAGTCACGGGCTAAAATCCAATTAACGGCATTCACACTTCGTTGGAAGAACTCGTGAGCTGCAAAGGAAACATGGCATTGGCGGAACGGACAGCCACGAGTCACATACAGCAGTTCGACGGATCTGAACTGGAAAGGTGGAAGTTCAGAATGATGCTGTACTTTCGAAAGAAAGACTGGATGGATTTGATTGAAGGAAAACACACGAAGAGGAAGGAAATGGACAGCTGGGAGTTGAGGAATGCAGACGCAATGGAATTTATTGCAAGTAAAGTAACAGACAAACACTTATACTTAGTCTCCTCCAAGAAAACAGCTAAAGAAATGTGGGAAGCTATCACTAAAAGCTTTGAAAAGTCATCAACTGAAAGAAAGGTTAAGCTACGCGAGAAGCTTTTCTGCATGAAGTACGTGAAGAGTAAGGAATTCGTGGATACAGAAAATGTGTCGACCAGTTAGAAAACTTAGGGGACCAGCTGTCAGAAGCGGACTATATGAGACAGTTTCTCAATTCCCTTCCGAAGGAATTCTTGCCCATGTCGGTAATGTTGGAAGACAAACTCGGAGAAATAAACTGGGAAGGATTGCAGTCGAAAATCCTAAGTTTTGAAGGAAAGCTAGATCCTATCAAGGAAGAAACAAACATCTCTGAATCAGGAAAATCATCAGCAGTAGCATTCAATACAAGATTTCGCGGAAACTGCTACAATTGTAACAAGAGTGGGCATAGTGCCAAGTTCTGCAGATTTAGAGGAAAGGAATGTGAAACCCAATGACGGTTATCGCCCAAATACCGAGAAACAAACGCAATGGACTAACAAGGGTGAAGGTGGTGAATACCGCTCGCGCTTCAATGGATCATGTAACAACTGCGGAAAGTTCGGTCATAAATCACAATACTGTCGCTCGAGAGAAGCAGGGAAGAATGCGTTGGCAAACAATACCGAAGCCAAGAAATTGGAGAAAACATCGAAGGAAGCTGATAACAAAAGTCGAGATACTGAAAAGGAAACTGCATTCTCGTTTGTAGCTTGTGAGAAGAAAGAAGATGAGGCGAATCAAACATCAATTTCTTCAAGAAAGATCAAATGGTGGCTGGACTCGGGTGCCACACATCATATGATAAATAGTGATAAATATTTTTATTCGTGTATTATACTTAAAAATCCCATCAAAATTAACGTAGCAAAAAATGGTATTTCGGTTATAGCTACTAAGTTAGGGAATATTTCGTGCTCTACAGATTGCGGCAAAATGGTAGATATAAAAAACGTTTTATTTTCTGAGGAACTGCCTAGAAACCTGTTAAGCTGCAGCGCCATTGACCGTTTGGGTTTACGTTTAACAATTTTTGATGGAAAAACTACGGTTGAGAGTGAGCAAGGAGCAAAGGTGCTGACAGGAAGGCTGGTAGAAAAGGATTTGTATGAGGTTGTTTTGTCTTGTAGTACTGTTACAGCTAATCTAACAACAATCAAAGAAAATCTCTGGCATCGCAGATATGGACACCTGAATATGGATTGCATCGGGGAAATGGAGAAAAACAACATGGTTGAAGGAATGGAACGGCCAGGAAACTCTGGATGGTTGCTGTGAAGCCTGTGTTTGCGGAAAGGGAACTAGATCTCCGTTTAATGGAACGAGGGAAAGAGCTGAAGGTTTGTTAGACTTGGTTCACTCTGATGTGTGCGGTCCAATTACTCCAACATCAGAGAAAGGTAATCGTTTTTACGTAAGTTTCATAGACGATTTCTCTCATTTTTGTGTGATCTATTTAATCAAGTCGAAATCGGAAGTGTTTGATTGTTTTAAAGATTATGTTGCAGGAAACGCAATTAGAAAGAAAACTGAAGACGCTAAGATGTGATCAAGGAGGGGAATATTCAAGTAAAAATTTGATTGATTTTTGCAGATCAAAGGGTATCGATATCAAATATACACCGAGATATACTCCCCAGTTGAACGGCGTTGTGGAAAGAATGAATCGAACCATCGTCGAGAAAGCTGTAACAATGATGTACAATTCGAAGATTCCAAAGAATCTCTGGGACGAAGTTATAAAAACGGCAACCTACTTGATTAATTGCAGTCCAAGTAAAGCAGTTGATTCGAAATTTACTCCGGCAGAATTGTGGTTCAAACGGCGTCCTAACGTGTCTTGTCTGAGAGTGTTTGGATGTGTAGCGTATGTTCAAATTCCGAAAGAAATGCGAAAGAAATTAGACGAGCATGTAGAGAAGTGTGCTTTAATCAGTTATCGCGACAACGGCTGGTTGTTCTGGAAGGAGTCGTGGAAGAATGTTCTCTACAGTCGAGATGTTGTGAAATTCGTTGAAACGGAAATGTATGCTGACTGTGCGGAATTCAATCCATGCAAGAGTGCGAATGTAACTGTTGCGGAAGAACAGAACGATGGAGAAAAGTCAAAGGTAGAATTCGGTGAAGGAGAAGAATTTTGGGCTAACTACGTGATGTTCAAATCATTGGTAGATGAAGATGAAATAAAAGGAACCGGAGAATACGAAGCGGCAATACGGAAGGAACTGAAGGCGCTAATTGAGAATAAAACCTGGGATCTAATACCGAAACCAGACAACGTGAAGGTAGTAAGTACAAAGTGGGTACTTCGAGAAAAGGTAAGTTCCGAAGGTAAGCGAATATTGAAAGCTCGACTGGTTGCTAGAGGGTTCAAGCGCATTGGAGCAGTTAATGAATTGCGAGCTCCAGTTGCTAAATTGTCCACATTTTGTTTGTTTTTATCTAAGTGTTGCAGGAAACGATTCCAGATCCGACAGATAGATGTAAAAAATGCGTTCCTGAATGGGGAAATTAACAAAGATGTATATATTAAAGTGCCGAAGTATCTGAAAGCTGAAAAGGGATCAGTCTGCAAGCTGAACAAGGCGATCTATGGCTTGAAAGAGGCACCTGCAATCTGGAACAAGACCATCAACGAGGTTTTGGTAAGACTTGACTACATACCTAAGATCAGAAAACGATTTTTGCTTGTATTTTTCTAGGGGAAAAGCCAGGGAATGTTACATTCTTTTATATGTAGACGACATCCTCATTGGTGGGGAGTCGAGTTATCAGATCGAAAAGGTAGTTGACACACTATCAGCAAAGTTTGGAATACGTGATCTTGGTGCAGTGCAGAAATTTCTCGGCATGGACATCGAATATAACGCTGCTGAAGGAATCGCATTCATAAATCAGAAGGAAATGATTGAACACGTAGCACACAGATTTGGCGTATCAACAGAGAAACGGGTTCTATCTCCGATTGAAAACAAACTTCAGGTAAAGAAGTCTGTTGTAGGTACCACGATATTGAAGAAGTATCAGGAACTTCTGGGAAGCATTATGTATATAATGCTGTGCAGCAGACCGGATATCTGCTACGCAGTATCTTTCTCTGCTCAGTTTCAGTCAAATGCCACTGATGAAACGTACTGGTACTTGGTAAGAGTGTTAAAATACTTAATTTCAACTAAAAACGTGCGACTTGAATTCAACTCTGCAGGTGAAATTTTAGAAGGCTATGCTGATGCCGACTTTGCAAATGACGTGAACGATCGTAAGAGTTACTCTGGAATAGTTTTTAAAGCTTTTGGAAATGTTGTACTTTGGAGTTCTAGGAAACAGACGGTTGTCGCACTGTCATCTACCGAAGCAGAGATAATTGCTCTGTGTTCAGCCGCCTGCGAGCTGATTCACTTGAAGAAGGTGCTTGAAGATCTTGGTGAAGAATTCGGACAACCAATCTGCATATTTGAAGATAATCTATCGGCAATAAAAATGATCAGAAATTTCCAAAACAACAGTCGCTGTAAACATCTACAGGTAAAATGTTCTTTTCTAATTGACATGTGTGAGAAAAAGGTGTGTGAATTGCGATATGTTGGGACGAATGATCAGTTGGCTGATGTAATGACTAAGAGCTTTCCAGGTGTTGTGTTTCAACATTTTTTGAGGCCACTGTGCTTAACAGGTGATAGGTAAGAAGCAAGCTATTTTTGGAATATTCGGTTTATCTGCATTTTTCTCATCAGTTTTAATTATAATGTAACATTGTACTTGTCATGAAAGTTATAATTATTATGTATGATTTCTGTTTTGATGCATTATTCGTTTAAGCTAGCAATATTTCATTGTTGACTGAAATCCTATTGGAAAAATATGTTGATTTACAGTTTTGTATCGTGTGTTTATTATTGTAAGCAAAATTATTATGTACAAGTTTACTTTGGATTGTGGGTTACCAGATTAGGGGAGGATTTTTGTATAAATGACGGGAATTAGTAATCTGGTAACACTGTAATGTTCTAGAAAATAAGACTTGGCATATTCATCGTTGAAAAACGATCGCCGATCGCATGTTCCAATTTTACTGCGGAGACGTAATGTTATAAAGAAAGATGTAAAATTGAATAAAATGTAAATATGTTTGTGTTATTGGTACTTCGTGTGTGAATTCACTTCGGCTCGAGATCTAAAGCAAATTATAAAAGTTTCCATCAGCAGTGCATGTACGTCCGATATTGTTCTTGGATCGGGTCTATCTCCGTACAACGCGTAGTAGTCATCGGCAGCAGCAGAGGCGTTTGAGGTGTTCTTTCCATACAAGTAGTGCATCCGTGTGTATTGAGATACAGAATAAGGCGTTCCAGTTAGCGGATCCATTTTGCTCTTCTTTGCTCACCACATAAATTTTCGCTTTTGTAGTTTAAAGACGTCAGTGTCGCGAAAGAGAACCGCTCCAAGCCCAACACCTTAGATTTTTCATTCCATGGAAACACATAAATGTCATGCTTCCAGGTGTCAAATTTTTGCAAGAAAACGTCGAGTTTGCAGACATACTAACAGAAGATAAAAGTAAAGCGCACTTTTAATCGGAGGGATAACTGGTACATTCAGTAAGAGTTGATGAATTTTTTGAAATAATTTACTTAAAAAAAAATTAATTCTCAATCTGGTCACGTCTCAAATTTTTAGATTTCTTTTATACTTAATGTGGGGAAATCAGTAAGTGTACAGAAGACAAATTCTGCTAAAAAACTGAACAGAATTGAAGCCTGTTGTTAATTTGCAGCGAAAGTGCACAAACCATAACAATGGCTTGTCATAAAATGAATCAAGTTTCATTCATCTACTTTCAGCGAGAGGTCTTCTTGTATTCCAGTGCCTATTTCATGGTGGTTAGACAACTAGTTCAACAGATGGAGTCTTCATGTAACGCCAGCCATTCATTCAGGCGTAACGACTATTGAAAGTTACAATAAATTAGAAGCGTTTGTTATTTTTCTTTTTTCTTTTTCTTCTTTGATCATAAGGTTCATTTTTCGATCATTTCAGAAGCTTCATGAACTTCAACGCGACATAACTTTTTAAATTCTGAAAACTGGAAGGAGATAGTGGTATGATTTTTTGTTCATCTGAATCAGGGCTACCAGTTTTGATAATGAGAACTGTACGCCGGCCTTTGGTTATTCATGTTGGGATTCAGTAAAAGTAGGCTTTTTGCACAATTTTGTAAAAAATTGAAATTTCTGAATTTTGGATGCCATTTACCTGCTTAAATTTTCAGAGCAGGCCGGATATCGTAATAACTTGTTTTGTTACTTTAAGTGAGTGCTGTAACATGGCATCATTGTAGACTGGGCAACATCATTACTCGTGATTTTTATAACAGGTCAAAATTGGTGAATTTTTCGATTTTTACAAAGATGCGGCGCCTTCAATTTTGTGATTAGGCAAAAGGTGATGATAACACTTTTGCTTTGTCTACTCAAGTGCTATTCATTCCTCCCCGTTTAGCAACCGAAACTCGGACACCCTGTATAGCTTGCTTTCTCTATTAGGAAGTGAACCAAAAGTACCTCTGTTGGTAGCCCTGCTCATACAGCGAGGGGATAATTTTACTCGTTCATATAAAAAAGGTGTAAAAGGAGTGATCTTTGAACGCCTTTGGCGCATTAAAAAAATCGTTTTTAAAAGCAAGTGGGTTGAAATCATTTCAGCTATAGCATTGAGTTATCACGATAAAAAAGAATTACCTCCATGGACACTTTCTAAATTAATGAAATTACGTGAAATTAAAAATCGCGATTTTTGGTGTAGTAGGATAGGGAAGCTGAAATAATCCTCCAGACGTATCCAGTGTGGTGAGTGTTACTTAGTTTGTGTTAGTGTGCTATACTAGCGCTATCTAGGCCATGTTAAAATCCCAATCTTCCCAACAGACACCATTTCTGTTTATTAGGCATCCTTAGCTTCCACTGAATTTCATTGTTCTGACATTGAATTAATTTTGAAACGTCACACATCAACAAGAAATTTCGAGACTTCTCAGTTCTTCATTAGGAAAATCAACTACTACTTCATAAAAACAGCAATCCGAGTCGATGATCACAAACGTTATGAGACACCATTTCATTGTAAATTTAGATTTTTCTGTTTCTGGATTTCTTGCATGCTTAAAATTTCACTCTGTTCAGGTTTCCACTGGAATCAATATTCTTCTTTCTTTGCGATTATCACATCCCATTCCAACCGTTCTTCATCCTTCATAAAATTTGTAGGTTCAACTCCCACTGCCTACGTTCACTCATTTCTCCGCCAAGACTGGCTAAATTTTCAAAATCAGTTATTAATAACAAAGGTGCTCGATTCGAACACTTAATAAAGAACCATATCTGAAACTATGAGACAGGGCATTCCTTCTTTCAGTTCAATTTATACGTAATAAGCTCATACGACGTACACAGAGGATCAGTAGAGAAATATCAATAGGAGTGCGTCGCAAGAGACCCTGAAATTGAGAGGTAGTGAAAACTTCGAAGAAATTACAGTTTTTCTTTTCAACCTGAACCTGAAGTAATATTATTGCAAATACGTTCTTGCAGTTATGCATAAATTTACAAGTACATAATTTCCGTCTGTCTAGAGCGAAAGACCGTTTTTCCTAAAACTGAATCGCACCCCCCCCCCCCCACCCCATTGTAATTCAAATCCAACGTAATTTTACTCTCGGCGAAGTTCCATTAACAGCGATCAATGTAAAACAAACAGCATTAAACTCACCAGTTTCTCCATCTACAGCATCAGTTCTGCCATTCATATTGCCAATAATAGTATTATTGATTTCAGAAGCACGCCGTAATTCTAAGACATCATCGGGTAACTGCATTGCATTGTTTCCCCAAAATTCTTTTCCCTGAAATTAAAATTCTTTATTAATTATACTCCAAAATTGGATAGCTAGTTATGAATTAAGAACAGATGATAAAAAGACAGACACTTACCATTTGTACATTTATATTCAACGGTACAGAGAACTGGGAGTCTGTAGGAGCACTGGTACCTCCTATCGAACCACTAATTGTTTCTGCAATCAAAAATATTGGTTATCGTTCAGAGAACTATTAGCCCACGGAAGTTTTTTATAAAATTATTTCATCTCTTCACAGCGCCTGATGTGTCATCCCCTACATTTCTGAAAATCAGACATACCCACTCTAAATCTAGTTACAAATTGAAGACAATTACGCGAGTCAAGTAACCATTATTTCAGAGTTCAATTTTTATTACGTATGTAACAGTTCATTCATACCACACCTCCACAAGCTTCGATCTCATTCAAAATAAGTACTTCGTAATATAGTCTCTTTTTGTTCGAACAGCAAGACATTGAAGTTAAAATCCCAATTTCATTCACTTAAGTAAGATACTTTATCCAGCAACCTTTGAAAACTGGATGTACCTTCATTTTTATAAAATTGCTTCAGCACTGTAGTGTACGACCTCTACTGGTGGAGTGTACGGCGATACACGCATGCCAAATTATCTCCCTAGACACCGCACTCCTAGTCCGGGAAACTACCCTTTCGAGTACCACATCAGTGACCAGAAGGGGGTAACTCAGTTGGTAGAGTGCAAGACAAACAAGTGATAGTAGTCTACGATCTATAAAAATTGCAATTTTTCTTGTTTGCTCAAATCGATTTCGGCTCCGTGTTTTACGCTTCTTTCTGTCCATTCAGCTGTCTGACTGGTTTTGTGGCTGTCCACCAGTCTGCTTTTGCCTTCGACAACACGCAGATAGTGTGCCACGCTGAAACGACAGCAGAGGTCAGGCGACGAGTTAACCAGACATTGGAGATGCTGACCCACTGGATCAAGTCGGCACGGCTACGCTTGGCAGTACAGAGGACGGAGGCGGTACAGTTTACGACGCGACGCAAGTACAGCCCACCCACCTTGGTCCTGTGTGACGATTGAGCTCTGTACTGTGGTTCGATGGGAAGTTGCTGTTCCGAGAGCACTTCAGGCGGGTAGCTGAAAAAGCGGATCGAGTAGCCGGACAGCTGCCCTATCTAATGTCGAATGTAGCAGGACCTAGGGAGAAGGAGAGAAAGATGTATGTGAACGTCACCATGTCAGTTCTCCTATACGGGGCGCCAGTATTTCTCGACGCCATCAAAATACCCTACCAGCGGTGATGGAGAAGATTCAGCGGAAAACTGCGATAAGGCGTGTTCGGAGGCAGTAAGTGTGTTAGAGTGTATACCACTGAGCACCGATCAAACTCAAGGTCGGGGAAATAGCGGAGGTATACGGTGCAGAGAAGAGAGCGCAGACGAAACGGGAGGTATTTCAGGTCAAGTTGGATACCCAGCAATCCACGTTTCTTAAGTGGAAGGACGCACTCGCCCAGTCAACCAAGGGCGAGTGGACCCGAGCGCTGATACGAGACCTCGATCAGTGGTAGGTCCCGTGGGGAACTGAATTTTCACCTGACCCAAGTTCTGAGCGGTCACGAGCGCTTCGGCGTTTACTTATACCGGATGGCGATAGTGCCGAGCCCCGTGAGCACGCACTGTGATCGAGGGGCGAAAGGCAATCCCAGGCACACCCTAGGAGCCTCACCACCTTCTTGCGTCGCCACACGTACCAAGACGAGGAGGTGAGGGTGAGTGAAGAGAAAGCGCGTCCGGCCGTGGGGAACCCGACTTTTCCAGGTTAGTACTGAGAGCGTTAACCTCAGTCAGTAGGGGACCCCATGGTGGCTCTCGCTGGACAGCGCGCACCGGGGCTGCTAATGCAACACTTGAAAGGGTAGTTTCCGGGGCCGGGGATGCGGTGTCTCACAAGTCACTTTGGTATGCGTGCATCGCCATACGTCCCACCATACCACGCCTTAGGAGCAGAAGAAGCGTGAAACAGTAATAGCGATCGATCTCGGGGGCAACACGAGGGATAGCGACGGCGTGCTCGACCATCTCGCGCCGGACAACTTGATTCCGAAAATGTTGAAGAGTGGAAGCGGATGGAGCCGGGTGTCGGCCTTTGTCCCAACCATCATGAAGAAGATGGAGACAGAGTGGTTGAGGCAGAGGGCCGACGAACAAAGCTCGGCACACACTGGACACAACGATTCTACCATCCTAGAGCTGCTGCAGCTGCTGAGAAACCCCCGGCAGGGTTCACTCCGCCATCACCACCTTCCTCTGTCGCCACACGTACCAAGACGAGGAGGCGATGGGTGAAGGAAAGAAGCGCACCCGGCTGCGCTGCACCCGAATTTCAGGTTAATGCTGGGTAACCGTTGCCTCGGTCAGTAGCGTGTCCCATTGTGGCCCTGGCAGGACAGCGCGAATCCGAAACGAAGAAGCGAAATGGGGGCCTGGGCCAACCTCAAGACATCCGTCTGGTTACTAATGCGATGGTGGGGTGGGGCGTATGGCAATGCACGCATGCCAAAGTGGCCCCTATGACACCGCACCCCCGGTCACAGGAACTACCCCTTCGAGTATCGCGTCAGTGACCGGAGGGACGAGCCCCCATTTCTACGGTGCGCGCGTCCTACCAGGCCTGAGCGCTCGCCTGGAAATTTCAGGTCCTCCACGGCCGGACGCGCTGCCTCTCTTCACTCACCCCTCACCTCCTCGTCTTGGTCCGTGTGTCGACGCAGGCAGGTGGTGACGACGGGTGAGCCTTGCCGGTGAGTCCGCAGTGCAGCTGCAGTAGCTCTTCTCTAGGGGCAGCTCAATGCGATACTCGGAAGGGTAGTTTCCGAGGCCGGGTGCGGTGTCTGAGGAGCCAATTTGACATGCATGCATCGCCATACGCTTCCCCAATAGAGTCTGCTTGCCTTCGATCATAACGATTATTGTTTTTGGAGTCGCTTTTTAGTATAACGAGACTAGGACTCATTAACATCCGTCAAGACACCTATCTGACCAGTTATCAGCCTGTCTGTCCGCATATCTGCTAATGGGACTAGCCGGATCTATCTTTAAAACCGGAGTTATCTGTAATTCGAGAGGAAAGAGCCACGATATTTTTTTCCATTTGCTTGTTTCTCTTGCAGGCGAGCTGTTGTTAGACCTGATCAGGGAGGCTGAATGAAAGAATGAATTTAATCTCACGTGCTGCTCTTGAAGAATAGGACATTAAACATTCCTGAATGAAAACAAAATGAAAATAACATTCTTCCTCTCCATATAAACTTCCTTCATTGTGACGAGTGATGCTCATCACACGTCAATCAGTTGATTAAAAGATCGAAATGAGCTTCATTCCGTGTAATTTCTGAACTAAAACTATTTTTTACTCGCGTATTATAATTGAAAAAACATTGAAATAAATATTGAAATTTTCATGGACAAAGCGCATTCATTCCCATACTTTCTCAATGGAGAATGGAAGCATTTGAAATACGTGAATCCATTGCTTTCCATTAATTTGGAATATTCAGTCAGATCTGGGGATAATAGATCTGCCCCAGCAATTTTTTGAATTTCTAGACAGCATAACAGTTCAGCGTTCTATCAGGCAACGGTGATAGACAGGTTAGCAGAATAAAGAATACAAAGAGAGATTTCACCAAGACTTCGTTCCGATGTAACAACAATCGTGAATTAAAAACCATTTCCCAGCTTTGAAATGATGAACTACATAGTACCAAATAAAAACTCACGTTCAGTATCGATAGATGAATTAGGAATGTCTGAATAGGAACCATCTTCCGCCGTTTCATCGTAATCACTGTCTACGGATTCAAAACAAACACTAATTAAATGGAATTGAGAGATAATCGACATCGACTTTATACTGGCTCACTTATTCAAGGTATAAACACCTTCGAGAAGTTTCTATCTAATATTTACCTTGAGAATCTTCTATCCCGTAATCTAAAGGTTCATCGTGTCCCTCAAAAAACGGGAATATTCTGGACATCACAGATACGATCGTGTCCATTGAAGGTCTATTTCGCGTTTCTTTAGACCAGCATCTATCATCAAATATTCAATTTAAATAATTCTCAGATAATCGTAAGTAAAAACTGATACAAAATAAAAATGAATTAAAAAGACTCTTCACGAATTAGCATCTCAGATTCAGACTGTCAGTCAGTCTGTCTGTCTCTCTATCATTCCATCACGGTTCTTCAAGTTTTTCCCCAGCGGAGAGGAAGAACCCCCTTGGTTCTTTTTTTCTACTTGTTCTTCTCTCAATCACTCAGTCTTTCGGCCTGGCTACCGTTCTGTCTATCTGGACATCGAAGTAAGAGAGTTCCCATGCAATGTTTCAGACTGTTTAAGGAGGCAACCAACCCGGTACTCTTTTCTCGAAGATGGAAGCAGGTCTTTAGCAAAGATTTCATCCAACAGACCGTTCAACGAAAAACACGATAGAAAACACCGGTCTAGTTTATATTCACGTCCATGCAATAATCAGTGAAGCCATTATTCACGGACTATTAACACGGAGCAGTACTTAGGCAACACAAAAAACGTACCTAGTCATCAATTTCTCGAGAACTGGCGGACAGTGTTCTATTAATGGAGGTCGTTTTCCTTGATGAACGGACCACATGATTCTTAACGCATTACCTCCTACTTCGTTAAAAGGTTTCTCTCGTGTCAACACTTGCCACAAAATAATGCCCCAACTGAACACGTCACATTTTTCGGTATAACTTGAGCCTAAAATTCGCCACAAGAAATTACAGATCAGTAACTGACACAGATATAAACTTAATTTTGTTGAATTTCAAAGGCTAAATTAAAAATTTTATTCTTCGATTTCCAGGAAGGTGGATTTAATAGAATATTCTGTTTCACCATTCATTTTGTTGATTTTTACACCTTAGAAATCTTGTTTTCGGGGTAGGAGTATCCACCTGTATTTCTCAGCCGCTTCGGTCAAATTTCAAAACTCCAAAACAACCACTTACCTTCAAATACCTCGGGTGCCATCCACGCAGCACTGCCTTTATTATTGGTCATGTAAGTTTTTAAATCGCAAGCAGTACCAAAATCACATATCTTTAAAACTCTCCCATAATCTTCTAATAATAGATTAGGTGGTTTTAAATCTCTGTAAAAATATACATATTTATCAATGTAACACATCGAAACAGTTTTTCAAAGGAGACTGGAAGTATGGTTGATATATTTAGTCAATTTCAGTCAACTCGGTTAGCATACAGGAGTATTAAAACTAAAACACTGGACATTAATATTCATCGTTGAAATTTGGAGCGACTAGGAAATAGGAATACGACTGACTACTCGAATAACCGTGGTTTCATCTCTAACAGATGGTGACGGTAATGAAGACTTATGGGCTCATTTCATCGACAATTCTAGATTAAAGATCGAGACTAAGCGGCAGAACATATCCATTACCAAATAAATATTGAAAATAATATACAATTACCTATGTATTAG
Organism: Acanthococcus lagerstroemiae; assembly: GCA_031841125.1. Lineage (NCBI taxonomy): Eukaryota > Metazoa > Arthropoda > Insecta > Hemiptera > Eriococcidae > Acanthococcus > Acanthococcus lagerstroemiae. The sequence continues at coordinate 65,407,709 of CM063106.1, forward strand.
TGCCTTCGGTTTCATATTGTGTAGATAGGAAACTCCTTTAGCGCATTGAAGACACCAGCTGATAGCGTGCCCCGCATTATATTTAGGGGCCGGTCTACCATGTAACACTGTAAATGATTAATGAATGTTATTGTAACATTATAAAAGTAAACAATACTTCTTTCTTTGACGTGACGAAGTGCGTTCAATACGGATCGCACAGCGTAAATAAAACCACACTTAGCACTCGATCGATGCATATGTCATCAATCAAACGAGGAAAATTGAGCACGTTTCAGCTATTCGGTCACATGCTCAACACGTACGGCGTAAAAATATATTCTTTACCGAAAACGTTTGCTACAAGGAAGATCAACATTTTTGACAGCCAGTTTCTAGCATAAATGAACGCAATCAGCGTAAACATACCGTTGTAAAGAGATCCACCTTCAGCGTATTCCATCACCAGGCAAACTGGATTCTTTGTACAAGCTCCATATAACTGTATGATATTTGGATGACGGACTCGAGACATCTGCCTAACTTCAGTGGCGAACGTTCTTCGTTCCGCTATGTTATCGATATGTTTCACAGCCACAAAGATGTTCCTCCACTTCCCTTTATGCACTGTACCGAAGGATCCTTTACCAACAACCTACCAATAATGCTTAGTTACAGAAATTACCGAAAAGATCGAACACATTTTACTGCATATACAGTAACCTGAAGCAAGAAAATTATGTATTTACCTCGATCTTCTCGATCTCATCGTACTCGATCTCTTCGACAAAATTCTGATGGTAGGGTTGTACATCGTGGATTGCCATTGAGCTAAATCTGAACTGAAAGCTATTCTCGCATCACAGCACGAGAATACTACTTTAAAACGACTTTTCGTGATTTTCCATTCTGAAATTAAATCTTGTCAAGATACTCTACGAGATTTCAACCTCGAGTATCCTCGACAGAATTCCAGTGTCAACCAGTGTTGCCAGATTTTCTGAAGTTGGAGTCGCGACAGAAGCACGTTCAAGTAGCCCAAAATCGCCACGTTCGCCAGGCGTCATTTTTTGTTCATTGTTCGTTCGTAACGTACTTTAACACCAAAGTCATGTTTTGGTTAACACACTATTAGATTTTTGTTCTCTCTTTGTAATTCTCTAGAAAAAACCCAAGTTTGACAGAAGTACTTTTCGAAAAAATTTAAGACTATTTTTAGACTTGTAATATATTATTTTTCCGTCACCAGTCGCCGATCATAATTTTCCGTCGCGAAATCGTTTTTCAAGTCGCCCATTTGGCGAATTATCGCCCAATCTGGCAACACTGGTGTCAACACCAACGCTGTTATCAAATAAAACATGTAACGGCTTCCGGAATGTCTTCACTTTTTCAATAAGTTTTGCCCCTGATATATTTAGTTTCACAATTCCTCGCTAGTTGCGTTACTTAAACTTTATTCTGAAAAAATTCCCCGAAAACAACGAGCACGAGATTTTGAAACAAAATCATAAAAATGCGTCCGGAAAAAAGAACCTTAAATGCAAAGTATTGTAAGACTTTTGTCTATGACACAGCTCAATGCACATATGCCAGAATCTTGTGCACGACGAAATCACAAGTCAATGGTCTCGAAATTTTTCTACTAATGTTGGTTGCACGTTGTAACTCGGATCTCGTCGTATTCTCCGCAATGGTCAAAACTTCAATGTCAATTTCTGTATTACTGCAATAACTGTATGTGATCTTGTTACATCATACATCATTTTTACCGTTCTGTCTGAAACTGAAGAAACCAAGGTGCTAACTATACTTCTGTGTCACTCCGTTACTCCTGTAAAATTCAGTTATCCATATCGTTCGAAAATCTGATTGCTGTACTCACAAGTAAGCTATAAATCGGATTTATGATTTCTGCGCTGTATTTGAATTGTACTTTTGGATAGAATCTCTACTCCCGGATTATGAAATTTCATTCGGGTAATGGCGATGCCGGCATTGCTACATGAAGAGCAGGATGTTATAATTATTGTCGTTTGTTCGCTACGCCTACTACATTTTGACCCACTTTTCGTATTTTACGTGGTAATGATATTGTTGCTTTTAGGTCGACATGTCACCACCGCTGTTCAATGATCTAGGTAAAAGTGCAAAAGACCTGTTCAACAAAGGTTACAATTTCGACACCTTCAAATTAGATGTGAAAACCAAGATACCAAATGGCTGCGAGTTTTCGAGTGGCGGAGTCTCCTACTTCGATTCTGGAAAAGTTATCGGAAATTTAGAATCAAAGTACAAGTTCAAGGAATACGGTTGGTAGTTTTACTTCTTCTTTTTTTTCTACACAGCGTAGTAGTAGATTCGGTTATTAGAAAGCTAATTTATTCTGCAGGATTAAATCTATCCGAGAAGTGGAGCACCAGTAATATCTTGGTTACTGAAGTTTCCTTACAAGATTTGTTCAAGGGAGCGAAATTTTCAGCGGAGAGCTCATTCGCACCACAGACGGGGTAACTGAGATCTCATAACTTTTGGAACTCAATTGTTTGTCAGTTGATGCTGTTTCTCATGTGTATGTTTGTTGCAGTGATAAGTCGTTGAAAATAAAGAGCGAATACAAGCATGATCTTCTGACACTCAACAGTGAAGCAGATTTCAAAACTGCCACCCCGGTCATCAACTTGGCTGGAGTGCTCGGTTACCATGGTACGAGTTTTGATTTGTGATCTAGAAATAGTTTTCCGTTACAAGTAACTTCTAATCTCAATATCAAGAACTTGATTAGTCAGAGTTAAGGAAAAGCCGAGTGCTAAAAGTGGTTAAGTGCCATTTCGATTACAATCTATCTCTCGTATACGAATCTCAAAAGTGGTAACTGTAAATCAAAATGTCTGATACTTCTCTCTAAGATTACTACTATTTAGTGAAACGTTTGTTTCTTATTTGCATTTTCTGTCGAAATTGTTATTCAAGTGGCCATGTTGACTCAGTTATTCGTTACACAAGCTCATTTTTTATCAGATTGTGTATTATTGTTTCAGGGTGGTTAACCGGTGTCCAGTTGAAATTCGAGTGTAAGGACTCTAAACTTAAAAGTAACAACTTAGCTTTAGGTTACTCCAACAACGATTTTGTGTTGCATACCAACGTGTAAGTATCCCGATAAAAGTTCGTAAATAACGTTAATTTGTGGAAATATTTTATTATCTTACGTGGCTGAATAACTACCTTTGATAACATGTTTTAACTGAACTTTAACCTGCAGAGTTGACGGAAAACAGTTCAATGGCTACATGTATCGTAAAGTGGACGAGAACTTGGAAGCCGGCGTTGAATTAGCGTGGACTTCTGAAAGCAGTAACGAAAGCAAATTGGGTGTCGGTTGTAAATATACGTTGGACAATTTCACCAGTGTCAGAGCGAAAGTCAATAATTCCAATCAGATCGGTCTTGGTTTCTCCCAGAAAATTAAAGACGGTAATTTTACACCTAGTGCTATGAAACACGCTCTATTGCAGGTTGCGTTCGTGTGTTAACTAATTGTTTCTTGTTCTTAGGTATCACTTTTACGTTGTCGACATTGATTGAAGGTAAGACTTTCAATCAGGGCGGTCATAAAGTTGGTATGAGTTTGGAATTCGACTTGTAATCCGAAGTTAGTGTCATCGAGTAGACTAAATAACATTCTATTTTTGTTTCATAAATGTCGCTATGTATTCCGGTTACAGGGACTGTACTCAGTGCATTTCTATTCTGTAGAAACTTGGATTAATGTATGCTTTTTGTACACTTATGCTTAACGTTCCAGTTACATTATTTGAATAAAGTATTATATCGAACATATTTCGAATATCATTACTGGATGAAGATTCATACAACTGTATTCACGAACGAAAATATAGGAATCCTTTTCAAATAGGGATTTCTTACATTTAAGGTATCTACTTGGCTATGTACTTTAAATACTCCCTTTTGCAAAAGGCATTTTTATGAATACGGGTGATAGAGTTAACTATTTTATCTTGGGTTTACTTTTCTATCATGTGGAAATTCATATGGATTGTTGAATACGCGAAAGGGTTTAATGGTTCTAAGATAGTGATGTTAGCATGTAACTGAAATAGTGTTTCTTGTCATTGGTCTATTGATGGAAATATTCTATGTTGTAAATAGTTGGGGGGGGGGGACTATCAATACCATTTCTCAGATCACAGTCTTAATTTGTGAGTTCTGTGTAGACACAGAAATTATTTGTCTAGCAGATCCGTTAATATTTTGAAAGAACTATTCGAACGGCAACTGATTCTACTCTTCCTTGGGCATGCATTTTCTTCGCCAGAAATGCGTACATGTCTTATTGCGATTATTTTTTCCTTTTTAACGAACTCGTGAAATATGAGTGGACAGCGTGACAGTGAAGCGTGCTAATTTTGTCTCGCGTAAATCGATTTATTTTGGATAGAATCCAGGTATCCAGCGAGTAAAAATGAGAGTACTGACTACTGACATTCATTTGGCTACTGTACTCCGTACTTTCTCCATTTCTCTCACGGATTGAGAAGGGCTGGGCATTTTTCTACCTTTCCATTATCTGAATGAAATAATTATCTACTGTCTGTCGGTCCAACTAACCGAAGGATAATGGATTTAAGTACTTGCAAAAAATTGAACTTTTCCTGATCCTACATGTCAGATGTCATCCTGTCACAGCCATCATTATGAATATTTTTTTGTGATTTTAGCGTGTTACAGGCTTCGAAATGACGAAATGAGCTTTTTTTTCAGTGTAACCATTTTTATTGTTTCGTTTTATACCTTATAAAGCTCTGTAAATTGTAAATTATGTGCACGATACTCGCATTCACTTGTCTCTATGGCATACCTTCGTTTTATTTCATTTTACTCTTCATGTCAAAATAACACTTCGTGTTTTACCGTAAACTGATTCTCATTATTGTTTCTTAATTCTTATTTCTTTTTATGAAGTTAGTATCGAATTTCAGTTATTTTTATTTCTGTACCTGGCCTTAACTGGAATATTGTGACGTCACGCATCCCATAAAATGAATTCAAACGCGTTATCAAAACATCCTTAATTTGGGCGCACAAATCGTTGTAAATTGTAAATTTGGCGCATTTCGTGATTTCAATGACTTATTACCCGTTTTTAGTTGTATTAAGAGTTATGAAAGAATCATGGTACACAGCGAAAGCGCACCGTTCGTATTCAATTCCGTAGACGCGCAAGAAAAGTGAGCTATTTATTCGAATTTAGAAAATATCTTCCGTTATCAGTGAGCAAAATTCAGGGACTAAAATATGCGAAGACGGAGATGAAGAGACTTGTTGGTAATATTTCTGTTTTAAACGTAGGTATGTAATCGCTAACCGAGATTTCAATTGCGGCGATGAAATTCTGGCCGAGGATGTTCTTCTAGTTGGTCCTATCGCAGAACCAAGATCGCCACTGTGCCTTGGTTGCGGTGTGGATGTCGACAGCTCAATCAAGTGCTATGACTGCGGCTGGCCAATATGTGACTTCGACTGCGACAAATTGAGTCACCATAAATCGAACGAATGTGAGTTGTTTAAAAAGTGCTCCGGTATGTCTTTTCAGCGTCTGACGAGCAAGAAAGGCATATTTCATCAGTACTGTTGCATATTACCGCTGCGGTTGTTACTTCTATCTGAGAAATCTCCCGAACAATGGAAATGTATCGAAAAAATGAATTCGTTCGTTGATATTCGCCGTGAAAATGCGATATGGCAAAAGGAACGAACTTATGTTGTGAAGTACATTAGGCAAAAATGTAAACTGAAACGGTAAGTTACCTCGATGCCGATACTGCTCAAAATTATTTTCACAAATTGAGTGAGAGTGTTCCGGTTTATTCCTTAATATTATCTGTTTGTTTATGTTAGGTTCGACGAAGACCTGATTCACCAAGTTTGCGGCATTATCGATGTTAACTGTTTTCCAATGAACTCCAAAAATAATTTGCGATGTTTGTACGCAAAGTCTCAGTATTTTTCTCACAGCTGTATACCAAATACCACTTGTGTTATTCTTCCAAGTCACGATTTCAGGTTAGCTCTTCGAAGATGAGCGCAATTTCAGAATTCAGGCTTGTAAATATAATTATATCACCGTGTTTCTTCCCAGGATTTTTATTCGAGCTTCTGTAAACATACCCAAGGGAGCAAAGCTAACATATTCAAGAGTCAAGGTAATCATGCCAACATTACTACGAAGACAAGAGCTGGTCCATACCTCGTGTGTTAGCTGCTGTTGCGCCAGGTGCTCAGATCCTACCGAGCTGAATTCCAATTTCAGCTCATTGAACTGTCCGAAATGTAAAGAAGGTTATATTCAATCACTGAATCCATTGGGTTAGTATTTCTAGGAATTCACATGCGTTATTTAAACCTTTCAAGGCTCTATCCAGACCCGTAGGGACATTGTACCCCTGAGTTGACAAATTATTTTCCAAATCAGGCACAAAATTAAAAGGAAAGAGCTTTTTTTTTTTTTTTGTTATTGAAATCCGAAGCGTACGTTGTCCCCGTGAACCCGTAATCGTATTATGGAGCTGTTCATCTACTTTTGACTTATTTTCTAGTTTTATGTGACGTGAAGGAGGAATTTTTAACAATACTATATTATCTAGACGTCTTTTTTTCCCTTTTTGTAGAAGAAATGCTAGTGCTTGCTGAACCAGAACCACAGCTCAGCTGCCTGAATGAGAAATAGTTTTGAGTCAAATACAAGTATCAAAAACCTGACCTCCATCTTTTTTGGAAAAAATATTGGGTGGGTTGCTTATCTGGTATCCAAAAAACTACTAGTGTATGTCTAATACCTTATGGTACAGGCAGATAGACAGACCAAGCAGTACCTGTACTGACAGACAAAAGAAAAATAAAGGGAGGTAGATGGAAAGATGAACGAGCAGACTACCTGCCAGCCCCCTTCCAATCAAAAAATGAAGTCGAGAACGAAGATTTAAGATTTAGGTGCTACCCTGTACAAACAGAAGGACAGAGCTCGGAAAACGAACGTTCTGCAGACTGATTGATAGTTCCACCGGCACTGATGACGAAGACAGACAAAAACAGGAAGCGAGGCTTAGAACATTGAGTAAGGATCCGAGACGAGTAAAACAAATATTGGTGCGGGGATTCAACCGTGATGTGGTAATGAAAGGTAAAAAACTAATCGTGAAAAAGCAGGGTGTTTAGTGGTCATCTAAGTCATATTTTTAACTGTAGGTCTCTAAAAATTTTTTATTCTGTTAAATAGTTGGAAAAGGACTGCCAAAATAATATACGTTAATTGTACAGACATTAGCTGATGAGTAAATAGTCAGCGAGTATGATGTCTTACATGTAACATTAAAGTAGCCAAGCCACAGAAAAGTAAGTGATCGAAGCGAGCCAAAAATCTTTTGAAACTACTAAAAAATTGGATGAAGGTCGTCTGAAGTCATCTTTTTTTACCCATCAGTTCTAGTAGACACCCTGGAAATCGATCCCGAGGTTTTTCAATTTTCAACTAACATTAGTAAAACTAAAATTTTGCTAGTAAGAAAGGCATTTGCATTTCTAAAGCCATCCCCGTAAGATCTTGTTTCTTTATAATGAATGTAATTAAAAAGGAAATAAGTGAAACATTTGGAATTTTTAAGTAAAAAGATAATTTGGAAATATACTTGGTCAAAATATCTTTCTATCAGCTCCTCCTCTCTCGCTCCCTTCCACCACTACGCAAGCCAAATTCCCTCATTTCTTGTATAAAAGTAGGTACCCCATCGTGACATTTTTGAACTAATTTTACGAAAAATATTTGTATTGTACAAAATCTAGTCAACTTTTATATTATTTACAGATTTTGAATCTGACTGGGAATGCATTAAGTGTGCCTTCAAGAAACGATACAGTCAGCTGAAGAAATTGTACAACGAGGTGGAGAAAGAACTGAATCGAATCCAAGACGGCATTCGTGATACCGAAGATTGTTTCGAGAAATGTGAAGAACTGCTGATGAAATACGAACCTGTATTTCATTTTAATCACTCATTTATTGTGTTTCTGAAGTATTATTCGTTGATGAGCTTGAATGCTGGCACTTTTCAAATCTCTGACCATGATAGTATTAACAAGAAGATTATAAGACTATATGAAATTTTGACTGTGTTCAACATCATATCTCCGGGATATAATGTATTACGAGGTGGGTTTTTCTAACACTTTAGTAACGCATTTATTGGCGCTAGAAATTTTATAACATGCAGCAGCAAATGAGGTCGTTCGAAATATCTTTTTATACTGAGAATAATGTCTGAATTTCATTTACAGGGACAACATTCCATTGGCTCTATAAAGCTTATATAGCTAAAGCTCAGCTCTTTAATACAAACGATCCCGCTGAACATGGAATGTACACCAAATATATGTCGAAAGCGCTACGTTTTCTAGAAATTACGGAAGAAATAATGATTATTGGGAAACCCTTTTCACAAACCGATATGGAGCTCTAGAAAACAAGAAAAAAGGATGGAGTTGCGACCACCCTGCGTATTAATCTTCGCACATGCCAAATATATAAATTAGTTTAATAAATTTATTGTTATTGTAGAGCAGATAATACTTCACAATGAATACTACTCCATATTGTTGCAGTATTTTAAATGCTCTGTAAGTAAAACAAACGTAATTTTCGGGTGTGTAAGAAACAAAAAGTTGCAATGATGCCACTGCCACACTTTATGTAAATACCTATATAGTTTTTAAAATTTCAACGTAATATTGTTTCTTGAGCTCACAACTTTCATAATATTCCTTGCGTCTACATTCAGTTATGTTCATTTTCACGAGTAGTAATGGTCAGTCTGTTTGACCTCTACTGATTATTAATCTGCTCTGCAAATTGTTATTTTCTTGACGAATTTTTCTTATTACGTTGCAAGAATGTTGTTTGTAAAATAAGAATGTTTTTATTATTTTATTATCTATACTGAACGTACAAATGTGTTCCTCAAGTCTTCACTGTAAATTATTCGTAATCCGGCTAATTAATTCGTTGTTTTTTGAATATATTATTTGAAAAATTGAAATTCGGATCATTTTGTACACAACTGTGCAATTATTGCATGGACGATGCGAAGGTGGCTGAAATGCGATTTTAAACAGAAGGGGACTCGCTCGGGGCACCGTAACAGCAAGGAGCTGTTTACTTGGGCGTTGAAGTAAAAACGAAGGGTTCCGAACTACACGAGGGTTAAATTTCGAGAAGGGTGCGGTATCCGTTCTCTGTTCCCCAGACACACGACAAGTTTTCGAATTTGAACGTGGGTCGGACCCATCCTACGTACACCGTTCGTGCTTTTCGCATATTTTTCCGATTGTAAAAGTATTTTCACTTTCATTCGCAGAGCGTTGGCTCCTCGAAATTTCTTCCATTCGAATGTATAAATGCCGATATTTTGTGATCTTCAACACAGCTGACATCAATGTCGGATAATTTGACTTATAAGATTTTGAATGTAATAACATTCAATAGGAAGTTTCCATGTTCGGCCCGTTATTCTTTCGTTTTCTCGATGATTTGATATAGAAAAGACGTCATTGGGTTCGTTTGTTTTTTGAACCCATATTCTATAACATAAGCGCCACTAGCCAACTTGGGGGAGGGGGCTGATAGGTATCAAAATAATGCTAAAAATTCTTTTGCTCGTATTATTTTTCATTTTATGGAGAGTCGGCCACTGACGCGATACTCGAAAGGGTAGTTCCCGTGGCCGGGGGTGCGGTGTCATAGGGGCCACTTTGGCATGCGTGCATCGCCATACGTCCCATTACACCATGAGGAGTCCCTGTTAGAAGATGGGGCTGAGCCGTTCAGTATTTTCACTCATGTAAGACTTATAACCTTGACATCATCTTCAGTCGCCATTTTGGAAGAAAGTGGATATAGATTCCCATTGGTTGCTAAAATGCCTACAAACATGTGATAACCCGGATCGGGAATCTGATATTTTCAAAATCAGCAGCCGGAAACCTTTCTGTATCGATGCTTAGTTGATTTTTTATAGTGAGTAAATTTTTGGCTCCATCTCGAGCTCTGAAGGATAAAATTTCAACTAAGGGGGTCGAAGTTGAGGCCGGATCAAGCATATGGCTTGATTTTCGAAATTAGCTTTGACAGCTTCATTGGGTATTTACCATTTGCTTTTAACACTTCCTATCATATACTAACTCGCGAGGGATACTCATCCCCCCTTTTTTCCAAATTCTTTACCATTTCCAAGTTTGACGAGCATTTTTTTCCTCCCTCTTCTACTCTTTCTTTCTCCTCCTTCTCTTTTTCTTTCATTCTTTTTCTCTTTTCTCTTTCCTATTCTTTCTTTTTCATCGCCATCCCTCTCTTCTCATCTCTTCATCTTTCATCTGATCCAATTTCTTTCTAACTTTTCTTCTTCTTCTTCGTTCTTCTTCTTTCTTTCTTCTCTTCTCTTTCGTTCTTTCTCTTTCTTTCTTTCTTCTTTTCTTTCTTCTTCTTTCTTTTTCTTTCTTTTTGTTCTTTCTTCTTTCGTTCTCTTTTTTCTTTCTTCTTTTTCTTTTTTCTTTCTTCTTTTCTTTCTTTCTTTCTTTCTTTCTTTCTTTCTTTCTTTCTTTCTTTTTCTTTCTTTCTTTTTTCTTTTTTTCTTTTTCTTTCTTTCTTTCTTTCTTTCTTTCTTTCTTTCTTTCTTTCTTTCTTTCTTTCTTTCTTTCTTTCTTTCTTTGTCACAAGAAATAGAAAAGAAATGAATAATTTAATTTTAAAAGAAATTTTAAATACCTAAATTAAGTTACTTTTATACTTTGATGGCGCGCAATTCATGTTTTTTCACCCTAATTATTATTGGGGCGATAACACTACTTACACAACAATTTGAGATTTTGTAAAAATAAAACAATGACATAAGAACATATTCTATAAGTATTTTCAACGAGGAATTCAGTGCTCTGACGTTAATTTTTGGATTATAGTTCATTTTTTTCCTTATCTCCCATCTTAAAAGCGAACTTTAGTATCATCAAGATGATACCACTGATCAAAAAACTATGCGCATTCAGTATTGTTATCAGTATCAGTGTAGCAATTCATGGACGACAAAAAGGAATAAAATGAGAGAAATTTGATAACATTTTAATTTTGAATATGGAAAACGAGAGGATCTTGAGAAAAATGGTTAACGCCATCGTATTCAGCATTCAAATAGCCAAAATCATATAATCTCATCACATTGTCTTTTATGCTGTTGTGTAGTGTAATGAGTCACAGTTATGGGCAAGTACTTTAGAGACCGTACTTAAAATTTAGCATACTGATAAATCACGCGAAGAATTCGTTTGAAAATATTAAAAACAATACCGAAATACCTACTTGAAAAATTTAAATATTTTCTTCTATACACGTAATTTTTTTAATTAGAGGGGATCGGTTCTTTAGGGTAGGGGGTAATTTTGATGATGAAATGAGTTTTTCAAGAATGCTGGTCAATTTATGAAGGGTGCGAGTGGAGAACAAGTTTGTGGGGGAGGCAGCGGGAAATACAATCAACTTCTGGAAGGAAAATTCTCATCCGAAAAGGTGGGGACAATGGTTCTGAAGGGAGTGGGCTAAAAAAATTTCTATACTCTTTTCTCCTAAAAAATTCCTGGTCACCCTGCCAAGGTGTACCTCCTCCAGGTGCTGGGCCTACCTTTTTTCTGAGCTCACCCCTCCATAGTTTTTTGCCCGTATGGAGTCCATCCCTCCACCCTTCTTTCCCACCTGCTACTTTTCTATCTTATGACATGGCCCGCGTAGTTCCACTATGGGCTTTTAACTAGTTTTCCAATGTCTTAGCCTTATTGTTTCTTCTGTTATTGCATCATTTCTGACTTTTTCTTTTCTCTTCATGCCTAGTATATTACACACCTTCTGCTGAATGGATTCGAGTCGATATTTACATTGGCTGTAGTCAGTGCCCATGTTCGAGCATTATATGCTATTGATAGTCGATTGTACTCAGTTCCGCCACAACGACTCGAAAAATCCTGTTCTAATACTTATTTCAGCTGATTTTCCAAGTCGGGTCAATTTCGTGCATTTGAGGAAGCCAAATTTGTAGTTTAGAGTCCATACTGGAATCGAATCGAAAATTTGATAGGATTTTCGAAATCTTTTATTTTATCTAATTTAAAGCTGTAACACTGAATGAGATAGTTTTTTTTACATAAGTTGCGCCGATTGGTTTGTAGGGATGTCTCCATCCCGCTTATCATCCAGTCCATCCATTTTCTGGGTATAAGCCTCTGTTAGGTCGGCCCACCTACGCCGTTCCTGGGCTTTACATTCCTAAGGGCCAGCCACTCTGACTACCTCGTCAACCCACCTCATCGATGGTCTCCTCTTTTTTCTTTTACCGTCATGCGGTATTCGAAAGGTGGTCAACTTGTTTCATTTGTGTTTCAACAGCAATATGCCCTGCGTATTTTAGTTTTAGTTTCTTAACAATCCCAATCAGGTTTTTTGTTTTAGTTTACTATATATTTCCGAAATACTGTCTTGTCTTTTGGCCTTACCCTTAAAACTAATCGTGCCCCGGGGCCGGACGGAATATAAACAGAAACTCTAAAAATGTTTAATTAGGTCAGCTAATCACTCCTACGACTGCGCTGTTCAACTGCGTTCTCTCCTCGGTGGCACGTCTCCACAATCATTTTATTCCATTAAAAAACAGGTCCAATATAAATAATTATCGTCCAGTCGGCCTATCCTCCAATATTTGTAAAGTAGGTATTTATGAAGATATTAAAGCAAAAAATTCACAACATACTGGACTCTCAACAACCTGTGGAGCAGGCAGGTTTCCGCAAAAACTTCAGTACAATCGATCGCATCCAAACTTCGAGCCAAATTTTTGAAAAATGAAAAGAATTCCAAATTAGAATTGCGGTAATGTTTGTGAATTTTAATAGAACATTTGATTCGCTATACCATGACCATGACGTGATCTTGGTCAACACTTAAAAAAACAAGGTGTCCTAGGGATAATCAACATTATAAGAGAAATTTACTTCAAATCAGAAGCAAAAATTAGCATGGAAAGCTGTGAGGAAAGATTCAAAATTAAGAGAGGTGTCAAACAACGATCGAGACCCACAGTCGCCCAGTACCTTTAACGCAGTATTGGAAGAAGTGTTTCGTAATTTGGATTGGAAAGGGAAGGGGATCAAAATCAACGGGAAAAATTTCAACTTTGGAGAAATAAAATCCTCAATAATTTGAGGTTTGTGGACGATATTGTGATTATTGAGAAAAGCAGTAGGGAACTTAAGGTGATGGTGGAAGACCTAAAGCGAGAGAGTGGAAAAGTAGGACTGCCTATAAATTACTCAAAAACTAAAATTATGATTAACATAAACCGGTTAGGTCAAATTATAATCGGGAACAACAGAATTGAAACAGTTTCAGAATATAAATATCTGAGGCAAATCATCCCCTTCGAAAATAGAACAAAAAACGAATTAAAGGTTTGGAAAGCAAGTGCATGGAAAGCCATCTATGCATAAAGGACACTCCTAAAAGGTAAGATGAACCTAAATTCCAACATAAAGATATTGGAGAACACAATATATTCCTTACTGACCTATGGAGCACAAACATGAGCCTGCATGCGCGGATTTAGAAAAAGGAGATGGGGGGTACAGTGGGTACAGTAGCGGCGATGCATATTGATGAACTGTTGCTTTTATGTTGGCAGTGGTATAGGGAGGGGGTGCTCCCGGAAAAATATTTTATCTAATATGGGATATGTAATGACGAATATATAGATGCGTTATTATACATTTGTGGCGTGTAATGAGCGTACAATTCATCATTTTTATTCCTTTTTCCTATTATTGCGTTACAAATTTCAACCAATGGGGGCCATGTACCACATGCCCCCTTGGATCCGCCACTGTGAGCATTCACTATTAAACAAGCTCAACAACTGGGTACGAGACTAGGGACTGGGAACCGGAACTGGAACCAACTGGAACCCGAACGATTGCAAGGAACCAGAACCAGAACCGGAACCCAAAAAATTGAATTTTTGCAAAATGGAACCAAACCAGAACCCGAATAATTTTTCAGGTTCCTAATAATCGGGTTCCGGTTCCAGTATGCTTAGTAAATGAAAGGAAACACAATGTTGCTGTTTTGACTTCTGAAGAGGCCTTTGTGAATCATGAGGTATTGTAGGAACCGGAACACGAAAAAATTTGCATGATAAAACTGGAACCGGTACTGGAACCAGAAAGATGCTCAAGTTTTGAACCGGAACTGGAACAAAAATTGATCGGGTTCCCATTCCCTGGGTATGACTCTATATGTTATATTAAGAAGCATTTTGAGAATGGTTATGATGGCAACACTACCTTTAATTGTACAAGCACTTGTTCTAATCGATTTAAATGTTCTTCATCTGTGGAAAGGTCCTACCGACTGCGCCAGTTATTGTTTCAAGCGCTTTAATATCAGCACTATACTAATCACACGGTGTGCGCTCTGTGCTTGTACCATTAAAGGCAGTGTTGCCATATAATAACAGGAATTAGGCTAAGATTCTCGAAATCAGCGAGCTAAAAACACGTACTTAATACTTTGTGCAAGTTTTCAGCAAGGTCAGTTTGGCCCCTTAGAAATGGGAAAAGTCCAAACTTGAGACCCAAATCATATTGGACTAAAAATTTGATTAAATTTTTGAAATCAGTAACCCAGAACACCCCTACTTTGATAACTCATTTGTTTCCATTTGAAATTCCAAAGTTGGTGGAATCTTCCCCATTCATTTTTGGCGAGATTACAGCCTAAAGTAAAGCAGACCTTAGCACTTCTTCCGAATGGATCCGATTTCGTAATTGAAAAATAGACCGGGGATTTTTATGTCTTGCCGTGTATAAATAAAGTGTAATAATTTTAAGCGGTAAATTAATTATTACAGTCTCCCTCCTTCACGAAAAATTATGAGGAAATCTAAAACTTATTTTTGACGGAAGTGCATTAAAGGATTGACCCCGAGGTGCATTTTCCCGATGTCCGGCATTGGCAGTGACACAGGGACATATCGAAAGTGGGATGAGGAAGCCTCTCTTCCCAACATTTTTTCAGAGTCGGCAAATTGAACAAAATTCACCCTCAGCAAATCAGATGCCGGGCAACTGGCTATAGATTCTAAATGTGTTGACCCTGTCTTCTTCCTTCTTACCAATTTCAAAAATGTTCATTGGCTGGCAAAATTGAGTCTCCTCTTCAAGACAAAGGTCGCTCCCTGGAAACAACCCCGTAGAAAGAAAAAGAGAGTCTGGGGGAATTTCCACGGGCCCCCTTTCCTTCCAGTTCAATTTGTTCTTTTGTTAGATAGGAAAACATTATAAGCTACGGAATAAGAGGTTTCTCTAAGATGTAAGGAATCATTGCTGATTTGATGTACAGTATGATTGAAATTCAGGCCTTTTAAAAATATCGAGCCCCCTTGAAAATCCAGGCCTGGGGTATTCCCCTCCCCTTTCTCCCACCACCTCTCGACAGGGTTGCCTAGGAATGAGTAGGAATTTACGAGTATTCGGCCCCCTTATTATACTTCTTTCTGTCACCAAATTTATGGGCGAAAAATGAAATTTTGTTCCTACACGAATATTTCCTGAAGACGATTTCGGAATTCATCGAATTTCTTCTCGTCGGTTCGATGAACTTGACTAACGTGACCGAGTATAACTGATTATGAAGGCCTCCAGTACAATTTCTACATAAAATTTCGAAAAGATGGAGAAAATGAATCTACAAAATTAAGATTTTCTCATCCTGCATTTCTTAATTCTTTATTACGAAATTTTTATTGTTATTCTACTTGGTTCGTAAATTTCATTTATACAGCGCAATTTCTCAGAAAGTATTAGCTCCCTTTTCCTTACACCTGGTCATCAGTATGCTTTTTGTGAAGGAACAATGCGTGTGCGTTGTACCTGTATATTATCACGAATTAAATCATTTCTATGCACACGTCCCCCAGAAATAAGCTATAATGATACTTAAGATGGTTCTGCTTTTTTTCCTCTCGTTCCCAGTTTTTGTTTTTTTTTGTGCCATGAAAAATCGCATTCCTCTGTAGAAGTTTGATCATTCGTATTCCGTTTGAAAAATTCTAGACCTTTGGGGAATACAATAGCTCTTAGGTAGGATACCCGTTTTAACAACTATAAATAGAAAGGCAAAAGTTGCAGTTCGTAAACAATGTGAGAGACATGGACGATTCCTATTGTTTGACTAGTAAAAGCATTTCTAAAGGATATGGGTGTTCGGGGGTGGGAACAGCAGTGACTGTCAGGCATAATTGAAAATCCAGTTGTGATTTTGACGGACGATCTTTCAGATGCAGGTTAGCAAAAATGCGTTCCCAGAAGTGAAACGGTGTAGGTTGTGGAAAATGTTAGACGTGATTTTACTAATCGACATTAATTTACTGAAAAATTGTGTGTGGCGATTGATAGCCGAGACGTACTTAGGTGATAAATGAACACGATTATTATAAAAGGATCAGCGCTGTGAAGATCCAGTGATGAAGTATGCCGAGGGAAATCCGTTATCCTGCTCTTAAGCATATGCAGTCATCTGATTTTCGTGGCGCCCGAATGTTTTTTTCATAATTAGTCCAGTAGATATGTACATAGTAACTGGAAAAAAATCCGAAATTAATGGAACTTTTATAGGTTGTTCGAAGGTGCTGTGGGATGACTCCGTCAAGTTTTCCACCTCGAGGACTCTGTCATCCTGTGCTAACTTGGGGAGGGCCGAAAAACCTCAAAATCTTCGGACTTTCTTCGGTTTTTCGCTCACAACTTATAAACTAAGTGGTTTTCGACCAAAACATTTATTTTCAAAGTTGTTGAGCATTAAATTTTCTACAGTTTTGTATGCGTAAACTTTTTCCTAAACCTAATATTAACCGAGATCGAGATACAGCCGGTCAAAGTTGGAGGAATTTTCTCAAAATGACAAAAATCAAAAATTGGCCAAAAACGAAGGTTTTGGCCCTCTAACTATCAATTACCATCAGTTCTGTGGTAATTATGGTAATCACTCATCAATTTCGACATGCTGGAACACGGGGCGGGGGGGGGGTGTCAGCTGACCAAGTGCCTGTTTTTGCGAAGTGTAGTTATTTCAATGTCATAGTGGCAGGTCATCACCCTACTGTAAATTCATGTTAACCCATAATCTTGAACCTCAATAAACATAGATCAGGTAGTTGAAATCAATGAATAATAACCAAGAATTAATTGAAGACTATAACTGATATAAGAATAATGGTAGTATGTACAATAACACAAGTATATACAATTTATGCACAAAAACTTCGTGAGGTCACCAATAATTTGAAGCGCTTGGGGGCTGCTGCACCCTCGTCGTCGTCGTCGTCAGTGTTGTCAGAGTCCATGGACATGTCTGGTGCAGGCGTAAGGGGGGGATTTTCCTCACTCTCGTCGTCAGTATCAACTTCGTTGGTGTGAGGCTGAGGGCTGTTTTCGCATGCTGTGTCTACACAGTGCTTGCATACTGCGGAGCACAACAGATCAGCCTTTTTACAGCTGCAGCCAGCGGTGGCGCAACCAGTTGTGCACTTGCAGCTGACGATGCGGAGCAGCTGTTCTGGGGCAGCTTCCTTTGTTGTGGTGATGAGAACCACACCTGTGAACGTATGAATCATTCAATTAACACTGGTGACTTTGTTACAAGAGTGAATAATAATGAGGGGGGTTTTAAGAATTAAAAATGTACTAGTTCAGGATGACGAGCATAATAATACCGACCTCGTTTGGTAATCTTCCATCCCTGAGCAGATAGCAACTTCTCGTAGACCCCTTGGCTTCCTCCCATCCACCTCTAGACTTGTCGATAAGTCCTGAATGAATGGTACTTAGCGGCATCTCTGGGTGGTGGCAGCCTGGCAAGTTGGCATTTCGGCTTTGCCACGATAATGTGGTGAAAATGCGGTATCTCAGGTCATCGAGGTTGTCACGTTCAATGTTCCCTCCATACAGTTTCACCAAGAACTTCTCTTCAACGTCAGCAATTTGAGCTGGAGCTGCCTCGGGGTTCTTGAAAATCTCCAATATACATTTTAATGGAAATGTAACCAAAGTTTGTTCTTTAATGAAGTTAAAAATGCCGTATCTTTTTAAGAAAATGTGACCAGGAGTTTCATATTTAATAAATTTACCAGTATGCAGAGACGTACCAATGGGGGGGGGGCTTCTCCCGTAGGAAATTTTTTACTCAGCAGTTGGGAAACGTTACCATTTTAGTCAGGCGAAGTTGGGAAATTTCTGTAGAAAATGCGAAAAAGATAAAAGTTTTTTTCCCGTTTGCTTCGATGCTTAGAAATTTTGAGTTGAATCAGTTGGGACTCCCCCCCCCCCCGGAAAAACTCTTCGGTACGTCCCTGGAGTGATTTTCTTTTCGGCATGAAAATAGCATTACATCGTTGTTCTAGTCCAGGGAAATTAGACATAAAAGGGCCGGAAATGGACATAAATTATATCCAGGATTTTTTTTTGGAATGCCTTTGGAATGACTCCCTAATTAACATACTAAAAGTCCACAGCGATCCCGGTGGAACTAAGTCCTCTAGGGGTTTCAACGACCCCAATATATCTCGCATAGAAAACGTTTTGCGGGAAAATATTTCAATCAAAAGATTTACATAACAAAGGTCTCTTGTAAAATTTTTGTAGAGTTGAAAAC
Source organism: Acanthococcus lagerstroemiae (assembly GCA_031841125.1). Taxonomy (NCBI): domain Eukaryota; kingdom Metazoa; phylum Arthropoda; class Insecta; order Hemiptera; family Eriococcidae; genus Acanthococcus; species Acanthococcus lagerstroemiae. The sequence goes on from CM063106.1 coordinate 65,426,502, forward strand.
AACGCCGTCAGAGTGCGCTGAAGTTTGCACATTTTGTGCATGCTCATGCCATAATACAATACTAGCTGACCCGCTTCGCGGCTCATCTAGATCGTAGGATAAAGTCAGTTGGCTTACGTGAGATAGATGGGGAGGGGCTCGAAATCTCTTTTGACTTGTTGAATTTTCCTAACTTTTAATCCAACTACTAAAATTTCCCAACCCCGGCGGAGGCTTGGGGGAGCTTCCCTCCCGTGCTCCCCTTAGTTTCGTCCCTGTTCTCACCGTGGTACTGAACCTTTTCATTTGCTTCTTCGTTAGGGCCCACGTATGGGCTCCATAGGTGAGGACTGGTAGAGTGCATCTTTTAAATATTTTCGTCTTTGTTTAAATCTTCAGTTTACCTTTATACATGTTTTTTTTTAAAGTCCAGATGAAGCTTGCCCATGCTTTAAGTTATCTCTCTATGTGTTCTGTCTTCAAACGATTGTATCTGTCCCAAATAGTCGAATTCGGAGATTCTTTCGATTTCAGTTCCTTGTATTGTGGTATATATTCCATTTCCATATTGGATAACAGCTTTGTTTTACTTGTATTCATTTCTAAACACGCCTCTGCACTTATCTCTGTCAGCAGTGGCGTAGCGTGGGGGAGGGGCACAGGGAGCACGTGCCCCCAATATTTTTACATACTCCTCTAATATCGGCGATTTTTAAAAAAATACCGCAATTTTCGACTTTTTCTCCCTTGAAAACCTTATTGTGCCCCCCTTTGGGAAACCCCTAGCTACGCCACTGTCTGTCAGTTTTTCTCCCATTTCCTTTAACATCTTTATCTCCTCGTTTATCAGTAAAACATCGTCCGTGAATCTTAGATGGTCCAGTTTTTCACCATTCATCTGTATCCCCATATTTTCCCATTCCAGTTTTCTAAATATTTCTTCTAATACGCAGTTAAATATTATACATAGAAGGCATTCTGAGCTCGTTTTGGAAATTTCAGATTTTTAATTGGGGAAAATATAATCGCAAGTTAAAAAAATCGTTTTGCAGTCACGATAAATAGACTTGCACGCTAAATTTTGAACAGCAGATTGATAGGGTAGAACGTCAATTCTGATAGAAATGCACGCTAATTCACGAACGTCAATACATTGTGTATTACAGTAATTTCACAGTTAAAGAGGGTGAGTGGAAAAATTTCGACGAATTTAGGACTGGTCATTACGGTACATGGACGATAACATTATGCCCTGAAAATTCGAGCTGCAGCTGAGCCTGTCCTTATTTCCTGAAGCACCTGATATGCAAGCACTCTCTAGATATGAAAATAAGGACGCACCCAGTGGACGTTCCGATGGAAGCAAAGTCCATACCACTTGGACAAAAACGAAAGAGAGGACAACCAGCAAAAGCGAGAAGAGCCCTTTTAGTCCTAAAGTAACCCATTAAACGGTACTTTCATTTATATCTTTATCTCGACATTGATTTTTTTCATCATAGTAATAATATTTTTTATATTTCGACATAGATTCCCTTATTGTGAAGTAATAAGTAGAACGTGATAATATTTTTAATATCGTGCTAATCGATCAGTTTAGCGTGAATCCGATTATTTAAGGTGAATACTTTCATTAAATGGACAAACTATCATATCGTGATTTGTATTCTTTTTAGCATTTTTTCCAATTTTTTGAAGCGTGCGGTTAAATCCATGCCTTTTTAATTCCCTAATAATGTCCGAAGGGAGATAGTTACCGTCACCAAATTTTAACATAGTGTGAAGAAGTTCAGTGTAAATCAATTCCCAAAAGTTCCGGCTGAGAAAAAAGTTAGCGGGTCCATATTTGGGAAAATTTTGTGACCTCTTTCTGTGGCGTGGAAACACGCGAATACATGTCAAAATTTAACCGCACGGAGCTCCACAGGCATTAATATGTCCTCTCCTCTGCCCGTTACCGCAAACTGCTTTTCCATCTTCCCTCTCCGTCCTTCCGACGTTTCCCTGTGATTCATATCCGTGATCTTTTCCTGACTGAAAACCCTTGCAGTTTTCCTCCCTCTACCCATCCCGCAGTGATGCGACTGATAAGCGGGTGGTCACTTCACTTATTTTTTTTTTAATGTCTTCGGGACTCCACTTTTTGCTTACGCTCCTTGTAACCAGCTGCGGATTTAGGAGCTCAGCCGCTATGGGCACTCGACGAAATATCCCCCTCACCCCTCCACTCCATTACCTCCTAATGAGCCACAGGTCAAAAATTAATAATTATTTCCCAGTTCTGTTTTCTGCAGTTATACTACAATATTTTCCTTTTTCCTTTCTGTCTCTTCTTCTCTTTTTTATCTTTTTCAGGTACGTACTGATAGGGGGCAGGGGGCAACATATACACCCCGTAGGAATTTTTTGCTCAGCAGTAGAAAAAATTTACCATTTCAGTCAGGCAAGTTGGGAAAATCCAATAACTTGAACTTTTTTTTATTTGCTTTTATTTTGCTTAGATACGTGGGAATTGAATTGAGATGGGAAAACTCAACAAGTCAAAAGGTTTTTCTTCTTTTGCATTGATACGTGGGAATTTTGAGTTGAGTCGGTTGGAAAAATCCAACAGATCAAAAGACTTTTGTTTCTTTGTTTGCTTTGATAATTAGGAATTCTGAGTTAAGTCAGTTGGTACTTTCACAATTTTACCCCCCCCCCCCCTAGAATAACTCTTCGGTACGTCCCTGCTCTTTTTCCGAATTTTCTCCCTTTTTCCCGCTGTTTTTGTACAAAAATCTGCCGTCCCTCGAAATTTGCCACCCGAGAGGCACTTGCCTAATGTACATATTGGGAAATCCATCGCTGGAACTGATGCTACATAATAAAGAAATTGCGTTGGTAAGTATTTAGATATTTCGGGAGGGAGACAGTTACAGCCACCAGATTTCAACATAATGTGGAAAAATTCAGTATAAATTCAGTCCGCAAAATCCAAATAAAAAAATTAGGGGGTCTAGAGGCGGCGAAATTCTGTGCTCTCCTTCTAATAAGTGTACCGATTTTTTTCAGTCTAAAACCTATTCAGATTCAGAGTACATCCAAACACATCCTTAAAGTTCAAACCCCTCAAGGTCAGTAGCGGATACAGAAAATAATTTCCTGGGGCGGGAAGGTTCTGAATGAAAAATGTTTTAGATAAAACATGATTAACAAAGGTTATATTGGTAGATATTTAGATATTTCGAGGGAGTCCGCCCCCCCCCGTATCCACTCATACCCTTAGCTCTTATATTTTATGGTTTACCCGCCAACCTCTAAGAAACACACACACCCACTCGCAGGCAAACAAACACTTTTATTGTGATTGCGCATTGTCTAGATGAAATTTATAACGATGAGTTGCGAAACACAATAACACGTCAAGAAGCAAAATCACTAGGGCTGTATAAGGGGGGGGGGTTAGGGGTCTGACCCCCCTGGGTACAGCCGTGCGCTTAAAAATTCAGGAAAATGCGGATCTCAGAAACATTAGAAACCCCATATGATAGGTCAAGTCAACCCCCCCCCCTCGACATATTCCTAGATACGGCACTGATTGTATTTTGGGCTTCTGTTCTTAAAAGAATGACTAGTCAGCAAAAATCTTCAGTCGGTTTCTTTGGATCTTAATACAGGTTTAGAACCTTATAAATCCTTGACAAATCATTTTACTTCAGTGAGAGAAAGCAGATTCACAGAAGTTTTGGAAAAGTCGTCTAAATTAACTGGAAAAAGTTGGGGAAAATAGAGTGAAGAACAATCAGAAAAACGAAAACCGAAAAGAAAACTCCAATTTGACAAACTAAATGAAGAAGTAACTTTTATACCCATTGGACAAATTAAAATAGAAAGTTTCAATGTGATTTTGGATACTTTAGTAGCAGCGTTGGATAAGTGAGAAAAAGCCTACATATATCTATTTGTAATGCATTTGGATTTTTGCTAAAAATTGAAGAAGAAAAAATGAATAAGGTACGATATTAGAAAAGAAGCTGAAGATCTGTTGTTGAAATATCCGAAAGATCTCAATTCAGAATTGATTGAAGAATGTTTTCAATTTAAAGAATACGTTAAAGGAAAACAATTCAAGAATGCAGCAGAAATGTTGAAAGAAATAACTAAAAATCTGATTTTAACATTTCCAAATGTTCATAAAGCACTGAAAATTTTTATAACTTTACCAGTTTCTAATACCAGCGGAGAAAGAAGTTTTTCTGCCCTAAAAAAAGTAAAGGATTTTACACGAACAAGTGTGGGTCCAGCAAAATTGTCTATTTTGGCAATTGAGCCTGATATTACCAAACAACTACAAGTAAGTAATATTGTGGAAGAATTTAGTAGTAAGAAAGTAAGGAGAAAAACATTTTGATTTCAATTTTTATTGGTTACCTACTTTTTAAATTTATTTTTAAGTTACATTATTTTTACCTACTTCGTTCACTTCTTTTGAAGTTACATTAATTTCGAAGTTGAGAAAAATACCCAATTGTCATTTTAAACTATGATATTTTTTGTTTCAATGCATTAAAAAAAAAATTGAATTACCCCCCGATTTTTCTATATTTTCCTAACAAATATAATTACAGAAGGCAACAGGGGAGGGGGCGGCGAAACTCATATCGCCTGCGGCGGAAAAATATTAAAACCGGCCCTGAGGAGCATCGCCGCCAAATTTGATCTACGAATTTGAAATCAGCCTGAGGTTATCTCTCTATTTGTTCTGTCTTCACACAATAACTGTCCCATAATTATTATAAATATTATTATTATTATATTGAACTTCAGCGCGCGCTGACGGCGTTGTTTTCAACTCTACAAAAATTTTACGAGAAACCTGTTTTATGTAAATTTTAACGAGGAACAATTTTTGTTCGAAACATTTTCCTCTAAAATGTTGTCTACGCGAGATACTTCTGAAAAAATGAATTTCGGGGTCTTTGAGGCCCCCTGGGGAGCTTACCTCCACCGGAATCGCTGTGGACTTTTAGTATGTTAATTAGGAAGTCATTCCGAGGACATTATAAGAAAAGATCTTTGATATCATTTACGTCTATTTCAAAGCCTAATTTTTCTGGACTATATCTGTCGAGCTGCACAATGCAAGTGATGTAGGGGAAGTTCGGGCAAGTGGAACCACTTATTTTAAAATGGCTGTAGAATTTTTATTTATGTGGCGATCTGAAATCTGAATACACCATTGGATAGAGCATACTTTGCCCTATCAAATAGTGTATTTACATAAAAAAACAAACAAACTCTAAGGTGGTCAAAATTTAGTTCAACCAAAGGTATATTTTTTTTAGCATTTGAAAAATGGCCGGGCAAAAAGAACCAGTGACCCGGGCAAAAGGAACCATCTATAAAACATCCAAAATTGGAGGGGGGAAAAGTTCTATGCTGCAAAAAAAATCTAGTTCAATATATAAGTAATAACCTAAAATACAAAATTACAATTTTTTTCGTCTACTTAGATTATTCGGCCAAAATGTTTAAAGTCATTGACGTTTAAAAAAACACAACTCTCGACATAGGCACTAAAACTTGGAGTTCCCAAAGTTGGCAGCCCTACGTACTGAAAAAGTGATCATGTACAATTTTCCATAAGATTACAGCAAATTTTAAACGTCTTTAAGTCAGTTAGAAATTGATTTTAATAAAAATCTCGTCCTACATTTTATTGTATTGTTACTAAACAATAGAATTACAGTCAACGCAAGTGGGTGGAATAATTTTGGGCCGTTTTTTGCCTTCCTAAAGATAGCAGTATTTCCATTTAAAATTATCCATGATCACCCTTTCAGTTTCACCCGCGCAAGTGATTTTGTAGCGCTCTCTAGTGCAGGTTTTATCGCCTATGGAATAGTATTATAAAAATAGAAAACTACCCGGCTATCAAAATCAGAGTTCGTATAAATTAAATTAAAATCGAAACGTTGAAGGCCGAAAGATTTGTCTGATACAACAGAAATACGTGGCTATCAAAATTAGGGTTCGTATCAACTAAATTAAAAAGAAAACAAACATTGAGTATGTGAGTCGCCTCGCGCTTCTTATTCTGACCTTAAATTGAGGAAACTCATGAACGACTCGACCAATTGTCATCAAACTTTTACCTGCACAACTTTGAGTACTTCTTTATAACCTACCAAAATTTGGAATCAACTGATTCCATAGTTCCTGAGATTTTCGTGTCACAAAATTAGTGTGTACATACATTATGTATCAGGAAACCTGAAATTCAGCCACCATTACAGCTGTAATCTACACATTCTGAAACGTTAAAAAAAACATAGCCCCCGCCCCCATCTTGACATCTGTGACGAGTGTAATACCTCCCTTTTCCCCGAAAAGTCGGTAAAAATATGAATAATTAATGCTACCTTGGTGGTTCCTTTTGCCCGGTTCCACTTGCCCAACCCACATGGTTTCTACATTTACGTACGTAATAATAAGTTATTAAAAGCCAAATCAAGGAACTGACTATGCTTTCATCTGAAAGTAGACAGAATTTCCTTTCTTTTGATATTAATGCTTATCGTAATACTCTTCAATTATTGAAATGATCGCACTTTCAAAATTCATGATTCATGGAATTATTGCAACACGGTTCACAAATTCCTTATCAAAAAATTGTACACGACACATTTTGCCGGTTTCACAGATTATAATTATGAGAACGGTCACTAGCTATCGAATAGCAGTATTACCAACCGTGTGAGGTGATTAGGAAAAAAGTTATTTGCCGTGGTTCCTTTTGCCCAGCGGTTCCACTTGCCCGAACTTCCCCTACATGCAATTCAATTGTGAAACTCGAACTTTCAGAACTTTTGTAAAAACTGAAGGAAGCTCAAGCGCGCTTTTAAATTTGTACTTCCTAGTTCTACTTTGGAAGCAGATTCAGGATATATAAAGAAAATTCCGATCGGTGAGGTGGCCCTAAATTGCAGTTTTACCGAAAATTTCTTAAAATGAGGACCACCTTGTACTACTGACTCCGAATTACATCGATGCCAAGTTTGGGAAAGTTGAATTTAACGCCCGGCATGTCATTTCACGCATACCCCGAGGAAAAGTTACATTTTATTCAAAATTATTACGTTTTCGTGAAAAGTTCTCCCCATTCATACATATTTTCCTCTTATATGAATCATCGTAGCCGAACCCTCTCCTCTGTTTCCATTTTACGCTACGTTTGGAGTTACGTTTTTTCAATGAGTAAACAGGGGGGGAAAACGTAAATGATTTCGAAACCGGGAGACTTCGTCATCTCGTGAAGTCAGCACTTAGCATCAGCAGAGACCGCGGTAGGTTTTTTTTTCTCTTTCTCTCTCTCATTTCTTGATGGGGAAATTAAGATCCAGATCCTTTTACTCGGCTGGACGGTACGCCGAAAATGCGCCCTATTCCCCGCCTCGCCGCTCCGGCCCTTACTTAAATATGATCAGTGGGGGTCGCACGTTGTCGGACTCCCTTCGGGTTGGTTACCGTTCCAGACCCGTTTTCTGGTCGTCTTCATCACTTTACACTTTAGTCTACACTTTGCATCGTTCAGTGGTGGTTTGTAACTTGTTCGCGAAGCTGGTTGTGTCTTTCGAGTGTCGTGTCCCGGTCATGCGAATCGAATTGTATTTTGCGATATCCTTCGTTCTCCAACTGACCCAGTGCCGGTGATTTTGTTTCGCCAAGGTGGTTCATGTAGCAACACGCTTGATCTTGATTAAAGTAAGACTGCTTATTTTATTGTACTTGTAACCTAGACTGGGGTTGTTTATGCATCGAGTGTTTCGGCGGGTGGAAAATACCGATTCCGATTGCCCAGTCTCGTTACGACATCGAAATGCTGAGACGTGTCTAGATCAAACTTGCTCGACACCTGCGTGGAAAGTACTTAATTACTGACCTGCCTTAAAAGGAAACAGTGAAATTGACGCTGTTAAGCAAAGGGGACTTCAGCGACATTTGTTGATAAATGCGTTATTAGTATCGTGGGAAAGAGCGTAAAAAGTAGAATTTTTCAAAATTGGGCCCCCGATACAAAAATGTGTATCCACGTTGAGAAAAGCTTATTAGTAAACGCGATGTCCATAAACCGGCGTAATTTATTGGCTTTTAAAGTTACGTTTTCTCAAAAAACAGATTTTGTCGCTTGAGTCCCTTTTGCTTAACAGCGTCCAATTACAAGTAGCGTAATGTTGCGGCCCTCAGATCATGCTACACATTCGCAATTGAATCTCACTATTTTTTCCTATTTACGTTTAATAGTTGTTTCGGTACCTGCGTGGAAAATATCTCGTTACCTCCCTGCTGATTGCAGCTCGTGTAATTTTGCACTTTTTGTGGAGGTACTGAAAGAAATACCATTCGCAATTCAGTAGGAGTGAAATACAACTCTTGTGTTGCAGTCTTCGTCTTCAGCTCGTGCTGCAAACTCACAATTATCACTATTTTTGCCCTAGGAGCGTAATTCGTATTCATAGCTGTATTTTTGTTGTAACCAACCTGCAATTACTTCACTGGCAAGTTTTGTAGAGCATATATACTAAGGTGGCCCTTATTTTCAACCATCCGAATTTAATATGGTATCCCTCCCCTCCTTAGATCGATGTCAATAACTTAAAATAGAATGCAAGATCGATGTCAATAACTTAAAATAGAATGCAAAGTTTCAGATTGATCAAATGAGAGAAAGTCGTGCTTTGAGTTCCCTATCATTCGTATGGGAAAATACACAGTTTGACATGCTTAACATTGTCCCCCCCCCCAGTTCTTAATTGCGTTAAAGATTCATTCTCTCAAGTTTCAAAGACTCATTCGATATTGAGATCACAAGTAAAATAGTATGATTTAACAGTGTGGGTCCATGATCCGGGGGAGCGGGTGGTTTCAAAAGAGGACGAGAATGATATTGTTACGAAATGGGGGTCAGTTTATAGGTTTCCGGAATTTAATTCTGGGGGGGGGGGTAATTTTTACATTCAACCCCGGTATTACTGGAGAGGGTAAGAGTAAATATCAAGTCATTCTTATTCGGATCTAGCAACGTAATGGCTGACATCTGGCGGAAGTTTTCAACAGCATCTAGTTCTTTCATGTTCTTATCAACGTTAGGATAAAATCGTACTCCTTTATCATAACGTTGATAAGAAATTCAATCGCGGACTGGTTGGGGGAATTGGGAATCCCCGGCCGGGCCCCTTGGACTGCGGGCCCGCCCAAAATATGACTTGTTCCAGAAATGGAAAAGTACCAATATTCCCCCTTTACAATTCCCTTGCCAGTCCGCGGGTGAAGAAATTCAATGTAAAGTCGTAAAACGACATTAGCGCGCCACTACGTTGCTAGGTCCGAATAATATTATATTCAATTTATATGTTTTCGAGTTAGCTGGATTCATTTCTGAGGGTAATTTTTAAATTCGACTCCTTCGTATACCACTGTAGAGTAGTTTCGTTGGTTATCACTCCACCGCCGACTAGCTTGACACGATCTTTGGACTTTTCAACGAAATAAACGACTCAACCTTTTTCGAACTATTGTAATTAAGGTGTTCTTAACTTTACGAAGTCCATTCCGATTCTCAATCGTCCAGTCCAAACCTCCAACCAGGTGACCGTCGGTTCCCTCTCGAACTCCCCCCCCCCTCCCGATTATTCGAAACGGGGTTACGTACTTGAGTATTGCTGAATAATATAAAACTGTTTTTCTGAAATTATGCTGATTTAGTACAAATAGGAACCATGAAGGAGGTTTGTTATAGTTTGAATTGTAATAATAAAAATGTGAACGACGTGAATAACCGACGGAGTGTATTGCGAAAGAGGAATGAAGAACTAGATAGTTACGAGAAAAGAATTTTAGAATTTTAGATATTACAACCACTGAATGGGTTGTGTAGATAAAATATTATAGTCATTTTTCCAACATGGTATTCAATTTGTAGGTTCCCGAGGTCACTGAATTCAATTCTGGGTGTACTTTTTACGTTCGACCTCATGAAGTACCACCTGGAACGTACCGACTGGGGGGGGCAATTTACACCCCCGTAGGAACTTTTTACTCAGCAGTTGGGACAATTTTGAACAGTTGTACTTTTATGTTTCTTACAAGGACGAGAATAGGGGCGGGCAGTTTGCCCCCCTCCCCCAAGCCTTCACATCAGAGTTGGAAAATTGTAGATGGATCGAAAATTGGAAAAATCCAACAAGTCCAAAGGGTTTTTTTTCAGCCAATACAAAAAATTTGATACTTGGAAATTTCGAATTGAGTTAGTTGGGACTTTCAACAATTTTTATCCCCCCCCCGCCCCCCTAGTGGGAGATTTAAGAATTAGACCCTGTAAAAGTCAAAAAATAAAGTTTCTGGAATTAAGTGAAAATTGATCCAGGTCTAAATATGCACATAGTATCGCTAGTGGTGGTCACCTTGTTATCGTCTGCTTGTTTAACATGCGTTAACTCCGGGGTTTTTAATGCGAAATAGTGATTTGTATACATCATTGGAAAGAGAATTTTTTCATCTTTCATGTGGTTTAAATTGTTTCATGATTTTATCTTTTTTTTTTTTTTCTTTCATTTTGTAATAGTGATGAAGTATGTAGAATTTTTATGTTACTTTGTATTATATTATGGTCCAGAAGTAGTTTGTGCCAAACTATGCCAAAATAATTTTAGCGGCATTCGTTTTGTCTAATCATGTGCTTCAAATGTCAATTGGTATATTTTCCCGCAACCTCCCGCCTTTGGATGAAACCAGGTTAAAAGGTCATAAATGATGGTACTGAACTATTTTTGATAAATTTAGTAAATTTGAGTTTTTCTTCGTTTTTTACTCAATCATTTGTGAAGTTTATACCAATTTGTGTATACAGTGTACTGTAATGCGCGATCATTGGCCGGATTTTATGTATTTAAAAAAAAGACAAAATAGCCTCAACAACGAATTCAGCGCGTTAAAAAATGTATATTTAGATACCTAACTCGATTTTGTCAAAAATTTTGAATTCTCACCACCTCATATAGGGTTTAGGTTATTGTTATCAGATGGGGTACCTACATATAAGCTCAAAAATGAATTCTGCGCGTCAAAAACATACACTTAGACATCCAACTCGATTTTCTTCAAAAATTTTGTATTCTCATCCCTTCTAAAGGGAGTGGTTACCAGATGGGGTAAAAATAGGCCTCTGCGTCTCAAAAAACATATATTTAGACACCCATTTCGACTTTTTCAAAAATTTTGAATAGTCATGCCCCAATACATGGGGTAGGTTACCGAATAGGTAAATATAACCTCAAAAACGAATTCAGCGTCTCAAAAAACGTACATTTAGATATCTAATCCCATTTTTTCAAAAATTTTGAAATTCAATCCCCTAATAAAGGCGGTAGGTCACCATATGGGGTGAATATAAGCTCAAAAACAAATTCAGCGCCTCGAAAAACATATGTGTTTCAACACCTAACTCGATTTCTTTTCAAACTTTGTATTTTCGTTCCTCTGTAAAGGGGGTAGGTTACCAGCTGGGGTAAAAATGAGCTCAGAAACGAGTTCAGCGTCTTAATAAACATATTTTTCGATACCCACCAACTCGATTTCTTCAAAATTTTTGGATTTTCATCCTCCAATAAAGATGGTATGTTACCAGATGAGGTAAAAATAAACTCAAAAATGAACTTAACGGGCCAAAATACCCCTAAATTGATATATTGTTGTTAATAGTTTCACGAATCCGATTTTTGCAGCTGCAGATTTTGAAATCTTCCACTGTGCCTCCCCCCTCCTCCAACCCGTAAAATTCTTCGCTGCCGCTGCTCGTGCTAGGGTCAAAACTTTTTCATTCTTCGAAGACATTATTCGATTTACTGGTTTCTAAAGTCTCCAAACTCGAATTTCAGAATTTAGGTAACATGGGGGGGGGGGTAGAGACCCATCTCCTGGGAAGAATACTGATCTAGTTTCTCTTTGCATTCATCGCAGGATTTATCTGTCGGGAGTTTTCTTTCTCCTATGTGCCTTTAGTTCTTCTGTAACCTCCATTGTGACATGAAGATAACACACATAGAGTAGGAAAGTGGGGTAAAGAAGAGAATATAAAAAAGAAGTGATAAAAGAATTTCTAAGGAAATCCATTTGAAGGGGAGTGGGTAGTGCTAAAAAAAGTAATAAATCTGGAAAGAGGGAAGAAAATAGGTACTCACATAATAGAAAGAATAAAACCCTGGATGAAAAGTGAAATATCAGAGTTAATGGAAGAAAGAAGAAAGTACAAACAAGGGAAAATATAAGGCTTTAAGAAATTAAATGAAGATGTAAGAAGGCAAAAGAAAAACAAATTAATCGGAACTGTTGGGAAATTGAGGAGCAAATGCAAGCAGGAAAACCCGATGAAGCATATAACAAACAAAGAAGATATTTTGGTCCATGAAGAAAGAGAACAAATTTAATGGATGAAAAAGGAAAATTATTAGACTCTGAAAATGACATGAGATATGTTGATAAACTGTATAAGAATGGAGCAGGTAATAAGTACAGTAAAACCTGTCTATAGTGGAAACTCAACGGACCACTCCAAAAATTTCCGTAGTGACAGGTTTTCCACATTAGCCAGGTGAACCAAGAAAAAAAAAAGTCTATACAAGCTTACAGTACGTATTTGTCTAAAGTGGTTTGCCGTGAATTTACATTTGTTTTTTGTTTAACATCTTCATTTTCAAAGAATTAACAAAATTCTAACATCTTATCACTGAGGTGAACGAGTACGCCCTTTAGATAACGTTAGCATATGCACACCTTACAGAGTAACTGGCAGTGGCGTCGTGTGGTGCTCGTTCCCAAGTATTTAACTGGCGGGTCTATACCCTCCCACCATCACAAAAAATCAGTAGGTATGTATCAAAAACTTATGGTCAGTATCAGTATGTATAAATGATGAGTGTCAATGAAGAATGAAGTTGCATCCGCCCACTCACCACATAGCATGCGCCTGCGCTTCTGGAACATTAATTTTTGCTGGTGAACACCCTGCCATTTAAATTAACAAGTCTCCGCTTCACTCTTCGTGGTCTTTGTTGCAAATGCCACTGCGATAAGACTAACAAGAGTGTACAGTGTTGCTAGTGAACATCCTACGCAATTTCCATAGTATGTGACAAAGATAACGCCACTGTAACAAGACCAACAAGAGTGTGCAATGTCGCTAAGGAACATCCTACGCGATTCCCATAGTATGTGACAAAGATAATGCCACTGTAACAAGACCGACAAGAGTGTGCAATGTTGCTAGTGAACATCCCATGCAATTCCCACAGTATGTGACAAATATATTGCCACTGCAACAAGACCGACGAGAGGGTGCAATGTTGCTAGTGAACATCCTACGCGATTTCCATAGTATGTGACAAAGATAAGAACCCGGCTATTTTTCAATTTTTTGAGATTATATTTTGTATTTTAATCGAGATTTAAATCTTTCCTTGTTTTTGGGATTTTTGTTGTAAGACAGAAATTAAGTGGGTGTGCAGTGAACACCCAGACACGACGCCACTGGTAACTGGACACATTTTGAAAGTGTTTCTAGTTTGCCTTCCTCTTCTTCTTCAGAATTTGCTTCATCGTCTCGATATATAGCATCAGCATCTCCACAAGTCGCCACATCATCATCAAAATGGATGAAATCTTTACAATAGTTACAGTTTATACGTTTTGGCCCCTATTCTTTCCATCATTCAACACGCGCGCCTTCTACACGCATTTGTCTTAAAGAAACCTGTGCTAAAATGCAAAATTCAATAAAAGACACGTGCCAGTTTCCATTTCACGCAAGCTTTTGTATATTTTTAGTGTCCACTTCCACGTTAGACAGGTTTTCTAGATTATGCATTGAAATATACAGGTTTTCTCAACGGACCACATGTTTTTTTCCACAGTGACAGGTTTTCCAGATTAGACGAGTCCACTTTAGACAGGTCCCACTGTAAATGTGTGGACAGAGAAGAATTAAAGATAATAAATAAAATATTTAATAAAATAAAAATATAAAAAATATAACTAACAAAAATTATTTATAAAAATTTTTAATTATAAGAAGTGTATAGCATGAAGAAAGAAGAAATTCTATTTTGAGATCAAAATTTCATAAAGCTGTGAAAGAAATGAAAGCAGATAAAGCAGGAGTTGATGAAATAGTAGGGTCCCAAATGCCCAAAAAAACCGGCCCGCTCGATATGGCTGTTAAAAGCGATTTTATGTTTGATTATTATTCTACATACTCAAACAAAGAAATTTAGCCTGTATACCCATTTTTCCGTGTCCCCCTTTTCCAAGGTTCCACCCCCAAATCTTAGAACCCTGCTTATCTCTTTTTCAAAAAAGTTTTCAAATAAAAGTTGTTTATTCATGTTTCTTCTATAACTTTGGTTATTATCAAAATTCAATTTGGAGCAACCGTTGACCTTCAAATTCGAGAAAACTTTAAAAAAACATCAAAATCACGTTTTTTGTATTTTTCATGGAAAATTTAAAACATAGAGTAAAATTGATAATCACAAAAAGTTCTTAGAATTTAATTTCCTTTCAAACAAGCTATATCATTAACCTAACACCAGCCAGTAATATTAAAAATATACCTTTCAAGGATCTGTTGAGTCATTTTCAAAAACAAAAAAATAACTCATTCAGCTTATTGTTTCTGAAGTTATGGAATACATCAAAACTTTGCCTCATCAGCCAGAAAAAAAGATTATGATATATGATAACGTACGAAAATTTGACGCAAGGGAATTGTGATATACCAAAGAATTTGAAAATTCATGGACACGAGGAGGCTGACACGCTCATCATTTTGCATGCATCGACAGTAGAAAAATACGCCTTTCTTACCGTCTTGGCATCAGATACGGATATTTTAATGCTTTTTAATGCTGTTGATTTACTTCTACAAAAAATTTCTTCCAAAAAATACGTTTCTATTGTATGGATCCGGTAAAAATCAACGCACCATTTCTCTCAGTTCCGCCTATGAAAGCCTTGGAGAGCCTCGATGTCAAGCTATACTGGCTTTCCATGCATTTACAGGAACCGATGTGAGTGGAACATTCTCGGGAAAAACTAAGGATTGGTGTTTCAATTTCTTCCTCCAAGCTGATGAAACCGAATTATGTTGTTTAATCAATTTATACAACGTTCCTTTGCAACCAACCTCTTACATCAATTTACAAAAATTGATGTGTCGAATGTATAAAAATAAAAAAATTGACACGTTGGGAGAGTTAAGGTGGTATCTATACTCTAATAAAAGTTGCCGAGCTGAAGATTTGCCTCCTTCCCCTGCTGCATTTGAACAGCACGTTCGTAGAGCAAATTATGTCTCGTATATATGGAGTCACGCAACTGAAAGTTTTGCTGGTTCAGCTGAGGATTTCAAAATTTTGGATCCTAAGAACTACGGTTGGAATATTGATCATATCGGAAGTTACAACGCAACAACTACAACTGAAAATCCAGCACCCTTAGCTATGATTGAATTAATTAAATACGGTTGTCGAAAAAAATGCGCGGGAAAATGTGGATGCTTCAAGAATAAAATTAACTGCTCTGAACTTTGCGCACGTAATGCAGAGTGCGAAAACAATGAGAATAACAACGGAAGTACCGATGGAGAGGAATATTATGATGAAAGTGATGTAAGTGACGAAGAAGACGACGATGGTAAGTAAGACCAATACAATGTGAATGTATAATAATGAATTTATGTACTTATAATAAAGAGCAACTATGATATTGAATGTGAAATGTATAAAAATTAGTGTGTGAAGACCTAATATAAAATATAACGTATCATCCAAGGATTTTTTGTTTTTGATTTTTTTTTTTTTTTTTTAAACAGAAGCTTGTGACGTACGTAGAACTTTTTGTGATTATCAATTTTACTCTATGTCTGAAATTTTCCATGAAAAATGCAAAAAACGTGATTTTGATGTTTTTTTGAAGGTTTTCCGAATGTGAAGGTCAACGGTTGCTCCAAAATGAATTTTGATAATAACCAAGTTATAGAAGAGACATGAATAAACAACTTTTATTTGAAAACTTTTTCGAAAAAGAGATAAGCAGGGTTCTAAGATTTGGGGGGGGTGGAACCTCGGAAAAGGGGGACAAGGAAAAATGGGCATACGGCCTAAATTTTTTTGTCTGAGTATGTACAACAATAATCAATCATAAAATTGCTTTTAACAGCCACATCGAGCGGATTTACAATTGGGACTCTACTAAAATTGGCTGGTGAGTTATTGAAGAATGCAGGAGAAGTAATTTTAAAAAAAATTATTATAATTATACAGCCTGTATTGAGTTAAGGGAACGTAGCGTACCCATTCTGCCCAATGTTGAGCACAGGCCTCCCCCACCGTTCTCCACCTTTCCCGATTTTCCGCAACTCTTCGTTTTTATTATTTCAACCCGCCATTTAGTTGGGGGTCTACCCTTCTTCCTTTTATGGTGTGGTGGAATCCAATCTAGAATTCTTTCTCCCCGGCCATTTGGATCAGAATTGTAGTACCCCACATAATTAAATTTCAATGTCTTAATTCTGTCAGCTATATCACGGTTTTTTTATTACTCCATGAACTTCCTAGAACTCACTTTTTCTGCCTGCCGTATTCCGAGCCCATTTCTCAGTTTTTTTCGCTGTGTCACTTGTATCCTGTTTAGTTGGTTTTTGGTAAACGACCACGTCTGAGTTCCGTAAATCAGGGTTGGGTATACAACACTTTTAAATATTCTGATCTTGTTCATAATTATTTGATTTTTTAGAATTGTTTTTTGGGATCGAAAACTTTTCCATGCGTTCTTTATTCTCGCGGAGATTTCTTTTTCTTATTTATTTTCTAACGATATTACTGGTCCATGGTATTTTTATTCATCGACTATTAGGATTTAAACTTGGGAGTTGCAAGTGTTGGTAGCCCTGCATATGTGTGAGTGGGCACGTATGATTTACCATGAGCGGGTAGCAAACTTCAACTACATATCATTAAGTCAATTAGAAATTCACTTTCAAAGAAAATTTGTCCTAAATTTAACTGCATCATCACCAAAAAATTGATTTATAATCAGTTCTACTGGCAGAATATTAATATGACATCTTCCTGTTTCGTTAACAGTTCTATTTTTCTCAAATTTATTTCCAGGACCACCTTGCTACTTTCCTCCCCGAGTACATTAGCCATCCCCTCCAGTTCCTTCAAGTCCTCACTCAACAGTACAATGTCCGCAAACTTGAGGTGAGTTCGTCTTGTCCATTTATTATGATTTCTTGGCTTTTCCACTCCAACTTCTTGAATACCTCCTCGAGAACTACATTGTACATTGAATATATGTATTAGGAGACAGGGCAGTGGCGGATGGGTCCGTACCCCCCCCCCCTCATAGCTAAATCTATCTATAGTGACCTAGAGCTACTTCGGATCCCCCATGGAATTATTTTCTGTATCCGCTTCTGCGACAGGGAATTCTCCTGTCTGACCACTCTTTCTACTTGGAATTATTTTCCTTTCCGATCCATGCTAATTCTTGCCAAAATTTACATGAATTAATTTGCAGAGTATATGAGGAAGGAGAAATTCCAATAGATTTCCAAAACTGCAGGTTAACTGTGATCCCTAAAAAGCAGGGGTAAGCTAATATGAAGGTTATGGAAAGATTTTAGCAAGGATAATAAATAAAAGCATACAGTGGTGGGAGGTGATCGTTACTCGTAAAATGAAGGATTTAATGATCAAACAGCCGTTTAATTTAGTTTGGATTAAATCCTACTGATGAAAATACACCAGGTTTGCCAGATTCCCCCAAAAAAAAAGCAATACTTACTCGATTTTCTTAATTGAAAAAGACCCACGATGAGGAACTCCTGGGACAGTTTTGAATGTAGCTACATTTTATCTTTTTATCGGAATTAAGAAAAATTTGAAGCAGGTGTCACTTGATACATGGAGAGCGAGTAAAGATGCTCAGGGTTGCAGATGATACTGTCTTACGTAGCTGAAAGAAATATTGATTTTGAAAACATTTTAAATGGATTGGAGGAGATTTTGAGTATAGAATATGGATGAGTGAGAATAAATAAAAATAAAACTAAAGTAATGGTATGTAATCGATGTAAACATGATAGCTTAAATATAACTAGGCAGGAAAAGATTGAGGAAGTAAGCGAATTTTGCTATTTATGGAGTGAAATAACAAAAGGTAGAAGGAGTAAAAGGGATATTAGTAGTAGAATAGCACAAGTCAAATTAGCATTTTATCAAAAAATTAATATTTTCAAATCAAAAAAAAAATCTGAAATCAAAAAATTGTTCTTGAAAACTTATGTTTGGAGTGTAGCCTTATATGGATGTGAAACTCGGACCATACAGGAAAACCAGAGAAGAGAAGAATCGAAGCTTTTGAGATGTGGTGCTATAGGCGGATACTTAGCATCAAATGGACGGATAAGGTAAAAAATGAAGAAGTACTTAACAGATGAGTATGAGGTAAAATGGATATTTGGAATTGTCGGGGGAGAAGGAGAGATAAACTAATAGGACATAATTTTAGGCACCCAGGAATAATATCACTGCTGCTAGAAGGAAGAGTTGAAGGAAAAATTTGGGTAGGGGTCGGCAAAGATTTCAGTATGTTCAACAGATAATCAAGGATGTCAAATGTAAGTGTGATTACGAAATGAAAGAACTTGTACAAGGTAGGGGGAAATGGATACGTCATAGATAAAAATATGCATTTGCATAAAAATTGAAGCCCTGGTCATTATAATAGAATTTTCCAATTCTAAATTCTTTGTTTTCTCTTTCAAGGTACATATAATTTGCTGATTATTAAATTTTTAAATGACCATGACTGAAAATAAACGACTTAAAGGACTGGTAGACAATAGACACACTGATACAACATACTACACCCCTCCTCCGAAAAATCCCCCAACGTCGATTACTGAAAAAATTACCCCCTCCCCCTCAAAAATTTTCCAGCGACACCTCTGGTCCGAGTAATCTGCTCAGCAATTACAAAATACAAATTACTCGTTTCCAGAGTTGGGCAGTAGTCAACTAAAACGTATGATCACGACTAAAATGCATTAGCCGTGACTAAAGGTTATGACGAATTTAGTCATGACTGCATTATTACTGTACTGCGTGGTGCGTACCCTCTCATATTTCGTAACTAACCTATTTACTTTTAGTCGTTCCTTATTACTCAAGCTTTGTAGACTCATTAGTCATGACTAAAGACTATGACTGTTTAGTCAGTAGTCATACATACACATTCGAAGTGATTAGTAGTCAATAGTTATGACTAAAACGTGCGTTGACTAATCATCGATCTTGATTAATTAGTCGATTGAAAAATGCCCAACTCTGCTCGTTTCTACCCACCCTGAAGTTATAAAACTCTTTGTTCATTTCAGGACTTGAAAATTTCTGGAGGGCAAGGGACTGAATACGAATAATGTTAGTGTTGCCACTTGCTCAGAGGCCACTTGGCGACTTTGTTTGCTGCCTCTTTGTTTTCGATTACAATAATTACCAATTTTTCGATGGCTCCCTTATTAGGTATAATATGTTCTTTTCTAACTTCGTATTTCGTATTTTACACCCTATAACCGAGGCACCAGAGTGAAAAATTTAATGAAACCGCGGTTAAAACGTCGGGACACTTGTCCGCATATGTGATCACTAGACAGATTTCGGTTGTTGATGGTGGTCCGATTTTTTTCCTTTTCTTTCTTTACCAGCTGCGAAAACGTGTATGCAAAATGCATTCTACAAGGAAGATCGCTTCTGTTCCTCTTTGACGGTATGATGTTTCATTTATTTCAAGGTTGCTCAGAAATCGAAGGAAGTGAGAAAATGTTACACTTTCGAGGCCCAGTTGGTTTTAATTAGCTGATTCAGAGTCGACTAGGGCAGTGGTGTAACTAGAGGCGGACCAGACCCATCCAAAAAATTTTTCAGCCCGCCCATTTTTGTAAAGGATTAAATCTTTTTTTTAAATTAAATTTTTTCTCCCCCCCCCTCCCAAAAAAAAAGTAAGTATTAATATCCTATTTGCATAACTTCAGTCACGTCACGGACGCTCGCATAATAAGATTTTATTGAATAGCAGCATTCATTTAAGTAGGCGTTTATTTAAAATTTTTCAACACCTCCTCCCCCTCTCCCCCTCAAGCCGCATTAAAAAAAACTGATTTGATCTTTAGCAACTTGACCCAACTTTGTGTTCAGGCGTGCTCTGAGGGCATATTCTTGAAGACAGTTCTTCATTCTCATTTTAGGAGGAGGGGGGGGGTCTGTCTCAGTAATAAGGCAAATTACAGATTTGACTGCAATAAAGATCTAAATAATTAATAATATATTTTAATCCAGAAACATAATTGTACTTAGGCCTAGACAGGTGGGTTTACAGATATAAATAAAGAAGGTAAAAGAATTCGTTTTTTGTAAAATTTCGTTAAAGTTTTGAGCTTATAGCCAGACGATTAATGATTTGTTTGTTTTGTATGCCTTCAAGGACATCCGCTTCACTTGTCAAAATCATCGTGGATGACATCTAAGGGACGAGCATGGTACTTCGAATTCCGTTCTTAATTAATTTTTGTTTGCTGAGAGCTCGTTCTACAGAGCAACTTGTAACAGCCAAAGTTACTAGAATTTTATAAATAATAAAAATATTGTTAAAGTTTGAGCTTGATAACTATGGGCTAACAAACAGAAAGACCTTACTTATGAAACCCTTTACAATAATGCACCAACTTTTTTTTTTGTCATGGATCTCATTATTTTCGTCTTCTCCGTCTTCTTCCTCTTTTCTTCCTTTACCTTCTCTAACTGGGCAGTTTTTGTAAATATTTCGCTCGATAGACATGTTTTTGACACTTTGAATTCCTATGATTACATGTTAAATGAGACATACTGAATACAGAGTATTTGAAGGAGAATCAATAATAATTAACAGTTGAAGATCAAAATGCGCGTATTTTCAGATTTTTGGAAAAATAGTGTAGGCTATTTGATTCAATCAGTATTCTTAATGTTTTTAGGAATTAAGACAAAAAATTGTGCTTTCAGAAATGGTGGGGGGGACTTTCTTCATTGATCTTGCGGGGTCAGAGCCCACCTGTCTGTATTGGCCCTTCTATGCCCATGCAAAAAAAAAAAAAAAAAGCTAGTTATGCCACTGGACCAGGAACGTACCAGAAGGGAGATAGGGAGTCTTCTTCCTAGTGTTTTCGTTAGTTAGCAAATTCAGCAAAAGTGAGCCTCAGTTGGCAGAATCAGATCGGCAACTGACCTATTTTCAAAAATGTCAATTTTCCCCCAATTTGTCCGGTTTTAGAATTTTTGTCTGTTAACAAAATCAGATGGTACATTTCAGAAGTGTTGAATTTTTTTCCGCCTTGTCAGTTATTTCAAATATACTTCCACTTGTTAGTAATATTTCAATTAGTAGGCGAAATTAAGTTTGATCTCCCCCTCCCTTTCTCATAGCAAAATTCAATCCCTCCCCAAGAAAGTCGTTTTCGTTCGTCTACCGAGTTAATCACCCGTATCCGGTCAATTAAATATTTGATCAGCCAGTCAGCTGATTGAACTCTTGAGCAGGTGCGGATACATGGAGAAGGAAGTGAAGGTAATGGCCCCCTCTATGAAAAGAAGACTGAAATTGAAAATGCTTCAAAAATAATCAAGCGTGTCAGAATCTCAATATTAAAGAATTCTCAACATTAGTAAATGACTTTTGAACGATGTTAGCGAATTTTCTTGAAGAGTAGTATTGGGTTTTGAAAAAGCTGAGTCGTGATCAAATATGGAGTAGTCTGAAGGCATCTTAAGCGAGTGTGGTAGTGTCATACAGAGTCTTAGAGGCTTGAATAGTTTTAACAAATCTTGAAGTTTAGAGGAGCTCTAAAGAGCTCGTACTTGTCAAACAACTATGGCAGAATCTTCAAAGTCTTGATCTAGTCTTGAAGAATTTGAATGAAGTCCAGAAGGTTCGTGAAAATTCTTGAACTAGTCTTGAACGGTATCTTGAACACAAGGGCGTACTGAAGCGAATCACATTGGAAGGTGAGGGGCAGATAAGTTTTCCAACTGAAGTTACCCAAATTTTGCGAACGGAGTAATACAGTTTTTGAGGTTTTTCTTGAAAAAAATTAAGTATTTTTTGCGTTTATGCTGTCGGATTTTCCCAACTCGAACGTCATTTTCCTAACTGTTTCTAACTGACAGATTTAATAAGGACTCCCCTTCTCTCAGTTGCTACACCTCTGCTTAAACAAAAGTCTAATGGAATCTTTGAAAAGTTTGAGAGCGTCTCGAATGAATATAAGCTAGTGGCGTCGCTACGGGGAGGCACCGGGAGGTCGTGCTTTCCCCGAATTTTTCGCCTCAAAAAATTTTAGTCCCAAAATTATAATCCATATTAGATAAAAATTATGCCTCCCCAAATTTACAAGTTTAGCAACGCTACTGATATAAGCTTTAAGCAACTTAAAAATTTTTAAATGTCCTGATCGTGTCTTGAAGAGCCATAATTAAAAGTCTGAAAACATTACCGGGATTTATAAAATCAATCTGGGAGAGTGTAAAAGATTCTTACATAGGCATTGAAGACTGAAATTCTTAGCTAGTCTTAAGAACTGTTTGCCCTCGCACCTCGAGGGAAATAATTTGATGTTATTGTAATGAACATTGAAAAAATATCAAAATTGTTTCCCAGTAGCAGGGCTGTAACCAGTTTTTTTTACAGGTGAGAGAGGGGTGGACCGAATTTTTAAAGGAGCGAATTTCAGCAACACAAGGTGTGATAATGGATTTTTCAACAAGGGGAGTAGAGACAATTGATTTTATTTCACCGAGTAGCCAGCAGGCATGCCACCATTCGCGCCCCCTGCTTTCAATCCTAGTTACGGCCCGGTTCAGTCGAGAATCAGTGAGTTAAATAAATGTGATCTCATGCCTCGAAAAGTACTAAGTTCTTGCACAGAGTCTAAATTGCTCCTCCTAGGATTGTTTCCTGAATCCGCTACTGCTGTCACAATTATGGCTGATGATACTGGGCGCAAATTATTCAAATAATTGATATCAATCGCAAAATTAAAGCAAAGATAATTTATATTATTTTAAACAGAAGCAAAAAAAAAAAAGATTTTATATTATGAAGAAGGTGAAGATCGTGTGATCTTTTTGATCTTCACAGTGTTGACCGCTGTGTGCGATATTTTTAATCTTAGATTATCAGGATGATACTTATTTTACTTTTCGATTTTCACTCCCGCAAGAAAAAGTTGTCTTTTGTGTAACAACTAGTAGCCTAAATTATTTGAAAAAAATGAAAATTTTAAGCCGGTGCGCAAGGGGCTGAAGTTCAACTTGGATTTTTCTATAAGAAAAACTGCAGTCATTCTTTAAAATATCTAAAGGGAATGCGATCCGACCCAAAAAATGTGTGTGTTTTTTTTTACTTGACAAAAGACTCTATAGGAATTTATTTGAAAAAATTTTGTTAGGGGGTACATGGAGGCTCCGAAATAGGACTCTTGGAGATTTCCAGATAAAATTATGTCCTTCTCTCGATGTTAATCCAGGGTGTCTACTGGGCAAGAAAAGCAAGAAAATAGCAAGAAATTTTTCATGATGGCAAGAAAGTTGAAAAAAGCAAGAAAAGGACAGGGCAAGAATTTTTTTTTCCAAATGTATATAAGTAAGTACTGCCACCAGCCAGGCAATAAATTAATCTTTTAAAAAAATTACAAAAATTCTTACATGGTGATTTTCTAAAAGTAGTGATGCACTTTCTACTAACAGTTGCTGAAGAGTATTACCCATTTCTTTTGAAATCCCATCCAAATAATGCATTCTTCCCATTTTTATATGGTGACATACATAATTTGGTCAGAATACCTACCTAATTGGTAAAAAGTTTATGAAAGAAGTTGTTTCGGAAAGTGATATTTCGAATGGTAATTTGAAAGATTTGAACCACGTTGACATTGGTTTTGGAGCAACGGAGGTCATCAAAGGAAAAACAGTTGTGGATGTTTTAGAGTTCAAAACTGAATGTCGTAATTTTTTGAAGGAAATGTTTAAGCATTTAGTGGCTAAGTGTCCTCTGACAAATGAAGTTGTCCAAGGAGCATCAGCATTGAATCCAGATATGATGATTGCTGGCAGTCTTGAGAGGAGAGAGCGTCGCATTACTAAACTTCTGTCAAGTTTAGTTTCCATTGGTTCACTTTATGAAGTATCACTAGCCGATCGTATTAAAAGAGAGTATTTAAACCTGTGTGATTTAATTCATCTTACAAGCTGGATGAATATTTGTTAAAAATTGACGAGTTCCATCCTGTATCAAAGGAATTCACCTGTTTTAGCTGTTGAAGAATGCTTGGTGGAGAATTTAACCTAGAGGAGCCCACTGTTGCACAACGCATTGTACATGATTCACTTAAGGAAGTGAATAATTTTGATCTGAAAACTCTGGACGTCCCAACACCAATGATTAAGTATGTTCAAAATGCCTCAAGTAAAAGAAATTAAAGTTTGAAAAGAAAACGAATAGAGAAAGAAAGCGAAGTAGATGAAAAAAAGAACCTAAGCCAGGAATTATCTCTTCTAAAAGCCAAAAAACAAAAATAGGAAGAACAAAAAGAAGAAGAAATGAAGATGCTAGAGAGTAATATAGCTCTCTTAAAAAAAGAAGCTAAAGAAGTAAATTTTAAGATGGTTGATGCTTATCATATTCATTACCTACTACGAGTATGAGTTCGTTTTTTATTAGGTATGTTTGTTCTAGGGGGGGGGGGGGAATAATTTCTGATATATTTGATAATGAAAATTCTTGTAATGTCTCGAGTTGGTTATTTTCATTTATAAGTATTATTAATTTTTAGTAATTTTAAGGAAGAAACAGAAGTTACTTTTCTTTTTTCCGTGTTGGGAAATATGACGAAATATGTAGAGAAAATACGGAGCCGTATTTTCTTAACATAAATTCAGAAAATTATGTTCGAATCTTCCACATGCATTTTTTTTAGACCGAAGGGGGAGGGCAGTTACCGAAATATGAGGTAAGAAATTTTTGAAACATAGGGCAAGAAAATAGCAAGAAATTCGAGTTCTCACTTTCAGTAGACACCCTGTAATCAAACAAATGTTATGTGATAACCTATTTCTATTATTTCCGGATTCGCTGAACTCATTTTCGAGGTTTTTCTGGACGCATTCCACCCCAAAGTCCGATGTTTTGAGTCATAAAAACAGACACGAATGTGTATTTCTCTCGCTTTTGAAGCTGGACTTTCCCAACTAGAACGGTATTTGGGTTAAGTTATTCTTCAAAAATGTTGATATTTCAGTCCCCAGCAGTTATCTCACAAGTTATTAATGATACTGTTTTTTTTTCTCGTTTGTTCGTTGATAGATATGACTGAATTCTACTTTTTTTAAAGTTTTCAGAAGAAAATTTGATCCACTTTTAATAGGTCAAAATTAGATTAAATATGCTAAAATGTCCGTCGGCATGGCTGTTCCTCTAACAATTTTTATTATCATTATTTTTTCTAAATTTTCAAACTTTGTATTAGAATAAAGAAGCAAAATAATACTACTCTAGATAAATAAACAATGAGTTGGTAACGTGGAAATTGCGTCTTCACAGGTGAGAGTCAGTGTTGCCAACCTTGAAAATTGCCTCTCGATTTTTTGTCTTTCGGCATGGCTTTTTTTCAACCAATCACAAAACAGGAGTTTCAATATTTTTTCGTCGAAATTAATGGTCAAACTGTATATTCTTATCAGAGCAATACGGTCCGCATATCAAATCCTTTTTTTTTTGTGGCGGGACTCGTGCATTCGCGTATTATTGTTGGAAATTAAAGGTTAAAAAAAAAGTGTCTTTCGGCATGGTCATCCTTATGCAACGACAGACGTTCATCATCCAAAAATAATTACATCTAATTAATGGGTTAGTATGTCTTTATCAACTCTTCAAATAATTTTTTGTTTTGGAATCTGCTAATTGACGGCAGAACACTTTTTGTTCGCTATTGTCTTTCGGCATGGATTTTTTCATGTGTCCTTCGGCATGGCATTCATCATTTTGATTGTCATGCGCAAATACAGAATTCTCTCACTGTCGGCCCAAGCCT
Source organism: Acanthococcus lagerstroemiae (assembly GCA_031841125.1). Lineage (NCBI taxonomy): Eukaryota > Metazoa > Arthropoda > Insecta > Hemiptera > Eriococcidae > Acanthococcus > Acanthococcus lagerstroemiae. The sequence goes on from CM063106.1 coordinate 65,452,699, forward strand.
ACCAATATGTTGTACAGAACGCAGCCACGCAGCCTCTGAACGACTCCCATCTAAAAAAGTTCAAATATCCCCACTTTCTGCCATAAAAAAACATACCTAAAATATCAACATTTTTGGAGAATGACCCATTTTCTCTACTGATGACCCTGGAGGCTCCCCCCACCCGTTACGTTTTTTCTACCACTGAAACTCATTAACTCATTTGTTGAAATTATATCATCTCATTTCGTGAATTAGTGACTCATCGATTCAATTGGCTCATAAATGAGCTGACCATGAATTAACTGTCATACATTCCAGGGAGTCAAATCTTTTTAAAATGAAGATTGCTCAGCTCTGAACCTGATGTTGTTCTGTTGTGACTGACTTCTCACTCGTATATACCCGAATCCAACATTCACGGTGCTTGTGTTTCCAGTTTTTCTTGTTTCTATGCAACTCGGAAAGGGGAGGTAGCGAACTGAAATTGGAGGGTTTATTACGAATATTTTTATAGAATTTATTTTGAAATTTTGACCTCGACGTAACCCATCTTATCGATATTTTTTACCTGCTGCGTATTCGATCTACCTCAACCACCAGTCAATTAAGCCTTGTATTTGTGAAGGTCTGCGAAATTTATTCGTTTCGATCGCTAATATGGCGACACTGCTCGATATACAGTTATCAGGAAACGAAAATAAATATTCCGGGATTTCGAATCATTATTTTTACTTTTTTTTTTGAAGGTCATAATAAGGACGACGGCGGGAGAGTGCACCGTTCCCTATAGTAGCCCCCTAATAAGGCGAATGCAAGGGTAGGTTTTAAATTATTAAAATGGAGGGGTCGACCCTTTGCCAGGAAGAAATGTACAAAACCAACGGGGGATACTATTTCTCTTTCTACACCCCCTTTCTCATTCGTCGTGGTGTTACCCTTTTTATTGACGGGACTGATTCAGCGGCCTACAGCTAAATATTATTTTCGGGTCGGCACGGAACCCCTATTTATAGGGAGTCTTGTGCATTATCGAACAAAAAGAATTAACTTATACATTTTCTCTCTCTTTCTCTTGCTGGATTCTTTGACGCAAGGCGGCGAGGGTGAAAGAAAAGGATGAACGTGAACCAACGCAAAAAAAAAAAAAAAAAGGTTAGTTGACTGAGGCTTCGACCCAGAGCGACATTTCTTTTCCGATGTTTCTTTTTTCGTAGTTATTAGCTTTGATGCTGAGCACGGTGTACAGGATCAGTTTATAATGAAGCTGGTGTAAGTGTATGGATTCTGAACAACACGGAGCCACATTGTATTTCAGTAAAATTCGTATAATTGGACCCGGTGGCGTACAGCAGATTTATGCGAGTCTCTAAACCATGTCACTATTTGTAACAGGACTGTGCTCCTCTTTGTCGGACACGATGCAGACGCAAAAAACTGGGCTTTTGAGGCCTATTTCACCTCTTCCGTCCCAAAAAAATGTTGAAATGCAAAAACTTATCGAGTTTGGTTTTCGTGAATGTGTTTGAAAATGTCTCTTCAGCGTTCTTTGGAGTGACAGGGCAGTTTTCGTTTCTAACCTGAGTTCTGTGATTCTTGAAGAAAATCTGCGTAGTCTTATCTATAATCGGGGGTAACATTGATGAAAAAAAAACTGTTTCGCGGATGTTCTCATTTTCAACGTGAGTTTTCAATTTTTTCCCACTGAAAATACATGCAGTTCTGAATAGTTTGAACCTGGTGTGGTTATTGAAATGTATGTTAGGCCGAATTAATATCAAATTGACGGTTTCATAAAATCGGCAGATATTTTGCTGAGTTTATAAAATCAGTAGCGCCAGAGTAGTTATTGTCGAACTTATAAAATAGGCGAGTGTTTGCCGATTTTACAAAATCAGTAATAAATGATTGTTGCTGATATGAGGTCAGAATTTTCACGTGCTCACTAGAAAGCAAAATATATGATAAGATAAAATGAAGATGAGTACTATTCATAATTCGAATAATGTCACTGACTTTTTAAATCATGACTTCTCTACTGACAAAATGAGACATAAAGTCCATCTGTACCTTCGAAAATGCTTTTCAATATAATTTGTTTGCAAATAGTGCCCATGAAGTTATTTCTTATGACTCTGATTTTGAGTTTGGCCTAATGGATCGAGATAAATGGACCTGTGAAAAAGAGACGGAAGCTGTGTGAATTTTGAAAGATGTTGAAGGCGTAGAGTGCAGGCGGTTCCAGAGAAGAATCACCGCGTGCAAAATATTCTCTCAAATCAATCAGAATAATGGAAATTTTATGTACTATAAATTTTGTTCTATTCTTTTTCGACAAACGCTTTCGTTCTCATAATATTCTGAGATTTCTTCATATGCCTGTAAATGAAATATTCCCTTCGATCAGGGTTACAAAGTAAAAGACAACAGCGCGCCACCGCTTTGAGCAGCCCAAACAGTATGAACAAATCCTCACAGAGTTCTGAAGAATCTTATCAAAATGTCGGAACCTAACAAATATTCCTTGTTGAACCGGTCTCAATAGAATTTAACGAAGTCTTTGACAAAGTAAAGAAATACACAGATTTTCCGCATCGCTAATTTCAAAAAGTATTTCGTCAGAGATTTTTCTCTGGTCCTGCTAACGGATTCAACAGGACCAAATTGGGTCTCAAAAACTTACCGGGAAAATTTAGCTGGCACAGGCCTAGTGCAGGGATGAGGGTATTTTCAAAAAGTGGGCCTACACTGGCCTACCAGCCAACTTACCCGACTGGCTCACCAGCAATTTTCCCAGTATTTCCTATGGCCAATCCGATCCTGGGATATAAAATATCCGAATTCTCACTTCGATTAGGCTCAAATCAGGATTAGATTGAAAGTCCAGGGAAAGGCGTATCAGGCATCAGCTTCCTACAAATATTCTTTTCGATTCATACCTCATCCAATTTTCTAAACTCAATCAGTCTTGTCTATTTCAACGGCAATATTTTAAACTCCCATTTCGTTGTTTAATAACAATAATAATCTTAATCAAGGAGGACGGACGCCGAAGAAGCAACACAAAACGAGTGAAACGATATAACATGTGCTGAATCGCTGCCCAATGATGGCTCCAAAAGAATATAAGGAAAGACGTGACCAAGTTGCAAGAATAGCACTCAAGAAAATTCTAAAGAACGTGAAGAATATTACTGAGCCGACAATGCCATACTACATCAGCCAGAGCCTATTTTTGAAACCTAAAGCCACCGTGTGTATTAGGATAGGACCCTGATAACTAACAAGGAAGTAGTGGATAACAGATCAGATGTAGATAGTCATCTGGAATAAGAGGAAAAGAACTGCACATCGGATTAACATTGTGATACCCGGAGCCAACAACATGTAACAGCAAATAAAAATTAAAAATAATAAGTGTTTGGTAGTCTCCCCATTCTCGAAAAAATGGGAAACTACCTACCCCCTAACTTCCTTACGCATCGTGGAAAAGAGATTCCATCACAATTTTTTGTTTTTAATTCAAAATTTTGGAAAAATTTTTGAGTTGGGGTAAGCGTGATTTCGGGAAAATTCTTATACATATATAAACCATGTTAAACTTGCAAGCTATTTGCAGCGCCCTAGACTGAGAGTATATCCAGGGGCGGCAACTTCTGTGTAGCGTATGTAGCAGATGCTACACATGGGAAGATTTTGCTACCCATGAGATTAAAAAAAAAAAAACACATTAAATTAATACTTTTTAATTTATTACTGAACTTGAATTTTTTTGTTATGCTACACATGGTAAAAATCTAGGTTGCCGTCCCTGAGTATATCAAAGGAGAAGACTCTTTATCTGCGTCGTTAACGTATTCCTAGAATCATCTGTGACAACATTCCCCAATCTGTTTGTCTGTAACATGGAAAGAAAAAAATATTAAAAAATAATTATGTTCAAGAAAACACGACTGGAAACGGCCACGACGATGAACACTTCAGTATGACTTAATTTTCTACAATCCAGAAAGGGCGCGTATTATTAGTGAGTGTACACGTTAGAAAATATTATATTCTAAAAAATGATGACAAACTTTTTTATCTAGCATGGAGGGGGGGGGGCGACAAAAATATCAACATTTGGTTATAATCACCTGTACATAATTACAATGCCTTTTGTAGCACCCATAAGTCAGGAATTAACAAATCACTCATACATGATTATAATGTATCTTCTACATCTTCTAGGACCCATATAGCAGGAATTAAAAATAAAATGCCTTCAAATGGAGTTGAGTGTTCCCAAAAACCGTAGTTTCAACTCATTCCAGTATAATAGATGTTGAAATCCTCATTATCTAGAACTAGCTCCCCCCCCCCCAATCTAAGAATCATGGGTTAGAGACAAAACAACCTCGAATTCGAATTCATAGACCTGAAAGGCCATATTTTCAACTATCACTCAAAATTAGCTCCCTCCTCTTCCGGGGAGTCACAAGATTTGGAACTAAGCACAAAATGACTTCAAATGCTAAATAATGATGAAACCCTAATTCTTGAAAACAGCGTAATTTTCTGTGAGGATTTGAATACCCTGGGGGCGCCTGTTTTTCACTGATTCTCTCAAACGTCTCAAAAATGAGTTTCGTCAATTATTGGAATTGATATTGTGGAGGTCCCTCGACCTAGAAAATGAAATTTTTTTATCTCCGAAAGTAAACAAGAACCATATTCTAGTTTCGCACTGTAGACACGTGACTGTGTAAAATATCTGCATGTGTAGACATGCGACTTGGTTTTATGTATAATGCAGGCACGCGAACAACAGAGTGTTCCGCCTCGTTAGGACACACGTTGAGACTTCCTAAAATTCGTTTGGGACTCACAGAGAGGATGGAGACTCGATCGAAGACTATGTAGAACGTTCTGAGATTCTCTCAGGAGTTATAGTGGCCTCAGTCAGAAGGTTTTAACGCCCTTTTCGTTTTGTTTTCTTGTTTCCAGGAACTTAAGGAGTGAAAGCAGTCGAGAAAGCATGACGTCCAACAAATCGTTCCATCTGCGTTGGAATAACCATCTACCCAATCTACGCACCCTGCTCGAATATCTTTACAACGAGCAGAGTTACGTCGACGTTACGCTATCGTGTAGGGATGGTATGATTCGCGCTCATAAATTAGTGCTGTCGGCGTGCAGCCCTTACTTCGATACGATTTTGCGAGAAAATCCCTGTAAACATCCTACCATTGTCTTGAGGGGCATTTCGCTGCGCGAGCTGCAACTCATAATCGAGTACATGTACGTGGGGTCGGTAGATATACCAGAAAACGAATTGTCCGGCTTGTTAGTGATCGCCAACGAGCTGCACATCAAAGGCTTGATGCAGGATCCGGGAGATGACGACGAAGGATCTGGTAAACGACAGTCGTCAAACGGCTCCGCAAGTCAACTGGAGCCGGATGTGAAAATCCAAGTAAGGAATGCCGTTTGTAATCTAATTGCATTTGTTTGGATCAGTAAGGGCGAAAAGTTGTTTGACGAATTATCTGATTTTGTAGGATACTCTCATGGCAGATGATGCGAGGAAACCATCGGAAAATCAGGAAATCACAATCAAAAATGAAAAACCAGAAGAGAATCACGGATCAGGATCAAATGGAGACAGTAATGAGTCAGCGGGTGAAGTTTTGAGTATTGCACAGGTAAGCTATATCTATATAAGCTTGGCAATCAGTGTAGGTAGCTAGTACGTAATTTCTCAATCCTTTGCAGTGGTCTTTGGGGGAGTACTTGTTGATGAATCTTGTCGATTCATACCTTAATATAAAAAAGGAACGACTCTGTGAAAATATTTGTGAATTAGGTACATCGCCAATAAAAAAAAGATACACTGCCAAGTTGCTGCCAGTTGATTTGGCTGTAAAAGTAGCAGTACTGCCATAATGCCCAACAATTACTAAACTGAAAATACGTCCAATCCACTGGCAGACAATATTTGGACGCTGTAAAGCAAAAAGGACTTAGGCGACAAAATCTGTTTTTTGAGAAAACGTAACCTTAAAAGCCTATGAGTAGGGGAGACCGGGGAACAGTGTAACACTTTTCAACCATTTTGATCTGTGGACTACAAATTAATTTTAAATTCAGACTTTAACACCTCACCTGAAAGATACATTGGCTACATTTTGATGTTATTACCGCCTGAAAATGTTAAAACCTGAAGAATCTAGAAATTATTTTAGCCATACGTACTTTCTAATACTGTACCCTAGTACCTGGGTACAGTGTAACACTCGAAGAAGTTGATAGGGTAATCGTTTAGCTTGGAAAAATTCAGAATTTTCTGAATAGTAGATCCAAAAATCTCTTGGTACAACATACAAACTACAGGTTTATCAAAATTAGAGGATACCTACCTGGCATATCAAAATGTAAACATTTCATAAATACAGCAGTACACAGATGTATGGAAGAAAGAAATACCTACTGTTATACACAGACATATATGGAAGAAAGAAATACTGTTACACTGTTCCCTATCAGTGTTGGAAGAACGAACAAGAACAAGAACAAGAATATGAGGGAACTGAGAACAGGAAACAGGAACGGGAACAGGACCACGTTGGGAAGAAGAACGAGAATGGGAACGTTGGTAATTATAGGGTAAGGAGAACAAGGAGCATGAATGAAAACCATGCAGTTACAGAAGAACAAACGAAAACGGGAACAAGATGATTTTTGCGTTCTTCCAACACCTTTATTTTTTAAATGAAAAAATCAACCTACAGTCCTCGGATATTGGAAGAACAAATGAGAACGAAAAGAAAAACGGCATGTTCTCGTTCTCAGAACAAGAATGAGAACGAGAACATGATGGGATTGAGAACGAGAATGGGAACGGGAACACTATGGAAATGGGAACGGGAACGCTATGGAAATGTGAACGAGAATGAGAACGGGAACGTTGGTAATTTTAAGGTAAGGAGAACAAAGAACCTAAATGAGAACCATGCAGTTTGAGAGGAACAAACGGGAATGGGAACAATTATGTTTGCGTTCTTCCAACACTGTTCCCCGTTGGGATGTGGAATGGAATGTAGGAGCGCTAATGTGCACCTCCTAATCTAATTGAAGGTAGTGGTAGTGATCATGGAGGGAAATAACATTGCCATAAATGGGTAATAGGTAGAGGTTCTCCAAAAAAGATCATTATAAAATAAAGAAATGACAGACATACTTCACATTTGAACTGCAGGGAGCTACCTACATAATATTATTCGGACTTTTGATAAAAAATTTATATCAGGTAACAAAATTAATAAAAGTGCGGTGATGAAGTAAGAAATGATAGCCATATTTTCAAACAACTCCTCCCCTAATTTTTTAAGTGCCCTTAAGTGGAAAAATCACTTAAAATTGCGCTTAAGTAACCTCCGGAGTTTACTTAAGTGCAATTTCAAGTGAGTTTTTCCATTTAAGGGCACTTAAAAATAAAGTGTTTCTCTCCATTATCACTCAGTGAGGGTTCACAAAACATCCGCTAGATTTCAGCCATTTCGATTCTTGGTCCCAATAAGCCATCACATAATTTTATCAAGTACGACATATTGTTGAAAAACTATCAAGTCAAATCCAAATTGTACCTACCTGCTCGATTAAAAATGCATTTCTTGTAGTTTTCATATATTTAGATCGTCAAAAGGATGAATTTTAATGAGAAAAATTTTGATTCAAAAATATTAAAAATTACATTAAAGAAAGACCAAAAATCTAATGAAAAATTTATTTTGGTGAAGATGAAAGTCGAGGCATTGCTTTTTTTTTTTTTTTCACGGAATCCTTTCTAAAATTACTATCTATCTAGTAACCAAAACGGCAACATTTTAAAGTGTTATGAAGCAATTTAATGATCACTGTTACACTGTTCCCCAGTCTCCCCTAATGCCGGTTTACGGACATAAAACGTTTACTGATAAGTTTCTTCCAACGTGGGTACACATTTTTGTATCGGGGGCCCAATTTTGAAAAATGCTACTTTTTACGCTCTTTTCGACGATACTATAATAACTCATTTTGTCAACAAATGTCGCTTAAGGCCCTTTTGTTTAACAGCGTCCATTTGACTTTGGCAGTGTGGATTGGCAGGCTCGGTAGTAGTATGGCCGGCTTGAATGGGCACTATGGAAACATGCATTGAAGATTGGCAGTATAGCAGTGGCAATATGACCAATTTCATGGGCAGCAGGGATTCAAAACGGAATTATTTGTTTGCACAGCCGCTTATGGAAAACCAAAATAGAATGTTGTTATTCTTGGTGTATTACTAGAATACGCATATCGACGTTTCACTGTTCAAATGTACCTCTTGATTGGCTCAACCCTTTTAAACACGGTGGTTTCTCAGACTAAACGATTGATCGCTAACCACGGATAAATTAAATAGGATGAATTAAAAAATAATTATGTACAAAAGTGAACGGAGCTGGACCCTCTGTTACACCATTTTACTGCTCATTTGGTTTTTGGTGAGTGGGTACGAGTCCACTGTGCCGCCATATCTTGAGCCGACTTAATATGTAAATTCGTGCCACAAATGATCAGTTTCCTTATCGACTTTCATAATGCGCAGGTGAAAATGGATGATGACAGATTCGCCAATGACGAGGATAAAATCCAATCAGAGAGTAATTACCATTTCGAGTTTCGCGACGAAGCTACCTGCTATTCACCTGATCTGTTCTGCACCATTTGCAATCGAGGATTCTTAAATAAACAGAATATGAAACGACATATGCAGACCCACTCCGGCGTAAAACCTCACCAGTGCAATTATTGTAACCTGTCTTTCTTGCGTTTATCGCATTTGCAGCGTCACCATCGTGTACATACCGGCGAACGACCATTCTTATGTGACCAATGCGATAAACAGTTTTCCAGATCCGATAAGTTAAAACAGCACATCGCTCAGCATCATTCAGGTGTCATAGTTCCTAAACAACCAAAGCAACGGGGCAGACCTCGTAAAGTAAGTGAAGTTGAGCGTCTTGGAAGTCCTGCATTAAGTGAACATGTGGGCCATGATTATAATATTATATAATACACGGTTTTAGGTGCCACTGAACATACCATTGAACTTGGCGACATCTCCTAACGGAAAATTGTCGAATGAGGAGCTGGAGAATATCAACAACATACCTTCATACCAAGCCTTACAGCAAATTTACAATATTTCTGCTAGTATACCCGGCATGGTTGTTCAGTAATTGACGCAGCGTGTTCTTATACCAAGATCGTTCAGAGCTCTGAATTTTTGTTTCCATTTAGATTTTATTTTGTGTTTGTATTATAAAGTTTTTTCTTATTCTGTATTTCAAGAATTTCTTCTTTTTATAACTATAAAACTTGTCTGAATTGTATTCGTCCATTATTCATAATATTTTTATATTAGGTATTTTATTTCCTCATGAAGTCCATTTTAAAATTATTTTTGTATCTTAATGGACATTTTATTTTTCTTTATAATAATATTTTTTTGTTTACTTACTGGTACCTATAGTCTAGTTAAAATTATTAATAGAGGAATGTGGGAAAATTCTTCCAAAAACTTGGTGATTACTGTCGCAATATAGTATTGTTATGGGCCAACTGTTGCCCAATCTTCCTCTTCCACTTTTGAGCATCCTATCTATTACAAATATAAATATCATCCGCCGTGCGGCATAGTTGAGGCGCATCTGTCAAAATACGATTTTTCTATATTTTATTCTCATTTTCCCCTCTGTTGATCTCATGTTATCTTTTAATTTTCCCCTTTAGTTACTTCCTGAAATTTAACTTTTGAATTTCTAATATTCGACGTTTGGTACGAGTTGAATCTTGAATTGTAACATATAAGTACTAGTTTGCCTCGTAGGAAAAACAAATGTGATCAGCGTGTATGTATAATAAAAATGTCTTGTGCCACTATTTTTGTACTTCCATTTATTTAAACTTTCATAATCGATCGCGAAAATACTACAAATTAAGATAGGTAATACAAACATAGCGATCACTGCGTGCACAACTGTATTATATCCAGAAAGCATTTCTCAGAATGAGCGGTTGAAACTGAAAAGTATCGCGTGTCGGCGATGGGTATATTCAACCGGCAAGAGAGGGACATGAATTCAAGTAATTTCGGTGAAGATGCGTCGTCACTTCTCTAATTCAAGATAAAACATGCCACTTTGCCACTCATTCTGGACGATTTTAGAGAATACATCCGTCTAGAAAAGCCAAAGTTACATCTCTGTTTAGTTTTTCTTTTATTTTAAAAGTCAGGAGTGTGCATGGTTTCGGCCATCTACTTGAAAAAGTATCCGAGGAGATACCGATACCATTCTTATGGATAATGATGTGGATTTTAGAGCCCTGAAATTCGAAGACAAATTTATTTTTAAAAGTTGTAATACGTAGAGTTACTCATACAACTTGAAACCAAGGTTGGCTGCTAGATGTTGAGAGCATATTCACTATACGCAATGAACTTTCACTTTTGCCTTTTCTTATAAAGAAAACTTCATGCAATCTCAGAAGAAGCAGTAACGTATCTATTAGTTATTCAGAACAGTAACTGAAATCGTATTATCGTGTATTTCAGCGCTGCCCTATTCAACAGCAGCCATTTTCTTCAGTCATGGTTGAAGCAAGATGCCGCACGAAAACTAACCTCAAAAAGAAGTTAATATATTTCAATTCCCACTACGTGTAAAATGAAATTCATTTCCCATTCGTCCAAAAACGAGCGAATTCCATCTATTTGTGATGGTTTTATACCAATCTTGCAAGAGTAGTCTAAAGAACATATTTTTTTTCTTTAAGTACATACGGAGATAAGCCCGTGATAAAATTTTTCACTATCAGGCAGAAGACTTGAAAATACACGGATGGCGATATCTCACGCCAACACCTCAGCATATATGAATTTTGATTATAGCACTTTTCGAGAAATAGTAGTGTAGTCATTAGAGAAATTTTTAAAGTGCGGCATCTTCATCGGATTTACCTATTACTTCGAAGTCAATCCTTTTAGCTTTCAGGTACTTATATAGTCGTGAACAAGTAAGTCAACACTCAGCAGACAATTTGGTGATATCAGAAAACTCAGAAGTGAAACTTTTCAGAAATTTTATTCATTGGTCATAAGTTGTCGGCTACTGTTCTCAAATTCGTGCTTCCTTTTATACATCTACGGATACAATCCAATTAGGGCTGACCAAAAGGGTGGTAGATAGTCATTTACCTTGAGCATTCAACTTTCAATCTCGCAATTCAAGGCATCCGAACATGTGTTGAAAAAGAATTTTATGGAAAGTAGGAGGCTTGACTCAAATATTGTCTCGAAACCGATTTTTTTCATTTTCTTCTTGAAGCCCTAGATTCCACACAACATAACTTCTAACATACTAATCAGGAAATTCTAATCAAAGAGGGCGCTGAAATTTAATAGCTCTTTTCGAAAGATGAAGATGATACTCAGTAGTGAAAAAGAAGAAGGAAAAGAAAACAAACATAAAAATTCAATTTCAATAATAAAGAAAATGGGTGTTTCTGTAAATGGGAATCCGTTGAGGTTCAGTGAGCCGCAAACTAATATATGTGAGTAGCGAGTACTATACAAACGTGTCAATAATATCAACAATGACAAACGAAAGTATATTTTATAAAAGCCGTAATTAAGGCTGGTAAACGCCACGTTGGACGTACAGTAAGTGAACAAGAAAAAACAATTCAAGAAGAAATCAATCGTAAAACCTATCATAACACATACTAAGAAACCGCAGTACAATAAACGCATACGAACTAACTACACTAATCTCTCGAATAAGTGAAAACTCAACTTGCGTTATTACCCAACTGTTCATTCCGGGTTTACAAAACGTCAATGGACTTCAACTTGAATATTTATTTCGGAAAATGAACGATATTCTATCAGATACTGACTGCAAACAAAGCTCCTACCCAAAATGACCAAAAATCAATTAGAACGTATTTAAGTTGGATTAGCTGAGTGACTAATCAATTATAACATACCTCGAGCACATCTTCTGCAAGAGGGATAGAATAATGCTCCCACTTGATAAGCTCGCTTATTTTTGAAATACTTCTACTAGTCGAATTTTTCGAAATGCTCAGCTGGTATGGCCGTTCTTCGTTCGTATCTTCTTCTTCCTTGATTGCAGTCTCAGGTATTCCACAACCATTGCATTCGCACATCAATAGTTCGTGGGTGTGTGATTCGCAATCCGGTCTAAAAGTAAATAAATCCTAAAACAAAAATAAGTACAGCGTTCAGTTAACGGGACTTCCTTTCATAAATTAGTACCTATAATTGAGACTTAGGTAATATACGCACAAAATAATTACCTTCAGCTCTTCTATTGACAATGGGATGTTAGATGCACTCGTCGTATCGACAACAGCATCGCTTAAGAATGTTTTAGATATTTGTCGCTGATATATTTTCTCTTCTATCGATCCAGTGGTTAGAAATCTGAAATTATAATTTGGGGTGCAGTGCCGTTAAAATATGAGTTCATACTCGTAAAACCTTTCTACGGATGCAAACGCGACTCAGAACTGAACTGCACCTCCAATTCAACTTGAACATCTAAATTCCTTCAACATTTCTAATTTTCTGTTAGTATTAGGGAACGAACAGTAGGCATAGTTCATACCTGCCTGCTGATTTTACAATTCCTTGCAACTGCTTTCGATTTCAATTCATCGATTTAGGTCTTCTAATATTTTCACAATTAGTCATTAATGTTGGATTATGCTGAACTAAAAGCCATTTCATTACAGGTTGGACAATAGAAAACTTTCTGTCGAGAAAAGGACTCCAAATATGCAGTAACTCATTTTTGGGCCAATCGAGGCATTTTCATCCCAATTTTCGGTTGTTCATTTGTCTCTGGAATCAAATCCAATAACTGCTTCCATAATCACTGTTTTACTAACCTGTAAATATAAACGCTTTTTTTCTGTCCATCTCTCCAAATACGAGACATGGCTTGTAGATCTGACGCGGGATTCCAATCCAAATCGAATAACACCAGACGCGAAGCTCCGGTTAAGTTTAATCCGACTCCACCGGCTTTGGCGCTCAATAAAAATACAACTGAAAATAACACAGACCACGATTACAGAATTTCCAGATGTATTCATATTTTTACATTACGTACAAGATTTCGTTGGAGGATAGCTTTCAAAATAATTTCAGAAACTTACAATATTTGGAATGAGGTGAATTGAATTTATCCACAGCCTCTGATCTAGCAATAGCCGGTGTGTGACCATCTAACCTCAAGAAACAAAAGTTATTTTTACAGCACATGTCTTGCATAAGATCCAGAGTCTAGAAAAATAACAAGATTAGCTTCTTACACCGCCAAAATTTGTTTTACCAACTAAAGATTAAATTTTACCCGTGTAGAGTAAGAAATTAAAACTGCTTTCTCATTTATTTTCGCTAACGAGAGCAGGAAATGCTCAAGAACGATCATTTTACTAGAACATTCCGCCTTCAGATTTCCAGGGCTAGAACATCCAAAAATTGGTTGCAGATGGTTCAACAAGTCTTCCTGAGGTACAACAAACAATGTAGAATAGAATAATGATACAGCTAAAAATAAAGGAAACTCAGAAGACCAACTGACCGCGTAGGAGCCAAAATCATCAATGTCTTCTGCAAACTCATCAATTTCTTCAACAGCAGCAGCAGTTTTCACCAATTCAGGATTGTTGCAGATTTTCTTCAGAGTAGTTATTATACTCAAGGCGGGTACTTTCGCTGCGCCATCGCATATACGGTTACTCCAGTATGAAACAACTGCATCGTACAAATTAACCTACCACAAAATTCATTATCCATAAGGGAGCTTGAAGCTAATATTCTCCCAAGTAAATAAAATACATACAGTATATTTGCTATTCCGACCAGTTGGAAGATAAGTTAGTCTGCTCTCAAACAAAATCCAAAGTCACTTGCATTATAAATTATGAGTACCTGGAGTGTTGTAGGCGAGCAAAAAATAATGCATTCCATTTTTGATGGCAAATACTGATCAATGACACTTTGAGTACGACGAAGTATAAAACAACTTGTGCGGTGGTTCAGTTCAGCAGCCCGTTGCCCTCCAGTTTCCTTAGTTATGTTCGAGCAATCTGACTGATTGAACGCAACAATAGGTGCTTCAAAATACGTCTTGAATTCTAAACAAATATCAGAAATCACAAAATTCGATCAAATTTGATGGTGATCTCAGGAAACTATATAGTTTAACCGGTCAACAGCTAGACTTAAAATGACTACAGCGAGTTGAATAGTTACCAGATCTGCATAAAAGTAACTATCAAAAGGCAAATAGTTCTTTCTTCCTTTAAAATTAAGGACCGTCACCATTAGTACTTCCCAATCAGTAAGGCAATAAGATTTACCATAATAATTTCCCAAAATTCCTGGATTTACGAAATCAATCAACGCGAAAAACTCCTGTAGATTATTCTGTACCGGAGTACCAGTCAGAATAATTCGGCGTTGGATATTCAACTGGGACAGTAATTGAGAAGTCTGAATTTCAGGGTTCTTTAGTCGATGTCCTTCGTCGCAAATCAGTAACTGGAATTTAATATTCTTTATGTCCTCGTAATGCCGAACCAACATCTCATACGATATGATCATGACAGGTCGATTCGAACTTGCTGGCAGGTTCGCGAACTCCGCTGGCTTCTGATTCTATAAGTGAATAACAAGTCAGAAACTAGGCCGTTAAATTTCTCATTCGTACACAATATCATCTACGGTCATTTTTCACCTTGTCGATGATAAACGGGTGTAATCGCTCGAATCCGAGCCAGCGTTTGAATTCCTTATACCAGTTGGTAACCAAACTACTTGGTGTGACAACTAATACTCGACGGATCAGAGGCAACCCACCGTAGGGACCTGTTTTCAGTAGTAACCTGCACAAGTATGAAGTAAATGGTAATTATTAATAGCTTATTCTATAGTAAGTTATAGTAAGTTCCAAGTTTATACCAGGTTAAGGCAATACACTGCAGGGTCTTTCCAAGACCCATTTCATCAGCTAAAATTGCTCCATTATATTTGACATCCCGTATCCCGGTAACACAGGAGTACAAAAACAACAATCCTTCTTGCTGATGTTGTCGCAGCACTCTTGAGAGGAATAAATCCAGTTTAACGTCATTAACGGGTAGCTTATCAGGGTTGTATTTCCACTAATAAATTCAATAAAAATTAATTCAGTAGCCACAAGCATTCGAACAAAAGGATTACTACAAGCAAATAATCTCCGGGGTAATTTAAGTTCAATATTTTCTGGGAAAACTATATACCTGATGAGCATAATCCGGTCGAGGCATCGTTAACATATCTTTGCTTTCATTTTGAAATGGCACAGCAAATTCTCCATTTGTTTTGAATCTTTTAACTGATCGTTTCATTGAAAAATTTGAACTACTCAGATTTGGTTTTGTAATCTTTGGTTGCTCAAGTCTTTCAACATCGGGTTTTTTGACAATTGCAGGACATATTTGTTGGTTTTCTCCATTTTCAAGGACATCAATTATCTGTTAAATCATTAATAAGTATTATTAATCTGTACATATTGAAGACTGAAATGTGAAAATGCGGGCTTCGAGCCATTTACCTCGATTTCTTTGCTCCCTACAAAAGCACGACTTCCTTCTTCTAAGTCCTTTAATTTAGACGAACGTCCGAGAATGACTCCATTCAAATCCTTTATTGAAATACAAAATAGATTACAGCTGGTTCTAAACAAATCGAATTTGTTGCTCATTGATTTTACTACCGATCTGGTCAATAGCTTACTTTCAGAATAGCAGTATCGTTATGAATCTCCAAAACACCATCTCCTTCCCATGTCTTGTGTTTTCTTTTTGTCTGCTTACCCCACACTACATTGTAACGTCTGGAAAGTAGTTTGAATTAGCGGTGAAACCAAGTTGGAATAAAATCATACTCATTTGCAAACTAACTTCTTCTTTGACGAAGTTGAACAATCATTGATTGGCGGGTGAGCATCATTTTCAAGAGGTAGCGATTCAGAATCGAAAATATCGGCAGATGCTGTAGCTTCTACATGGACTGAAGCATCGAGAACTTCCGGGCTCGACAAGAGACTGAGTAGTTCAGATGTACTCCTTGCTGCCTCAGGAAAGGGTTTCGCATCTATATAAATGCAAAAGTACTGTGAGCGCTGCACTTAAGGAATTTAAATTACTCGCGATTCCAAGTTTTACCTTTCCGCACAGTGACTTGTTTGAATCCTTGGGATGGAGCCCGAGTTCTTCTCATTTTTTTGAACGTATGGATGAGCCAACATCCGTAGGTATTGAGTAGGGATAATCCGGACCTAATTAAATATTTTGTAATATACGTAGGATATTCACAATATTCATCATCACGAGAATTACCAGCCACTTTTTAGTGTCAGCTGAGATAACATTTTTCCCGCCAAAAGCTTATATCTCCGTGCGACCTTGAATAATGTCTGGGAAAGAAGACCTAAAACTAATCGCAGTTTAGTTCCTCTTTTCAAGACGCTCGGAAATAGCTAACTTCAAGCTTCAAAAAATGCAACACTGATCTCTTCGCCTTCCGCCACAACCCCGCCAACTTTCTTGCCACTATAAAAAAACGTAAACAAATAATTTGATAAAAAGATGACAGTACGACAAAACAGAGAACCGAAATCAAAGAGTCGTGTATGTACAAATCTGGCCAATTATGTCTTTTTTGAATCATCATAATTTATAAGTTCGATGCGTATGGTTATTTTCTTTCACAGTTCCATTTGAGATCAAAATGAAGAATCGGTTCAATACATACGATCTTATATGCAGTGTTACAGAGCTGCAGGGGTATGTTTTTCTACTCGCTTAGCATCCGTTTCATTCTCAAGTTTATGATGAACCTTTGATCCTAGAGTGTTATTAACGTACTAATAGTTGTTCACCATGGCTCTTTCATTAGATAAACAATTGATGTTCACACTCTGAAGATCTTCCTTGTATTTCAGGTTGATCGGCATGCGAGTGAACCAAGTATACGATGTCGACACGAAAACGTACCTGATTCGTTTGCAGCTGGGTGAAAAGAAAGCATTATTATTACTTGAATCCGGTATAAGAATCCATGTAACGTCATTCGAATGGCCAAAAAATATGGCTCCTTCCGGATTCAGTATGAAGGTATTTTGATTCGAAGCTCACCGAGCTGCTTTATAGCGCAATCCCATTGCAGAAAACTATGTTAATGAAATGTAATGCTGTAGATGCGAAAACATATTCGGAACAAAAGGTTGGAGAAGCTGAACCAGCTAGGCATGGATCGAATTGTAGATATGCAGTTTGGCAGTGGGGAAGCAGCTTACCACGTCATTTTAGAGTTGTATGACAAAGGTAATATCATCTTCACGGACCATTCATATACTATTTTGAATCTGCTGAGACCTCATACCGAAGGAGATGCCGTCAAGTAAGTTCCGATCTCTTTTATTTGTTGTTTGATTGCTTAGTATACATTGCAGGATGTCTCTCATGGCTGTTTTTCTTCTAGATTTGTAGTTCGTGAAAAATATCCTTTAGATCGTGGAAAAGAAAGACCTGGTGCACCATCAGACGAATTATTTACGGAAATACTCCATAATGCTAAACCTGATGAGACTTTGAAGAAAGCCTTGAATCCGCGACTTGGTACAGTATAACTTGTCTTAGCGGCACTTGGATAAGTGGAAATATCTCTGTCTGCCAAAAGTTTGACATTACCTTGACATCCTTACTGTCTAAGTGATACTTCCATAAATGACAACTTGGTTAAGTGACCCGAAAATCCTGCTCTTCTGAAATCCCCCTTGTCTAAGTTCTTCGGTATTTTCTATCATCGGAATAGATTGTCAACTTTTATGACATCGATGTTAAGCTGATAGTTTTGTTTAGTTTACGGACCTGCAATCATTGAACACTGTCTGTTGACTGTCGGATTACCTCCTTCCACCAAAGTCAAGGATTTGAAGCTTGATGAAGCAATAGTAAAACTTCGAGAAGCCTTTGTTATTGCAGAAAGAATTATTGACGAAGCTGTCAGCAAAAAACCCATGGTAAAACTTTTTGCTCTCTTTTAGCTAGAGAAGTTTGATATGTTCAAAACTCAGTTTTCGGTTCTCTTCTCATCCTTCTTGTGAAATCAGATTAACTGATTGAATCTTTCTTCGTGTTAGTGTATTGCGGATTTTGGAATGTTTCATAGCTGTTGCGAGGAGGCTGAAGAAATTATTTCAAAACTAAATTAATTACTCCCGTATCTAGGCGTGGCCATATTAGTTCTTATTTTGCTTTTTCCCTTGTAGATGTTGATAGGTTTTACAAATATCAAATACGAAAAACTTTATTCACTTGTGCATTTGTTTTCATGCGTAAAGTCGGATAGAGGTCTAGATGTGTGTGTCTGATACTACATGTAGGTTCTGTAAATGGTATTTCTTCCACCCAAACTCAACAGAATAATGTTTGAAATTTGTGGATAACGCATATTGTCATTTGTTATTAGGGTTATATCATTCAGAAAAAAGCTGTTCGGCCTAAAGAAAACGAAGATCTCATTACTAATGAGGAATTTCATCCAATGATCTTCGAGCAACATAAAACACGTCCATTCCTGGAATTCGATAGTTTTGATAAGGCGGTCGACGAATTCTTCTCAAATATGGAAAGTCAAAAAATCGACATGAAAGGAGTTCAACAGGTAGATACAACTTCACAACTTGTTTTGTATATTGTATACGTACTTCGCAATGCAAATGACTGACGTTAGAATATTTTATTCAGGAAATAGCTGCGCTGAAGAAATTAGAAAACGTGAAAAAAGATCACGAAAAGAGATTAGTAAATTTGGAGAAGTCTCAGATTGAGGATACAAAGAAAGCGGAGCTCATTACTCGCAATCAGAGATTAGTTGATGATGCTATAATGGCTATAAGACAAGCGATCGCCAGCCAGATGGCTTGGACCGATATCAGTAACCTTGTGAAAGAAGCCACGAACTGTGGAGATTCGGTGGCATCGGTCATCAAACATTTAAAGTTGAATATAAATCACATCACTCTGCTTTTATCGTGAGTGTTCTCGTGATTTTGAAGAAAATTGTTAGTTCTGTTACAATATGCGATCTACCCCTGCATTCTGCACTACAATATGCGACCTACGAAACTCGCAGATAAAATGTCATCCAGTGAGAATGTGAACGAGGTTCCACAATACACTCAGATGAATGGCCCGCGTGTGGAATTCGTACATGAAACTGTGAACCACTAAGAGCACTATGTAGATCCAGATTCAGGTGCCCGCAGACAGGCTATCGAGCAGTCGTGGCTAGACGCCAAAATGAAGATCATGAAAAAGAAACGAAACGTACCACTCTACACGCTCCAGTCGCACCTCGATCTTTTTGCTGGCAAATGCTGAAAAAAATTGAGTCAGACGTCTTCATCGCCTTCTTCGAGGACATATGAACCACGTTCACGTAGGGCAATGTATATACACCGGACAATGACTACTAGTCAGCTCACTTTCACATGACCCAGTGCAGCTCATCCCACTACGGTGGATCACATATGCAGTAGTTGATTGGTAGATCGCATATTATAACAACGCCAAACTATTTATTACATGTTATTGTTCTTTAATTCTTGATTATTCTCTTTATCTTTAGCGATCCATATGAAGAATACGATGAAACTGGTCAAGCCTTGTTTGCTCCTGCTCTAGTTGATGTTGATCTGGATTTGTCAGCTTATGCAAATGCTGAAAAGTAAGAGCATGGAAGTTCGATATAGTTTGAATGAAGTATGAAACAGTGCCTTGTACCAAGCAGTATGGAGGGTTATAATTTTGTAAACTGTGGTGAAGAAATTGATGATGGGCTTTTCGTTTCCAGTTCCTGATAAAATTTATTGATGCACTCAACAGTACTTTTCTTACGGCTGTAGCGTATCGAATTTGAATAACGATATTCCAAAAAATTTAGCTCATTTTAATATAGGTTTACGTATTACATTGCTCTTGTATTCTTTTGATTCATTCTCTTTGTTAAAAAAGTAGTTGGGTATAGTCATTCTCATTTCCTTGAAACAAGGAGGGTTCACCCATAGGAAAATTTAAATTAGTGAAGACTCGGATTAAGACTAAATTTAATGCGAAGGAAGTATGAGTTGATGTGGTGTGGATGTTTCGACTTCTGTATCAAGTACAGAGGTGATAAGCTATTCGGAAAGGCTAAAGCTAAGGCAAAAACTAATGACCTTGACTGATGAGGCTACAGGATGAAGCTAACAGTTGAAGCTAATGAAAAGCTAGCTATTGACTAGTGCTTAAGGACTAAATTTCAAACAGCTAATAGCCAAATGCTAAAAGCTAAAGACTAATTCCTTTGTCGCGAAGTACGATAAACACAAAATTGAACGAGCGAAGACGAATCAGGGTCAGAAGATCAGATGTTCAGAATTCAGAAATGACGAAACGCCGACCGCGACAGAGCTGGATTTGCTTTTTATTAACAATTCAGTAAAAACTAACAGATTCGTTAATATTTACATCCTTCTATAACTAAGTTAACAGCTAGCTGATCTTGACCAAAATTGCTCGGCTCACTTCTGACTGAGTATATCTGTCTTTTGATATTATGCGTTAGCTCTAGTAAAAAGAAGAGCAAGAGACCACCTGTCTGTAACTTGACTCTCGAATCGTTCTGTTCCAAGTGAAGGTGTCAACGATGGCGTAGACTCAGTTTCAATATGTAGAGCGACTTGGCTACAAAAATGATTTCTCATGTTATTTTGTTGTAGATATTACGATCGAAAACGGCAAGCAGCTACGAAAACCAAGAAAACATTAGAGTCGCAAGATATGGCTTTTAAATCAGCCGAAAAAAAGACGAAGCAGGCTCTAAAAGAAGTTAAAACTAGTGTCAGCATCAGTAAGGCAAGAAAAGTGTTTTGGTTTGAGAAATTTTACTGGTTTATTTCATCTGAAAATTATTTAGGTCAGTAACCATTTCGAAGTTGTTATCCGATTTGTGATCGCACCGTGTTTAAGTTCGACGCAGATCCGTAGCTAACGCTAGGGCAGCGGGGCAAAGCCCTTGTTGGCAAGCGGACCGCCCTGGCTAGCACTTTCCAAAAAATAAATAATGAAGTTTTGTTGTACCCTCATGCCGTGGTTGAAATATCAAATGCCCTAGCACACACAAGCAGTTAGCTACGGACCTGGTTCAGTGTACCAAGATGAATAATTTACTTTCCAAAATTGAATAACCCGGTTGTGCGTTTGCCAGTTCTTGTTTTCCATTGCAATTTCTTGCATTTTGGTGATATACTTACAGTGATTGGCGGACGGGATCAGCAACAAAATGAACTCATAGTCAAACGTTACCTCAAAACAAACGATATTTATGTTCACGCTGGTATTATCGGAGCCAGTAGTGTGGTCATAAAAAATCCCCAAAATGAACCAATCCCTCCGAAAACGTTGAATGAAGCCGGCACTATGGCTATGTGCTACAGGTATATATTACCTACTTATTTTTCCACCTTTTTGTCGGTTTGTATAAAATGCTGATTACTTCGATGTAGATAGTTATTTAGTCAATGGTTACTACACACACGCCATTCAGCGCATACAGTTCTTCAAGATCTGAGCAGTCAAAGTGCGTTTAGGGTTGAACTCAGCCTCGTATGTTTGATCTTTTATTTTATTGCAGCACCGCATGGGAAGCAAAAGTAGTTACAAGTGCATGGTGGGTCCATGCAAACCAAGTATCTAAAACCGCTCCAACGGGAGAGTATCTTACGACTGGTAGTTTCATGATCAGAGGAAAAAAGAATTTTTTACCGCAATGTCATTTGATCATGGGATTCACATTTTTATTCAAATTGGAAGATGGTTCTATTAGCAGGTACTGGAAGACTACGATTCGAATTAGTTTCAAAGTGACATCTAAAGACATGTTTTACTTTAATATTTCATTTTTTCCCCCTGCAGACATATGAACGAGAGAAAGAGAAAGGAATTTGATGATTTATCAGAA
Source organism: Acanthococcus lagerstroemiae (assembly GCA_031841125.1). Classification (NCBI taxonomy): domain Eukaryota; kingdom Metazoa; phylum Arthropoda; class Insecta; order Hemiptera; family Eriococcidae; genus Acanthococcus; species Acanthococcus lagerstroemiae. The sequence goes on from CM063106.1 coordinate 65,474,828, forward strand.
ACTAGTAGCAACACGCAAGGAAATGAAGATGATGTCGAGTTGGTCGTTTCGGACTCAGACAATGGTAGGTACCTGTTATCTTCGAGTTTCGTGCACAAAAACGTTACAGTGATCGCCCTAATGAATAACGTGAACATTTTGAAAAATCTTGAAGAAGCTTGTTCATTTTCTCGGCTGGAAGAATTTTTTTCCAGGCACTGTTGAGAACCAATTTCAGCGTCAACAGCATAAATGATATATCTGAGTTCTTACCCATATCAATTTTGAGGATTAAAACTGACGAGAATTCTCACTTTGTTTTTTGAGCAACAAATTATAAAAAGTGAATAATGATACTATTTTCTGTGTTCAGAGGAGAATGATGAGAAAGATCAGAAAAATCTCTCCGTTATTGAAGAAGAGCAAGAATCATCATTTCCTGATACAGAAGTCGTTGTGGAACATAAAATAGACGAGTTAGTTATTTTATTTCTTGATCTGAATATACCTAAATCAAACATTTTCTATTTACCCTTCATTTCCTGTATTTAAACTCTATAGAAGCCGCTGTAGCGTTAAAGTGAAATTATCGAATCCCAAAATGAATATCCCCGAGAGTAATACCTCCAACATCAACCATGAAGATGAAGAGTATGTTGTATTTTTGGGCGATGATACTCCAGTCGTAATCAAGCCACCAGACAAGAAACCGGAAAAGAAGACTGCATCTTTCAAATCATCGAGTGGTCAGTTGTCTGATGCAGAATTATTAAAATCCATTTATGATCCTCATATACATAATTTATGTTATAACTCGCTAATTTTATAAACTTTATAGAGAATAAAGATGAATTTGTGAAAGAAGAACCAAAACAACCGCTAAAACAAAAACGTGGACAAAAAAGTAGACTCAAAAAAATCAAAGAAAAATATAAAGATCAGGATGAAGAGGAAAGAGAAATGAGAATGCGCATATTGCAGGTTAGTTCTTGAGCTTGAAAATGTGCTGTCTACTCTTGTATAATGGATTATTTTTCGTTACAAATTCTTCAGTGATGTAAATTCCCAAGTACTTCAGAACCTTCTTACTAAAATGGTTCGAGTTACCTTGTTCCCGGATAGTTACAAGGTTTTTTCATGTAAAATGATTCATTTGTTCATTACTTTTGATTTATTTCCAGGGATGCCCAGGTACTAAAAAAGAAGACAAAAAAAATAAGAAAAACAAAAAAGGTAATATTAGTACGAACACCAAAAAAGAATCGCAAGTGAAGAAGCCTCCTCTAGCCGTCCAGCTGTTATCAGTTGAAGAAGATGAGAAGGCAGACGTCGCTGAAAATGTTTCTACTAATCCTGATGTCGAAGATGATGATGATAAAGAGGAGAACTCAGAGTTGGCCGTTACTGTCGACGTTGACATGTTGAACTCGTTGACTGGCCAACCTGTATCAGAAGACGAATTGCTTTTCGCTATACCGATGGTGGCTCCGTATAATTCAATAGTGAATTATAAGTATGTAATATTTAGTTTTCAATGATAGATACTATGGCCCTATTTTGAAACATTTATTTGTAATCCAAAGGAGAATTTGTCAAATAATTAATGATATGCCCCATTCATGCGAAGATCACTAAAAAAAACAATCATGGTGACTTATTTTTCAGGTACAAAGTGAAACTGACTCCCGGTACTGGTAAACGAGGCAAGTCGGCGAAAACAGCGCTAAACGTTTTTCTCAAAGACAAATCATCTACTCCGAGGGAAAAAGATTTGTTGAAATTCGTCAAGGATCAAGATTTAGCTCGAAACTTCCCCGGAAAAGTCAAAATTTCAGCCCCTCAATTGAATAAATATAAATCGTAGATTACCAGTGTGATTTTAGGTTGATATTATGTGTTTTTCTCTCCTGTTTGTCCTATCTATTACTGCATGTTACTGTCGCGTCATCAGCGATTTTTATAAATGGAATGTTTTCAAGTGTGTGTTATTTTATTCTGTTTTGAAAGAGGACTGCTCGGAAAGTGTACTTCATTACTCCCGTAACTGTTTATTCACCATTTCCGGTTCTCCGTTGCCTGTGGACCTGGCCAATATCAACTTTTTTTTTTACATAAGTCAGAAACCACTAGTATTATGATACCAGTGCAGCTGACGTGAATGTCACCCGAAATTACAGATAGCGAATTCAAGATTCAATGATTCAAGCGTGGAAATTTTCAGCGCAGAGCCACACCTTTATGCGTTTCAAGATTATTTACCCACGTTTTTCATGTCTAATCGTTTGCTGATATGATATGACAGGCGGACATGTTCTGATTCTGTTGGACTACTCAGTTACGAGTTATTAAAGTAACAAAATAATATGTTAATGAGTAAATATCTGATTATTATTATGTGAATAATTGCATCGCTAATTTGTGTGCTCTGCAAAGCGGAAACACTCTTGTAATAAGCGAATATCTCAGCCCATAGCGTGTTTACATTATCACCACTTCAAAATATCGTGGCGAAAATCAATGAGATAAATTGGGTCCGAATAGCGAATAATCAGGTCGTCACTTGTTAACTAGGCAACTTCGTATTTCGATTCCATGTACGAAAATGAATGCTCCGTCGAGTAATTCTTCATGAAGTTGTAGTTTGTTGCATGTTTATCCCTACTCGATTAATTATTGAATTTCTTAAGTATCCGTGATCGCGATAAGAACAATAATTGATAGATTAATCTTGTCAGAATTATATTGAATGAATATTCAGTTGCTGGTATCATGTTTCGACTTCGGTGTATTCCTGCAAGCTGTATTCAACGGTTTGTCTCTTTACTATTTCATTTTATGTTCATTACTCGTAGTTTCGACATTTATTAACAATATTTTTTAAGGACAGTACGTTGGAGGCCATAGGTTATATAAAGACCTAATATGCCATGCTTCTATTGGTAGTGTATTCGGAATATTTATATTTTTGTAATTCAATAAGTATAATTTTATCTGTTATTATTCAGAATCTATCAGCGTGCTGTTAGTTCAGTCGTACCCACAGTTAGTCCAGAGGATTACTTCACCGTGAAAAATGAGCCAGTTTTAGGTAATTTTACTTCTCTATTAATCGTTGGGCTAGAATTTATGAAATTTGTAGTATTGAATGTTCTTGCATTGGTCCAATGATAATTATGTTTCCTAATCTTTGATTAGCAATTGGGACTCATTTTCTCAGTTGATTCATATTCGGTTCATTTCCGAATTGTTTCGTCCGTATAATGACTCCTATTGGAAGTAATGAAAGCATCTTCATCAAGTTTCCAAATCGTATGCCGCCATTTTCAAACATAATCAGTTCCTGTCTTTTACTTTATGGCTCCCAGCGTCATGTTTTTCGGATCCATTGAGTCTGTTGGAATTGGACTGGGTATTTTGAACAGGACTGATTTTGAAAGCCTTTCACTCGTAACAAACGACGAATTTGATGATGATATTTTGCGTAGATATAAAGGCATTTTGTTAGTATTCTAGTAATAACTGAATGAACAACAGATTTGTTGCAGTTATTCCTGGAATTGTTGTCATTTTTTGTCATAATTGTGTTTTGAAAGTTGTTTTCCGAATGTCTGGGGTGGACAGGCTTAGGTGAGAGGGTAAAGAGTCTACCGGGGCCGGTTCGGAAATGGTACCAAAAAAGCTAGCATGAGCCAGCCCATAAAACAAGAATTTTTCTTGACTGCCAACTGACAAGAATTTATGTTAACAGAGGGTCTGGTAAACATATTCAGCCTGATCTAATATCGGAATCCACCTATTCGCCCCGTCAAGTATTTTTCTGGTGTCGCGAGTTACCGAGTCTCAATCAGTGGGCAAAGAACCTTTCATTTATTGAAAATTAACTCGACATTTAAACTCATTCAGATTTCTTCTTAAAAGCTTATGTTCGCGAAATCATTTACTTGGTTTTCAACTGTCTATAAACTTCTTCTTGTTTTTGTTCTGAGTGATGAAAGTTGAACTCTCGGTCATGTTAGTTGTAAACTGCTGTGAATAGCTTGTATTGATTTTATATCTTGTGTAAGAAAGATTCTGCGGGCCGTGATTTTCATCCCGTGTTTGTTTGCCAAAATTAACCCGCTTCTTACTTATTTTAATCCGTGGTCGGCCTGCCCTACGGTTTCTTCATTCAGTAATAACAGACCTAGCGTAATGATTACTGTGACATTTCATTTTGCGCTTACTTGTTTGAAAGTATCTCATTATTTTCTCAGATTCGAACAGTTCGTTTTTCTAACTTGATCTGTCAGCTGTCTTATGATTTTACGATTTGGTAAAATGAACGGATTTAGAGAAGTTGGAGCATTTTATAGAATTATAAATAGACTCCAGAGTGATGGTGCGCACATTAAAGAAATTTCATTTCATTTGAACAGGTGACAGGAATTTTTGGAGAACAATAAATTGAGGATAATACTACAAAAGTGTTATTTTAATTTCTGTCATTTCTTCCATTAGTATCAATTTATTCAGTTGAATTGGCCATTTCTTTCATTTCTGTTACTTCTACAGGGCCGTAGCAAAGTAACTTTTATCTGGAGTGGAAGAGCTAGACATTTTTACAACCAAATACTTCAATGTCAAGATCGTTTTAAAAAAAACTACATTTTCGGTTTTGCCGACTGCATAGCTGCTCAGTGAACCAAATTTGAAATTCAAATTAATGGAATACTTCTTTCACCGTATAGCCCTGTCACTTTCATTAATCGGTTTCTTTAATGTTTCCTATTTCTATCAGTATCATTCACATTAATGTCATAATTTCTTTCATTCCCGACGTTTTTACCTGTCTGTTTATTCGCTGTCTACTGTCATTTATTCTATTTAATTTTTATAGCTGATACTGATACTTGATTTTTATCGATGTTGATTAGTTCCGCTAATTCAACCATGCCTGTTAAAAATTGGAATATACGACCATACCAAGAAAGATAAGAATAAAGAAGGGAGAGAATTGACAGGATTGATAGAAATGGCAGATTAGAAGAAAAGGCAGACGCTTACCAAGACTTCTTGTGGCGAAAGCAAAATTTCTGTTTTTGTTATCTCATCCCGATCCTTCATGATTAGGGTCAGTGAGGGCCAAACGTGAACCCCGAGCTAATAAGTGAACTAGATCTTTCTCTGTTCCTTATGACTGGGCACTCGGAGCAAAAAGTGAACACGTGGTAGTAAGTGAACTACTTTCATCTCTGTTACTAATTTCCTCGACAATCCTGTTGGAACAGAGATTGATCTAGTTCACCTATTTCCCCGGGGTTCACTTCTTGCGACAATTCACCCTATCTTCTTCAGATTACCTTGAAATCGTAGTTTCCAATTTTCTTTACATTCGAGTACTGAAGGGGTCGCCTCTGCGGGACTGTGTCAGTTGGGGCAGTTGTCCTTATTTCTTCCATGTTTCCTACAGCCTTGGCCAGTGAAATAGACATTTTTTCATTTCAACTTGAATAATTTTGAATAGTACTAGTATGCTCGGTTTTTAGTTTGGTGAATAGTTTGAATTCGGGGTCGTAGCAGTGTGTACCCTCTTCTCCCCTACACCACAAATATTTTGCTGGCTTCGACCCAGTCTGACTTATGTTCTATACATTGCAATATGTAATTTTTCTCCAATTTATGTGCAGAATATTTAGAAGGCAGTACTGAAAGGAAAGAAGTATCAAACGCCTTGAAAAATGTCTCAGATACAGTCGAAGAAATACCTATCGTTATTGGAGACGAGGAGTTCACCACGAAAGATGTCCGATATCAAGTTATGGTAATTAAATTTTCATTTTATATCCTTGAATGGACGAATCATAATCCATTTGAAAATGAGAATGACGTATGATACATTCATGCATAATAATGATTCTTGTGTACGCTTTTGCAGCCACATAACCATAAGAAAAAAATCGCGAAGTTCTATTATGCCAATTCAGTATGTATAAAAGTGTTTTATTTATCAAATAATCGTGTAATATTTTCGATTTAATTGTATTCGATTTTATGCTTGAGATGAGCCACCTGCTATGGGCCGCGTACTCAACATGTACAGGGGTTCTCAAACCATCTTGCCGCATAATTTTATCTAGTAAAATTTCGAAACTGCTCTGTTAAACGTGAAATTTTGATGATGCAATGATAACAGAGTATCAGAGCTGAAGCTTTTGCTGCTGCTTGATGTATGCATGTATGAACTTATAAGGAAATTACACTGCTGCTATTCCGTCTATTTTAATTTTAATATCTTAAATGTTACGTACATTTGCCTGTTGTTCGATGATTCACATACCCTTCTTAAAATATTTACCTATGGCCATTGAGCATTGGGATTTAAACCTGTACTAGAGTGTGCTGCAAAATTACCTGCGCGGGTGTTAGCGGGTCAAAATGAGTGAGTGACCATGTTTACTTTCAAATAGAAACACTGCTATCTTCAGTAGGGCAAAAAACCGAGTAAAAATTATGCTGCTAGTAGAATTGATTATAATTCAAATTTTTGGTGATGATACAGTAGAATTTGGGACAAATTTTCTTTGAAATCATACATGATCACTCACACATATCGCCGGGCTGCCAACCCTTGAAACTCCAAGTTTAAATCCCAATGGAGATGAAAATGAGAACCCTTCAAGCATATAGAAATTTCATCTTCCTTACTACTTTATTATGTTTTCATTTTCACTTTTTCTACTAATGTTATACATGAAACTGACGTTGAAGTATCATAGAATTCAGTAATATAACTGAGATTAATGACAAGCGCGAATTAATATTACAATTTCCATCAGAAGTGGACTGTTCAGTCCCTCCAATGTAAGAAAAAAAACCAAAAAAACACGCAAAAACTCGTACATGGTAACACTAAAAATCTTGCTCTGAGGCCATCAGAAAAAGGTTTGTTGATTCGTTTGCCTGACAGCAGCCAATGAGTGAGAGGTAATTGTGAAAAATCATTAGCAAACTACCCAGTTTGTAGTCCATGAACAGTTTGTAGTCTAATTGCATAAAAACAAGATGTTTCATAATTTTATTTACTTACCTGTTGAATGCACTATTTCCCTTCCATTATTTTCTTATTTCATCGTGTTTTTATGTGATTGGACTACAAACTGGGTAGTTCACTCTTATAAATTGCCTTCCCTCCACAGGGTAGGTACTATAAACTATAATAACGATGCGTAGAATGGATGGCTGCCATTTTGGTTTTTGTTGATCTTCTGCATATTGTATTTTAAACCATTCAACACAAGATAACATGATACACTGATATAAGAACTTTCCAACGGAGTGGGCAAAATCTGGTGGCTGTTTTGTGAACCGCACGTTATCATCAATATTGAAAAATAACAACAGTGAAGCAGGATACTTCGTCAATTTTACATTACTATTTCACAGCTTTCCCCCAGAGTTTATTACGTGATGATTTTTTATTCGTAATTAATTAATTACTTATTTATGATGATTCGTGCTGTGGACGTAATAAAATACGTTGATTGTTTTGAAGAAGCTATAAGAAAAGAAGAAGAACTAAAATCTTGATGTACTCTGTGCAAACTAAATGCAACTGATAAATTTAATCCTGCTTCACTGTTGTTGTTATTTGCTTTATCAGTAACAACGATACTAGCGCGCCATCACCTTGGAAAGTTCCTATTAAATGATAACCGCTCGCAAAAGGTAAACAAAAACCAAAATGGTGGCCATTCATTCTATCAATCGTATTATTATAGTACCCTAACCCCCACCCCCAGTGATAGAATTTCCTTCACATGTGTTCACTATGATAGAACTACATGATTATGAAGTACAACTTTTCTATATAAAAAATTTGTATATCGGCCGCGATGAAAACATTGCATTGCTAAAATTTGACTGAAACATATCATTCCGCGTATAAAAACAAGTACACATAGTCACTTAGCGTAAAAGAAACCTTTATTGTGTAAATCCTAGCGTTGCCTGAAAATTGACTAATACAAAGAACAAAATGTTGGTTACATATTGTTGAGGTGGCCTCAAACTGAAAGACAGTGGTGTGGATATTTATTATCGTCAACTTTTTTTTTTTTTTTGCGATGTGAGTTATGTCTCATAAATATGTTAGCAGTATTAAGTACGTGGTAATTGCGCATCGGGATAGGTGGATACTTGGTATCAAATCTTTTTTTTTTTTATTAACTTATTCTGGTCAAATTTATGTTGTACTTTTTTCTCTTTTATTGTATAAGAAGTTGATTTGGACTATTTATATGTAGAGTGAAACAGAAAGTGGTTACATCAACTACGAAAGAAAATTTAGACCATTTTTCTAGTTTTTCGCCTGGAGGAGAATAAACAATGAGCGAATACATGTATTATGTTATGAACGAGATAGTTATTGAACGAACAAAAAAATTATAATTCTAGCACTCTTAGTTTTGGAGGTAGTTGCCAATATGCAAGGTATGTGCCTGTCTGGAAAATCACCCATTCATAAATAAGTACTTTCCCGAAGTCTCAAACACATTTCACATCACGGATCATCCCTTCTGCATAATTTTTGTTTCTAGGTTACCAACGTGTTCTGTCTGATACGTTTACTTTATTTTGCGTTGGAAATATTTTTTAAATATACGCTCGAGCACTATTGGCAGATTCTCAATTTATTCTTAAGTGCTCGAGTGTAAATTCATCGAGCGTGCTCAGTCTTCACATGTGTGAGGGTGGTAACAGAATAAACAAACTTGCCTTTTGGTGCCATGAGTGGCCTCCTTTCCATATCACATGTATGAACGATATATAGTTCCATGTAATGCACAATGTGAATGTAATAATGATAACAGTCAATATTTTTTTAAACACGGAAATACCGTTTGCTAGTGTTTCGTTAATTACTAGCGTATAACTACATATGTACCTACTTTTACTATCTGTCGCAGGACTTGATTAAAAAAGCAATAGACGTCTCTAAAAAAGCGCAGTTGGAATGGGACCGAGTCCGGTTAAAAGAAAGAGTGACCATATGGCGCAAAGCAGCTGATTTGATGGCCACAAAATATCGCATGAAGTTAAATGCAACAACCATGGCTGGTCAAAGTAAAACAGTCATTCAGGCCGAAATAGACGCCGCAGCCGAATTAATCGACTTCTTCAGGTACGTACAAATATTTCGATCTCGGTTTGTTGTGACAAAAAATTCGCTTTTACCGATTTTCATGTTCTGTTTTGTCTTAGTGTCCTTCAAAAGTGTTAGGTGGTATAGTTTTGTAACGCCTGCAGTCTGAAGAATAATAATTTTGCAAACCAGAAATGGGCATGAAAAAAAACAACAAAAAAAAAACCAAAACCAAATTGAAGGGGTGACGAAGAAAATAGTCTTAAGCGCCAAATTTCTCGTTTTCCGTAAACTCGTTTTGTTAGGGCTCTATAGTTTCACCTGGGTATACTAAGCCGCCATTTTGGTTCATACTGCGCCCGTGGATGCCGAATCCGGCTATGCGGAGCGTACCGCGTAGTCAATTCGGCATTGACGGGCGCAGTATGAACCAAAATGGTGGCTTAGTATACCCAGGTGAAACTATAGAGCCCTAGTTTTGTGTGCGTTGGAAGGTAGCATACGAAGTGAGCAACGCCATCTTCAGGAATTCTGGAACACTACAAATCGAGCTCTGACGCCACCGTCCTCCTTCTCGTCGCATCGTCATATACTCATATACCTAAACCTTATTTTCCGCCGAATACACATGGCGCAGACTATTTTCTTCGTCACCCATTCAATTATTGTAGAGGAAAAGACACCTGAAATTAACTAATTTGTGTCTTGGAACTATTACTAGACTTTCTAGGAGAAATCCTAGGATTAGATGTACAGGAACAATCGTGAAAAACTATGTTCTTTTACCTTTCCAAACATATGTAGTATGTATCTCTGGACTAGATAGTGACCATGGATATATTTGGGTGTTCATCATTTTCCAGATTTAATGCATTCTTCGCCCAAGAACTGACAAGATACCAACCCGTGAGTGAAAATCCGAGTGTCACTTTGAACTCGTTGCGGTATCGCGGTCTAGATGGTTTTGTGGCCGCAGTGTCCCCGTTTAATTTTACTGCTATTGGAGGAAATCTTGCATTCACCCCAGCGCTAATGGTGAGTAGGCAGATGCTTCAAATCATCTGGATACTACAAACTCGCTGTTTTCATCGTATATCGCTTTAGATTTCAAGTATACGTTAGCCTCCTTCCTCGTGTCTGCACATGTACGGCAGTCGTAGAAGCGCTTTTATTTTAGTAGGGTGGAATACGTTTTGTTTAAATTTGTATATCGTACATAGGGCTGCGCAGTGTTATGGAAACCATCAGACACTGCGTTATTGTCCAATTGGACTATATTCAAAGTGATGAAAGAAGCAGGCGTACCGCCCGGTGTAGTGAATTTCGTACCCGCAGATGGGCCTGTTTTTGGTGATACCGTTACCTCTTCACCTTACCTAGCCGGTATAAATTTCACCGGATCCGTCCCGTAAGTTGATAAATACCGCTTCGCAGCGTTGACTTTATGCTTGTCGGTGTCACCAACGGTAATTAATTCTGATCGCGCCAACGTACTGCGATACACTTTTATGGTAGACTTGTAGTTGTGTATAATTCTTAATAATCATGTTGATGGAATTGTTGATGAGACAGATGGGTAGTATTGCCTTAGAAACTCAGTTAATGGCTGTAGCGGATGTATGCGTAAGACAAATTATTGAGGACTTGCCATTAAAAGGGTCCTAATTTGAGTCCATGGAGTAGAAATCTTTTCTCTTGATGGTTCCTGTGCCCTGTCGTTTGTCCATTGGTGCAGACAGGTTCATAGCAAACAAGGCTAGGGTACTAGATCACATGTGGGTATAGTCAGACGCCATATTTGTAACAAAAAGAAGTAAACAGTAAAGAACAGGCTGCTCGCTCGCACTTGTTTTACTGTTTACTTCTTTTTGCTACCAAGATGGCGTCTGATTATACCCACGTGTGATCTAGTCCCCTAACAAGACTAGAGAAAAAATACGTTATTCATGATAAAGTCTCAGAAAACGAAAATTTTGGTTTACAGTTCTTGGTAATTTACGTTTTTGGACGTAGCGGTTTTTTTAAACAGCAGAGGTCCTCAATATTTCGAATGTATCGAAGTGTTAAACAGAGTTAGCTGTTTACATTCCGGAAGATTTGTTCAGTGTTCACGTCAAATTGTGCTGATACTTGATTATTCTCATCAGTAGCGATTGGCGGGGGATCGAAGCAAAACGAAAAAAATGAACTCAAAATGATCAGATTAACAAATTGGTATCATCACAAATTAGTATTCGTGTTGATAAGTTGAAAATCTTAGGGTGCATTCTTCAGTAAGGTTAAGTTCGCAGTATGCGCTCCAGTTGCTCCTTCCTCGGTTCTGCCATTTATAAATTATCCTGCAAAATTGTGATGCATTACTCTCGGAATGAATAATCATTCTGTAAGGGAATCTAGTTTTATGAAAGTTGGAAAAATAATTTATAATCTGGAGATTGAACCTGTTTTATTGATAGGATCGTCTAGATTCTGGAGATATCCATTTGTCATATCGTTTTTGAAAAGGTGCTATATTCACTAGAAAATAATTAAATTTGACAAAACGTTTCTGATACTATCCGATCATCAGTGTCTCAATTACTAAGTCATAAGGCTAAAAGTTGCACACGAAATGGCTCTAGTAATACTGTATGGTAAGTTATTTATATCCGTGTTCCTATCGGTTATAGCTGGTCACATAGGCCAATCACTATTAAGTAATGGCCTGTTAGCTCCTGTGTTCCCATTGGTTGAAACTGCTTCTGATGAATATAGGTACTTTTCAGAAGTACCTAGTATTATTGAATTTACTAACACATCAGTAAAATGAATTGTTATATCGTCTCACAGAACTTACAATATTTGTTTGATGGTGTGGGGGAGGAGTCATCGTTTTGTCTATAATCTACCAGCTAGAATATCATCTTCGGTTCTCACTGAGGCTGTTGTTACAAACTGTTATAATATTGTATAATTAACTTGTTCTTACAGACATTTCAGATTGTATGGAGAAAATTTGGTTAATTTATGCGTGGTTCAGAATTTCCCGTTGTGTTGATTCTACTCTGGTAGTTCAAACATTTAATAACAATATTTCACTTTTAGGACGTTTAATCGATTGTGGACGCAAGTAGGTCAGAATATCAACACATACTTGAACTTTCCGCGTTTGATTGGCGAATGCGGCGGGAAAAATTATCACTTCATTCATCCCTCCGCTGACTTGGTCTCGGTTGTGAATGGCACTCTTCGATCTGCTTTTGAGTACGGCGGTCAAAAGTGCTCGGCTTGTTCTCGGCTCTATGTCCCAGAATCGCTGTGGCCTAAGGTACAGTTTACAATTATGATCCTTCTTCGCTTTGGTAACTATGTACCAACGTCCACATTTTTTATATAGAAACGCATCTGCTGTCTTTCAGTTTTGAATGTCGCATTTCATCCATTAATAATTCGTAAAGAATATCGTACCCCATGAAAAAGTGTAAATCGGTTTTTCATCAGTGGTAATGATAAGTAATACCCGTGTTATTTTCCTGTTCGAACATCACACGTTGTGGATAAATTGTCAACTATTCGATGCAAAAGTGATGATCTTAAATTTCGTTCTGATAGATTTATGGCCAATTGAATATAAAAATGATAGAATAACATTTGACTGTAATATCGTTACATATTATGTACCTAGGTAGCAGTGGCGTCGCGTGGTGCTCTTTCCCAGGTGTTCAACTGGCGGGTCTGTGCCCTCCCTCTCCCCCCCCCCTCCACAAAAGATCAGTTGTATCAAAAACTTATGATCAGTATCAGTATGTATAAATAATGAGTGTCAATGAAGAATGAAGTTGCATCCACCAACTCACCACATAGCATGCGCATGCGCTTCCGGAACGTTCATTTTTGCTGGTGAACACCCTGCAATTTAAATTAACGAAGTCTCCGCTTCACTCTTCGTGGTCTTCGTTGCAAACGCCACTGCAACAAGGCCGACAAGAGTGTGCAATGTTGCTAGTGAACATCCTACGTGATTCCAGTAGTATGTGACAAAGATAACGCCGCTGCGACAAGACCAACGAGAGTGTGCACTGTTGCTAGTAAACATCCTACGCGATTCCCATAGTAAGTGTGACAAAGATCTGCATATTAAGACCAACAAAAGTGTGCAATTGGGATTTAAACTTAAGAGTTTCAAGTGTTGGCAGCCCTGCGATATGTGTGAGTGATCACGTATGATTTACTGTAAACGTGTAGCATACTTCAACTATCATTAAGTCGATAAGTCGATTAGAAATTCAGTTTCAAAGAAAATTTGTCCTAAATTCGATTGCATCGCAACCAAAAAATTAAATTATAATCAGTTCTCCTGGCAGAATAATTTTTACTCAGTTTTTTCCCTACTGAAGATAGCAGTGTTTCTATTTGAAAGTACACATGATCACTCACTCATTTTCACCCGCTAATACCCGCGCAGGTAATTTTGCAGCGTACTCTGGTGCAGATTTAAATCCCAATGTTGCTAGTGAACATCCTATGCGATTCCCATTGTATATGTGACAAAGATAACGCCACTGCATTAAGACTAACAAAAGTGTACAATGTTGCTAGTGGACATCCTACGGAATTCCCATAGTATGTGACAAAGATAACGCCACTGCGACAAGACTGACAAGAGTGTGCAATGTTGCTAGTGAACATCCTACGTAATTCTCATGGTATGTGACAAAGATAAGAACTGCGCGAAGCGCAAAGAGAAATATTCCGGCTATTTTTCAATTTTTCGAGGTTATATTTTGTATTTTAATCAAAATTTAAATCTTTCCTTGTTTCTGAGAATTTGGTTGTAAGACAAAAATTAAGTGGGTGTGCAGTGAACACCTTGAACATCCAGACACTACGCCACTGCTAGGTAGGTATATTGGCAAATTTATGAGTTCAGTGTCAGTTGTATTCTGTTCCTACGCTGTATGTACTTATCTACCTACAACAATGTATTTGAACTTGGAATTCCAAAAATCGGTACAATTCTGATCTGATTTTCAGTTGATTGTTTCATAATAATGCAATTTTCATAGCTATATAACACGTGAAACGGATTTACGGATGTTAGAGACGATGAACTTCAATCTAGTTCTGATCAAAAATACTAATATTCAATTATCAGATTTAACTTATATTCTAATTTCGAGTACCTATCTGAAACTTATTCACTCCGATACCAACACAGATACTCGATGATGGAAATTTTATGTGTCTCCTTGATTGGCTATCATTCGACGATGCATCTTATTTTAATCCATTTACAGATTCGTAAAGGTCTGTTAGAAATAAGGAACACTCTGAAGGTTGGGGATGTTTCCGAATTCGATTCGTTCATGTCTGCCGTCATTGATAAAAGAGCATTCGACCGGATAAAAGGTTACATCGAATTTGCGAAACAATCACCGGAGTTGGAGATCATTGCGGGTGGTGGTTACGATGACAGGTGAATCAGATTTTCGTTTTAAATACCGGTAACAATAAAGTTCGGTTTTCGCTATAACTCATCTGTTTCTTCAGTGTGGGTTACTTCATTCAGCCGACTATAGTACAGACGAGCAATCCTAAGAATAAGATCATGACCGAAGAAATCTTTGGACCTGTGTTGACTGTATTCGTGTATAAGGACCGTGACGTCGAAAGTACATTGGAATTGATCGGTTCTTCCACACAGTTCGCGTTAACGGGTGCGGTATTTGCCCAAGACGAGTACGTATATGAAAATATAAACCGCCAACAATGATACACGTTTCTCATTTTTACTAATATACATTGAACGTTGCATTACAGAAATTTCTTGAAGGAAGCTCTTGATAAGTTGAAGTACACAGCTGGCAACTTTTACCTTAATGATAAGAGCACGGGTTCAGTTGTAGCGCAGCAACCGTTTGGTGGAGGCCGAATGTCAGGTATTGCTAGTTCAATGTTTCTGGTCATTATAATTCGCTTTACTTGAACTTTCAAGCTCGTTGAACTGAATAATTTTCGAATAGTTTGAACAATCGAGTCTAAGAAATTGAAATAAATGGTATTGGTTTTGAAGTATACGCAGTTAGAAATTCATTAAAGCTTTCTTTTCCAAGGTACCAACGACAAAGCCGGAGGACCTCACTATATTTTACGATGGACATCACCCCAGTCGATCAAAGAAACATTCGCCCCACTGACGGAGGTAAAATATAAATACATGAATTGAATCACAACCCACAGGATTGATGATTCTTGATGAAGTGTATCACGTTCAGCCGTGTATAGATACAAAACAGTCGACTTCCGAATAATTTTCAATACAACGCATTTATTTGCTTCGCTCGGACAAAATACATGTCTCTGCTTTTAACCAATATCATTACCTTATCACTGTCAGTATTTATCATAGTGTTAAGGCATTTTTATTACGTTGACTTTGTATTTATTTGATGTATTATTACAGTATTGGATGTACATATTTCGCATAAGAATTATGCGATGTCATTGCCCATGAACTCACATGTGTACATTTTCTTGCTATTTCATTTTAAGCGATTTTAATTCGCGAATTTCGTGATCGTTAATTACTTATGACAATATTATTTTCATTTGTTGTACTTTAACGTGTTGTTTGCGTTAAGCCCTACTCTTATAGTCTGGAACTTATCCCAGTCAATCGGTATTACCTGAAATCTATCAACTGTATGTTCCCATTGATAGTTTTCAAAATATAATGTTTGTAAGTGCACTAGGAAATACGAAGAATTTGTTGAAATTTCTGTGTTTTAAATTCCTCTACTGCAATGCCGGCTAAGTTGATGTGACGCATATAGCGCTGATTGCACATGAAATATTCAATACTAGGGTGCGGCACTAGTCAAGTCCTGACTTGTGAGGTCCTTCACAGAAATTCAAAATTTAACCTAGTTCCACGTAAAATGGAAGATTCTTTCAATATACGTGAAGGCACAGCATAGAAATGCAAATTCTATCAAGTCAGGTATTACATTTCAGGATTCAAACTAGTCCCACGAAAAATGCAGAATTCTATTATGTCCCAAGTAAAGCTTCAGAATCCTACCAGGGTTGTCCAAAAAGTAAAAGTGGTAATTGCATTGTGGAAAAATAATTTACGCCGCCGAAAGTGGTAACAGTGCATAACAATGTTTGGCGTAAACTGTTGGCTACCAAATATTCCAATGAACTGAGGGTTTAGGTTCAATAATTACCTTAAGGTACTATGTTCTGGTTGTAGCCTTGTAGGTACATTTGCCTTGCGGGTTTGATTGTCGCCTCCAAAGTTACAAAAATGAATCGAAAAATTAAACAGAAATATGCTATCGAATTTTGCATCAAACTGGGCAAAACAGCTCAGGAAATGATGGATAGGTATGCTCAAAACTGCCTATTCAAGGACGAAAATACGGGGGACAGCCTTCCCCCTTAAGCCTCCGCCAGAGTTGGGAAATTTTAGTTGGTAGATCTAAAGTTGGAGAAATCCAAGTCAAAAGGTTTTTTCTTTTGTTTTTTGGTAATACAAATAAATGTTGATACTTGGGAATTCTGACTTGAATAAGATGGATCAAAAGTAAGGAAACCCCAACAAGTCAAAAGTTTTTTTTTTCTTTCTTGCTAATTCCAAACAAATTTTGATACATGGGAATTTTGACTTGAGTCCGTTGGTAATTCAACAATTCTTGCCCCTTCAGAAAAAACTCTTCGCCACGTCTCCATACCTATTGTGAGGAAGCTATGAGGGGAACTACATTCTACTCTGGTATAACGCGTTCAAGGATGGACGAGAGCAAAGGCGCAACCAAAGAGAGGGCTATAGCCCCCTCCAAAATACTTCACCTTTTTTCAAAATCAATTTTGAAATGAAAAAAAATTGATGCCAGTGGCCTGATGCAGTTACGTTGCATCATAGGTTCGTACAAATTTACAGCTCATGAAAATGGGTGGGTACCGAATCGAGCTTTCATCCCTGTCTAAGTTTTTTCCCCCTAAATTCTAGCTCTCACCAAAAAAAAGTTCTGGTTGCGCCTCTGTTCGAGAGACTATAAAAGATGACAAGAGAGAAAGACACGGCCCAGCAGAACACCAATGCAAGTTCTAATCAATACTCTGTTGATGTTATCATAAAAGAGATAACTATCGCATCACTGTCACTGAGTTAGGCAAATGTCTAAATGCATCGAAGAGTACAGCTTCCGGCCTGGTACGTGCATCAAAGACATCTTACAGCACTAAGACGATGCGACGTCTCAGGTCGTCACTCAGGTTTTGGCCGCAAAACAAATTTCAGGGGTTCCACACCCACCCTATTCCCCGACTTAGCTCCGTGGAACTTTTGGTTGTTCCCAGAGGTCAGAAAACCATTGCGAGGACGATTTTTACTTCACTAATGAATCGAGTGTCGACAATCCAACTCATATAAACGCAAACCTAAACTAATGAAACTTGGATATTAGTAGGCAACAGTATAACACATGGTGTTATGCACTGTTACCAATGTCGACGGCATAAATTTCTCTCACAATGCAATTACCATTACTTTTTGAACAGCCTACGCATCTACAGTCACAAGCAGAATTTTAGGACTTTATCAAGTCTTCCATACAAATACAGCATTCCATCTCATCCTACATATAACTGATGAGTTCTGTAAGGTACCGTGTCAAAATGTAAAATTCTATAAAACCTCACACATTATTTCAGAATTCTATCAGATTTTTTACAGATATGCTGCATTCTATGAGGTATGCCACTAAACTGAAGAATTCTATGAAGTACCATACAGAAATTTAACATTTTGTGAGGTACGGCACGAAAATGCAGATTTCAATGTCTCATGTGCACTTCAAGGCATTTTCTAGGAATATTCAGTTATTTCACTCCAGGAACGTTACAGTTACCGCTTCTGACCTATCAGAACAAATCGTAGAATAATGAAAAATTAAAATTATATTCAGGATACAGAACTCGTTCAATGATAGCACATAACATAATAGGTCCACGACAAAAAAGAATGAACACTTTTTCCAAATAGTACAATGAATCCACAATACTCCACCGTGCAACCTAACTTCATATTGCACCAGGGACTTTTAAAGGAGAAGTAAAAAATACAATAAACATCAGTAAAAACCTGCAACAGTCTTTTTCAACAATTTTCTTAATGATATTTGTAAAAGTAATCAAGGCGCAGCAATCACCTTAACTAATCGTTACCTCGCACATTGCACACCCAAAAACAACATCAAAATACAAAATAAATGAAAAAAAAAGCTAAGTGACTCGAAAAAGTCAAAGTGAAAGTACATAACGTAAATTAATTCCACCTAATTTACCTTTCAAAATTCCATCTCATCTAATTACAGAACGAACACAATAAGTTTTTGCAAACCTCGATACACCACGTGTCGTTTCCAATACAATCAACGCGGCCACAAAATAATAAGGAAATAAACTAAACCTTACGAAGTACATACAAATCGTAATTTCAGTCTAATGATACAGTTTCGTATGGTCATTATAACCGCCACCGCCTCCGTAATCGTATCTTTGATTTCCGGGCGATGCATTCGGATTTTTATTCGACATTTGATTCACAGCGGCCAATACGGCCGGATTCATTCCCAACACGCCTAACGCAGAAAGCACGGCAGCTGTGCCCGTGTTCGTTTCCATCTGGGGTTGGTGCTTTCCACCACCGGACTTGTAGGACGGCCAGCCAACCCCGTTCAGAAAGTTATTTCGCTGCGCTCGAAGATTACGCGAATTGGCTGAATATCGAGGCGAAGCTTCTGAAACGTGCACTGAGACACCCTTAATAATATGATCTTCGCCGATCATGTTTTGTGCGGTATCAGGACTATCGAACGTGACGAACGCAAATGAACGAAAAGGTTTTGGTATATACACATCGGTTACTTCACCGAACTGACAAAAGTAGTTACGCAAATCGTCTGAGGTGATGCTCTCACTAATTCGACCGACAAATATCTTACATGGAGTGTGAATATCAGCACCCTCCTGAAACGAAAAGGAAACAACTATTTTTAAACATGTGGCAGCGTAGAAACATACACTTTGTAACACAGTTTCAGTAAAATATCAATGCAAATCGGAACATCACTAAATGAATACTGGAAAAAGCAATGTCAGTTCATTTCGTTAAAATATTGGCTCAACTGGGAGACGAGAACTAACCTTTGAATCAGGAATTTTAACGTCGCACCAACGACCGGATATAAAATGTCTTTTAGACAGCGCTTTCATTTGACTTTCGTAGTTCTCGAATCTAATAAATCCGAATCCTTTCGACTGGCCCGTAGCTGGATCACGTTTAACCTGAGAACATCATTCGAATTGATAACACCACGATTCCACAAAATAACTCATTATTGTAACTTATTAGCTTGGATGTGAACTCAATCACACTACAAAATAAAAACATCGTCTTTATAACTGAACTGATAAACTAGAAATGTGTACTAGCATGATGAGAAACGTCGACGCATTGCTAGAGTGTCTTTTATTGTTAATTCGAATAAAATACATACCATTGACATCGTAACGTTTCCATAAGTTTGAAAATATTCTTTCAGATTACTTTCGGTCAGCTGCCACGGTAACCCAAGAACAATTAAATCTATGCAAACATTAGAATCGAATCGTTTCGTCTTCACTTGACTGTTCGATGGACTATCATTGCATTTCCTCTTGTTTTCTACGAAGAAAAATACAAGCATTACACATTTAAAACGAAGTACATACCATACTATCAATACCTTATATTTAGATAGCTTATCAGAGAGTTACCTTTTGGGAAAACGCAGTAGTATAGCGTTTTACCCCAGTACCCATCAGGAGCGTACAATCTTCCTTCGCAAAGCTTAACGCCTCTGAAGTACGATTCTATTTCGAATTTTAGACCGGAGACACCAGGAAACTGAGCTGCTACTGTGGACAGAAGTAAGGAGTTATCTTCTTCGGTCGGTAGTTCAATGGGCTCCTCCCCGGTGTCTTCACATACCCGGACGTAATTGCAACTCATCGTGTAATCAGACTGGAACACTTGAATTACATAAACGATTAAATGCGTAAACTATCGATGATTCGTTGATTTGTTTTCTACGTAAGTTAATTACATTCTCATTACGATAGGGAGGTATACAACTTCATGCTGAGATAATGGGCTACTGTATTCTAGGCTACCTGTACAGCTGGACTCGAATTCTCATAAACGTATTATTTCTTCATTTTACGGCAAATAATTATTTGATAACAAACTATTAATATTTTTAATTTAATTAATTACTGAAAGTAAATACATCCACAATAAAATGAATTTCTTATCTAACGTAACGGGCGACTGCGAGCGTGCGAGCGAGCTGCGACAGTCGACACTCGAATCGACAGTGGAAGATTTGAAGCGCGGCAGCATGGACGCGTAGCAGCCCTGTAGCAGCCCGTGAGGCAGACTTGATTCGGACTGGGCCACTGGGCACCTTGTAGATTCGCTAGCATCGATTGTGAAAAAAAAAACTGATAAGGAAAAGGGTGTGAAAGTGGAGTGAAAGGGGGAGTTCAGCACAGCTGTTTATGGCAATTTTAATATTTTTTGAAAATATCTCAAGAATGAATGCGGTTAATGAAAAACTGAAAAGAACATGTCTTGTAGAAAATAAAATTTCCTTTCAGATGAACTCATTTTTATCGAAATCCGAGTGATTTTCTTTTTGTTGTTGTTGTTTGCCCGGTCCGCTGTCCCGTGTCTACCCGTTTCTTGATGAAACACGATTTGGTCGTAAAATAAAATGTTCACATAAAAGTAAAATCACCGTAATTTTCGCGTTAATTTAATACTTCAAGCTTTCAGTCGAGCCGCACTGAACCCACCTTTCTCATTCCCAGCCTATGCCGAACGTCAACGCACTGTCTGCAGCTGAGTTGAAATAATTTTTGTCATAAATTTGTGGTTGCTGATCTGCTGATGTAGAAGATGGAGCTTCTCTTGTCTCCAAATGGTACCGAGCTCCATTTTCTCGTTGCTGAAGTTAAAAAGTCAAACCTAGGTTAGTTAATCAGTTAATTCTTGTGCTCTACTTGATTTGTTGTATAATGAGTACTTCCGTTTTGACTATTGAATGCCGGCCAGTATTAATTCTGGGTACGCTTGCGTCTTTTTGTTAATTTTTTATCAAAGGTACTTCTGCACGTAATACTTATCGGCTCTGTTATAGAAACTGAATTGAAACCCGAAGAAAATGCGCAATTTCCTACCGATGCAGTATTTATGAAGAGCAATCAAAAGATACTCACCACCAAATTGAAAAATCGAAATGCAACTATGTAAATATGCGATAATTTCTCCATGTACGTTCCAATACATAGACTGTCTTGATGACTAATTCTTTTGTAATTAGAACCGAAGTACCGGAGGAAGAAATTCAAGGTAATCCTATCGGCATGCTACAAGAACTGTGTATGATGAGACGTTGGATGCCGCCGGAATATAGTACAGAGCAAGAGGAAGGACTGCCCCATGAACGACTCTTTACTATTTTATGCACTGTTGGGAATTTTAAGGAGTATGGTTAGTGTTTTTTTCTTCTCTATTTTGTAGTGATTTCTACACGCAGCCATTATCTCTTTGATCTTTAATTAGGTGTTGGCCGGTCAAAAAAACTCGCGAAAAGACAGTCAGCTCACAAAATGGTCCAGAAGATTCTCATGATACCTGCTGAGGAAGAAAATACTTTAAGAAATTTGGAAGAAGATGACGAAGTAGGTCTGAAATACAAGCAGCTGGTTTTAAAATTTGTCGCTCATTCATTGTGTCATTGGTAAAAATGTAAATTTACTATTGAGCGTATTTTTATTTCAGATTGTTGATCGATTCACAACGCAGAAAGGAAATCGAGCTGCCAATACCAACAGCGGAATTAGTCGAAGGATTTCACTGTTCCACAAAAATTTGAAAATGCTCAGTGGAGTGAGAATTGCAAAAATTAAGGTATGTTTTTTTTTTAATGTGTTCAGGATGCACACATTTGCATGGATTACATAGAAATTTATATTTTTTGTAGAAAGAGGTGTACCCTTCGCAGTTAGTAAAACTGATAAGGTTTTATTCGAAGACCAAGTTTCAGGAAATTGTATCTTTTACCAAATAAAGTACCTGGTGGTTGTTCGTATATTATCGGATTTGGTCGTTTTAGGTCATTTTCACGCGTACATTTCTGTGCCTTACTATTAGTGCAATGTTTTTTGGGCTAAGTAACTTAATTCTTCAGTCTCGTATAATATAGAAAATCTCAATTCTAGCAATCTACATTCTATCCTTCAGTTTCATTTTAAATTTTGATTTGTTTTTCATCAACTTCCAGAGCACAGACTGCGATCAGTTTTGTAATATTGATGCTATAAAATGGTTGAAAGAAGTAACGCTGGAGAATAAACTCGATCTTACCTACGTGAACATTGATGAAAAATCCAAGTCGAGTATGTTTCCTTGTTTTATACTGCGAATGTAATAATGTAGTAAACTACCACTGAAATTAAGCAATCTTATAATATCTTTGTTGTTATTACACATTGTAGATAAATTTCAGTGTTTAGTGCAGTTATCCACCGTACCAGTTGCAGTGTGTCATGGTACTGCGGATTCAGCTGCTGAAGCCCAAAGAGAAGCAGCAATAAATGCGCTAAAGTATATCAAATTACTGTCAACGTGATGAATTTCGGAAGTACAAGTACGAAAATATTTAATTACTAATATCACTTATTTGCAGGCTGTGACTTAATTATAAGTATGTAAATTTTATACACATTCGACGTACAGGTTTGTGTTTTTATGAATCCTAATAGAATGTAGTGGAATATATCGAACTTTCAAATGAATCAGAAAATCGGTTTGCATAACTCTTCAATATTTCATCATCCCAACTCATGAAATCTAAATATGTACGTATTTAATTTTGAAGATAATTACAGAATCCATGCATTCCCAACGGTACACAGTGTGGGGTGCGAAGCCATCTATTCTTATACTGTCGCTAAATTAATCCATATTCAACATAACAGACTAATGCGACTTCGAGTTTGTACGTTACTCGTACATCAGTTATTTTCTTCTTCCGGTGGAATTTCAAATGGTGGTTTATCATGTGTATTGAAAAAGTACGTTCCACGAGCTCTATATAACACACAATATTGAAATATATTACATAATAGCTAACTACAATGTGAAATTGGCTATCTCCCTTCTATAAACCCAATTAACGAATCTGAGGAAAGTACCCAGTTGTATTCTTTATAGAAAGTAAGTGTTTGTTCAGAAGAGTAAGTTGAAAATTAATACTAAAAACGTGTAAAAATGGGAACTTCTTCCTATTTCTTTCGAAACTCACCAGGCGTCTTTCCTACTTTTTCTGTCATTTGTACTCCGTCATTCACAAATGAACCTAAAGTAGGAAACTCTGAAGAGCTTTTTGATCTTTACAGTGGAGAGTCACGTTGTATAATTAAATAATGACCTTGAGGCTTATACTATCAACTGTAAATTATGAGGACTTGTGTAAAATTTGAAGTTGAATTCAATGTGTGAGCTGTGTGTTGTACGAAACAACAATAAAAACTCACAGGAAGTACTAGATAGGACCCGCACTGTTCGGAGAGCCAAGGATGATGTACGTATTTGGCAATATTCCATTCTTAATAACTCATTAAATTTTAGTAGTTTGCAGTAGGTATGTATTTCATGATTAATGCGTGATTCAGCTATCAAATGCGAAACGAAGCTCATCTTCCATTAACTGAACAAATAAGCTGCTTTGCTGCTCCCACCAAATTACTCACCTTGAGACCATCATTGAATTGGTCATTCTTTATCACTCGGAGTCTTACTATTTTTACTCTTGAGAAAACATGAACGATTCTTGAACTAGCTTAGCGGAGACGATCAAAGATTTTGAATTCACGAGAGTGGTAAAAAGAAACAGATAACCCATAGCGCTCTAGCTAAAAAATAGCCCATGAAAAAGTGAGGTAAAAGAGGAAGGCATGATGAGAGTAGCACAGAAGAATGCTGCTCTTGTAAGCTCGGAGCTCGTAGTGATGAAATACGCAGAAAAACGATCCAATAATACCTGGAACGGTGTCCTTCATATTGTACTCTTGTTAACTTAATGTGGCTGCTGATCAGAAGTAGCAGTTTCACCGAATTGAGCAAAGTTAACTCGATGTATTCGATAGCTATTTGTTGAGCGTTAATCTGTATAACTGGGATGGTTAATTGAAAAGCACAATCTTGAATAATATCGTTATATTCCTTAGTCTCTCGAGTAGTCTGCTCTTCATTGCTCATTTTTTGCCTTCCTTTTCTGTTCATTTGCTCAACCATTCCCTCTTGCAATAATAACAGTATCACTGGATATTATGTTATGACCTATTATTTTAGCTCTTCTCGTTTAGATTATATTTACAATTTCCCTTTTCCTTTCTATTCGCCTCAGTACTTTCTCATCCCTGATCTTTTCCATCTATTTGATTTTCTACATTCTCCAATAACCCCTCCCTTCAAAAGCTTATATCCTTTTTCTTTCTTGTGTTCCTTATTGTCCAGGTCTTACATCTATGCCGAGCTGTGCTCCAAATATATGTTTGAAGAAATCTCAGTCTTAGTTTTAAATTTATACTTGCCCTAAAAGTCTCCTTTTTGCAAAAAGTTCTCTTAGCTTGTTCCATTCTACTTCTGTTTTACTTCTTCTAGCTTGTGTTATCAGACTACGTGAGTATTTAGATTCCTTTACCTCCTTTATTTTTTCACCCCCTGTTTCCATATTTATTGGATTTTGTTTCCACCTATTGACTATCTACCATCACTTTTATTCAAATCTTCATTTTATATTTTATTTTCAATTTTTCATCCAACTTTTTTAGTGTTTTTCCTTTTGTTCTTCTACTACTTTCCACTATTACAATGCCATCTGCAAATCTTATCATTGTAATCGTCTCCCCGTATATTATCACACCTGATTTCCTTTCATTATTTCTTCAATTACGTTTTCTATGAACAGGTTAAACAGTACTGGTGACAAACAGCAACCTTGTCTCACCCATTTCATTCTCTACTTGTATTTGAGCCTTTTGAACCTCATAAAGTTTCATATTACTCTTCTTTCATTATACATAACTTCGACTTCCTTCAATATGTGAAACATTTTTGACCTTTTAACATTATCAAAAGCTTTTTCTAAATCTACAGATGCTACATATGTATTCAAACCGTTTTGAGTATTTTTTCTAGTAAATACCTCAAACATAAAATTGCTTCCCTAGTCCCTCCATCTTTTCTGAATGCAAAATAATCTTCGCCCACTCTTTCTTCCATTTTATTTCATATTCTCTCACTTATTATTGTAGCTAGAATCTTTGATGCATACAATAGTAAACTCACAGTATGATAATCACATTTGCTTTCTCCTGCTTCTTTAGGGATTATAATTAACCTGCTTTTATGGAAATGTATTGACATTTCTCCTTCCTCGTACATTCTGCAGATCTATTTGATATCTTCCTCCATCTCTTGGGCTTTTCCAAGTGTATTTTCTTCTCTTATGATTTTTAAAGAAAATATTTCCAATAAGTAATTTATATCCTTCATAAAATTCTATAAGCCTGACCCTCTTCATTTCGCTCTCCTAAACCATTTTCTCCGCATACCCCTTGTTCTCTCCTTCCCCCCACTCTGGTGTTCCAATCCTCCATTGTTACTAAATTTTCTTGTACCATTACTAAAGATACTGGTTTTGTTGAAATTCTCACCCTTAATATTCTCTCACTCTGTTGGATATACCTTTGCACTCGATTCCCCGCAGTCTTATTCATAGTAATACCTACATCTGCTTGCCCTTTTTCCGCTTCTGTATTAATTATTCTGTCCGCCCTATTCAAAAATCATTTTTCTCTGGCCATCGCACTTCACTAATTCCAATTAGGTATATCTAATTTTAGTCTTCTCATCTCTTTCTTCAGTTTTTCTAATTTGCCTACCTCATTCAGTGTTTTTACTAAATTCCATGTCCCTATTCTCAATTTTGATAGTTTCTCACTAGGTAATGTCTGCCTGGATGTCCGAATGGGAGGCTTTTTACATCCGGAATTACTATTTACTTCGTGAATTGACATCATAATTGTGGGGACGCATCTCCAGGGGAAAATACTATTGTAGTTTCCACTTACTTTCATCAAGGTTTATCTTTGGTGTTTTCCCTCTATGTGCTTCTAGTCCTAAAAGTGCAAACTACTACTAAAGAAGTTGGGAGGTGTTGATTCAATTTCAAATAGTTATTACAAATAACCTGAATTCAAATTGAAGTAATTCAATCAATGCACTCCCCTGAAGCCTATTTCCCTATCCTGGAAGCTTGTAACTGTAAGTACATGAGTATAGGTATCATCTACAGAGGAGTGCACATGTAACAACTGATCCAGTTGGTAGTCATGAAATCTTCCCTCTGATCCGCAGAAAGATTGGAACCCGGCGTATACTATCACACAATTTGATGTGTAATATTACATATAGGTTATATGTATACTTCGTAAATGAATGTGCTCACTCTGGATTTACGTATTCGCCGAAAAATTCGTACGTGTCCGGATTATCACCATAACAAAATCCAAGAAAATATGTGAAAAAATTGCAGCGACGAGCCCTAAATCCAATTTTCGAATTTATTGATGCGGCATAGTATTCGACAGCTCGAGCATGGTTACATGAAGAGTCTACGAAAATCGAAATGTAAATCAATTCACATGTGGTAGTATGTAGTTTTATGCGACGCGTATTTGTTAGCTTAATTAACAGTAATGGTTGACGACCGAAAAACAATAAAGCATTGAGTTATCGATGCTATATGTTTTTTTAACGTAGGTAGTTTACAGTTGATATTTCACAATAATATGGTACAACAATCTACAATGTGGAATATCCTGTGTTTGGTGAACTCAAGATTACCGAACTAGTAATCTCATAGTTGGACCATCGAACAATCTAGAATATAAGTGCATACCATACCTGTTGTTCCGTGTTAACCTAAAGCTACTTAGCACATCTTATATGGGTACCTGTATTAGAGCTCTATAACTTCGTGTGAGTACTATCGTCCGCCATTTTGACTACAACCGCGCCCGTGGATGCCGGATCCGACTATGCGGAGCGTACCGCGTATTCAATTCGACATCCACGTGTAAGGTTGACGTCAAAATGGTGGACAATTGTACTCACACAAAGTTATAGAGCTCTAGCTGTATTATACTTCGACATTCGAACTGGGCACCGTCTACTGGGGTAGTATCAGACACTCATGACTTGTTGACTGATCACAACACTAGCGCTCCTACAATAAATCATGCGTAGCCAATAGCCGATATTACTACTGATGTCCTTTGACTATATACTATAAGATGGACACGGCATACTGATTTCCATGTAAATGTTACCCTGCGCACAGTCATCGGATAACTGTTGAGTTCCTCATTACTTGGCTCTTGAGGGCTGAACATTTTTTGATAACATTATTCTCTTATTCACAGTGTGCTCAATTCTTATTCCCGGCAGTAATCGAGAGCCAAGTAATACAGAAACTCAACAGTTATCTGATGACTTTGGGCAGGTAACATTCACATGGAAATAAAAATGTGACACGTTTTTATCAGTATGCCGTGTCTATCTTATAGTATATAGTCAAAGCTGATGTCTGATATTGTGATATTATCTCAGTTGACTTTACTGATAACAATACTAGTGCTCATATAACAAGTCATGAGTGGTCGATATTACCACTAATGTCCAATATTACCCCAATTGACGGCACATAAATTGTACTCAGAATATGAATAGATTTACGAGTACTCACTTTTACGACAACCTGGTTGTTGCGCTGCATTATTAGCATAAAAATCTGCGTCTCCATATGGCAGAAATTTACCTTTATCACTACTGGTGTGAAGTGTATCGATGAAAAGTGCATCACCGCTATTGATGAATCGGTCATCATCAACTATACCTGACTGAAATAATGGTCCAGCTGAATCCAGAGCTGTTTTTGAAACCAACATAGGTATAAGTGCCATCGCGAGAGTATATTAGATATAATGATAAGTATAAAAGGCATGCCCTATGGAGTACGATGCAAGAATTGGTCAAGTTCATTCTTTTGCAGTGACAGGCTACATGCCAACCAATAGCCAACATGATCATAATTAGTAGTCTGTCATTGCTATGGAATAGATTTAACCGCTTCTTTCACCAAGTCCTTCATTTTTATAGCACCCTGTAAACAATTCAAAAAGATCTTCCTGCACATTATTTGAGTGCGGAGCATGAAAATTTTGGAATGCCTTTTATTCTTAGTGGTGTTTAAACCTTCTTTGTTCCCCCATTTTGCCGGTCCCTAGCTCTGTACTCAGAGGTCGGGTCTATGAAAATGCCTAATATAAAGATAATAGATTACTGTACCGGTAATTCTTTCGAATTTGCACTGGGTGAAATGATTCGCTACTTGTCCAGTTACATGAGCTCCAAGACTAAAACCGATTAAGTGAATACTACAGATTGAGATGTCTCTCCGTATAGCTCCAAGCTTTTCGAGAAATTGAGCTGTGCATTTACCGACGAGATCGATGTTGTCTACAGCATGTGGATAGCACCCTTCTTTTACCAAATTTCCGTAGTCGATGCTTATAACGTTTATTTGCCTGCCGTTCTGGAAATAGGCTTCACATGCGATGATGTGAATAATTAGATGTGATATGGTTGCTTCATACTTGTGCAGTCAATCTGTTATCGTCTTTGTTATTATTCCATATTTGTAAATTGAGGAGAGAGCAAAATAAAATAAAACTTATTCTATCGTTTAAAAAAGAAGACGATAGTAAGCACATATTTTACCAGGTCTTAGTTCCATGTTGGGTGTATAATCCAAGTAGCCCGTGTAACCGTGAAATAAAAATTTAAAAGGCTTGCCAATAAGAAATGGAGCCTGTGCTATTGACGCTTCGTCGGTTTCATCCAGCAGTATCGGTGTTGTTGGGTTATCGCTGATAAATAGGATACATGTATTGTATTTTCATTACATAAAATAATCAACTTAATAATTACTATTTCAGGTGGTTATAAATTAAGTGTATGACGAGTTCTGAAAGTCTTCAGCTTTGACCCTCAATGTTATTTTCAAACATTATATCAATGGGACAAGGTAATATACTTTGGCGTGAAAATACAAATTTTAGTAATCAGAATATTCGAATTCCTTGAAAAGCTCGAAAGATTTCTCATCTGGAATTTTAGTATAATGCACATGATATTTCTCTTCAAAATTTTTGTATTCCTGTATTAGGTCGCTTTGAAGTCAAATTGCAAAACATTCAATTTTGGATCAGGAATACAATTTTTGTTTGATTGGCTCCTTCCTTTAACCTTGTAGTTGAAGGAAAAGCACTCAGTATTATGGGGTACCTAATTGTCATATGTGTTTCACTTTGTAAAATGAATGTGAAAAATTATGTTGCGTGTCAACTATGAGCAATAATATCTATAATTATTTCGTTTGTTCAACGAATCACATGAAACAATGAAAAAAGAGACAGTTATACCTGGTATAAAGATGAAATGTTATATTCTTATTCGGACAAATTTTCGGGGCCACATAACAATTTGGATTGTTATTTCCCATTAGTCCGAGAGAAGTGATCGACCACCCTGTGGATAATACTACGTACCATGCTAACATGAAATAAAAAAAGGGGGAAAATTATAAAATTGTTCAGGAAAATTTAATTAACCTAGTTGAGGTAATTATACATAATACTTAGGATAAAATAAAAAAATTAAAATTCCGATAAATATTTGCTACTTACTAGATATCAAATAAATTAGTACACAATAATTATATCTTGATTTTGGCATTTCTTAAATTTTAAAACATACAGTTATCTGCCTCGGTTACGAATTTTATTAAACAATTTGGATGGAAGGAACATGCAGATATACCGACAATACTTGAGTATATAAAACACATTATTATTCTGTAATGTCTCTGGTAGCGACAGGTACCTATATGTACTCAATCAGATTCATTACCAAATAAAAACTAATTTACCGAATCAATGACAACGGATAGGTTGCATTTTGTTTGATTAGTCTGATTTAACGAGCATTCCTATTTTTATATGGCTGGTTTTTTCAACACGTCGCGTCGTAACTCAGATCGTCATTTCAAAATTCATTTTTGCCCCCTTGGTATTTTCATTCATATTTGATTTGGTTACTCTATTCGTCTGTGAAATATTTATGTCTGGTATATTTGAATAAAAATCTAATTTATACGTAAAATACACGTCCATGGGCATATTGGAGAATCAGTACGAGAGAGGTTCCGTGCAGAAAAAACTTAATTAAGAGAAAAAATTGAATATTTTTCCTCTTTCTTCTTACCAGTTATGCTCTATTAGTTTTTCTCGTCTCTCTAGACAATTCCAAATACTTATTTTACCTATTACTCTTTTAAGTACTTCATCATTTCTTACTTTATCCGTCCATTTGATAGTGAGTATTCGCCTACACGCTTAGGTATAGCACCACATCTCAAAAGCTTTGATTCTTCTCTTCTCTGGTTTTCTTATGGTCCAAGTTTCACATCCATACAAGGCTGCACTCCAAACATAATTTTTCAAAAATATTTTTCCAAATTTATTTTTGATTTGAAAAGGTTACTATTTCCATAAAATGCTAATTTTTGGCTTGTGCTGTTCTGTTACTATCTCTTTTACTCGTTCCATCTGTCATTATTTACTTCCTCAATTTTCCCCTCACCAATTTTTATATTTAAGCTATCATGTTCACATCGATTACATATACTATTACTTTAGTTTCATTTTTATTTGTTTTCATACGATATTCTGTAGTTACTCAAAATCTCCTCCATTCCATTTAAAATGTTTAGCAAATCAAAATACTTCTTTCAGCTAATAATAAAACAATATCATCTGCAAACCTAAGCATCATCTTTATTCGCTCTCTGTGTATAAAGTTACTCCTATACTTCAAATTTTCTTTTTATAGTCCACTCTATGTACAAATTAAATAATACTAGAGATGAAGAGAACCCCTGCCTTATACCTTTTTCTATATTACCATCCCCAGTTCCTCCTTCTACTCTTAATATAGCTTTCTGTCCTTTATAGGTATAGATATGTTACGCCGAATTCATCAAATTGCCGATAACAATAAAATTTGCCGAATTTGTAAAATTGGCAGCTTCTGCTGATTTTGTGAAATAAGCAACACATTTTTGCCGAATTTATAAAATCGGCAGGTATATTATCTCGAGCGAGCTAGAATTAATTGCTATAGATAGGTATTGACTTATAATTAAACTACGAGTACTAGATTCTAATTGTATAGAAAAAAAATTCGCCCGCGGTCAAATGAACTAAAAATTTAAAAGAAATAATTAATCGCAATATTCAATTAAAAATACACCTAAAGTAAAAAAATTGAAATTAATTATTATTTTCACATGTACGCACAGCTTCCTCGTCTTTTTCACAGGTCCATTTATCTTTATCCATAATTTAAAATCACAGTTATAAGAAATAATAACTTCGCTGGCACTGTTTGCAAACAAATACTGAAGAGCATTTTTGACAGGTACAGATGAAGTTTACGTCTCACTTTATCAGTAAAGGAGGCATGATTTAACAAGTCAATGGCATTATTCGAATTACGAATAGAACTTGTCTTCATTTTATCTTATCATAAATTTTGTTTTCTCGTAAGCACGTGAAAATTCTGACCTCATCCGTTGGGTACACTCATCAGCAACAATCACTTACTACCGATTTTGTAAAATCGGCAGACACTCGCCTATTTTATAAATTCGGCGACAACTATTTTTACGTTACTGATCTTATAAAATCAGTAAAATATCTGCCGATTTTATGAAATCGGCAATTTGATGAATTCGGCGTCACATAAGTACGCTTAAAATAACTTGCCTTTCTTTAAATTGTATTCCTATCTTTTTTAGAATATCAAACATTTTATCCTATTTAACATTGTCAAAAGCTTTTTCAATATCAACGAATGCCATATATGTATCCTGCCCCCTTTGAGTTTCCCATCTACGCACAAGATTGATCTCAAAGCTAATACTGCTTCTCTAGTACCTATACTTTTTCGGAATCCAAATTGATCCTCGCCTATACTGCATCAATTCTATTCTATTCTCAATTGCAGGGCTTTCTCCAGCCAGCCGATAGCCAATAGCCAATAACCGATAGCTGACGGTAGCCAATGGGTTCCAGCTAATAGCCGATAGTAGACTGACCTGAATTCGCCAGTCAATAGCCAGTTATCAGCCAATCAAATCCCCCCCCCCCCAAAAAAAAATGAAACTGAGTTTTTTTGTGTGCTTTAGAGCGTTTAGGTCCTTTTTCTTAAGCCACGTCCCAAATTAATCAAAATATTCTAAATATTACCAGAACTATAAGCATCTGCATCTCACAACGAGTTTTTTGAGGGGTCATACGGTTTTTGAAAAATCAAGCCAATTGCTAGTCAATCGAATTTTGTCAGTTGAAAGGTAGCTTTATTGCAGCCAATGAAAAAACTCAGCTCGAGCCGAGAGCTAGCTGCTCAATTGGACGCTGTTAAGCAGAAAACGCCCAAGCGACAAAATCTCTAGCACTTCCAACTTCCATCTTCATAACATTGCCGCTTACGCTAAGACACTTATACATACCTCGAGTGTAACCATTCGCCATTTTGAAGCCGACCGCGCCCGTCGATGCCGCGTTGACTATGCGGAGCGTACCGCGTAGTCAATTGCTCAATTCGGCATCGATGGGCGCGGTGGGCCTCAAAATGGCGTATGGCCTCATCTGGGGTTCTGGTATCTCTACTCACGCTGCCTAGCTCTTATCAGTATGAAACTTGGCCAGTTTTGCCACACAACCTACGCTATCTTTTCCCCAAATTTCCAGTTGATCCGATGGATAAATACAACATAAATGGTACAATAGCAAACCTGAATTATTGACTGCCCTTCCTACATATTCTTCTAAGTTCTGTAATAATTAAGTTAGTATCTCATCCACTCCTGGAGCTTTCCCTTTCTTCAAATTCCTCAATGCTCTCTCAACTTCACTTCTTAAAATTGAGTCTCCTCTCTCATCTTCTTCCACATTTTTCTCCTTCATTCTTATCTCTTCATCCCCATTATTACTATTTGTAGTAGTAGGTGGGCGTTTAGGCGTCTTTGGAACAGGCCATAGTCCTTCTACATACCCTACCCACCTTTTCACTTTTCCTTCAGCTGTGTATGTAGGCTCTCCCTCCTTATTTGTTATACGGATATTACTTGCCTTCTTGCTTCCTATTTTTACTTTTCTATAGGCCAAGTCTAGTTGTCCTTTATTCATAAATTCTTCTATCTTATTATCACTTTTTTCTTTCATCCATTCCTCCTTTACATTTTTATATTCTCTCTTTATTGCATTCCTTAACCTTTTTTGATAAGCTAGTTTAGATTCCCTATCTTTTGCATTCTTATTTTTTCTTCGTTCATTCATCTTTCTGTGAATTTCCTCCTTCATCCATAGTTTATTTTCTTCTTTCAGTTTTATCTAGATTTTCTTCCGCTGATTTTAATATTCCCTCTTTTACCCCATTCTTCCTCCATACTAGAGCGCTATAGATACAAGTAGGGTCATACGCCATTTTGGATCCAAAAGCGTCCGTCGATGCCGAATTGACTAGGCTGTACGCTCCGCATAGTCGGATCCGGCATCAACGGGCGCTTTTGGATCCAAAATGGCGCATATCCCCACTCGTGTATTCTAGCGCTTTATTCATACTTTTAATTTCCTGTGTTTTTGAGCCTCTTAGTCCTAATACAATGTCCTCTTGTTATTTCCCTCTAATATTAAATATTTTCCAACTTTTTCTAATTCCATCTTTTTACCTCTTCTTTCTCACAAAGCTTCTTCAATTTAAAACTGCATTTCATTACTACCAAGTTATTATCACTGTCATTATTGGCTCTCAGATAAGTTTTACAGTCTAATATTTGATTCCTAAAAGTTTGTTTTGTTGTAATATAATCAATTTGATGTCTACCTTCGTTACCTGAACTCTTCCATGTGTACCTTCTTCTATAATGATTTTTAAATTGAGTATTTCCTCTACGACTATGAGTTATACTTCGCACAAAACGGTATCAAACGCTCTCCTCTCATTCGTCACGCCTAATCCAAAATCCCCAACTATACATATATTGCTCTGTTTTCCTTCACCAACTCTAGCATTCCAATCACCCATAATAATGAGATTCTCTTCGCCTTTCATATGCTTCTTAAGTCCTTCTAATTCTTCATAAACTTCCTCAATTTCTTCGTCCTCATGAGTATTAGTTGGCATACCATATACACTTATATTATTATTTTAAGTACTGGTTTAATATTGATTTTTATCAGGATTAATCTTTTTACTCTGTGGTTCATAATATATGACTTTATTACCTATTTGTTTATTCCTAATAACTCCGACTAAGGAACTGCAGGTATGCGCATCATAAATGGACTCTATTCAACAAAAGGGAACAAACTAGCAAAATCTGTTTTTTGAGAACCCGTGATTCGAAGTTCAAGAGCTATGTGGACGCTGTTCAGCCAAAGGAAACCAACCAACATTTGTAAACAAAATGAGTTATTAGTATTGTTGGAAAGAGCGTGAAAATTAGAATTTTTCAAAATTGGGCCCCTGATTCAAAAATGTGTACTCATGTATAGTGTCCATGTAGAAACTATATCACACAGCGTTTACTGATAAGCTTCTTTCAGCATGAGGACACATTTTTGAATTGGTGGCTCAATTTTGAAAAATTCTTAGTTTTACGCTCCTTCCATCAATACTAATACATAACTCATTTTGTTTACAAATGTTGGTTGGTTCATTTTTGCTGAATAGCGTGCAAATTTAAACAAACGATTATGAAGAGGTTGCATGGAAGCGCATGGAAGGCGCATGGTTGCATCGTGTAATTAGGGTGTTCGCCGCGCGTAGCGCTGCAAGCACTCTATTGCAAACCAATGCAACTTCTTCATTATCGTTTGTTTAGGCTTTTAGGTACATTTACCATGCGCCTACCTGCAGTTCCTTACTCCGACGCCTGCATGCCCTTTTATTCCCTTTGTATTTATTATTCTAAAGTCTCGTGACATGACCAAAAATCATTC
Source organism: Acanthococcus lagerstroemiae (assembly GCA_031841125.1). NCBI lineage: Eukaryota > Metazoa > Arthropoda > Insecta > Hemiptera > Eriococcidae > Acanthococcus > Acanthococcus lagerstroemiae. Next base: position 65,510,214 of record CM063106.1, read on the forward strand.
TCTTCTTTTCACCTTACTTCCCTTATTCCAACTATTCCTATAGGTCAAGCCTCTTCATTTCTCTCTTTAAGATTCTTTAATCTTCCAACTCCATTCACTTTTTAAAATTTTCCGATGATGATGTACCCCCAAGTAGCTTCCACTTGAACATACAAATGGGGAGCGTTTTACACCCGGAAAAATTATATACCCAGGGTGTCTACAGTGTCAAGTACGTCAAGTAAAAGTCAAGTATTCAAAAAAAAAAGTCAAGTGGTAAAGTAAATGTCAAGTATTCTCTCAAAATTATTTCATAGGTCCAGTAATGTTAATTATATGAATGACTAGGAATGATGAATGAACTAAAAAATAACAAAGCTTAAGGTAAAAAATTTTGTTCCATAATTTTTAATAATGTATTGCAATTTGTTCTTCTTCAGTATTTGTGCGAGAGGTGGCATATTATACTAATTTTTGCAGTTTTGCGATTTGCTGAAATACTTGTATGTTCCTGCATAAGGCATACTCTTATAAAGTCAAATTTATAGGTCAAACAGAAGTCAAGTATTTTGATTTTCCAAATTGTGTAGACACCCTGATACCTGTTGAAACGCTATCATCAGTAATTAATATTGAGAAAAGCTACATTTCCTGGAAAGTGATACGATTGTAGTTTTTCATTGCTTTCAACGGGATGTACCTATCTATCGGAGTTTGTCTGTGCTTTTTGTCGCGATTTCATCGATATATAGCCTAACCTCATAGAGAGTCTTTTTATTTTAAGCCTCATCACCACGGCAAAGTATCACCCGGGAGAAAGAGAATTTCAAAGGATTATTCAGTAATTTCCAACGGGTACAGGGTGCGTACTGTGCCGTTCCAGGCGAAATATTTGTTCAAAGTAAAAATGTGTCAAGTGTAATACAGTTCACTGTACATAATTGAAATGTACGTGCTACGTGAATAATATACGTGCAACTGTGTTATGTGTAATCAATCGTGTAATGCAATTAACAACGGACTCGAAGTAATACAGTTCTATAGGTATCTCATTGACCAAGCTGATTACTCTTTGACCACCCGTGTGCTCGGTGCACTTATTCCTTTGTACAAATTATGCATATAATCGTCTTCGAGGGTATTTTTAATTATTTTTGATTTATAACTTTATTCAAGGTAACCAACAATTCTTTTTAGGGGGTGGGAGTAATCTCAGAAATGCCGACTCGCATGTAGAAACATGCGCTGATGGAAATGCCAGTTTTGAATTTTCCCAGTAAAAGTTCATATAATAGCTCTGATGTAGCTTTGAGACTTGAATCTTGCAAGCGAAGTAAAAATATAAAAACTTTCATTTGACATATGTATGAGAATTTAATTTCCTGATAGAATAGCTCATATTGGATATGAATGTGACGATGGGGTAGGGACAGTGACGTAACCAGGATTTTCCCAGGGGGGAGGCAAAGTAAGATTTTCAAGGGAGAAAAAGTCGAAAATTGAGGTATTTTTAAAAAATCGCCGATATTAGAAGACTATTTTATGAAAATGAAGGTAAAAAAAAATTACTGCTCGAGCAAAAATTTTTCGAAAAACGTGTTTTAAAGGCGGAAAATTGCTCATTTTTGCGCTGTTTACATTCAATTTCAGGTGCCTGGCTTCATGGTTACGATCCGTATTGTTAGAAAGGTTGGTCTTTTTGAGAGTACAGCTGTTTGCTCGCCAGTGGAATCCACTTGCCTGATGACTATTTCGCAAAAAAAGTCAAATGTCAGGTACGAAACTGCGTTGTATCGCCCCTGTTTTGGGTACTAGGAACGTGACGTGAACAATGGTCGTGGGATTATGCAGAATGCGACTCTTTTACAAAAAAAAAACAACAACATCGCGTTAGTTGAAAGGAGAAGAGAATGATCCTTGGTGAAAGCGGTCGAGATCCTTCTGGATGACATAGGGCTGTCAAGTAATTCGGCTATGTTTGGTAACAGTTCTCGTTTTCGGTTCAGTTTGGTGCGATTTCGCGTTGTGTTATGTAGTTTGTGCCGATTTGAGAATCCGGTGAGTTTCACTTAGCATTTCTTGTCCTTAGAATACCTTAGGTTACGCACTTATAGTTATGTGCGTGTACTTAGGGGTGAGAAGCAGCCTGACGCGAGATCGGGTGCGATGTTCGCTAGATAGGGTTTCTCTTCAGTAAGGTTTTGGTATTATGGGTTGTCAGATAGTGAGTACTACAGGGGAGGTGTCTCGAAATTCAGCTCGAGCTTTCGCTTCAGTTCTGTTGCTAACGGAAGTTGGGACGAACGGTTTTGTGGTGGTCGAAGGTAGACACTAGTGGCGGCTGGCGGACAGTCCTGCGGGATGTCTATTGCATTCCCATAGCTGGCTTCTTTTGCGGATCAGTGGATCATGATCGGAGTCAGGGTGAGTCAGACGGACCTGATTCGCTTGTCTAGTGACACCACGGGGAGGGTCGCGCCTTCTAGTACCTGTGGGTAATGTAGTAGCACTGGGGGCTGTGGCCTTGCCAGGGAGCTCTGTGTCACGGCTTGAGTCAGGTGCTAGCCTCCATTGCACGTCACAGCCAGCGTTAATGCGTCAACGTTGGGGTGGTCTACTGTTATGCATTGATGGCGCTAAGGGCGGGTGGTCTGTAGGACTACGTGGGTATGCTCTTGAGCGGTGCTGGAGGGGGCTACCCTCGGTGCTGGGATCGGAACCTGTATGGCTCCATCTCGCCAAGTCAACCAAAGGTGAGTGACACCTCGTACTACCAGTTAGGTGGGCTGGTGTGCGGAGCTGGGAAAACTTGAACACTCATTGCACGTGGTAGCTGGCGCTGAGCTGATCACTCAGCGTTGGGGGCAGTGAAATCGTTTTGCTCAAAGTTGTGCACACTGTGGACAGGATGCTTCTGTGAGGCATACCCTGCGGAGATCCACAGCTGACAGATGGAGCCGAGAGACGCTGTTGCCACTGTCAGGGACATCGCGTAGTGCCTCAAGTTAGCTTTGCCAGAGAGCAGAGCGGTATCGGCTTGAGGGGCCAGATTTGTACCTAGTGTGAATGTCCAGGAACTAGAAGCCTGTGTTTTGAGATGCGCCATGGCTGACTGTACGAAAATGCGAAATCAGGTGTATGATCTTAGATATGATATCTTAATGGTTAAGACAGGTGGACAGGAGCGTTCACCTTTTGGTTTTTACAGTGTACCAGGTTGATCGAACTATTCTGGATCCTGCCGGTTGAACCAGTGCTTCGGTCTACTCATCCTGACGTGAGTTAGTATTCATAAGTGTCATTACTTATAGGTTTTTAAAAAAAACGAGATTTCTCAAGGATTTTCTAGAGTATGAAATTTGTATAGTGACATAACTCAAAATATATGTATATACTGTCAACCCGAGGTGAGAAGAAATATATAAATAGGTAAATGTTTGTTAGAGCGTATGGTGATGCGCGCATGCCAAATGAAGTGACTCTCTAGACACTACACTCTAGCCTCGGAAACTACCCTTTCGAGTATCGCGTCTGTGACCAGAGGCAAAGGGAAGGTCTTCAATTCAAATTTTGTCTTTATGAGGGAGCTGATTGACCTTCTCTACCCAGTCACTACCACTAGTAATACGGACAATCAACGTAAAATTTCAAAAGAATCGTGAATTTTATCATTAAAGAAGGAAAGAAAAAGAAAAAACAAGTATGGGGGGAAAAAGTAAAATAAGTAGTTTTAGCCATCTTGTAGGTTAACACGTTACCAGTTGTTGCTTTGAAATCTTCCATTTTGGTATAGTTATTTCTGAAAGGCACAAGAATCAACTTTAAGATTAGAGTTTCACAGTCACATCCCGTTGGGTCCAAGATTGGCGGCAATTGGCTGAATATCTGAATTCAAAGTTCAAACTGTTAATATCCTAAAATGGTCTACAATGTAAAATGAAATTTAAAAAAAAAAAAAAAAAATGGAGTCCTTATAAAAAATGTTTCTAAGCCAACAAGGTCGAACCTCAAGATATAGAGAGGAGGAGCGGACGATTGATTTGCTTTCTGAAAAAGTCTAGATGTTCAAGTTAAAAAGAAAGGTATCCATTCCGGATCTTGGATAATTGTAAATTATAATCAAATGATAACAATAATTCCAGGATCCGGAGTCAGCAGGGAGCACGGTATTACGTATTACCGTGCTCGCTGGGAGTCAGTATTAAAACCGGAGTAGCTGCGACCCGACTCTGGATTAAATGCGAATCTGAATCTGACTTCACTAAAAATGTGATTTCTTCTATTTCCAGTGTTAAAGGAAAGTGTGGAAGTTGTGCGGAACAGTCGAAAGAAACGAGTGCAAAGTAGCTCCAACTTCTCTAAAATTGTGATTCTTCTCCGGGTATTTTTTGGGGGAAGGAGCCGTTTTCAGTCTATAGCTCCAGCAAAATTCTGAAACCGGCTTCGGTTCGGGCAAAATTATTCTTATTGACTCCGGCCTTCCAAATTTGCTGAGTAGCAGACAAAAAACACAATATTGTACTACCCAAAAGTAAAACTTTTCAGTTGCCCAATTTTGCAAAATAACCTTCCTTGAGTTTGTCAAAAGAAAACAACAAAAAAAACAACAAAAAACGAATAAACGTATTTTTGCACGGTTCATGAAGATGCCACACCTACTCCCAATTACTCTCCACATTTCTTATCTTTCGATCATGCAGAAGTGAAAAAAAAAGAATATTTGAATTACGAGAAACAATGACGAATTTTTCGACCTACTTGATCTTTTTGCCAAGGGATTCTGCCCATCCCGAAAGTTATTATGCCTAAGAAAATTACGAACTGTAGTAGGTACCTATTTAAAACCATAATTGAATCGGTGAGAACCAAAAGGGGAAAGTCCAAAATTATCGTTCTTGACTTGGACGCTGTTAAGCGAGACAGAACCAAGCGACATTTGTTGACAAAATGAGTTATTAGTATCGTTGGAAAGAGCGTAAGAAGTAAAATTTCTCAAAATTGGGCCCCTGATTCAAAAATATGTACTCACGTTGAAATAAGCGTATCAGTAAACGCTCTGCCAAATAGTTTCTACATGGCTCTTGAACTTCGAATCGCGCGTGTTTTCAAAAAAATAGATTTTGTCGCTTGGTTCTGTCACGCTTAACAGTGTCCACTTTTTGATGGAAATCGGGATGTTGAAGTATCGCGGACTGCCTGGTATGGTGGAAATTTCGCGAAACCGCCGGGAAAGTGCTTTTTGGCAACATCGCACTATCGCGTTGGGAGCCAAAAGGATTCAAGTCCAATGCAATTCCGCTAAAGTTCATCTGTGCCTCTATTCTTTATTGATATAAGCTAGTAAACATACCGAATTGTGAAATGCTTGGTTTTAAAAATTCGCTATCTGGATTATGCGATTTACTAAAAATTTTATAACTCTTTGGAACTTTGGTCAGTTCAAGCGGGATCAACACTAAAGTGATGCACTTCAGTGTAGGAACAAGTTTCATTCGATTCCCGGCGAAAAGCGAAAGAATTTTTCAGATTGGGAATCAGAAGGGGGTTAAGTTCATTTTCTTTCAGGAGGCATATCTCCGGTGCACCTGAAAATCGTTTTTTCGTAATTGCCTTAAAAGTCGTGTCTTGTGGTCCTCTTTCAATGCCCTAAAACACGTTTCCCACAAATGCAAAAAATGGACTTTCCCCATTTTGGTTCTCATCAATTCAATTACGTATATTATGTGACCTGCATCGAGAAAAGGTGGTCAGTGAGCAAGAAATTCGATTTTAAGATTTTACTCGATTTATACTAATTAAGACCGTCTCTTTCACGTTGTGTTGTCGAAAAAAAAATAAAAATAAAACGATTATCTAGGCTTGTACAAACCATTAAAGTTGATCCAGAGACATACCGACAGGGGGGGGGGGCAGGAAATTAGTTATTGGAAATACTCTCTTCAAAAATCACGAGAGGAGAAAATACAATTGGAAAGTCGAGGAGATGAAGGAAGATATTTAGGGCAAGTTTTTATGCGGTAAAAATCGCGAAATAAGCGCATAAAGTATGCACTAAAAACCTCAAATATATGCTAAAAACTTCGCAAAATTTTCAGAATATGCAAAAATATTTCCTTCCAAAACAAAGCGACATGGGTATCAAAATGCAGGCTTTTTTCAGCTAAATCGAATGAAACACACGCCAGACTTGGAAAATAAATAACCTAAATAAAACTGAAAAAAAAATGCAATTTAGAACTTTGCTAGTTGGACTTAGTAGTGGTAGGAGCACTTAACAACGCTAGCAGGGACGTACCGAGAGGGGGTGGAGGACAACTCCCCCTCCTCCCAGTAGGAATTTTTTACTCAGCAGTTGGGAAAATTTACCGTTTCAGTCTGGCGAGTTGGAAAGATCGAACAAGTTAAAAGGTTTTTTTTTTTGCTTAGATACTTGGGAATTGAGTTGGGAAGTTGGGAAAACTCAACAAGTCACAAAAGTCAGAAGGTTTGGCTTTGTTCGCATTGACACTCGGTAAGTTTGAGTTGAGCCAGTTGTTGGAAAAATCCAACAGGCTTTTTTTTTTTTTGCTTTAACACTTGAGAATTTTGCGTTGAGTCAGTTGGAGTTGGGACTTTCACAATTTTTACCCCCCCCCCCCCCCAGGAAAAACTCTTCGGTACGTCTCTGAGGTGATCGCTCCAATCCAAAAATATTCGCCTTCAAAATTTGGTTTCGTTCTCCTGAGAAATTTGTGTTTTGCTTACTCCCTTCTCTCGATGCAGGACAAATATTTCTCATCACAACGAATCCATTTTTGTACCCTCATCAACTTGGAAGTTTCACTCACGGATTCGGACTGTGCAAACAACAACAACGCTGGAACTAAATCCAACTGATAAGCGAATGGTGATGGTTACTTTGACTTACATAAGAAAAACACACGGAGCAAAGATCATTATGTTCCTACCTGAAAATAAGAAATTTCTCAGAAAACAAAGGTATACATTTTTAATCCAGAAAGCTTCTAGCATTTGCTACTAAACTTCTGGTTACTAACAAATTTCTTATACTCTCAGGTAGTAACATGATGATCTTTGCCCCCTGTGTTTTTCTTATGGGAGTCAAAACGTTCTTTGGCCAAAAGTGGGTACCTATTTTTGCTAACAGTAACCAAGAACTGTAACTTCCTGTGTGACGTCAAAATCACCGTTCGCTTATCAAAAAATACCTATTCTACACTAGCGCTTCTACAGTTTGCACAGTCCCAATACTGCCTCATGATCGAGGCAGTACCGGGCACCTTTTCACTGTTTTGATTTCCATAAAAAATTGTTTCGTTCTTTCAGTTTTCAGATATATGAAACTTGAGCAGAAGATTCAAGCTACCTTCATTTCAATATTAAGACTGCTGTGCCAAACAACTTTGTACAGCAGGGCTGCGGTGAAAATTCTTTAAAATCCGGTCGATTTTGCTCCAATCTAGAGTACCTATATCTAGGTACTATAAATATTTAGTGTCCGTGATATATGTCATACTTACTGTGTACCTCATCCCCCAACGTACAGCTTATGTCTGAATAAGAGTCCTTGGGTCTTCGAGTTCATTTTTGAAGCTCTTTTCTCCCTCTCCATTACCTTACAGGATCCACAGAGGGCTGATATTTTGTTCCGATTTCCGCGTTCCTTATGATTGAATAAAGATTTACTGGATTGCTGAGTTCATCTGCGAGGGATTCTTTTCTCCATTTCCTCAATCCTTCACGTTCATTATACGCAGGAAATTGTGTTATTGTATCTCTGAATTCTATCAAGGTTTTTCTTTTACTATTGTAACCCTTCGACATGGAACACCGCTTTGGGTGTTTGGGTGTAACAAAATCGGGTCAGATTGGCTTATCTCTTCCATATGTAGCTGTGTAACGTGAAAAGAACAGTAAACTCGCGAGATTCGACACCACTCGTGCACGTGCACCAGCGCTTATCAGTAACCTTAAATGCTGTACTGCATCAACAACCCGAAATGAATTTATTCACAGTGGTCCAGAAAATCCTAATTCAGACATATATGAGGAGTTATCTGTCAAAAGGACGCATGACGAACAGGTGCCCTTTTTGCGGATATGCTAATTTTCGAATTCTGCATGTCCTACTCTTTAGGAACCAGTTGAAAATTTTTCCGAAGTCAACGAATTCACCGTACCATGCCGTCTTAAATACGTTCCTCTACGAGAATATATACATAATAACTCATCATACAGCGAGTTAGGAATTGTGTATTTTGTTCCATAAGTTGTATAAATGTATGGAAACAAGCAAAATAGAAGAGTAATACATGAAATTCACCGATATAATTATCTTATGGGAAAACAGCTACTGATAACCATAATATGTCCCACGACACCAATTTTCCTATGGATCTAAAAAGGACGCATGACATCCTCCTTCCTTCTGAATTCGTCCTCGTTCGTTTCTGAATGAACTAAACAATGAAATAGTCATTTCTATTAATGAAATCACAGTGAACATCTTTTATAATAACATATTTTTCAATTAAATCAGTCTGGAAGGAGTATTTCAGCTTGAAAACTTTGAAGTTGTTTTTCTCAAAACCAAAATCGCTGACATGCGTCCTTCTGACAGATAACTCCTCATATGCAACGTGGAAATTGGAATTATTCAAGATCAGCCGCCTGTCGAGCCCGAAGGGTAAGGCGGAGAGGGGAGAAAAACCCTCAAAATGAATTCAGCAGCGCAAAAACCCTTATAGTCAAGCATGATAAACGTTAAAAATGGAACAAAATTGTTGTTGTTATACTCCTTAGTCTCGCAACTATACCTAATAGGTTGCATCTTTCCACGTTTTTCTCTCCTGCGCTAATTTTTTCATTTCTGACGTGAGAAGCAACCCTGTCTAGAGGGGGAGGGGGAAATACCCCAGGTCCGGACTTTCAAGGGGGCCCGATATTTTTAAAAGGCTTGAATTTCAATCATACTGTACATCAAATCAGCAATCACTCCTTACACCATGAAAGAAACCTCTTCACAGTAATGGATTCAGCGACCCTGAAATGCCCATTGAAGAAGGAAAATATGGTTTAGCTTTAGGCTCATATGGAGCGCAATTCCCATAAAACTTGAACCTTCTTGAAGCACGGGTTACCCATTTAACAATTTTGCTCTAAATTGGCAGAACTTTTTTCTTTGATATTTGAAACCAGTCGAGGGGGTATATATGTCACCCGAAAAATTGAGTGTTTTTCCACCAAGAATAAATGGACATTGTTAAGCGTAAGAGAACCAACCAACACTTGTAAACAGAATGAGTTATTATAGTATCGTTGGAAAGAGCGTAAAAAGTAGAATTTTGATGTCCTGCCTAACGGAAGAAGGGAGAAAAAAAAAAGAATATGATTAAGAAGGAGAGCGGAATTGAGAAAAGATCACGTACAGGTATGCAGACGACAAAATACGTTCCTAAGACGATTGGGCCCCCGATTCAAAAATGTGTACTCGCGTTGAAAAAAGCTTATTAGTAAACGCTATGCCATAGAGTTTCTACATGGCTCTTGAACTTCAAATCACGTGTTCTCAAAAAACAGATTTTGCTGGTTGGTTCCCTTATGCTTAACATCGTCCAAATAAGGATCACCCTTGTGTTCTGGTCACTGAAATTCACTCTAGACACAGTTTTCTGTTCTTCATCTAAAATATGTAATTTTTAACTTTTTTTCTGGTTCAGGGGAGAGATATATCCTTCTTCGCTTACGTAGGCCGCTGGAATAAAGACTTGTGACAAAACTCTGGTCTCTGGTGAAGGAAACCTTTGAAGGGAGAACGCCAGTAGCGCCCATTATGAGGAGATATCATGTAGAAGATACACGAATATGTTCATGTAGGTGTAGGTACATCAAAGGGTACATCGCATCGCTCCATCGACTGATCACTAACATAAACACTATACAGCTTAAAGGTATACAGTTAGCCATTCTGCTTAATGATTCCTTTGATAACGATGTGCTAGCAGCTTGCTGCCACATTCAGATTGATAAATTAATGTACGATAAAAAAGGTCTGAAATTCAGGTACATTAAGGTCCTTTCTTAGTATCTTCATGAATGCCTGCCTTGACGAAATTGAGTACTTTGTGGCAAAACTACCCCAGTAATACTTCCAAAACTTCACAATCCGGATGTGGCATTGTCTAGCACTGTGATGGTTTCACTCCCAACGAAAACAACTAAAATCGCAAAATCTCCAAAATTTACCTTGGTAAATTGTATCCAACTGTTTCGCACAGATTTCTTTTTATTAATTTACGTTGCCATTTGGCTGTATTTGTTAGCTAAACGCTATTTATACTGATCAAGTTTCCATTCCTATCAACGCGTAAATGTAATTGTTGTAAATTTACGTTGTTCCTATGTGTATGTGACCAACTGTCTGAATGTAATTTTAAAAAATATTATCATTATTTTATCTACTAATATTGTCTGGAACCATGGAGAGAATCGTACAAGTTGCTGAAGAAGAAGGAGAGCAGATTATCGAGCTTCCAGTTGAAGAGAGCGATGGCTCGCTATTGTACTCAACGTTGGTGAAATACTTTCCGAAGGCCAGAGGCCTCAGGTATTACACCGAAATTGACACCATTCGGGGCGTCAAACTAGCTAATGGGAAATTCTACCCTCCACACATCAACTGGGGTAGTACGGTGTACTACTGCGTTTTCTTAGAAGGTAATATACTAATTTTTAATGTTCACGTTGGAATTCTATTAGTACATGGCGTAATACGCACGAATAGTACATTAATGCAAATTATCCTGTGTTACGATTCAGAATTTGAAAACGAAACGGCGGCTAGTGCGAAAAAGGAGGCAACAGCAGAAGTTGAATTTGATAATGAATCCCACTTTTCTATAAGAAATGTTGAGACTTCTAATACCTCGGAAGGTAGAGAAGATGAAGCCAGTAAGAGTAATCTGCTGGCGCAGAATTTTCAGGAAATTAAACACGAGCCGGGGCCGCAAATGAAAGAAGTTGTTACGTCGGAGAGCTCGAAGAAGCTAATTAAGTATCGAACTATTGTAAGTTATATGTTTTGATTTCAAACTATCTACTGGGTCTTTACTGTAGTATTTTACGTTTAAAGATGTCAGATCAATTGTTCGAGTCGAGCGATAATATTTGGTACATTTCAGTCGAATAGAAGACCTCACAGATGCGACATCTGTGGTAACTGTTTTACTCAACAGTCACATATGCAACGTCATCGACGTATTCACACTGGAGAAAAACCATTCAGCTGCGAGGCCTGCGGAGAAAAGTTTTCCAGATCGGATAAACTGAAATTACATACTTACAAATGTCACGCCATCGCCCAACTTGTGAATGCAACTACCGGAACCACCGCGACTAGTGCTAGTGAACATTCGGAAGTGCGCGAGAAGCGTGAAAAACGACCTAAGGTTTGAATTTCATCAATTTTTGCTCTTGGCTGTATCGAAGTAGTCGAAACGTATACTCAGTTCACTGCGTGTGTTGTAACATTAACTTCAATTTCTAGATCCTGGACGACTCCTACGAATGGGGAACGTTACCTCCGGTAACGAAAAACAAAAACTTGACTGTCACGTTTAAGAAGAAACATTCAGCTGATAATGAGAACACGAACGGTGATTACTACAGCGTTGTGAGTATGGCAGAAGTTCGCATGGACGACGGCGGGGAACCAAAATACTTCGATTGCCCCTTATGCTCCAAAACGTTTGCCAAGAAGAATCAACTTCAAAGACATGCTCGTACTCATACTGGGGAACGCCCGTATCCGTGTAATATTTGTGATAAATCGTTCACGAGAGTTGATGCTCTAAAGCGTCACCGGGCGTCAGTGGGACATAAGAAACAGAAGGTAATAGCAAACGATTTGTGGTTAAACTAGAGGGAGTGATTGATGAGTTTCATGAAGGATTCACTGGATTTTAAAAATTAGCGGAGGGACGTTCATATTGAGATATCAGGATGCGATTTGTTAGGAGAGTCAAGGAGTTGGTGTTTATGTTACATCTAAACGCGAACATGATGCCTTCATTATTGAATCACTATTTGAGTATAAACATAGAGGGGCAGGGAGTTGATTCTGGAGTAGAATGATGATTCCGATTTGGGAGGAATGAAGTATCAATATGGACACGAATTGAGATAAAGACTTGATGATTGCATCAAGATATCATAAGAAGTGCATTAGGAGCCTCCAATTTCTCGAGACTAACTGTAATGAAACTCATTGTGTTACGATTCGCTAACGCGTGTTCGAGACGTATTCAAAACCGTAAAACTCATCGAGACTTCCACAATTCATTCAGATTTTCTCAAGACCCAGCATGACTGTTGGGATTTAACCAAACCGAGCCACAATTTCGGACTTCTTGGGATTTACTTGAATTCAGTTATGATTAGTGAGTGCTCATTGGAACTCGTTAAGACCCATCAGATACCTGCTCATTTCTTTCAGACTCGGTGGACTCTACCAAGACCTTTTGGGATTCAATCTGATTTCATTAAAACTTACTTACCTTCGTTTAAGACATCTTAAGACTCTAAAGCAAAACAAGTACGAGTACAATTTATGGAAACCCTATTTCATTTTGAATCATTCATGAGCAGATGAATGAACAAAAGGAAAAGTCGAATTCATCAGTGAGAATTAATCAAATTTTCAGACCATGGGTGAACGAAACAAAACCAGAATTATAGTAGAAAAAACGAATGAATCCATTAAAAAATATTTTGAGCAAACAGAGAGGGCTGCTGGGTGGGATGTTATTGAGCTGAACAATAACTGCATGAGTGAAATGATTTTGTTGATTTCTGAACGAATCGTGAACAGAAGAAAACAAATATGATTCGATTCACAGCCCTGGAATATAGCCTATAATCAGCCAATGAACAGAACACATATTTTCATTCAAACCTTGTTGTGACTTAGTTTGCTGACTTATTCAAATCGCTATGATTCGTTATTGCTCAATTAGTCGCATTCGACTCTTTGAAACTGCATTTAAATCCTGTTTGGACTTACTCAGACTCGGTCAACACGTGTTGTCGACTAAATTTGGGCATAGTAGGCTGATTGACACTATCTTAAAACCGATTATTCTGTCGAGACTCGCGGAGATTCTTTTTAACAAGGTTGGAAAGTTAGGCTAATTAAGACTACGTTTAAGACTCATTCTGATTCTGCCGTAACTTGCTGAGATTTATTGTGGTAAATCTTATTTGGATTCATTAAGGTAGTTTTCAAACTCCATTACTCCGTTATGATTATGCAGACTTGTTTAGATTTATCCGGATTCTGCTAGAACTCACGCAAACTGGTTAATACTTAAGTTGATGATTCTTTTGGAATTCTTCAGAACTCATTCAGACTACCTCGAGACTATTTTAAGACTGATATGGACTCCGTTGGGACCCCGCAGACTCTTTAAATGTCCGATTCAGTTCTGTGAAAACTCAGTCAGATTCATTTAAACTATGTTTAGTACAGTTAAGATTCCTTAAGGCTGTATTAAAACTGTTGTACCCAATAATAATTGGGTTACAACTCCTTCCGACTGTCATAAGATTCTGTTAAGATTTATTTAGACTCTGTTAAAACCAGTTCAGGCTTAGAACTGTGGCATGTTTGGATATGAAATCAAAATCCTAAATGGATCAGTTGTCCCTACCGCCCTTCCCCTTAACCTTTCATTGGGTGGACTTGTATGGGTTTGACTTTCTGGATTAAAATTATATTATTCTAAATTAAACTGTAATTAATATCACTTTTGAGTACTACTTGCGTGCTCAGTCGTAGGTCTGTAACACTGATCACCGCGTTTGCCGTAGGAGCAGCACCCGGAGATGGAAGAAACAATCAATATTGAAAATTTAGTTGATCCTTTGGACGTGACTAATGAAATGGAATACAGTAATGGTGACTTAATGATGGCTGGTGATGGTGAAGACATTGAAGATGAAGGCGATGATGGCGAACAAATGGATTTGAACGATGACACTGGAATGACAGGAGACTACGATGATGATGATGATGAGACTTCGTGCGACGTTGCTAGTTTCGCCCAAGTGACTTATGCAAATCTGGAGACGTCCAGGTCGGAGGAGAACTTAGCAGTAGTAGAGCTTAACCAAAAATCCAATGAAAAGTATTGTAGTCTGTGTCACCACTCGTTCACGAACACGTAAGTTCTGTTTACTAGTTTTTCATTTTGTTTTTGTTTTTCCAAAGAGATAGAGGGCTGAGTGCAACTGCAAGTAGCCAAGTTCCATTATTAGATTGTGCTTACAATAGTATATCACTTTGGATTGAAGAACTGGCCAGAATCTAACTTGACAATTTCTTTTCCTTTTTTTTTTTCAACCCCAAATACTGTTTTCTTGGTGTTATAATGCTGGACTTGTTTCAACTATATATTTTCTGAAATTTACATCTGAATTTAACGTGAGAGATTTCTCTTTTGAAATGTGGTTGAGATTTGAGAACCAAATCGAACACGAGTTGATGGAAGTTCACATTTTTTGTCAGTTGAGGTTGAATTAACTCTTGTCTTCGGAAACGACATCTTGTATTTCGATAATGTTGATTTGTAAAGAATGCTGCGGTATGTTGCAGATTTAATTACAACCGGCACATGAATTCCCACGACAAAGCGAGCAAATCCTACCAATGCACGTACTGTCATTACTTGTTCCGTAGACAGTCGCATCTGACTAGACATATGCTCATACACACTGGCGAGAAACCGTTTCACTGTAGTCAGTGTGAAGAAAAATTCTCTCGATCGGATAAGCTGAAGTTGCATATTTCTCGAGTTCACAGCGATCCAGGTAATTTCTATTTAATTAATTTAGGCTGCATTGTAAGTGAATTATTGATCAGAACTATTATGAATGTGTCCACCGAAAAGGGCCTGGTGAATTATAAAACTAGTAAAATGTTACTATGTACTGAATAAAATCGAAATTGTTCTGTAATATCATTGTGCGCTTGAATAAGGCAACCATTATCGAAGACTTGATTAGTATTGTGAGTAATGTGTATGGATTCATTTCTTCTTATTTCAGAAATTATTTCAGAAATTAGTGCTGGAATTATCAAGTCTAATCTTGCTAGTTTGGGGATGGCTAATGTAGATTTTACTAATTCAGGAATAGCTACTGCAGACACTGTCAAGTCGGAAATCACCAACACAGAGGATGGTAATTCGGAAATCTTTAACCCTGGTAGCATCAAATCGGAAATTACCGACCGCGGCATTCCAGATTTAGATATGAGCAATCCTGACATTGCCCGTATGGATATTGCCGATCCGAACGTTGTTAAAGCTAACTGAATCAAAAAAGATATTCTTGGATGTACACTTGAATTCACTCGTTTTATTTTAATTTTATAATTTGATTAAACATTACGGAACATTTTACCGATAGTTAATGTTATTCGAACATTGGAATGGGTAATTTTGTGTTCAAGACTTTTTTTTTTGTATTTGTAATTGACCAACTGTATTCTAGTTTTAAGAATATTATTCGCACTTGGGCGTAAAACTTCTTTTTACATTTTTATACCGACAAGATAGGCCTGCGAAGAAATCAACTTTGAATTATTTCACTCCAGCAGAACCACTGAAAATATCAGAACTAATTTCATCATTTTTGTATTGTCATTATTTAGTTCTTTATTTACATTTATCTACTTACGTTTTACTTTTAGTTCTTTGTTTCCAAAATTATATTCATTATATATTGATAAGTCCAGTTTTATCATTATCATCACTAAAATCTTGTATAGATGTTATTATATTTTGAGTTGTATTTTAAACAGTACAGCTGTGTATGTTATTATACTTAAAAAAGGCGTTGTTGTAATTACGTAAAATGTTATGAAATAAGTTCTAATGGAATAACAATATTCGTACTATTTATGTCGATGAAGTGACTGTGTTTTTGGATTACTGTATCAATGAATGTACGCGATTGGCTGACTATTTTCTACGAATAAATTCTTCTGATTATAGTATGTATTGTCGAAGTTAACGGAATATCAATTTAGCTCTTAGAAATGCGAATGAAAATTAAACAAATTAGCCTTTAGTTGACCTTGAAAAGTTTTATCTATGCTTGTAGAAAATATAGCAGTAGTACAGGAGGAGAAAGAAAGTGTGCTGAAGTATTTTGGAATGTACGGGACGTAATGAGCTGGAGGACAGTTAGTCCATAGCAGAATATACCTACAAGGGCTGTAAGTTGGTTCACCTTGTTGGTAAGTGTGTACAAATGAAGCAACCCCCCCCCCCAAAAAAAAAAAAATTAAATCAGTCGCAGTTAAAGTTAGGGGCGAATTGGGACTTGAGAATCTACCATAAAATGTCTTTACATATGGCTAACTTTTCATTTTCCAACATTACTTTGTAGTTTGCACCCATCAGCCTAGCTTCCCACCTGGACATCGTGGGGCCAGGGGCCAGCCCGAATTCCGGCATCGGCGCCAGATATACGCCAAATTTACCCTCGATTCTGGCGCAAATCGAGCACCAATCGAAAATAGGTGCTTGATTGGTACCAGGCGCCATAGTCGGGCTGAATATACGCCGGCCCCAACTGGCCCAGAATTCCGGCAACGGCGCTTGCATGTATTTCAAATGGGAAGGCGCTAGCGCCGAACTGGCGTAAATTTGACGCTGGCCTCACGATTTCCAGGCGGGATTTAGCAATACATTTTTATTTTACACGGGTCTAGAAAAAAGACCTCAATATTAAAGAGTTTTAGGTCCTATATTCGAACCAGAACTACAAATTCTGGAAAAAGAACCTAAAACTAGATAACTTTTATGTCTTCTTTCAAAACGTCTTTTCCACACCCCTGTCATCATCATTTAAAATCGGAGCACCGAAATACAAGAAATAAAAAAAATCTACTTTATCGGACGCTTTTGGCGCCATTCTATTATCAAATTTATTTTGCTTCTTGCTTCATTTTTCATATTTTCATGTTTAGTCCACTTATCCTGTTGTCTTGTCAGTCGTGGAATGTAAATTAAGCAATTAATTGATGCAAATAGAAGTAGAAGAATAAATTGTAGAATGTTCATTATAAATATCTAGCATGCGAATTCTAATATTCTGAAATAAATTCGCAGTAGTTATCGGTTCATAATAACAGGTAAAATCGAAAAGTGATAATATTTTGCTTTCACCGTTTGAAAACTGCTATTTACCTCTTAGTTCCTGTTTATCTTCTAATGATCTATTATACAACCCTGCCGTGATTAGGATTGAGTATTTTTCTGAACACAGAAGTTTTAAAATTACCTTCGAATTTCATTATAATAATCAACATCTTCGTTACACATATAATAATGGGGTATACCCATACCGCAGAGTATTACATATTAGTACATGAATGTTCGTTTCCAGCATTAGTCAAATAAATGGACATCTCTGATGAAGAATATAAAAAATGCAAGATTCGTATTAAGACATGGGAACATGATTTTAAGAAACGAGAAAACCGTATTCCAACTAAAGTAAGTTTCTATATGAAATTGTCGTTTGCATTATAACAGTGTCACTACTATTGAAGCGACTCAAGTATCCATTTATTAGGTAAGTGTACTAACACACATTCATGTGTAGGAGGACATCAAGGCAGCTCCAAATTCGGTGAAAGAGGCGTACAAACGTTACTGGTTAGCTAAAACATTAATTTTAGAAGAAGCTATTCTCGGCGAAGAGGAAATAGAAAATGTGAATAACGCAAATTTTAATGCTCCACCACCTGCCCAACCCAGCCAGAAAGAAAGCGATGCCGTAGCGGATGAAAAACCAGAACAGATTCCCAAGTTGAACTGTGATGAACTACAAGCTGAAAGTCTCCCATCGGGAGTGTTGGCGAAAGAGCCCGAAAAATCTTTCTCGGATGAATTTACCAATAAAGACACGGTGTGGGGCAACCATCTGAAGAAAGTCGCAGTGAAAGGTAAAGATTTAAAATTACGGAAATCATCTTCCTTCGAGTATACTCAAAAACTGTTCAAAGGGATCAAACTGAAGAAAAAGATCAAAAAGTCGATTAATTTGGTGGAATCATCGGAGCCTGCTAACAATCCTGTATCAAATACTGTGGATTCTCAAAGTAGTGCCCCCGAATTTGATACTAATTCGCAAAATACAAACCTAGAAGATTCTGAAGAAACTGCATTCACCTTCAGTGGTGTGAAAATCACAACTGGTAAAACCATGATTTCTGCTCAGCCTGTAAATATTTTACATGCAGCGGACGATTTGGTCAACACGCGTTCTATCGTAAAAAGTAAATTAAATGAAGGATGGTTGGAACGATGCCATCAGAAATGCGAATTTGGTACTTCAGCAACAAGTCGTGGGGCCGAGAAAAATTTCGGTGTTCAAAAAGATGATTGTGTGAATTCTGAGGCGTCAAGTGGTGATGACTACGTGTATAGTAGTGAAGATGAATCCATTGCTAAAGTTAAGAATAGCTTTCCCCGCCTAGTAAGTCAGACTAATTCTTTAAACACATCAGATTCTGCGCCAGTTGAACTTCAGTCAGCTGCTTCTCCAAAAATGAACCAGGACTGCGATATGGAACAGTATTCGGATAGTAAAAAAATTGCAGATGTGAATAATAAATTTTCTCTGTTACCGGATCCTGTGTCCGAAGCTGTTAGTAAAACAAAATCCAAATTCAGAGGTCGTATTATCGCAAAACCAAATGAGCAGAAAAGATATGGAGAAGAACTCCATAAATCACCGAAGAAACAGAAAATCCTTTCTAGGACCGAAGAAGATAACGAACGGAAACTTCGGATATTGCGTGAAAAAGTGGAAAGTGGTAAAGCGAACGAGAATTACGTACGAATCGACCTTAAACACAAACGATATTCCCGTGGGAAAAAATCAATCACGTCGTCGAAGTACAAAACGAATCAGTGGAAGATGAAGAAAAAGTATGCAAGTTCAGAGACATCGGCTTCAGCTGGAGATTCTGTTGTCTTGAAATGCTTCAGGTGTGGAGATGTGGGTCACTTTATGCGGCAGTGTAAGAAGAGTAGGTCTCATTTTCTTAGTTTTCATGAACATGGAATAATGGATGTTTATTTAGACATGTTTATTATATTTTAGAGGATACGCTGTTGCCATTGGAAGAATGCGATGACGAAGATGATAGTCCTTTCCCTACTCTAGAAGAAGCTGAACATATGGTAAAAGAGAGAAGTACCAGGAATCCAGAGAAGACTGAAGTTGAACAGGTACGGATGTACAGAGTATACGTTATTGTTGTCCGATTGTATGCGTGCAGTCTTCAGGTTCATGAAATTTAGTTCAAAGATTGTGCACAAGTCTCTCTTTGAGCAAAAGATTGCTGAAAAAAGCTTATGTCAATTCACAAAACACTGTTAGTCTTACGAAATTGAAGGATGTGCTTATCTTTGCAGGTCTTGGAAATTATCAGCGAACTAGAACAACCAGAACCAGAAGATGCCGATTTCTTGAAAGCAGTGCCTCCCTTGTACGAATTAAAAGAAGATGGAAGCGTTCGAGGTAACACCTATTGCGCTCTTGACAAATTTCAAACATACTTGTTTTTTCAGTTGGGCACATAAACCTTCTAAAAACATTAAGTAGCTTTTTAGTTATTATTCAGTTAAAGTATTTATTTTCGAATGGTTGCAGATACACCGGAAGAAGTTTTCGAAGCTCTGGACAAATTTGGTTATGAAAATTTCCGAGCTGGACAAGAGAAAGCAATCATGAGGATACTGAGTGGTAAATCAACTTTGGTGATTTCTGGCACCGGATCCGGCAAATCGCTCTGCTATCAACTTCCAGCTTATTTGTATGCTCAAAAATCCAAATGTGTAACTCTAGTCATTTCGCCGCTCGTTTCTTTAATGGAAGATCAGGTACAGTTATCTTTCAGCAAGTTTATAAAGAGCTTTAACAGATTTCTGAAAAATCATAGCAAGTCTTAACAGAGTTATTACGAATATTAAATAGCTTTTGCAAGATCCTAATCAAGTCTGAAAGAGTCTTAGTCTTGGAATAGTTCGTGTAAGTTTTGTAAGCCTCAGTGGAATCTTTACTGGTTTTATTGAGTTTTCGATAGACACTCAACTTTGCGGAGTTTGAACCAGTCTGTACAGAGTTGTAGGGACTTACCAATCTAACCGACTCGAAACGAAGTCATAATGAGTTTCAATAATCCGAACGGAATCGCCTCCTCTGGTCTATTGTTTTGTTTCCATTTCGTATCCCCTTTTCAAATTACTCTTGTCGGTGAGAAATTGAAATGTGAAGCCTCTAGAGGTGATGCTTCCTGGTTGACTATTTTTTATTTTTTTTTAATCAATAGACGTAGTCACGTCTAAGAGTTAATATGGGTGCACTTGTCTACACTACATATATAACACAAAATATCTCCCTCTGCGAATTTGGAGACTAAGTATCATTATAATGATTAGCTGTCTATTAGAATCCTGTAGGAAATATTTAGAACGAAACGGAACGTTTCTTTCGAACTTTATGGTAAAGACTCAATACTACAAACTTGCAAAAGCTAAAACCATAAATATTGTAAAAACAATTGTATGAAATTTCCTGTTCTCTAGTTTTTAATCCCTACGATTGCTATTGATTTCAGGTGATCAATTTTCCAGCGTCAATGAAAGGCGCCTGTCTGCACACCAATCAAACTGCCCAAGCGAGGGAGAAGATCATCAAGAAAATAGAAAATAATGAGATTTCCGTATTACTTGTTTCTCCTGAAGCGATGGTCAGTGGAGAACGCGGTATATTAGGCCGAGCTCTCCTCAATAATTTTCCTCCTATAGCATTTGTTTGTATCGATGAGGTGCATTGTGTCTCTCAATGGTCACATAATTTTCGTACTTCGTATCTCATTATTTGTAAGGTAGGTACATAAAAGGCCTTTTATTCGGTAATTTTTGAAATTTAGGATTATGTATGTCTCAAACCTGATTTTGTTACAGATTCTCAGGGAGAAATTCAACATTAGAACATTCTTAGGATTAACAGCGACGGCCAGCAAGGGCACAATTTCCTGCATAATGGAACATCTAGGCGTCTCTAATGACGCCGCAGGCGTTCTACGTGAAGATATTCTTCCCGAAAATCTAACCTTGTCAGTATCGAAAGACGAATCCAGAGATACTGCCTTGTTGACGCTGCTGAAACAGCCCCCGTTTGTGGATTACAGCTCGATCATCATCTATTGTTTGCGACGGAACGAATGCGAGCGGCTGGCTAGCTTCTTAAGAACGGCTTTGCAGGTAATATTGTGAATATTCCATTTGTAGGATGTGCCAATTCGCTTTTTCTTCTTCTGTAGTCCAGAACGCTTTTGGCTGTTATGCCATCATCAGTGGAGTACCCTGAATGAGACTTGCCTTTTGTGATCCTGTATAGTCACAGTCGAGATTAGTACCATATAGTGAACCTCTTTAGTCGTGTGCTCCTATTGGTCGTTTGTGATTATGCTGTCTGTAAAGCGCTCTGGACTACAGAAGAAGAAAAAGTGAATTGACACACCCTACAAATGGAATATTACCAAGTTCACTCACACTCCAAAATGGATGCAAAAAAAAAAAAAAGTAATACTGTGAAGTACGATGAAATGGAAAATGAAGTTGAGCATGAATCGTTTGACTTTCTTTTGCTTTTTTCGCAGAATATGAAGAAGCCTCTACCGATGTACGGAGATCGAGGAGCATTATCAACAGATGTTGAGGTTTATCATGCTGGTCTTACCGCGGCTCGGCGGAAGAAAGTTCAGACTAACTTCATGAAGGGTAAGTTTATAGGTCGGGAGGGAGCTGAAAGAAGTTTCCTTATTATTCAGACGTCTTCTGTCCCCCCTATTCTGACGCATCCCCTGTCCTGACGCAGGCCCATTCGGAGCGTTTCCGTGGTAGGGGGTGCGGTGTCTCGGGGCCAATTTGGCATGCGTGCATCGCCATTCGCCCTCTATCATCGAATGAGACGTCTTCTGTATTTGTTTTCGATTCTTGACTGAGAGATTCTCGAGAGCTGTCCTTCACCAGCTCTTCTTTCTCAGAGGACTTTGATCCCAACTGAAACAGCATTAAAAATCTTTTTTTTTTTTTTTTTTTTTGTGAACAGGCAAATTACGTATCGTGGTCGCGACAGTGGCCTTTGGTATGGGCATAAACAAATCCGATATTCGTGGCATTATCCACTACAATATGCCTCGTACATTTGAGCATTATGTACAGGAAATCGGTCGAGCTGGTCGTGATGGTCTACCGGCGCGATGCCATCTTTTCTTCGACCCTCAGGTAACAATCGTTATCCATTTACAGTATCCTGAACTGTTTGGTTTGATTGTTTTTAATGCTCGAATACGGATTCTACCACCAGGGCAGAGACTTACCCGAACTGAAACGGCATATCCACGGCGACTCGTTAGACCGTCCAACAATACGCAAACTTCTACAGAATGTTTTTCCGCAGTGCTCGTGCAGTGGCACGTGCCCAAAACACGAAATCGCCTTTTCAGTGGACAAAACTGTACGCAGTTTGGACCTCGCTCAAGAGAATATTTCAACTCTGTTATGTTACCTGGAGCTACTTCCTGAAAAGATTGTAGAAGTGTTATCGCCGACGTATATAATGTGTACGGTTGTGTCGTACAACGGTGTTATGGCGTTTAAACGTGCATCGAAAAAAGTAAGACTTTATCGAGTGCTTCATTTGAATCGGTTAGAACCCAAAGGGGTTAAGTCCAAAAATGGCATTTTTCAGGGAGCGAAAAAAACTGTTTTATTCGAAATTTTGAAAATCGTGGAATACATCCTTGAGGGTGGTGGTAGAGGGTCACAAGAGACAACTTCTAAGTCCGGTTTCGTCGAATAAAATTTTGATGAGCCGAAGCTGGGGGGGGGGCCTCAAAGTTTTCGGACTTGATCCCTTTTGGTTCTGAACGATTTTTTTTGCAGTTTTACGGCTCGAAATTGTCCCCTCTTTTGTAGGCAGACATAAAGGGGTCACTTTAGTCTTGGTCCCATTCCAGTCGAGCAAAATCCCTGCTTGTAAGAAGAAAAGTTCTGAAGCACTGTATTGGAAAATTGCGATTTCGTTTTTGAAAATAGCACTTTTCAGGTATAAAAATGCAAAAAGAGGGGGGTGGGCTGGAATCTTTTATTTATTTCTATTTTTTACACTAAACTACACCATTTTCGAACAATTTCTGGGGGAAAAAATCCATTTTTTGAAAAATTTTATTACAAAAAAATGAAAGAAAGCGATGTTGCCAAAAAAATACTTTCCCAGCTGTTTCACAAAATTTCGACTACACCAGCAGATCCGCGATACTTCAATACCCCATAATCCGTGAAAAATGCAAAAACCACAAACGTGGACTTCACTCCTTTTGGTTCTAACCGATTCATTTGTACTTCTGTTTAACTTAGATGCACAAATGACCTTGCCGCCAATTTGAGATTTACCGATTCTAAATTTTCTTTCTGAAGCGAGTTTTCAAAAACGATGATATTCAAACTCCAGTATGTGTACATAAGCATATTGAAATGGGGATTACATCCATTTTAAAATCAAAATTTTTTCCTTAATATTTATTTGATTTTGTAAGCATTTTCAAATTAATCCATCCTGATTATTTCCTCCGCCTCGTGGCAATCGTGCGGTCTTAATAAAGAATGAAGAATTCTCGAACATTAACATATTTGAGTTTTGATTTTAGTTGAGCCTAATTTCACTATTTCTTATCATCAACAGTGCCCTCCTCTAGCGTATGCTATTGCGGAGCATAACAGGACAAAGAAATCGGACTTGGCTACGAAATTGGAGTTTTCGGTGATCGAGCTCGCTGACAAAATCGGCTGGGAAAGTGGTGTAATCAAGAGTGAATTGAAACGTTGCGAGTGGACGAAAGGTGAAGATTTAAACGAGTGGCAGCTTAGCTTTGTGATTTCATGAAATTCATTATTGTTGTCTTACAGTTAATGATAAATGGAAGAAAACCGGAATTGGTGTCACTTTCCAGGACCTGGGATTTCACGTCCGTTCGCCGGGTAATTTAAGCGAGGCTCAGCTGGACGGTGCTCTGGATGCGTTGTATAATCGTGTAGTTTCGCAGGAGAACACGGCGATTCATCAGCTACAGATGTGTAACATAGCTTTCGAATCGTAAGTGACGCTGCATGGTGGTGTAGTTATGAGAATTAAGTTTGGACTTGTTAATGGAGACACTGAGAAAACCAAAAACGTGAATTCATTCCTGCTATGGTGTAGGTATGAGGCGGGACAGCCCCGTAAGAAGGAATAGGGGGCGTGGGGGAATTTCCACGGGTCCCTTCCTTCTAGTTCACTTTTTTCTTTTGTCAGATTGGGAAAAATTAGAAGCTATGGGATAAGAGGTTTCTTTCATGGTATAAGGAGTGTTGCTGATTTTATGTACAGTATGATGTAGCCGTATAAGCGTTGAAATTCAAGCCTTTTGAAAATATCGGGCCCCCCCTTCCTCTCCCTCCTCTCACCAAGGTTCGACGGGGGCCACGGAAAATAAATCCTTTTCCCGTCCCAATCAGAGGCTTCTGAAAAGATGCATTTTTTGTATTTGGTTTCGAAGTTAAAGTTCGTTGCTCGCTTTACTCGCACATTTTCTGTCCTTCATTTTCCCGCGTGGTATTCCTTCTATTGACTTTTCAGAAATGTCTACCTGTGTTACTACATTACAATATTGAACACGTTTCTTCTTTGTATTCTAAATTTTAGTAATTTGTTGCAGCGTCGCTTATTCCAGCGTAGAGGATTCTCTGGCAAGTGATGATCTTGGAGAACATAGCGGTGATTTGAAACAACTGATTCGTTGTTACTTCAACGAAGAAAATGAATCACATTCGTACAAACCGGTACACATAGTGTCCATTTTCATTTATTTGTACATATTCAGTGCCTGCTATATTTTGGTTGATGCTTTAATGATAGTATATTTACCTGCGGCCAACGGCAAGCCCCCGCCATAATACTGCTCATTTGGCTACCGTTTGATAAAACCTGTCAAGGTGTTACCTACTTGAAATACGGAAAAATTGTAAATGTGCTTGAAGATCGAGCGAGACAAACTAATAGTTATCTAGACTGAGGGATAATCAGCCTGTGAGACAGGCAAAGAGAGAAACAGATGAACAAATACGTCGCCTACAGACAGACAAGCAGACAACTGGACAAACAACTTTAAAGATATACATCCCTGCCCCCCTGGAGAATGACACATCTAGGAACAAGACCTCTCAAGCTGTCCACATAACTGAAAACCTCCTGCTTTCTGTATTCTATACCTTATGTATCTTTCTTTATAGTTGCCAGCGGTGTCAGATAGACCCGAAGCCCCTCTTCACTGACCTGCGGGAAAAGAAGCTCTGAGACCTGAGACTAGACAGATACAAGAATACAGATCAAACTAAGTGACTGAAAAATAGACTATAAGAAGAAAAACTGACCTCGGACAAGCAGCCTGCTCCTTGAGAAAATCGAATTCATGATTCAGGATCTAAGAGTCATTATTTCTTCAGATTTTTGTATCCGGTTTTTCATATGTCTCTGCCTTTCTTATAGACAGAAAGGGACACCCCTACTCACTGAAGGAGCCGATAAGAAAGTACGAACCTAGATAAGACAGATAAGCGAACAGAATAACTGAATGGCAGTCTGATAGATGACAAAGAAAGACGTCAAGTCGATAAATATAATATGGAAAGGGAGACAGATACATAGATTAATAAGACCGGCAGGGCTTCTCCAGTAAAAACTAAGTTGAGTGTTCGAAAGCGAAGATCTTTCCCGTTTTCTGTTCCCTATACTCAATATCTTTGTTTCACTATCATTCAGACAAGCCCCACTCCCTTTTTCCAAGAAGAAATTCCCAATTAGGAGCCCCCTCCCAGAAAGAATCTCCTTACTCAATATGAAATGAAAAGCGAAACCCCCTGTACTGAGCTGGAATTCCAAAAAGCTGTATTGCAAAATGGCCGAAGGGCTAAGTCCCCTAAAATAAGTATTCAAAATTGCATAGAACTGGCGATTTCAGTATTTCATTTGCAACCTCCGCCCCTGAAAAAAGCGAATACTAAATGCGTGCTAGTAGTATTCTAACTCGAGTATTCTTTGCAGGTTGAAGTGCAACTGCAAGACGAAGATAATGTAATCTGCAGTATCCATCGCCTTGTATCAAGCTACAAAGATTGTACGTTTACTGGCCGAGCCGTTGCTAGAATATTTCATGGTATTGAAAGTCCCAATTATCCGGCTGTAATCTGGGGCCGGTCGCCGTTCTGGAGATGCGCTTTAAACGAAGATTTCAACGCTGTTTGTCGACTCGCGTGTCGTGAATTGATAAAAATGAAGTGAACATCGCGGTAAGATTCTAACCAACTTCATTTACGATTGTTGAGCCATATGCAGAGTATTGACGATTGTTTAGATAGTTTGGGAAATTTACTGGCGTTGTCTGTACCAACGACGGCAATAAAATGGGTCGTAGGTGGTTCCGCATTTGGCATTGTGCGGGTCAACGATACGTATACGAAATCATGTTAGCCGTAAATTCAAACTGGAATGCAGCTAACATAAAATTGGTGAAGTTAGCTTGAAAATATTATTTTATTTAAAGACCCAGGTCAGTCGAGAACGTGCAGTGTGAGTTAGAAGCGAAGTTGCGAAGTTGGCCGAACTTGAAATAGTTAAAGGTTGATGGCCATTGTTCGTGTAGTAAAATAGTTTCTAGAATTTTAAAGTGATTCCCGATTTAGGAATTCTGCTGAGTCTTCTGGAAAACTACAAGAGGAATCAGTAGGTTATGACCCTCCATACTCCAACTTGATTAGTATGGCGCTCATACACGGCCTTCTCCGTGAGTTGTGTCGATGTTTATCTTTCCCTCAGATAGATCTGTGAGATTAAGTCGGTGTTTGGTGGTTCACGTGATGGAAATGTACCAAATTACTTCACAGTCGTGAGAAAAGTTATTTTTCTTCCTTATTAGCGTCGAAAATTCACTATCGTGAAAAATCACAATTTAGAAATTTACTTCAAAAAAATGATAAAAACAAAAAATACTTCAGGGTAGAGAACATGAGATTTGAAAGTTTAAATTAAATAATCAGTTGATGTAGTATGAAGTGAAATTAAATTCCCAGCTGCTTGATAGCTTCAGCCATGATTTTAGCGGATTTTTTCAGCTTAGCAATTTCTTCATCGGTTAGGCGTTGCTTTACAATCTGAGTGACACCGTTTTCGCCCAATACGCAGGGTACGGAGAGGTATGCTTCCTCTTCGATGCCGTATAAACCCTTGAACATTTTAAATATCACGCATGATGAACGGTTGCCTTTACAACCTGTGTTACATTTAGAAACATTTTTATTGTCGTCTTACTTTCACGTTAGTTGACACTGCATGTATGATGTTACTGTTTCGCACAATCGTCTGCACTAAATTAGCGACACTCAAACCGATAGCCCAAGAGGTGTAACCCTTCAGTTTAATGATTTCATAAGCACTGCAAACAGCATTGATGACATTATAATCTCTCCTGCAAATTCTTCAGGAAATTTTGTGAAATCATGAAAATTCATTTTGTTTACCTATTAACGACTTCGGCATGAATATCCTTCCAATTATCGGGATCTTCCTCAGTAGCTATTTTTGGATTTATGTCTCGTAGTTGCACACCCGCTACATTTACTCCAGACCATACAGCAACTGAAATTTTAACGTAGATAAAATAACTTCATAGATTACCGGGATTAATTTGTGTACAATTATTGAAAATATATTTCCAGTTCGAAATTAGAACATAGTATGACTAATATTACAATACAGAGCAAATTAAAAATTAAACGTCTACATTTCAAGTCTGTTGTAACCCGTAATCCTTATTTGATTTCAGTTTCGATCCAAAAGCAATGGAAATGAATGGAAACAGAGACGTGCCTAATCTTTCGAACCATTCGCAGATCTCTGTTACTTTTTACCAACATGAACACAGTGCGGCACTAACGAGTGATTGAAACTATTGTACTTACCACTCGAGTCACCATGCTCTCCGATAATCCATCCGTGACAACTTTCAACAGCGATGCCCAACTTCTGCGAGATCAAAAATCGAAACCGAGACGTATCTAGATTCGTACCGGATCCGAAAACTCTGTTTTGTGGCAGACCGCTCAATTTCCACGCAATGTATGTTAGCACGTCCACTGAAACAATATTTACGTATTATAGTTTCTCACTTTCAGGAAGGAGAGAAGTTCAGAATGAAACATCATGATGTGCGTTACCTGGATTGCTGACGAGGAGAAAAATCGCGTTTGGACTGTAGGAAACCAGTTTCGGCACCATACCTTTGAGGATATCAAGGTTACGTTGCAGCAGCGTAAGACGGCTTTCGCCTTCCTTCTGACGCACGCCGGCGCAAATTATCACTACCTTGGAGTTGGCGCTTAGGGCATAATCTGTAACACGAGACAGGAAAGTTAGTAACGTAATCCAGGCTCCGTAAGAAAATACTAGGTTTTGGGTTCTGTCTTTCAGAACCGACTGATCCCAGAATTATTTTTAGTTGATTTTCCAAAACTCGCATAGTGTTCATGAAGAAGAATTCATTTTTTCATTCTAACTTATAAAAAGAAAATTGAAATCAAAATTTTTTGAGTAAGTAAAATTGAAAAAATATTGCTCTTAAAACTTCTTTCACTACGGACCTGGCGTATTATTGACATCAGCTGTTGTTTAATTGAAATATCTTTACTAATGATTGCGTCTGAAGATAAATAATGATCTCATACAAATTTCCATTAATAAACTAATTAAAATGAATCCGTTTCGTTATTTTTTCATAGTCATATTATGTCATTTGAAATTTTTACTATCATTTATTTCTTCTTGTTTCGTACTCCAAAGTATTCCGATTACACTAATTCGATTCAATTTCGAATAATTAACGTAATTCGGTAGAATATTATCGTGGTATGTTAGATAAAGAGTATTACATAGCGTCTTGCGTGCTTTTTCCTTTAATGATGTGGACTGACATTAATCATTCATTCATTATAAAGCAATGCGCCATGAAAATTGACCAAATTGCAATAAGAGGGGAATATTATGGCGAAGAACATATTGAGATTTTGAGAGCTCTACAAGGACATTTTTATCGCGTTAAATTCAGGCTACTTTGATAGCCACGAGTGATGAGGTCAAACAAGAAGGCAATAGTATCAGTTTCACAGTAGCGCTTAGATGAAGAGAAGTCATTGTTCTCATCAAAATGTGGAAGTTAATTGAGAAAATATTTTAGTTCCGAGTAATTGAGTTCTCATGTAATGAACTGTCATGAACTTTGTATATCCGATATAGGGTATACCTGATGGATCACTAAAACGTTATTCTGTTGCTAGAAGTCAGTGCAGTGAGAAGATGACAAACTTAGCGAAAAGAGACTTGTGACAAAATCTTCTTCATGGGTAAGCAACAGTCACGCCCCCCCCCCTTTTAGTTTACTAAAGAGTATTCTATACAGCAACTGAAGTTCAAATATTTGTAATATCACTTTTGGTTTTGAATCTTCAGTTCGTGTCTAATAAAATGGCGGAATTAAGTTTTTTAAAAGCTGGAAATTACTATCAGGGTACATAGTCAGCAAAGATCGAGAATTCACATTTTATATTTTTCTACTTATTTGTACAATTCTATTCGATCTGACTAGATCCAAATTCATGGCATAAATGATTAGGCAGTTCCCTTTAATTTGAAAATCGTATTTATTATAATGGTGTAGGTTTGCTATAAATCAAGTATGCGGGACACTAAGCTAGAATGAAAAAGAGACTAACTGATTGGACATCATATGG
Organism: Acanthococcus lagerstroemiae; assembly: GCA_031841125.1. Taxonomy (NCBI): domain Eukaryota; kingdom Metazoa; phylum Arthropoda; class Insecta; order Hemiptera; family Eriococcidae; genus Acanthococcus; species Acanthococcus lagerstroemiae. The sequence goes on from CM063106.1 coordinate 65,540,156, forward strand.
CAATAAAAGAAGGAGGGGTAGACCGGCAATGACTTGTTAATAGCATGCTTATAAAACTTTGGTGTAAATCCAGTGTGATTCGAAATTCAAGAGCCATATTATGGACCCTGTTAAGCGTAAGGGAACCAACCAGCAAAATCTGTTTTTTGAAAACACGTGATTCAAAGTTCAAGAGCCATGTAGAAACTAAATATGGACGTTATTCAACGAAAGGGAACCAACCAAAATTTGTAAACAAAATAATGGTTGGTTCCCTTACGCTTGACAGCGACCATATAGAACTTTTCAAAATTGGGGCCCCGATTAAAATATATGTACTCACGTTAAAAAAAAAGCTTGTCAGTAAACGCTATGTCATATAGTTTCTACATATGGTTCTTGATGAATTTCAAATCACGTTTTCTCAAAAAACAAATTTTGCTGGTTGGTTTCTTTACGCTTAATACCATCCATATGACATATCGTTTACTGATAAGCTCTCTTTTCAACGTGGGTACACATTTTTGTAACGGGGCCCAATTTTGAAAAATTCTACTTTTTACGCTCTTTCCAACGATATTAATACCTAACTCATTTTGTCAACAAATGGAATGGTCGCTTGGTTCTGTTTTGCTTATCAGCGTCCAATTAGAATCTCTTGTCGTTTGAAAGAAAAAAAAAAAAATTCAAAAAAGAAAAACAGCTCAGTTCGTAGTGAAAAAAGAACCTAAAACGCTCGAATTTAAGGTACCATTTTCTGGATGATAAGCATGCCGAATATGTCAAAAATCCCGTATGATACCGGCTGATAAGTCTAGTAGGGTACTTCCTTACTATGTTCTAAGAACTTCAGCCCAGTATTAAGTTAGTGTTCGCAAATTTCAAAAAATCATTCATTTAAAACGAAATAAGTTCGGAAATTTTCTGTGTATTTTTTATTTTGAAATACCAGTTTTGTGTGATGAGTTAATTGCGGTGAATATTTTTCAAGGAATAAAAAATACGTAAGTTTCATTGGAGTAGTTACAGAAGTAAAAATAATAGATACCTACCACTGCCGGTGTTATTCGATATTATTTGCATAAGTTATAGGTATTATGTATTTGTAGTATCGTCTACTTATGGGTACCTACAGTTCGGCATTCATTTTACCCTGTAAAATTCTTATAAATTCACTAAGATCTTGTCCCGACATACTCCCCATACCATTCAATATCTACGTAGTATATGAAAAGCAGCGACCTATACAATCGCAAGGAACACGTATCACCGTTTTCTCGCTCACAACAATCTTACTTTTTCCTTTCCATTGTTTCATTATTCAAAACCCACACGTTGTTAATTAACTAGTTATTAAGCTGCATAACTTCATAGGCAAATGTAGTCATCAACAATAGCAGTGTGCAATAAAATTAAACCCTGCTTTACTGCACTCTTTCAGTATCAAATTTATTTGGTGAAAGTTTTCATTACAGATAGTAAAAAGATGAAAGACAATTAGGAATTAGCAAATTTAGTTAAATCATTCAGAAAATACAAGGTTATATTGCATCACTGTTGCAAATTATACTTTCTTGCACTCTTAGCTACTCATTATTAAAACTGAAAAATAACCTGTAGCCGCAATTTTATTCTAATTTAACGTTTGGTGTACCCCACCAGCTGAAACCAAATTTATTGAGACATCTCATGGCAAAGAGGTATTCGTACTTGTGTTACTATACATATGTTCTTTTGTGTAGAAAAAACACCCGGTACTTCTCCCATTTTAAGAGGAAAATCTCAAGACTGATACGCTTTCCTTATCTGTTGTTCTTCTTGTAATAGAATCAACTGAGTGTAGAATAATTTAGGCATAGGTACTAATGAAAGAATTTTGTTCATTATTCCACATTTATCTGAGAATTTTTCTGTTCCCTTAGGCAGATGAATGATTGGTTCCATCATAAATACGAAGCAGAATAGAAAGAAAATATGCTAGTTACTTACCAAAACTTTCGGAAAGCAAGAAAACTAATTTTCACACGGTATGTTGAAATTTTAGACTAAAAATTTATGTAGTCGGGCAAGTTTTTATTGTTGACTGGCATGCGCTATTTGCTGAGAGTGATAAGTTATAGAGGTATTAGACTGTTCTATATGTTTGAATTAAGGGTTACACCTTGAATATCAATATTATCAACACATCAAGGAAGGGTTGACCGTCGACAAAACCGTATATAACTCCCAACAACAATCAACAAGCCTTACTGACTGTTGACGATTTCAATTTCTTCCATTTAATTCTGTACTAAGACTAAATTGACAGTACCTACGTAATCAACAACTTCGCGATTATTATAGTGACTATATTAAAGCTCTTTGTGATAGTTAAACGACTTGTTAGTCAAAATCGCAATGTGATTTTGTAGTGGTATCAGCAAATATCAGTGTATATATACATATTAACCCGAGGTCTCTATAATGGGTTTGGTATTAGCAGTTAGAAAACCGGCTTACCTGTTCCAGCAGACACGGTAGCACTTTTTATAAACGCAGAACCATGTTGAAGATCCATTAATTCGCCTCTCAGCTTTTCTTCATTCACATCAATTAGTGTAACGTCACTCGATATATTCTGTAACACAATTTCAGTCGATAGAAAAATTGACATTTGCTTAGGCTCTGTAGGTGAATCGGTATACTCGGATCAGTTCCAAGTTGTAAAATGCATATTTTACATATATACGAGAACCTAGTTTCACATAATACATATACTATAGGTACTGGTGTGTATGCCGACTCGATAACTTCTTAATTTTGGAAGAAGAGTTCGTCACTTCCTTTATTCATATATGAAAAAATTATCCAGTTTTCCCCGTTATTATTATTATTATTATTATTATTATTATTATTTTTAATTACTGGAATTCCTTCTCTCAAAAAAATTAAACCGATTTCCTGGTTGTAAATTATCGGCCGGATGTTTCATCTCACGTTGTCCTAATACTACCGACTATAATTGCCAAAAATAATTATAGTTCTGTTTATATTACAAGTAATCTAGCTTTTCGTCTGCACTTTCATCTTCATGCCAAACGAGGGTAAACTATAATTATAAACAAGTACTTTAACCAAAGAGAAAAAAATAAAATAGTCGCATTGACCGGGTCTTGTCGAATTTCGACGGTACGTTTGAGCGAAAATTCTTACCTGCGTCAAAATACTGAAAGCACAAGCCATTCCTACTGCTCCGGATCCTACGACCGTGACTTTATTGGAAGCAGATGCAGCCGGCTCACCGACCTTAACGAGCAGTTTCGTTTTCAATTCCATAATTCCAGACGGAGACCCACTGTTCACGCTCAACGATGGTTCTTCCTCCGATTTATCGGTGGAAGTCTGCTCTTCTTGTTTAATCTCAGGTTGACCGGTAGTCTGCGATTGCGATTCTTGCTTGTCCGATTGGTTCGGAGTACTGAAAAATTTCACGAACATACTTCAATATCGATGTAGTAACGCGTCGAAGTAACTGCACTTCTCTATTAGATGATCTCCACTTGAATGTGTTGGCTCAGCGCGTATGACGTAACTTTTTTGGAGTTTGCTGAATTTGATGAAACATGCGAATCGATGCGTGCAGCTTACGAATTAAAGTGTGGCGGGTGACTGGAATGGGGGTACGAGATTGTATGCTGATGAAATACCTGAAAATCAGCCGTATGACAAGCAGTGAAGCGAATAGGGACTGTTTTCGTCAATAAATGACGCAACCATGTCAGAAAAATTTTCAGACAAACGAGAAAATTTTGAGTAAAACAGTTTGGGGTGTGAGAGGGGTGTTAAAATGGAGATGACATTTATTTCCGTTTCGAGGGACTATACAAGCGTATAGCTCTTGGAACAGAGTAAGATTTAAAGATATAGGTACCGATGAATTGTAGTCACGTCATATAACATTTTGCAATCGAGTTATTCTGGCTGAATGATTTTTACGGGCCACTGGCGAATAAACCTACGAATAAATATTTTTTAAATTTCCGGCAGTTATTCCCGAGACTTTCTGTGTTTCTTTGTTTCGCTGCCTATTTTCGAGCATAATCATTTCTGGAGCCTTATAACTTGACGTGTGACTCAAGTTTCTGCTTCCATTCTTCTCCATTTCTACTACATCCTTCATCCACCAACCGGTTGCTCATATTTTGAGTCAGTTTTTCCCCGCCCAGATTAGATTTAAATTTTAACCAGGTTTTAAATTCGCTTGATCACCAATGCAGCACCAACGATTGATACCAAAATTTTAGGTCAGAAATTAGAAAGGAGGCTATCTCAAAATATGTGCCTCTGTGGGCGAGGAGGGGAAGTATAAACGATTTTTTTTTTAAATTTATTTATTAGAATAAAGATACATAGTACATCTGCCTCCAGGTTTTTACATACTTGTAGTTGTGTTTTTCTTCCTGTCGGCAGATGGAATTCGCAGTTTATTATCGAGGTGCTGTTACAAAAATAGAAAAAAAAAAAAAAACTATTTACTATGCAGTCAGTTGCATTAATTCCTATTTTTAAATTATTTAGTAATTTATGCTACTATGGATGGTTTATGGGTTACCGATTATTCTATTTTTTTATTTTTTTATTTTTTTTGGTCTGTAAAATCTCTCTAACAAAACCCTCTATCTTGTGGAAGTTATCGTTTTTTAATAATTCTGACTTTTTAAAATCTCTTGCTGTTATGTTAAATTTTTATCTATAAATTTTATACATTCCCTGAAAATGTGGTCAGGTATGTCATCTATGGCGCCTTTACATTCCCTACATATATCATCTTCAGTTAATTTGAATCTTTTTAAGTATGCGGCAGAATTGCCGTGTCCCGTCAAGTAGTATGTCATGTAGTAGTCAGATTAAAAAAATTATGTTTTTAGCCAGTCTTGTATATTAGGTATTAGAGAGACAGTCCTTCTGCCGGTAGTTGCATCTTCATATATCTCTTCCGCCATATATTTAGGGTTTCCACTTTTGTTTGTTTGATTTTATCATTTTTTATTTTTATATCGGAGTTGGTCATTTCGCACTCAGTTTTAATTGTTTCGATTTTATTTATCTGAATGATTTGGAGGCCTACTGGTGTGACACCAGTTATTGCGTTAGTCGATGAATATGAAATTATTCTGTAAGCTGAGATGATACCTAGCAGAATTAATCTCTGTGTTGCTATTAGTTTTTTGTGTCAGTCTTTCTCAGTCTGTCATAGTATATTAAGGAGCCGTATTCAGTTATTGGTCGAAAGATAGCCTTATATAATATTTCTCTTTTTTTTGTGTGTGTGTCATAACCAAGGATGTTGCTATACAATGATCTTAATGTATTGAAGTTCTTTTTAATTTTGTTTATTATATGGGGGAGAGTGGGGCTCCTTGCAACGGGGGTACATTGCAACAGCTTCCAGCCAGGAAAATACAAACGCGACTGCTGTAATTTGAGTGATGTCATGTTATTACTAACTTACTCATAACGTAATAACCTTACTGTTGGACTACCTAGCGAGTTCTGATAGCGTTTTGTTTTTGCTGTGCGAACGTTATCGTGCGAAAAAGAAACAACAGAAAGCAGTGGTTTGTTGAGCGTGAATCTTTGTGTTGGTGGCCATAAAAAGATTTCTGTACAGTAAGTATGTCAGTTGATAGCTATTACACTAAGAATGAAAACAAACTTGAGTAGGAAAAGAAAATGTATCTAGTTACTGAGAAATTTAGCTTCGAGTAAAAATTAAGCCCATGGGGTAAGTTGCAACAGTTTCGTTGATTTTGATGGTGCTTGGGTTAGTTTTGTAATTTTTGAGAGTACGTTATTCCGTATAAGTTTATTTTAGAACACTCGGATGATGCAATTTTTGGGTAAAATTCAAAGTGGAGGGGGATGACTTGGAATATTTGCCCCTGTTGTTGGGCACAATAACAGTTTACAAACAAATCTAAGTACCAATAATCAGGGGTAACATTGATATATAAAAAAATGTGTTTTTTCGCGGATTTTCTTGTTTTGAGAATTCATTATAGAAATTATCGAAAATGGGGTCATATTGATTGTGCTGAAAACACATGATGTAATTAAATAGCAAAATTTGCTGGTAATGCCTGGGGCATCTTTGATTGAGTATAAGTAAACATTGTGTGTAAAAAATAGCATAAATTTATTGTGTAGTAAATACTAACTTGGTACTTAGTACATAAAATTTTAAAAAATAAAAATAAAATATCATTTACACACTAAAATGCAGCTGTATCTGTACATATTTTTATCAAACCCACTACAATCTGTAATGAGTCCATCACCCACATCAAGGAGCAGTGTTCTTAGATTTGGTACATTTATACCAGATCTGGTGGACTTCAATTTTTCTGGAACAATGCCTGGTGATTTGAAAAATTCTGGCTTGTTTTGGCACATTTTCATAACTCTTGGTAGCATTTGGTACATTTTCTAATACGTTTATCTTTATCTTTTTTCTTTTTGGTTCGTTTTGGTACATTTTAATATAATATGCAGCTAATTTTGGTACATTTTAAAGATTCTGACCAAATAATTTTTTTACATTTTGGTAAGTAGTTTCAAAGATTAAGGGTTCTATTTAAATCTGGTACAATCTTAGAAAATTTTTTGCTGGTATATTTTTCAACGCTTCATCGGACAACACTGTCGAGGAGAGCAATATTTGTTGCATCTAGAAAATAAATGGTGAATTAAGAATTGTACGCTATCAATGTTACCTCGTTTTTTGAATCTTTGAATTCTACAGCTTCAACGCGAGATTACTTTTTTCCACACACACACATTTGATTAGTTTGTCTACAGCCTATAACAATGGTAACATGAAAAAATCTTCCTTACCGACTGACACTGCTAACTTTTGTTCAAACAGAATTTTTAGTATAAAACTTACTATTTTGAATTATTTATCCTCAAACTGTGGCAACACAACAAACATCAGTGATACTAAATAAGCAAAGGATATAGATGCATGAACATTTCTCTTTTGAAGAAGACGGAAACGAGCGCTGTAGCTTCATTAGTTCGGCCGCTAGAGCGTGTGATAGTCGAAAAAACATAGTTATCAAAGTTACCCCCGGATTATCAATGTTATCCCCGATTATTGGTAAGTTCGAGTGCGAACGAAATAAAAACGAATGAGACGGTTTTTACTTCTAAATGCAGTTGCGAAGAAATGGCTGATTCAAAACATGAGTTTCTTGTTGGTGAGCATCAGGGTGCCGTACAACAACTGAGCTCAAAAAAAAAAGGAAACCATTTTGGGGTCTGTATTTTAGAATGGGAATGGGTGACTGAAAGTATGAGTTCACTAATTGTGTGCGAGCGATAAAAGTAAAAACTAAAACGATTCAAGCATATTCGATCAGTAGCGAGATGCGAGAAGCTTAAATGACTAAAACCATTCTATGTAGAAATTACTCGAAGGAGAGGGGGGCTCAGAATATGAGCCCATTCTGATGTTCTTGTTTATTTCACATCGATTAAGTAGTATAAGTTCAGTTATTCGATTACTTTCGGAAGTATATAAATTATAATTTATCACGCTTGTCTGTAGATTATAATAGGCGTCGTAACATTAGTTTCGGCGGTACTTGGTATGCTGATTAATGATTTAAGTAGAGGAAATGTGCATGTGGTTTTTTTTTTGCTGGTTCGATGCCCTATAGCAATAAAGAAGAAACGTTTGTAGCAAGCAATTAGCCGAAACTGTCGCAATATATTCACGCTTCTGAGCTATGCAGACATATGAGATTAAGACTGGCGGCTAATCTCAATCCTCGGGGCTCCATAGAGGCTATATCGCTGTTGACCAATCTCCATATTAAAAAAAAAAGAACTCTTTATATTTTATTACGTTGAAACAACGCTTTCTGAGCTCAGGGCCGTAGCAAGTTCTTTTTTGCGGGGAAGGGGCGTGCAGATAGCAAAAAAAAAATTAAGTTAAAATATAAAAAAAAGTCCTTTTGCTGACTAACAACTAAAATTTACCATGTCGAGTGTCTCATGATGCACACTTGACCTAAGTGACATTTTGACGAAAAATGAGTTTCATGCATATTCTTATAGATCTCGATGCCCTCTATCAGACTACACTCGCGAATGAGGTATTACTTCCTTTTTTAGCCCGCTAGATGGCGTAAACCATTTGAGCCTCGTATACATATAACACAACGTTATTTATAATTTTCAAATCACTGTCCTGAAAAAAAAAGTTTTTGTTACTTAGGTCAAGTGTGCGTGAGACACTCGATGTACCTACTGACTTTTCAAACAACATGGGGCATATCGCCTTTCCCACCACTTGTTACTACGACCCAGCATAAGTAAAGGGTCCGCGAATAGCAAATTTTATTTTACTTCATTAGTCAGCAGTAACTTAGACACAAAACCTAATTCTATAATTATGTAGGGTGTGCCAGTTCACAATTTCTTCCTTCTGTAGTCTAGAGCGCTTTCGGCTGCTATGCCATCTTCAGTGGAGATCAATTGGCACACCCTACAGTACATATATGTAAAATTTACACAGGTTCACTCACACTCTAACATGTACAAAACCTAAGTTTGGATGTTACAAGTTTCATCTTGTCCCGGGTTATCTTCCCCCTCCTCCTCCTCCTCCCTGAAATAGCTCGTTTCGCCATTGACGTCAAACTCAAAACCCTATTAAATAGTTCAGAAATTATCGTTATTTCACTCCGTAGAGGCTATTCCAACATATAATTGAAAAAAAAAACAACTTTACGGTAAGATAATTCTTAAAAGTTCATCGGAATGTATGAGGTTGCCTGCCTTGAAAATTGAAGGGGCAATTATTTTGCCCTGAATGATGGATCTAAGACGGTGCCACATGTTTGCACCACCTCGTAGGATTACCTTGCATATCATGCGAGCCTAAGAGGCCATGTATATTCAAATTCCAACCTCGTTAGTCTACGGAAGAAAAAAGAACATTAATGAACTCATTGAAAAGAAAGAAAGAAAAACTTGAATTAATTCCCAATTCGCAAGTGGAAAAGAAATGAAAATTACAAATCAAATTTTGCAAGAAAAATGTACAAAAAATTTTCTCTTTGTCACATTTTGTAGAACATGAAAATTTACTAACTTGAGATTGATCTTTAAAAATTTAAATTATAATTTACTTTACAACCCCGAAAAATGCAGCTTCAAAATTTAAGATTATTCGACAAATTTTTAGATTTTTAAAAAACTGAAAGTCTATTTTTAAACTTGAAATTTATTTTAAGCATTGTAAAAGTTTTCAAAAACTGTCTAAATTCACAAGTAAATAAGTGAAATCATTTTCACTTTTATTAGTATAAAATTGGTTAGGCGCCCCTCTCCACAGCCATACCCACGAATTAAGTAGAGAGATTTAATTCATAACATAAACAAAAACCTTTGGCTTAAAAAAAAAAGCTAAGCCTCCCGCCCTATTTGCGTCTATTTTAATTGATTTTTGAAATAAGTTAAACTATGAGTTAACTCAGTAATTCATTTTTAACTCAAAAGTTTTGTCTCCCTCTGATTACAACTGATCGGAGCTCTACCCGGAAATCCATTACAATAAATTTGAAACACATCTTCTGCATCGAAAACCTGACCTCACCTTTAAAAGGTAAAGAACTCCAGCAGGATCTGAGACAGTCAGCAGTTAGTCAACGAAAACACAAAAGCAAGCGTATAGATAGATATATACATTAGTAGATAGGCAAATAGGCTGGAGGGAAAGAAGAAGGAAAGAAAGAAAGACATGCAGACAGACAGACACCAGGCTGGTTAACGTGCACAGTAATGAGAAATGCAGACTGACGAAAAGCAAGAGCGCTTAGAATAGGACCGATACAAGTGAAGCGAATATCATCATCGAAAGACTGGATTGCATGGTGAAACCCCCTAGTTCTCCTCCCCTAGTTGTCAAAAGAAATTAACTTTTACCGTATTATTGTTCTTGTAATGAAGCAACTTAAAAGCTCACTAGTCAAATTTTTGAAATCCTCTTATAAGCAAATTATTTACGGGACCATAGCTCACAGGATTGTTTAGAGGGAGACAGTAGCGCAGCCAGACTTGGTATGAAGGGGGGTGTTCAGTTCAAACAAAAAATATGATTCACTAATAGCATGATATTAGGGGGGGGGGTAACAAAAAGCCGAATAAGTATATATGGACACTGTCGCAGTGTTGCACGTTCATCAAAAAACAAAATGTTTCACTCTTACAATATTACAGGTGTAATACTTACAAATGCCAAAATATATTATAACTTTTTTACATTTTCGGCTGATGCCAGGGGAGGGGAACTCAGACCTTTCCCTGGCTACGCCCCTGCAGGGAGAAGGGTATGAACAGCAAAAATTCTGACTAAAATACAAAAAATGTCGGTTTATTCCGAATAAAAGTGTCTTCAATTTTCTAGTTTTGTCGAGTGGGTACTAGAATTCATCTAGTGCCTGAATTATCGAACAAGTTTGGCGGATATAACTCTCTTTTTCGTCGTGACGAGGGTCCGTAGTTGGGGTAGAGCCCCCCTGACCAATTTAAGCTTCCCCTACCAACGATTTTTCAATTCGCTTTTTGCGTGTCAAAAGAAAATGTGGAAAAACGAGAAAAAAACATTTATGTAGTTGTTTTTTGGGCGCCGCTCAGAACTTTCATAAAATTTGATAATTACGAGCCTGTGTAAGTGGATGTGGTTTTTCAGTAAATTATGTTTTGGTCACTCCGTATTGGTCCATTTATTCTTTTTTTATTGTTATTCTTTTCTAATTTTTTTAAACTTTATCTTCTTTGGTATCTCAGTTAATTCGTCCTTCAAACGAGTTTGTCGACTAACTGTGAGAAAATCTGGAGTACGCGTTGTATTTCGCTGTATTTTTTAATGGCGGTTCCGCAAGATCTGGCAGATTAAATTAATTTACTTTGTTTTCTTCAAATATGTCACTTTTATAATACGGTGTCTCTCTGTAATCCAGCTGATAGGTCTAAAAGTGTAACATTGTATATGCTCGCTTCGCTCCGGATTGATGACGTTCAGAGTAACTGGTGCATGTCGGGGGGGTTACGGTTTTCGCTCAAGTATACCCAGTAGTAAAAGAATATAAAATGATGACGTCATAGTAACATGAGCATGTGAGGGGAGCGGTACGGTTTTCGCTCAAGTATACCCAGTAGTAAAAGCATATAAGATGATGACGTTATAGTAACAGGAACGCAGTAACGAAACTATAGGGAGGGTGACTCCCCCCCCCTCCATCATAATTTGGCAGTTGGCATATCTTGAAACTGTTCATTTTAACTTTTCATTTCTTATGAATGTTTATTTATTTATTCATTTTCTTGTTCAATTGAAAAATATTTCGATTAAAAAATCAGGAAAATTTTTAATATTTTTAAAATGTCGGCAAATTTGTAGTTTTTAAAGCATATTTGTCGGCAAATTTTTCTTCTCCACCTCCCCAAATTGAAAGTCAAATTTCGTTTCTTAAAATGGAGTAACCTGGACTCCTGTCAGAGACTAGTCAGTCAAAAACCGAACGTTTCAAGCTGAGTATCGAATTATATCTGAAAGCTTGAAAAAATTGAAATGCGGAAGACATTTCGAAAATCTGAAAGTCAGCAGCAAACGTTGAATTTCGAATTTCAGTGACGATTCGGTTTGTACTAGATTCTCTGTTTGACCTAGAGACTGAAATTTGAGAAAGTTGAACATTTTGTTAAAATCTAAAAGTTGAAAGCAAAAGACTTATTTTTCAATGTCACAAGCTGAATCCGATTGCAAATGTTCTTTTGTTTAATTTATAGGCTTTAGTCCTGGTGAATATAGGAGGGAAATTTAGTCTGGAACAAAAGTCAAAATTCCATGTGTTTTTCCCAAAGAACAAAATGGAGCTTGTGGCACGGATTCTTCTAATCCGATCGACTTGAAACTTTGTTGGTTTTTTTTTTTCTTTTTTCGATTTTATTGAAACCAATTTAGGAGACGAATCAGAGGAAATTCAGAAAAAAAATACCACCATGAGTAAATAACGACCACCTTAACGTGTAAAGGAGGTTGTGTGTTCCTCTCAAGTATTCTTAACATCCTTCCAGCTTACCCTCCCAGACTAGGGTATGCTCATGTGCGCAAATTTGAGTTCTTGGGGGATAAGGTTTCAGTCTGCATTTGCAAGGACGAAACTATAGAGGGGTGATGAAACACCCCCAATAATCTGGCAGACGGGCAAATTTTGAAACTGTTTATTTGCATTTTTCATTCTCTAAGAACGTTTATTTATTTGCTTATCTATTTTTTTCTTTTGAATTAAAAAATATTTTGACAAAGAAATCAGCAAATTTTCAAATCAAAAAAAAAATTGTCGGCAAATTTTCCTTCTCCACTTCCCCCTCCCCCCAACTGAAAATCAAGTGTCGCCTCTACAGGATTATGTCGGGAACGCGTTACGGTTTTCGCGTAAGTATACCCAGTAGTAAAAGCCTACAAGATGATATTATAGTAACATGACCATGTCAGGAGGGGACAGCGTTATGGTTTTCGCTCAAGTTTACCCAGTAGTAAAAGCATATAAGATGATGACGTCATAGTAACAGGTTCGTGTCGGAGGTAGCCGTGCGGTTTTCGCTCAAGTATACCCGGTAGTAAAAGCACATAAGATGATGACGTCATAGTAACAGGATCGTGTCGGAGGTAGCCGTACGGTTTCGCTCAAGTATACCCGGTGGTAAAAGCATGTAAAATGCTAAAATTAGGGGGAAAATAAAGGATTGGAAGAGTATAGGTACCTCATATTATAATATTGTTTCTTTCTTGATCTTGAATCCGAGTTCTAATAGACATACACACACGCGTACATGTATTCAAGTCAGTGGCACACTTTCAGATAAGAATGGATGTTAGAGTACAAAGCTTCAATAAAATTTTAGAAATCTAAAAACTCCAAAAAAAGTTCCTTTCAAACGAATTTTGCTACCCCTTTATCTCCTTGTTAGAAAAAATGCATAGCAAGCCACGAGTGAGGCCCCATTTTTTAAAGAATCCTAGCTACGGGATTGTCGCTACGGTCCTGTTTGTTTAGAAGCTAGACGATTTTCAAATTTTCAAAATTTGCTTGTAAAGAGAAAATTGCTACTAAATATGAGGAAGGTCGGTCGTGTTACCAAAGGAAACACTTCCAAAATTCTTACCGCTACCGGGGTTTTGTGAGCAACGTTTGTGTCCGTTCACTCCTGACAGTTCGTCATCTCTACCATTGACAGAGGTATTTGAAAAAGTGCCAGTAACTTATGATTGTACGCGTTCCTGTCCGAGCCCCGTTTAATTTTATTTTTAATTTATATCTTACGAGTATTCGAGTACCATCGATCGAAATAGATATCGAAAATAGAGTGATTGAAGTTTCTTTCTGTTTTGACCCCGTGCCCCCACCATTGAATATAATCCATTTCAGTTTCGTAAGGAGCTAGAAGGGATCCACCCTACGTCCACTCGATCGATTGATAGACTGATGTTGCGATGGCTACCCTTATTAATGGTTCGGGTCCGAGGGTACATGACTAATATTGGAATATAATAAAAAATACACTCACGTAGTATCGTGCGGACTATAACACTTGGACGCTGTGCTGCATGCGCTACCAATTTTATTCGTTTTCTTATTGAACCGAACAATTAAAGAACAAAACTTTACCGAACTGAGTCTGACGTAAGTTTACGCAACAAGTCTTAGAAATTTCACTAACTGAGCGAAAAAGTCGCGTGGTTTCTTTCTTACCGGCGGGCTTACAAGTATCATGCGATTCTCGTAACACTCGGCGGTTCTCACTAGTGGACATGCGCCGTTCCAGCACGCGGAAATTTATTCGCATTGAAACAACGATATTGGGTACTGTCAATCAGCTGAAGCCAACTGACGTTATTTCTGACGATTTCAGCGGCGAAGCAATTAAATATTTACATGGCGGAGTGAATTCGACTCTCAATGCCGACAAGCTCCTTCTGAGATACTCACGTCTTATCTTCACGTATTGAATGAAAAAACAAGCTTGATAAGAATGTACTCTGTAAAAGTAATGATAATTTTGTACCTATGCTGTTTGGGTGTATTGTTCCTGTGGAAACGAGATATTGTGTACTTTTTTAGTCATAAGTTTTAACGTGTTAATTGTTACTCGTATATAGAAGTGATGAAATCGGGGCCAATTAAAGTAAAACCTTGAAAATTCTTAAGAGATTAGTGACCGCTAAGTACACTATGAGGGCCTGTATTACTGGCCCAATGCCAGTCTGGATTACTCGCGTTACTCTCGGGTTTTAAAACGTGAACAAGATTTCCGAGTTTTCATTTCCTGCGCATTCCTGATTACGTTCTCGTATCACCGGAACACGGGAACACGAATAACTGACTTTCTGCCTGATCGAAAATGGAGATAGTAAAAAGACGGGTCCATACCAGGATGATCAGCATATTCTGCTTGGATGATCAACCTAGGCTGACCAGCCGTGAGTGAAAATCGATATCTTCACTTGTTCAACTTTTTGCATTCAGTCAAAGGATGGGGGGAAAATGGAAAAATAAACTGAATGAATGATGAAAACTTCCACACTAATTCACCATCTTTTGAACAGCCTGATATCAGATCGATCCAAGATGGTAGGCTGCCCAGATATTTGTTAATAGAAAAGAGTACTACAGGTCGTTCAAAAAAATGTTCCAGCAAACTCGCATCACGCTCCAGGGGTCTTTCTGAACTATGACAGGGCCATATTCAGGATTTAAGTAAGGGGGTTAGCGATTTAAGGAGGCTATAAACACCCCGAATTTATCCAACTGCCCACATGAATATAAAGAAAATTTGGCCAATGGGGGGGGGGTGAACAGATTTTACACGTAATCATCCGATCATCCGTGCTAAAATTTCTTCCGTTATTCTGGTTGATGTAGTTCATTAAATATCCAATAGATGTCGACCACTCCTTTGCAAAGTCCGGATAGAATAGTACCAGACTGGCGAGCTGGCTACCCCGCAGTAGCTCTATGTGTTTTGACGAACTTGAAAAATAAAATCACAATGTCACAGACTAGAGTGAAAAAACGGACGTGTCACAAGAGAAGGGCCTTAGTGCTAACCGGACACTGAGGCCCTTTTCTTGTGATACGTCACATTTTGATTTTGTTGACTGTAGGGTGTAGAGCGAGTGTCTCAATCTTAAGCGAATTTTGGCCTTCGCCATCACGCTGTCAGTCATCATTTATATGGTCATCTTTTATTATCAGCTTCAGCATCAAGTATTTCTTGACAATTTTGGGGAAAAGATAGAGTTCTCTTTTTTCACAGTATCAAAAGAGTATTTTCCTCTGAAAAGAGTGTGATCTGGGCAGCCTATGAAAGGCTAATCATGGCTGCTCAGCTTCAATTAGTTGATCATCTCAATGTCCCCACCAGAGTTGTGCAGAATAATATATTCGAATATTGAATAATGATTAATGAATAACGCAACAATGAATATTTTATTCGTTATTCATAAGCGCATGAATAACTAATAACGAAGAGCTTTTATTCGTTAGTCGTAAGTATGAATAACGAGTAGTTATATTCATTATTCAGTAATAAGTATTCAATAACATCAATTACGCGAATAATGAAATCAGACCCGTAGCCAAATGGGGCCAAGGAGGCGTTGCCCTCCCTTGGCGCAGTCATTTGCCCCCCCCCCCTCCCGAGAAAATCGAGAAAACTTTATTTACTTTCTAATTACCCCAGTAAGATTAGGGTACTATACATGTTTTGAAACTTTATATTGGTATCACTGATATCTTTCTTGTTCATTTTGCATCAGGGTTGTACCATATGGAATAAACTGGCGTAGATTTTTTTATTCTACGCATAGAATACACCGTGTAGAATGAATGACTATTCTACACTTTTTTCTCCTTTTTTTTGGGGGGGTGGGGTGTTAAATTTTTTATTGTGGATAGGTACCTAGTTTTCGCCGTTACCTAGTACCGGGATGAGGTGAGACATGAAACTAGTTACCTAGTTGAAGAACAATCTTCGTCAGTGACGTAGCATGTCGTAAGAGGAGGGGGTACCCCAAGAAAAATATTTACCCCCTCCCCGCCCCCAAAAAATTTCCCCAGGGAAAAAATAACCCTTCCCAAAAAAATCTTCACCTAAAAATATATATTATTACACCCTCCCCCCAAAAAATTTCACTCCCCAAATATTTTTACATAGTCCTCTAATATTGGCGATTTTAGAATTTCGACTTTTTCTCCCTTGAAAATCTTATTTTGCCCCCCGGCCCCCTTTGAGAAAATCCTGGCTACGCCACTGATCCTCGTTAAATCTTTTGTTTTGTTACTGCGTCCTCAATAAATAACGAATAAAACAATGATTGACGAATATTATTCACATCTTCATTTTACTGAATAATGATTGATGAATAATTTTACATGTTGACGAATAATATGAATAACGAATAATGATTGAACTTCTATTTGTGATTATTATTCGAATAACGTCTTATTAGAATAATGCCCAACTCTGGTCCACACTACATTCATCTTGAGCTAATCATCCAAGCAGAGCAAGCTGATCATCCCCATGCGGACCCACCTAAAGGTTCATACTGTTGAAGATGATCCGCTCCGGGTCTTTCGAATGAAAATTTTGACCGAATGTCTCTTTGGGCTTAATTGGATAATATACTGAACTGTACGTGGAATGGATCAATAAGGGTTAAAAGCTTAAAACTATAGAAATTTGAAACGAAATCACTACACTTCTTCATCGGTTAATCTAAAATTAACTCATACTTCATTCTTGACACTTGAAAGACCCCTCTCTCTATTTTCAAAAATTACGAACCAAAATATGGTGAAAATAAGCGGTCCCAATGAATTTTCTTCGTTCTTCCAACAAATTATTCCTGATTACATTCCTGCCTAATGTTCCGACTGGAAGAAAATGTTGTAACAGAGTACTCTCAATATTCAAAACCATGGTAAAGGTGTAGCCAGGATTTTTCTAAAGAGGAGAGGGGAATCAGCAAAATTTATGGGTGTTACACCTAATATGAACGGTATATTTTTACATTGACGTATCAGTATGTTGTGCTTTTCAACTTCAATTATATGCATCTGAATTTAAATTTCATTTCGCGCATTTCTGTGACACTGCCAGCATACAAAAAATTCTCACCTCAAGGGGGGGGGGATTTATCTCCCTAATTCCCTCCTCCCCTGGCTACGCCACTGAATCACGAAATAGTGACAATTGCTCATTTCATGGGAAAGAGGGAGGCGAAGGGGGAGAGAATCTTTATTTACCAAATGACCTTGTTTTCGAAGGAATATGCAGGTTTAAGGGATAAAAAGTATTACATCCTTATCTGAAATTCGGAAAATTGCTAGGACCGATTTGTTACTTTGAACCAGAAAACCAGCCAGTTATCTCGCCAGTCAGGCCAACTGAAGATCGTTAGATAGACAGTTTTCCTGATGCGCAGTCAGTTACCCTCTAGTTACCCATTTGCAACCCTCAGTTACCCTCAGATTACCAAGAAAGCCGTCAGTTTATTACCCTGGTTCCCCTTTACTTACTTGGGTAAGTTACCCATTTGTAACCCTCAGTTACCCTCAGATTACCCAGTAACCGGTCAGTTACCCTTGGTTCCCCTACTTAGTTACCTGAGTAATTGGCGGGATTTTGCGAATCGGGTTGTCACCTCCTAATACCTCCAGTGCTGTTTAAAAATTCGCACTTGTCAAATTTTAGGAACCAGTTAGCAAAATTGGGAAAGTGAGGACATCTCTTATTTATTTTTAAGGTTTCAACAGAAATTTTTTACACTTTAGTCAGCCGTTTTGCTTTTTGCTGTCACCTCTCCCCCTTAAAAAAATGCTTGTTATGGACCTGAACTGAAATGCTCATGTTATATTTGTCAATATGTGATAATAATGCAGGCCAGGGTTGGAGTTCACCGTTTTGATCTATAGATACAGTATTGGAAGTTCCAGGCTCTGTTCTGAATTATATTTTTCGAACCGAAATTTAAAATCAGTGAACAACTTTCGAATATTACTTATTACTTCTTCGATGCTCTAACATGTGAAAATATAAGTTCGTGATTTGAGGTTCATATTATGAAAGATCCTGTAATATTCTGTCTGTTGTGCTGGCTCCGGTTTACTTCGAGATTTCAACTTTTTCAATATCAGTTTAGCTTTGTAATTTCCTGAATCTGCGAATGAACTTCAGCAGATGCCAAATCTGTAGTGGTGTAGTTCGTTTCTTATTTTCAACTAACTCCTGCGTCATAATTTCTGTCGCCGACGTCGACTGCATCACGCTACTACCCACCTCAAATAAACGCATTTCCCCTTTTCGAAGTCTCTCATTTTTATCACTTTCTTTATTATTTAATTATCTTGTAGGAAGCTGTTCTCACCGATAGGGCAGTAATGTCCAAATTTTGTCAAAATTGTCGAAATTTTAGGTGAATTTTTACTAAAGAAAACGTATATAGGGGGAACTAAATATACCATGATTTTTTGCCCAGCTTATCTTCAATGTTGAAGGGTCTATAAAGTCTAAACTCGCATATGCGGTTTGCAACGCCATTATTCTCTCGAATTAGGTACTTTTACTTTCTTAAGATAGAATTCAATGACTCAATGACTTAGGTACCTTCACGAAACATAATATATTGTATGCAAAAAGTTAATCTGAGTTCTGAGTTCGATACTGAGATCTAAGATGATAGATTATATATACATGTAGAGAATGACAAACTGAAACAGTGCTGGTATTCATAGAGGATAAGTATGTATTGCCAAATAGTGAATCACTAATCAAACGTATACTCGCAAAAAACTTGTGCGAAAACATTCATTAGTGGGTTAATTGTTCAAGTCTCTCAAAATCCTTAAACATATTTCCTATACCCGTCGATGTAGGTACTATATAAGTAAGAACATTGCTCAAAACTCTTTAATTTTCATCATATAATGTTCAAGGTGATGTTAGTACAGTCTTAATTTTCGTTACCGTGGTATCCATATCATTTTACAACTGTTTATTCCAGACCCGTTTATCGAATCGTATTGCTTGTAAGATATTAAGTATTATTTTCAACGAAGTGGTCAGTACTCACCGATCATCGCAATCCTCATCGTATTCGTCATACATTTTGTTATATTCAGCCTTCGATTTAACGATAAAGTGAAATTTTAATAAACGCTAAAAAACAGTCGTCAATGCGGATATCAAAATAACTAATGGAAATGTACCCCCAATTATCGCGTT
Organism: Acanthococcus lagerstroemiae; assembly: GCA_031841125.1. NCBI lineage: Eukaryota > Metazoa > Arthropoda > Insecta > Hemiptera > Eriococcidae > Acanthococcus > Acanthococcus lagerstroemiae. The sequence goes on from CM063106.1 coordinate 65,559,476, forward strand.
TCCGGTTCTCGATATTTGATAACCAGTAATAATTGCCTGAAAAACGAATTTTTATCAAAGACCGAAGTAAAACCTATCCGACGTGACGAGCTATTTCAGCAATGCTAATAATGTAGGTACATTTGCCAGATGACCGCCGAACTGGAGCTCAAATTTCAGAAAAAAATTAAGAAGTATTACGAAATTGGTTGATAGAACTGACTTTAGTTACGAATTAAAAGTTTAATCAATTATTCGATTATTTGACGCAACTGAACCAAAAGTCGAAATTCAATTATTCTTAACTATGTCACTCAGCAGCAGATCCAAGGTGAATCCTGGGAGGTCAATAATTCTGAATGTGTAAGAATTTTGTAGTGTTCAGTGGCGTAGCCGGGATTTTTCCTTGGGGGAGGGGGCAAAGTAAGATTTTCAAGGGAATAAAAGTCGAAAATTGAGGTATTTTTTAAAAATCGCCGATATTGGAAGACTATTTTATAAACATGAGGGTAAAGTTACTGCTCGAGCAAAATTTTTTCGAAAAAACGTGTTTTGAAGGGGAAAAATTGCTCATCTTTGCATAGTTTACATTCAGTTTCAGGTGCATTGGGGAGCATTCGCCCCCATTTTTTAACCCTCATAGTGATAATTGAATGAATAGATGATGGAGAAATATGTACCTTGAGTTTCTTGACCTTAGAATGAAAATTCCTTTCAGTGTGCTGTCAACTTTTTCCAATTCATTGGATTATTATATCAATTAGATGACAATTTTTGGGAGCTTTTAAAAGCTTATTAAAATGTACTATCCAACTTCGACCTTTGAGGAGAGAGGGGCAGCAGTAGGTACCTACTCGAGACTAGTTAAGAATCTTCAATCCTTCTATGCTCATGTGAAAATCTCGTAGTGTCGAAAAATTGCAGAAATTTCCTATTTCTTAGAAGAAGAAAAAAATGAATTTAATACCGTTGAGGGCGATAATGGTTATCTAAAAGAGATAAGATTCGAAAGAAGGCAGAAGTACACAAGGTTTTTCCCGATGTTAGCCAGTTAATTAGTTCAGCAAGGGAGGTGTTCTAAGAGCCCTACTAGTACAAATTTATACAGAGCATATGAAGTGTAAGCTACCTCCCGAGGTGGTCTTTACACAGTGGGGGACGTGGATCGCAGCAGCTCAGTTTCTTGCAGAAAACTACGATAATTTTTGTAAAGTTATCAGCATCTCCAATAACTTAAAATACATAGAAAATTTAAACATGTAATTTCAAAAAGCTACACTCCCCTCCGACTTGACTTTCATTTATTCATATTTGTCTTTCCTCACCGGGGAAATACCATGCTCGGTGATAAGGAGCCTCTGCTTTCCCTCATTGCTCACCTTTAATTACCTACTGGATAATATCCGTGTGAAAATTGGTGACATTCGAGGATCACGTGGATTGACACTTCAGAAAAAATTGGACGAAATCTTTTGGGAGAATAAAAGATTGATGCTGCTGAGGTCGATAAACGATGCTGTTCTCCATGGTACAAGGGTTGAAAATACTCCATTAAATGTACGCCCTTCTAGTCTCCGTGGATGTGGAGCGTTTATTCAGTTAATACAAATTAATTTTAACAGACAAACAATTAGGATTTAAGCAAAAAAAAAAGAACAAACAAAAAAAAACCACCTATTTGTATGTATAATACTAAATTCTTAGAATGAATGTGTACCTATATCTAAGTCAGTGCTTTTTTTTTTTTCCTTTATCGCCGAATAATGTCGAAAATAGAGTTTTTATTTTCGAATTTCATCATTAATAATGCCAAAACCAGGGCCGGCGGAAGGTATGTTTCAGGTATGCCGGAGCAATCACCATCCGAAAAATGAGCGGGTGGGGCATTCCCCACCTGGAATTTCATTGAACCAGGTCGCTGTTCTGCACGTGTATTCAGAAATGACTGATACATTAGACGTACAGGAATTAATGGACACTTTTATTTCTAAGAATTCGAAACGAACGTCCGTATTTGCGTTATCTCAATAATAAAATTTCTACACATTTTACATTGACATTGTTTCATTTTTAAATTTCCATCATTCATAACATTGCCTAATAATCGTATACACAAAGGGGTATAGTCCATAAATTTGAACTGTGTTTTTATGTTTTTTTACGTAGAGAAATTATTGCTCTTTTTTTGTGTGTGTGTGGGGGGGGGAGGTCCACTCGCTCTTAATTCACCACCCGGGCAGAATCTGACACACCCGCGCTCTACTTGATAACACTCTTCATACCTACTTTTTAAGATTTCTTGAAACTCTTTACAACTCTAGCAAGCTTGTTTGAGACTCGGTGAAGCTGCCTTTTGAAACCCTTTCAATTTCAATTATTCTCTTTAGGAGGAGGCAACTGCTTCCATTGCCTTCTCCGTCCACTTGTGCCTGCCAAGACTAGCAACTACCATTTTCATTATTAATTAAAAGTAATCGTACAAACTCGTGAAAAAGAGAGAGTGGCATGAACATAAATAATGTACTGAACAAAATAGATGTAGTAAATTACCTGAATATGATCGCAAATACTCAAAAAGCACAATGAGAAAAGGAAACTGTCCTAACCATGACTTGATGATGAGAGGAGTAGCAAATGGAAAATATCAAATTTAATGAATTGTACTGGTACTGGACATTGGTATCACGGATCACGATGAGAAAGAAATACACACGCACTTTGAAGAGAGGAAAGAAAAACTGAAATACGAGATAAAACGATAAAATAATGGGAAGATTTCGATGGGAAAACCAATGTAAACACATCGAAACATGATATGAGTCATTTGCTCATTGGTATAGGGATTTTTCGTGATAAATAACACAAGGATCAAAAAGATTAAATAGTAGCAGTTAACTGCTTTCAGTTTTGTTACCATTTTAATATTTAAAATGTTGATAAGTCATACTGAAATTGAAAATCAAGTGTCATAATATGCTAAATGATAAGTTTGTTACTTTATTTTCATGATGCCTTGTACAAACTGTCATAAAGTCTCAAGTATCATAACATCGTAAGTCATCACTACACAACATAAGTGAAATTTTTCAACAAGGAAAATTATTATCAAGCTATTATTAGCACAGTCGCTGGACATAAGTACCTACATCTAATCTAAATTTGTAGCGTTGTTATAGTACATAAAATTTATTTCTGAAACATTCATTGACTTTTGTTGTACGGAATTTCAAAATAACTTTCAAGGGTGATATTTATTTTCCAATTAACCTGGGTATCTACCAGTCTTAGAAAGCACGAAAGTCACGAAAAGGTCCTGGATGTCTGGAGTAACAATTTTTAAAAAAATATAAAATTGTACTAATGGTCACAGATTTTTTTTCAAATTTTATCGTGAATTCATTTTAATAATAGTCTCTTTTTATTAATTTAGTTTTAATATTTTATTTAAATCATAATAATTCTCTTTTTTTTATTTTTATTTTATTTATTTATTTATTTATTGAGCCACAGATGGGTTATGGGTTCAGGTAAGGTTGCTGTCTATATGTTGCAGAGGTATCCAGCAGCGGAAAGTTAGTTGAGGGTGTTGTTCATGTGCTCGTGGGAGTTGGAGAGGGCCAAGATTCGACTATGGGGGACGTGGTGAGAGTTACGAAGGCTGGTGGGAGAGAGGAATTGATTTGTTTCTTTATATTATTAAGTTACTCTTTTAATAACTTACTACAGTTGCTGTCTGAGAAGATAGAGGGAACTCTAGAATTATTCTGACAGGTCAGGGGGAAATGGGGATAAAAGTCACGAATTTCCATTTTAATCCTCTGGTATTAATTAGCAGTCAACAATTAACGTTGGTTAATTCTAACATTTGACTTTGTTTACAGATGAAAAACTGGTATGGAAGGAACAATCAATTTACGAGTCAGGTAAATTAAAAAGCAAAATTATCTTTTCTACGGCATGAAAATTGTTTTTGTTTAAAACACCTCAAAAAGGTGCATAATGTCATGTGAATCCATAATGAGCTACGGAATCATACCTCTAGCAAATTTCCTGCCACACAAAACCTATCGTAATCTTACAGAATAAAGCTTGTGGAACAATTTTATCGGCTCACAAAAGAACATCAGCTTGTATAAAAAGTTGTTATTCGCTTACAAAGACAGAGTACCCTTTAATATACAAATGACAAAACTAACTTTCAAGGAGCGGGAATTGTTGACAAGTAAAAGATAATATATGGATGAAATACCATTCTCGCCTTTAGGCTAGATACAAAAGGAAGAAATTTTTAATAAGCATGCAGAAACGCGTAGAATATCTCAGCGTACTCGGAATGAATGAAGATACTGTTCATTTCGCACAGTTGCTAGATTATTCAGTCTCAAATCAGTCAGTTTGAAACTTGAAATTCAGGGTACAAAATTCGAAACATGAATGCAGATGAGAAATTCTAGAACTAAAGCTTACAAAATACTCAGACATTATAATTAAGACTCAAAACTTAACGGACAGAATATAAGTTCATTTCAATATAGCAGGTCTGGACAAAGCGTAATTAATTTTAATAGTACATAGATACTAAAACTTCAATAGAGAAAAAAAAAAGTTGCTCTTCAAAAAAAAAAAACAACTTAATTACGAGTATAATATTATAATACTAAAATGTCAGCCTTATAAGGTTTTGCGGGACACAAAATGTGCTATAAATATCGAATGAACCAGTTTCTAATTTGAACTGAATTAAAAATTATTGATTAATCAAAAATCATCGATTGATCATAATATTATATAATTTTAATAAAACAAAAATAATTTATTGATCAAGAATACTTGGATAATCAGAAATAATTGGAATATAAAACGTGATAGAATAATCAAAAGTATACTCGATTAACTAAAAATAATTAATTAATCAAAAAAATGCATCTGAAACATTCAATTAATTAAAGTGTTTTTAATTAATTGAAAATAATCAATCAACAATAGTAAAATGGTAAAATGATGTAATATAAGTAGTTGACAAAAGATAGCTAATAAATTATTCAATAATAATTACATATTACTTAATTAATAATAATAATTGTTAATTAATTTATAATAATGTAGTTGATTAGTCAATTAATAACAATTAATGAATTAATAATACTCCGTCGACTAATTAATGATAATTGATAAATTAATAACAGTATTGGTAGTTGATTAAATAATGGTTATTTAAACTGGGACTTTTTTTAAAAAATAATAATTATAATGGTGTGGTGGGACGTATGACGATGCACGCATGCCAAAGTGGCCCCTGAGACACCACCCCTCCCCCGGCATCGGAAACTACCCTTTCAGGCATCGCTTCAGTACCAAGAGGAAATAAGTGCTCTAAGCAAATCCAAACAAACTGAAATAATAATTATAATAATAAAATACTAGATTCCCGAATTCTGCGCAGAAGGTGCTGTGCTGTTGGTCAACTTAACTATGTATTAGTATTTCAGTTGCCCCTGCATTGAACTCAGCTACTATTTGCTTAACAGTTGGGTATTTGAAGTTGCCCTCGTCTGGATTTTTTATTCCTTATGAAGTAAATTTGTTATAGTTTCTCATGGATTGGGATTGTGGGTATTAGGTGGACACGATTTCAATTATTATCGGCTAGTAGCACAGTGTTGTATAAACTTGGTTTCAAGCTGTAAACTGTCGAATTCGGGCGTTTCAACACCGGTTTAACGTTTAAACCGCGTCTGTACAACTGGACGTACGTACATATAAGTGACTTGCTCTTGAGAAATAAGCCTTAAAGCTGGAAAACTTGGCTATCATGCTCATCTTATGTAATTAATCAATCAATAATAATGTAGTTAATTAGTCAATTAATAACAATTAATTAATTAATAATCATAATAATCAGTTGACAATAATAATAATAATAATAATAATAATAATAATAATATATACGTACAGGGAGTAAAACACTTGTAATGCGCAGGAAAATTATAATAATAATAATAATTGGTTAGTCAATTCACCGTAATAATCAATTAATTAATAATTTTGAAGTTAATCAATAATAACTGAGTAATTGAAAATATTTTGCTGTTTATAGAATAATACATAGAACCCTTAATCAAAAATATTGGCGGATAATCAGAAATAATTTGTTAAGGACATCTATTAATCAGAAATAAGCATGCACCTACTCGCGCTTGAACAATCAAGCACAATCGATTAACCAAAAAGAATTGATTCTTCAAAAATGATCGATTCATTTAAAACACCAACTGCTCTATGACACGTGTTAACTGCTATATGATTGTCCATAGCTGCATTAAACCTTGGAGAGGGTAAGGCGGGGTTATTTAAATGGGGACTTCTTTTTTTTTCTTTTTTTTTTTAAATAAGAATAAAATACTAGATTCCCATTCTACGTAGTTGCTGTACTGCTGGTCAACTTCTGACTTTCTACATATATTAGTATTTCAGTTGCCCCTGCATTGAATTAAGCTACTATTTGTTTAACAGATGGATATTTGAAGTTGCTCTCGTCTGGATTTCGTATTCCTTATGAAGTAAATTTGTTATAGTGTCTCATGGATTGGGATTGTGGTTATCAGGTGGACACGGTTTCAATTTTACTATGTACATATAAGTGACTTGCTCTTGAGAAATAAATCAAGCTCGAAAACTTGGCTATTATGCTCATCTTGTGATGAAATTCTGAGTGATAGAACTTCGCTAAGGATATGGGTATATGTGATCATGGCGAGGAAAGTCTTAATGAGTTGTCGCGTTCACTTACGTAAACTATCCATATAACCGTATCCAGACGTTTTCATTGCTGCAGAAAACTGGCCGGAGTTTTCAGAAATTTCGTCGACGCTTTTAATCACTTCTGATTTATTGCTAAAATCGTAATTTTAGTGCAATAATCGATCCATGAAATAGGTATAGTGAATTTAATTTCAGAGACTTGCGAACGTCGAAGAGGAAAGAAAAATGATTTGTAGTACATGTTGCGATTATTAATTCTTCGTACGTCTTATTCCTTCTTGCATTGCAACACGTGCTTGCATTCCTTACTCGGAAATTTTATAGGCTGTAGAGCAGTGCAACCATATTTATAAAACACTACCTTTGCTTTATATTACCTTTGGAGTAAATACTGCTCTTTTTTCCTGTTGATCGTCCATATTTCTTAATCTACTTTGACCCCTTGAATCACTTTTTTAAATATGATTTTATGAAAGCCCTCGATATGTTGGTACTTTCAAAGTTTGAAGTACTGTTGAAATCAATCTCGAATTAATTTCGTATTCCAAAGCGTTAGTCAATAACTCTGTCAAGCTTAGGTTTACCTGTGATTTAATGTTAATAGAAATTCGAAAACTTTCCAGAGCGAATTTCTAAACGGAAAGTGTTAATTATTTATGTTCGGTATGCCTCATAATGACTAATGTATTCAAGTACTGGATCTTGTAGGTATGTTCCTATTTGTTCTAACAGACTTTTTGAGAAATGTGCTTCCTTGTAGCTCAAAATTTTTATTAGTTATTTAGGTTCGATAAGCCACAGAATAACGTGTTCGAGAGAACAGTGTACTATATCAGTTAATATATTTGAACCTTTCAAAAATTCAATTTTCTTCATCGTTTTTATAAAACGTGAACGTAATAGCTATAAGCTCGGTGACACTCTATATTATGAGTAGTTATTACCAGAAAAAACCGTGATCACGAACATAAACAGCTAACAAGTTTATTTACTTGAAACTTAATATCGGTAATGCTGTTTTGCAATAGTTTTCCTTCGACATGGTTGGCAAATTGCGAATAAAACCAACGCGTAACGAAAATTAATCAGAAAAAATACGATAAAAATATTCAGAAATTGTGTGAGGTGCTGATCATGTCACGTATTAAATTAGTAATTCTTGCAGATCTTGGAGCTCCTTTGATCCTTTGTTAAAGAGTCTACGTCATCTGCTTACCAAACATTTATACTCGTAAAATCTCCTTACCGGACCTTTATGTAGCTGAATCCGAACGCGTGAAGTTCTGTTTTTTCCAAACTCCCCTCAACTGTCCATAGTACATACATAGCACTCCCTCCGGAAAAAGTTAGAGTTTTAAACATGTTTTTGATGGATTATAACGCGCTTTCTAGAACTGTAACGAAACAGTAGACAGTTAGACACGCTTACCCAACTATGCCCAGGGACTTACAAGTGCCGAAGCAGTTTTTCTTGTTGGAAAGGGACAAAATGGAGGACCTCAGCGAATCTTTAAAAAGTTTGGAAGAGTTTTAGAGTCTATACTTGTTTCAAACAAACAGGAACAATTACTTATCTTGAAAAGACGTAAACAATTTTTAAATGATGTTAAACAGTCAGTGAATTTTGAAGAATAGCCTTAAAAAGTTTTGGAAGAGTCTTATGAGCATTAAAAAGACTCAGTTTCCAGGAGGCTTTTAAAATCTTGTACGAATCTTAAATAGTTGAGTTTTAAAAAGCAGAGACGTATCGATCGGGGGGGGGGGATTTACCCCTCTGTAGGAATTCTTCACTCAGCAGTTGGGAAATTTTACTATTTCAGTCAGGGACGAAAAAAAGTGGAACACGGAAGCTTTCACCGGAATTAGGAAATTTTAGTAGATGGATCAAAAGTTGGAAAAATCCAACTGGCCAAGCTTTTTTTTTTTTTTTGCTAATACAAAAAAATTTTGATACTCGGGAATTTTGAGTTGAGTCAGTTGGAACGCTTTCACAACTCCCCCCCCCCTCCCTTCAGAAAAAACTCTCCGGTGCGTCCCTGTTAAAGAGTCTCGATCACCCGAAAAACCATAATCAAGCCTGAAAGAGTCATAGAGAGTTACAAACAAGTTTTAAGCAGTTTTTACAAGTCTTAAATAAAAACCGAAAAAGCCTTTTAAAGAGTTTGAAGTGTTTGAAAGAGTCTTATATAGTATTGAAGGCTTTGTAATCTTAGCTGGTTTTGAGACTTGCGATTCCTTCAGTGAGAGAAAAAAATTAAAAAATAGTATTGTGACGAACACTAAAAATTTTCCAAAAATCGTCGCCCAATCGAAAATCTAATGAATTAGAAGAATCTGACATCGCACTTTGATAGGTATTTTCATTTTGAACATCAATAAGAAAAAACAGTTAGCAGTAAACAGTCGCTCAAAAAGCTTAGATGTTGCTTTCTTATTTACTCATTCACCATATACGCCCCACTATCATCGAAACAATCGTGATAGCGATATAATGATTTAAGTAATCAGGAGGCCAAGCAGTGGCATATCCAGAAAGCACTGTCGGAAGGGGCGATTCAGAACATGTCAGAAATCTTGGACGATTTGTAGTGCCGAGGTGCTGACAATTTTCTTATTGACGTTGAAAATGAATATGATTTCAGTTGCTCAACTCAGTGATTTGTCGACTAAATGGCAAGTTTTGAAGAACTTCAACCTCCATTACGTCACCATCCAATCTTTTCTCTCTTGGAAGGAAGAAGGTGAAGCAGTCCTCAAGATTAGCTAAGACTCTTCAATTTTCAGTTCTTATGTGCGAATCTTCCCCCCCCCCGTACTTGCTTGAAACACGTTCAGACTTTGCTAGAATTGTTTAAGACTTGTTCAAGAGTAGTTAAAATGGTTCAAAACTTTTCTGTTCAGCTCTTTATGATTTTGCTAGACTTGGTTGTGATATCTGATCAAGACTTTTCAGAATTTTTGAAGCATCTCGAAATGTAAGACTCTAAAATAAGACGCACATCAAATTTTAAGGGGTGGATGATCCCCCCTATGACTATCTAACGTATAACTTTTTGTATAAATTCTTGTAAAAATTAGAAAAATATTCCTCGCTTCGCTTGCAAACGAATATTTTTAAAGCACTTTTTGCGGGTCAACCCCTTGAGATCCACCTCCAATATAGAATTCTAGAACCGGTCTTTCTGAAACGCCTTAAAACAAACTTGAGTTACTTTGAAACTCATTCAGTACTTTCCCACATTTATTTGAGATCCAGCAACTGAAACCTTATCTCCCAAGAACTCAAATTTACGCACATGAGTATACCCTAGTCTGGGAGAGTAGGTAAGCTGGAAGGATGTTAGGAATACTTGAGAGGAACACACAACTTCCTTTACACGTGAAGGTGGTCGTTATTTACTCATGGTGGTATTTTTGTCTGAATTTCCTCTGATTCGTCTCCTAAACTGGTTCCAATAAAATCGAAAAAAAAAAACTACAAAGTTTCAAGTCGATCGGATTAGAAGAATCTGTGCCACAAGCTCCCTTTTGTTCTTATGGGAAAAAACACATGGAGTTTTGACTTTTGTTCTAGACTAAATTTTCCTCCTATATTCACTAGGACCAAAGCCTATAAATTAAACAATGGAACATTTGCAATCGGATTCAGCTTGTGACATTGGAAAAAATCTTTTTTGCTTTCAGTTTTTAGATTGTAATAAAATGTTCAACTTTCCCAAATTTCAGTCTCTGGCTCAACAGAGAATTTAGTAAAAATAGAATAGTCATTAAATTCTAAATTCAACGTTTGCTACTGACTTTCAAATTTTCAAAATGTCTTCCACGTTTCATCTTTATTTCAACCGTTCAGATAACGTTCGATACTCAGCTTGAAACCATAGGCTTTTGACTGACTAATCTCTGACAGGAGTCCAGGGTACTCCATGTTCAGAAACGTAATATTGGAGGGGGGAGTGTCAACCCTCCCCCTTATAGTTTTGCCCCTGTTTCTACGGGCTATTTAGGTCTTGTTTAGAACTTTTAATACTGCCTTTTTTTCTCTTTTTGTTTTTGAGTTTTTAGCACCTAAAAATCCGAACCCTACTTATTACTTTTCAGAAGAAACTTTAACATGTTAATGTTTTAATTTTTTTCGCGGGGGGAGGTAGAAACTGGTCGGAGGTAAAGGACAGTAAAAATGAGGGCAGTGACAATCATGTTAAAGAATGGTTTCAACTTTCTTCTCTGAAGAGGGAGTGGGAGGAGGCATTGGCCTGCGATTTTTACGATCGGGGCGAAACTATATGAGGTGTGGGGGGTTGAAACCCCTCCCCAATGATTTCGCAGTAGGCAAATTTTGAAACTGTTCATTTGAATTTTTTACTTTTTACGAGTGTTTTTTTTTTTTTTTTTTCAATTAAAAAATTGGTGAATTTTTAGTTTAGAAAAATATTTGTCGGCAACTTTTTCTTCTCCACCTCCCAAACTGAAACAAAAATTTTGTTTCTGAAAATTTCGTTTTCTACGAGGAGGATTTAGGAAGACGGGAAAGGTCTAGGACATTTTCGTCAGTTGTACCCTTCTCCATCAGTGGGATGAAAAATGAAAAATTCAAAGTATCAGTTGGATGTATCTGAAAAGCAAAAACTTCATTTGTTCGCGGATTTAGAAAAATCTTTGAATTTCTAATAGCTGGGAAGACCGGATCCAGAATTGGCGCGATTTGAATAGTGAAAACTCTTGGTCAAGGCTAACATTTCGTTTTTGGAATCAGGATACCTTTCCCAACAAAGTATTTTCGGTGCATCTCTGTCAAGGAGCTTTTCAATGGCTTGAACAAGTTCGGAAGAGAGTTTTACAGAGAAAAATGTTAAACCAAGCTTTAATAAATCACACTATCATAATCAGAATTGGGTACATTTCAAAATAACTCTGAAAGGACTTTAGTATATGATAGCCTGAGTTTACAGAGCAAGTTAATGATAATATGTATATCAAATCTTGATTAGTGATATCTTCCCCCGCCCTCGCAACCCTTCGAGACTATTCCAGTACACATCCATAACGTTTCCATACCAGTTATAGTCGATCAGCTATTCCATCAGATAAACAGACTAGCAAACATTTCTTTCATTTTCATAATTTACATAATTTAGGTCGTTTTGGCCATTTTTGTATTTTCTATCTTGCTGAATGTTCACTATCATAACCATATTTCTATAATTTTCAATGTTTTCTTTGGTGAAGGGAGAGGATTAAAACTACTTAATTCTTACTCTCACATTCCAAATCGTCTCTCCTGGAATTATCTCTTTGATCCGTCACGAATTTGATAAGTTTGAACGCAGCTAAGAAAGTCTCAGCGAAGTCTGAATGAACCTTAAACAAGGTGTAGCCTTTTCCTTGGAAAATTGGAAATCAGGGAAAAGTCCGGGAATTTTTTCAGTCAGGGAAAAGCCAAGGAAGTCATGGAATTTTCAAAAAATAAATTCTTAATAAAATTGCGTGGTTTGAAAATATCATGGTTCTATTTTTTAGCAACTTGAATCACCTACAAACAGTTATATATAAAAAACTGAATAAAAAGATTTTTTTCCTGATGGTTGGTACCTATGTTCAGTTCTATATAAGATTTGTGTTAAATGCCTGTTGGTAGAAAATGAAGGCACTTGAAGGAAATTGAAACAAAAGATTATGTGTCAACACTCATTAAACATCCAACCAGTAGGCTTACTCGTTGAGAAAAAATTCAGAAGTGGATCTGGAAAAATCAGGGAAAAGGCAGGGAAATTCGTAATTAAAGAAAAGTAGCCACCCTGTTAAAGAGTTCTACATAGGAACAAAACTATAGGGAGTGAGGGGGAGTTGATCCCCCCAATAATTTATGACAGTCGGCAAATTTTGAAACTATTCATTTGAATTTTTCATTTTTATGAATGCTTGTTTGTATAATATATATATTTTTTCAATTAAAAAATATTTCTATGAAAAAATCAGCAAATTTTTACTTTTTTTAAAATTTTCTCGACGAATTCTTAGTTTAAAAAAATATTTGGCTGCAAATTTTTCCTCTCCACCTCTTTCTTTTCTGAAAATGGAGCACCCTGAACTCCTGTCAGAGGCTAGTCAGTCAAAAGCCGAAGGTTTCAAGCGAGTATTGAACGTTATCCGGAAGGATGAAACAAAACTGAAATATGGAAGACATTTCGAAAATCTGAAAGTCGGTAGCAAACGCTGAATTTCAAATTTCAATGACTATTCTGTTTTTGCTAGATTCTCTGTTTGACCTTGAGCCTGACATTTGAGAAAGTTGAACATTTATTAAAATCTAAAAGTTGAAAGCAAAAGACGTATTTTCCAATGTCACAAGCTGAATCCGATAGCAAATGTTCTATTGTTGAATTTACGGGCTTTGGTCCTGGTGAACATAGGAGAGAAATTTAATCTGGAACAAAAGTCAAAACTCCATGGGGTTTTCCCATGAAAACGAAAGGGAGCTTGTGGTATGGATTCCCTTAATCCGATCGACCTAAAACTGTAGGTTTTCTGTTGTTTTTTTTTGTTGGTTTTTTTCCTTTCTTTTTTCTTTCTTGATTTTATTGGAACCAGTTTAGGAGACGAGTCAGAGGAAATTCAGGGGGAAAAAAAATATCACCAAGAGTAAATAACGGCTTAGTTTTCAGAAAATATTTGTCGGCAAATTTTCCTTCTTCAGCTCCCCAAACTGAAAGGCAAGTTTCGTCTCTGGTTACGATGATGGCCTGGTTTCACTCTGCCACTGCTGGATGCATTACACTGCAATGGTGTAGCTAAAGGGGTCGAAAGGGTCCGGATTCCGCTCGCGATTTAGTTAAATAGTGGTCTTTCTAATTTTAGCATCCTCTCTAGCAGCCCCTTGTCCTTTGGTCAAGACCAGACCCCTCTCGAACGTTAGGCTGGCTACGCCACTGTTGCCAAGGACGTACCGAAGAGTTTTTCCTGTGTGTGTGTGTGGGGGGGGGGGATTGTGAAAGTCCCAACTGATTCAACTCAGAATTCCCACCTATCAAAGCAAAAGAAGAAAACCTTTTGACTTGTTGGGTTTTCCCAACTTCTCAACTCAATTCCCAAGTATCAAAGCAAAAAAAAAAATTTAACCCCAACTCTCCTAACTGAAATGGTAAATTTTCCCAACTGTGCGGAGTGAAAAATTCCTACAGGGGAGAGGGGTGTAAGTTGCCCCCTACCTCCCCTATCAGTACGTCCCTGACTGTTGCATTAGTTCCGAATTTGAAATTCTGAATTTTGAGTCAGAAAGGGGCTACAGAACTGTTTAAATTTCCGCGATTCCTCGGTCCAAAAAGAATGATGAATTGGCCGCTGTTCGAATCGGCTCATCTGAATGGCGCGATGTGCTCGTGTGCCCGATGCCCGCCATCGTTGCACTTGTTCATTAAACTTGCATCGTGTATTCAATTATTGGCGCGCGCGTCGCGATCAATCTCGTTGGCTGGTTGGCGGTTTGTCAAAGCTCATTATTGATGCAGTCGAAACAATGAAATCGGCTTTTGGTGCGACCGGCTTCCGTCGATATCCGCCAGATATCGCTTCTACCGCGAGTAACCTATACGGGAAACCAGATTCCTGTCCCACTAGTATCATTATACACGCTCGCCATACGTACGCTTCGAGCTGGAATTGACTTCAAATTATTGAAAGACTCGGAGGGCAAGAACTGCTACATTCCATTCTATTTGACAGCTAAACCGCAAGTCGAGTTCGGTCGCGGTTTGCGATTGCAATTATATTGGTTCATAAATGTATACGCGTTGATTTTTCCGCCTATCTGTTTCGTTTTCATCGATTCATTTTTCGTTCGATATTTGCCGATTTTCAATTTTCGCGTACGTCGATCGGAAAATTTTTCGGTGGTGGTTTTCGTGATCCCGCAGTGTCGACCGTCGTCGGTGAATTCGCTGTGATCTTTGTTGTCGCTGTTTCCGTCTCGTTTTCGTCCCAATTCTTTTTTTCGGCTGCCGGAAAACAGCCGAAAAATTTCATGTTTCGCCGAAAAATGCGAGTTTTCTGTGTCGATGATAAATGATTACCTGTGATATCGAGTTTTCGTTCGTAATATGACTGTGAGTTACTCTCGTCTAGTAGCTAACGGAAGCAGTTTTGGTTGTTTTTGGAGTATATTGCGCAAGTAAGTGAAATGCCAGAATGTTAAACTTTTGTACAAATGGGGCAGTGTGGTATTCAGCAGTGGCAGATCCACGATGCAGTCTTGGGAAAGGGCATCCGTATGTAAAAATGTGATAGTGTTACCCCCTTCCCCGACTCCCTCGGGTAATTTGTAAGTAAAGAAGTGAGATATACTTGGAATGTTTAAACGACTTACACTGCCGACTATTTTCTTAGGTACTGATACTGAAAATCAAAAGCCTTTCCAAAATGTGCTAACTTTTTCAGCTTGCTACATTACCGCCAGGCACAATTTTTTTGGAGGAGGGAAGCTTCGACGTTAATTATAATATCATCCATTTTCCCCATGCGGAAAAGAAGGGACAGCAGTACTTGAGATTAGCAAAGTCTGTACCATATTGTCAATGTCCACGGAAGAACAAGTTTTTGAAGATGCGAGGGGAGGCTTCGACGTTCATTGCAATATCATCCGTCTTCATTTTATGGAAGGAGAGGAAGCGGTACTCGAGACTAGTTAAGCCTGTACTATATTCAGTGCTCACGGAAGAATCTCTCAGACTTCCCAGACTTATGTAGAAGCTCATAGTAAAATCTTTCCAAGGAACTGGTTCCAGCCTCGCTAAGACTGTTCAAATCTCATTTACGGTTATTTAATTACTCTTTTAGACTGAATGATAGCTCTTTAAAATATGATCAGGATTTTTTAAAACTTTTAAAACTTTTTAGGACTAGTATAAGTCCACGATCCTTTGAACTGGATGAGCCCCTCGATACTTTTATAAGACTTATCCAAACTGTCTTAAAACTCTCGCTGACTATTCAAGACCCGTTGGAAACTTTTCATGACTCTTCCAGACTTAATAGGTATGTACTCTTCGGTGTTTATTTAAGACTCTCCCGAACTGGCTTAAGACTTTGGTTCTTCTTTCAGACTCTGACTGTTTAAGACTCGTTGAAAATTTCTCATGAAAGACTCTTCAAGATTTAATCAAGTCTCCAGAAAAAATCCCTGCACACATATTTAAGACAAGTAAATGTCTTATAAGACTTCTCCGAACTTCCTTAATATTCTCTAAGATTCTTCAGATAAAACTCGTTAAAGACTTTTGATGACTTTAAAACTTGCTGAAGAGTCTTCCGAACGCATCTAGACTTGGTGCGAACTCTTCAAGACTTTACCACTCGATGCGCAAAATCCCACCAGTTAACCGGGTAACTGAAGGGGAACAAGGGTAAGCTGAGGGTAACCCGAGGGTAACAAATGGGTAACTTTTCCACTGCGGGTAACTAGAGGGTAACTAATTGCGTAGTATCCCGCCAGTTACCCGGGTAACTGAAGGGGAACAAGGGTAATCTGAGGGTAACCCAAGGGTAACGAATGGGTAACTTTTTCGCGGGTGGCACGTAACTGATTGTACATTGGGCATAGCGTTTCAGTGTAACATTGGCGCGTTCGTTTTGACAAATGTACACTGAGTGTAGATGTAAACACGTGTTCGTTTAGACGGGTGTAGCTCTCTTGTACATTCGAGTGTAAAAAAAAGTGTTTACACTTCTACCACTTACTCGGGACCGAGTGGTGAACAAGTGTAAACACCCGACTTACACTCACTTACACCTGAGTGCATTATCAGTGTATCAGTGTACACTTGGTGTATACACTAAGCTTCAGAACGAACAAAGCTATTGTGAGGTTATGAATTCATGGATTCAAAATCATTTAAAAAATTGAAGAAGATTTAGATCAGAAGACAGATCCTTAGCACAGTCAATGCAAATAGTGGATGCTAAACGAACAGCGCCAAAAAAAATCGTTTTATCTTGTATGGATTGAAATTTTAAGAAGAGCCGCCCCCCTCCCATAACTATGGTCCTGTCGAAAAATCATTTTAAAGAAAAATAATCTTAGGGCACGGAAAAAAATCATGAACTTTGTGATGTTTTTGATTTGTAGGTCACGATACCTCCCGATTTTTGTGATATTTTTGGTTCAGATCATCTGGAGACTAGATCACAGTTAATTAGATCAAAAATCTAATGTTGTCTTGATCATAATGTTTTCAATCATAGTGGATATAAGACAAGAAAAGTTCCCCTCCCTCCATAACTATTGCCTTGTCAAAAGGTCACTTTGAATAAAAAGAAACTTAAATCATGAAAAAAAGTTGTGAACATTGTTGATTTTTTGATAACGATGTCTCCCGATTTTTGTGATATTCTTAATTTATATCACCTGGGGACTATAATACGATCAATCAGATCAAAAATCTAATGATGTTTTGATGATGAAATTTTCAATTTATATTGGATGCAAAACGAACAATTTCAAAAAAATCATTTTATCTTGTGTGGATTGAAATTTTAAGAAAAGCCCCTCCTCCCTCATAACTATGGTCCTCAACAGATCATATTAAAAAAAAGAATCTTAGGGCATGGAAGAAAGCCATGAACTTTGTGATCGTTTTGATGTTTATAGATTACGATGTCTTCCGATTTTTGTGATATTTTTGGTTCAGATCATCTGGAGACTAGATCAAGGTCAATCAGATCAAAAATCCAATGTTGTCTGATCATAATGCTTTCCATCATAGTGGATGCAGGACAAGAAAAGTCCTCCTCCCTCTATAATTATTGCCTTATCAAAAGGTCATTTTGAAGAAAAAGAAACTTAGATCATGAAAAAAGTTGTGAACATTGTTGATGTCTTGATAAGGATGTCTCCCGATTTTGTGATATTTTTAATGGAATAATCACGGTCAATCAGATCAAAAATCTAATGATGTTTTGATGATGATATTTTCGATTTATGTTGGATGCAAAATGAACAGTGCCAAAAAATTATTTTATGTATGAATTGAAATTTCAAGAAGACCCGTCTCCCCCCTCCCCATAACTATGGCCCTGTCAAAAGATCATTTTAAAGAAAAAGAAACCTAGATCCCGGAATAAAATAATGAACTTTGTGATCTGTTTGATTTTTGGATAACGATGTCCACCAATTTCTGTGATATTTTTGATTTAGATCATCTGGGGATTGGATCATGGTAATCAGATCAAAAATCTAATGATGTTTTGATCATGATACTTTCAATCTGAATGATCTTTTTCATCTTAGATCAATTGATTTTACTCATCCCTAGTTTAGACCCCTTGAGACTGTGTAAGGATTTTCAAGATTTGTTTAAGAGTCTGTAAAACTCTTCTGGACTTGCTTACAATTCGTCACGACTCTTCAAGACTAGTTTACAACTTTTGAAACTTTATTCCTTGGCATCACAAGCGAAATAACTTTGCTAAAGTGGGGAGTTTGTACAGCGTAGTTCCACCGTCTCCACCCTTTAAAATGTTCTGGCGGAGAGTGGAGGCACTCAGCACATTTGGAGCCCAACCTCCCCATCCTATTTGCAGTAAATCTTTCGACCCTCAAGATTCTGTTAGACTTGCTTGAAACTCCATTAGACTGCCATTTTTGAAGAATGTGTCCAGCTTCAATCTTTCTTTTTGTAAAATTTTCCCTGTTGGCTCCCCCGTGTATTCACGCTTGATATTCAGTCCCCAATACGTACCGAAAACTATATTTTCTCACTCATGAAGAAACACTTTTGCTATGCCGCGAAAAATACGCATGTAGTTACTTTTACACCATACGGGTATAACTTGGGACAAATTTACAGACTTTTCGTAGAGTCACTCAAATGCTTTCAGGCACCTATAAAGTTCAAGGTACAGGGCATTGTTCCTCACTTTTGGCCATAATCGGTGTAAAGTAAATCGTCCCCGAAATTGGAAAAGTGGGATAGTGCCCCTCCCCTTAGCAGAAAAACCAAGACTTTTTTGTTTCTTTATACGTATTTTGGGCGTGAAATTTGCATGTTTGCCCTAAGTTGTCCTTCCTGGAAGAGTGATTGTCTTACCCCTTTCCTGTGGGAAAGTGGTTGCTCCGCTGAAAAATGATTGTCGTGCTTCGAGGCTGGGCCAGTGAAGCCAGAACATTAAGGCTAGACTGTACCCCATTTAACAACTGTGCAGTCAGATTAAAACTTCAGATCTTATTTTGTATCCAAAGATTGTTCTGATCGCGAAAAATGATTTGATTCGTAATTACACGCTGCTATCACGAGGCCTATGCATATAGGTACATACGTGTGAAACTGGTTTCGACCACTTACTTAATTCAGATATTAGGCAATAGCGAGAAATGTGAATGTAGTATGTCTTCATTTTGGCGAAGATACAAGATCGAGTTTGGTAAAATGGAAAATAACTTTGGTTTTTGAAACGGAATTGAAAAATGTCATTTCGATGACTATTTTTATCCTCCTATCCTTTTTCTTACGTATTACACATATTTAAATTTACCCTTGAGGGGGAGAATCACGTTTAAATGGATTTTCAGTTCGTGAAAGCGAATTAGTTTATTCTTTGGGACAGGCTTACGATTTATCAAAAATTGCAAGTTTGAAGTTGTTTATGGTTGGTTGCTTCGAAATCTTTTTTTCATAGAATTTCCTAGCAGCTATGTTTTCTCGTGACACGAATAGCTGTGAATATCTGTTCTAAAAATAGAATGGGAGCATGAAACGGTTTTTCACAGTATTTGTGGAAGTCTTTGGATGTCGATCCCAATAATTCATTCTGTACTGTTTTAATGAATACCATCGAGCATGATCATGATTTTGAATGATCAACAAATCACAGATCAATATATTAGGATCGAAGGAGTGATCCAAAGTGTATGAAACCTTTTGTCTGCTTTCGGTTGTGGCTAGTATCGACGGTTTGGGTTTGTAATAATACATTGAAAGAAAAGTATAAAACTACGTTCTGACTATTGAAAAGGAATGGGGTGAGGTAAGGAAGGATTGAAGGGTCTCGTCCCTTTCATTATTGTAGTGATTCGAATACGTTTTGGTTATCAACATAAAACTGTATAATATGATTTTCGATATAAAAATGCTTAACAAATGATTTGCGTTTATTTATTTATTTGACATTTGTTCGAGAGAGGGAGAGAGAAAAAAGTGTTCAGTTCGGACCGCAGCGAGGGCTTTCGAATCAAAAAATGAAAGCGAGTAGAAAAAGCGCGAGTATTGAACGATCGATAGTAAGCAGATTTTGTGAGTGCTGAACATAAACTGTGACTGTGCTGTAGTTGCACTAAACGCATGTCCTACCTGGCCGATTGAGGGAGAAAAAGGAAAGTGAGTCATAATAATGATGATAATAATAGTAATAATAATAATAATAAGAAGAAGAAGAAGAAGGTGGTTTAGAATAGATCACGTCCAGGAAATACAGGAATGCATGAGACAGAAGGCGTTTGTGTAACGTTCACTTCGTACTCCGCAGAAACTGACCAGGCAGGACGATTAGACAATTTATACAAAAATGTACATTCAAGAGGAGAGGGTCACCGCAGATTTATGATTTGTAATTTAAATCAATTTTCTGTCTATGATTATTTGTGTTTTGAGACGAATGGAAATTCTTGAAGCTATTTTGTCCGTAGTCGTGGATATTAGTGCTTTCGCCATGGGCCAGATGTCTGTCGTCGTGGACAAAAATCGCCCCCTCCTAAATTTTGATGCTCCTACTCTGTCAATTTGTTGGTCGTTTCCTTTTATCTGTCTGTCTAGTCTTTATGTTTTTGGTCCTTCTGTCTGCAAGTCAACTAGTTAGACAGAAGGCCACCAGTTCAACATACAGCCTGACTGACACACAGAGAGCTATGGATGTAATGCCGGATGGAAGCCCTCGAGTTGGGCTTGAAGCGACAATAGGACTGAGCTTTAGATACTTTCTTCAAATCATCAAGTAGCAAATGTGCCTGCTCATGACCGCAGCTCTGAGTACGGCTGTCTGTATATTTTGATGAAAAAACAACTAGTAGCATAATTTTTAACAATATTTTGATTTTTATTGATTGAAATACGTGTAGATGAAGTTCGTACACTATATTCAGTGGTGGCTAGGCTATTCCATCTGCAATTGTACCAAATTTTCCTGCCCTTTATATGTAAGCCGAGCTCCAGAATCGGTATACATGAATAGTGAATTACATAAGATGTTTTCAAATGCATGTTCATTCGTTCTTTCAAATTTGATGGTACCAAATCCGAGTCGTAAATAGGATTAAAATCGAATGTGTAGTCTATGAAATAAAGAACATGGGATTACGTCGTGCCATGTCGTGCCATACGGAATCGTCGGCGTGCCTAAATCAGTCTCGGTGGTGGTTTAAAATGAAGGTTGCTCTTGAAAAAGAAGTTATCTATTTTGAAGTTACGACTATATGAATTTACCCACATATTTCTTTGTGTGGAAATGATTCACATTTGAAATACCTGTCGAGTGCGGTACCTGTTGCTTGATTGTTGCATGCGTGCCGAAATTCTGAAGATTTTCCACTGCTATAGTTTATGTTTCCGATGCACCGTGTCAGGTTTTTTTAATGAGTTGTGCAGATTGTTGCGCTGTTGATATTAAGTGGTGCAACCATAAGTTGACTGCGAAAACGCTCAGATAATTTTTCAGAGGACTTTCTATGTACTTCGAGAGCGTACTTTTGGTTCATTGAGGAATAGTAAAATGTATACCTTGTAAAGTGATGAATCGATCGAGTTCGATATTTTTCAGCAATTTTGAAATTTCTGATCGATAATAATTGAATAGCCAGTTGATATCTCCAACTTCATAAATTTGTTCGTTTATTTGTTTACAATGGAGGATTAAGGACGAGTATGATGAGGAAATCGTCTTCTGTGAAATTTCGAAGTCATGTTTGAATAAGCAAAAGTTCTAAGAAGAAATCATAAGGGAGGGAGAAGTCAAAAACCGGACGATGTAATCGAAATTTCAGAACAATCGGAGAGATAACCTTATTCTACTAGGATATACACTGTACTTGTTTAGTGTAAGCAGCAGAGAAAATAACCAAGCAGGATCTTGAAGTGCTCAAGGGATCACAAAATCCGTTTCATCCTGAACAGAAGTTGGGGATCCACCAACATATGTCTCTCTAAGGAAAGATGTAGAGAAACCTATCGACATAATTTACATTTTGCTTTGTTAAATCCGAACATCCTTTCAGGTGGAACTGTTTACAAATCCATCCCCGATTTATGCTCAAAAATGAAAATCTTATGCTTCAAATTGGTGACAGTGGCCTTGCTTTAGAATATCGAAATATAAGAGTTTTTGGGTCGTTTGGAAGATTGTCATAGATTTTTGACCAGATGCAGATTTAAGCCTCTAAAACTGAGATTTCACTTTTCAGAGAAGGCAACATTGACTTTTGATGTGTAGCATCAAAGTGGAAAAATAATTGTCTTGTAGATCATCTTGTTGAATATGCCTTCAGACTTTTTATTTACGAGCCCAAAATCTAAACTTCACTACGAAAAATAATTATTATTTTTACTTTTAAATTCAAAGTTCTTTTTATACGCATCGTCGGGAAACCAATGTAAAATAGAAAACAAAAATCTGATGAAGGACTGAATTTCCTCCACCGTCGCCTCACAGTGAACTCGCGGATCATTCAATAGGCAAAATCGATTGGACCTGATAAAGTGATGAAGAAATAAAATGTAAACAGAGGTTTTTAGTCCGATTGCAACAAATTTTTATTGGGGACCTTAACTTTCATCCTTAAAATGCAAATCTCCCTTCTCAATTTTTACAACGCTTTGATTTTAAATTGAAAAATTTCTCTTTACCTAAGGACACTGCCAACAAGAGTGCAGAGTCGTAGCAGAAAATTGAAACTTTTTCCTTGTCCAAAAGGCGATGACTTATGGAGTTATTGATTTGGAAGAAATTTGTGATGTGTTGCGTAAATAGATCCCTTGTGGTAGTATAAGATTTTTTTTCGAATCCAATACCTCTTACTGTCAAGGTTTACAGAACTGAGGTGGATCTCACACATAGTCAGATTTCGGAGCTTGTATGAGTCAGCACCCTTTATTTTGTGGACCTCGCCTATTAGTGGTATCGGACTCGCAAATTCAGTATTTCAAATCACAACGAGGGACCTTTTTACACTGCACATCACATTTTGAGAAGCTTGTAAGTATAAGTGGAACTTGGATACCAATACTGCGATGCTTCTAACACCAAAACCAGAGGGAGACCAATGGGTACATACTCAAGGTGAAGATAACTGAGATTACAACCAAATACGTTATACAGCACTGCCCCCCCCCCACCAATACTCGTGAAGTTGAGGGGAACTTCAGTCATTCACCAGTTTCAACAAAGGAAACTATAAGAGTTAGAGCTTGCTTACACGAAACGGTACATGGCCGGGCGAATAAACTGAACGTCCATTTTTTTCGAATTGAGGAAAAAGAACTGGCTCTTATCTTCTGAAAATTCTCAATTACGGTCACAATTGAAGAGGGTGACACTTTTTTTTTCTTAGCTATAAAAGTTCAGTACATCGTGGCAGAGTATAGTTAGGTATCTCCGATTGTTCTGAAATTTCAGATGTAACACTCGATTTCTAACTCTCAACCTCCCCCTCCCCCATCCACCCTAATTCGATTGAATTTTTGACAAAAAAAAAAGAAAGAAGAAGTCAATCATCAGAAGTTTAAATTGTGCCCCTTTCCTCACTCATAATTCCCTTCCGGCCTCTCTGTCTACGTTGTATGCTTAATCTATATGCAACCCGTGGACATGTGGAATTCACGAGTTGATGAGGGGAAGTGTCCCTTCTGCCTCTCGGCTCTAGCGCTACTGTTCTGTTGTAGGGTGTATGGCGATATACGCATACCAAATTGACCCTTGCGACGCCACATCTTAAGACTTTGAATCCACTCTTTGGGGTGTCGCGTCAGAGACCTGAGGGCACGCTTTGGGGCGGCATCCTTCTCCCTCCTCTCCTCTTTCTGTAGTTATCTTCTCTCAATTGACTCCTTGCGACGGCACATCAAAACTTTGAATCATCTTTTATCGCTTGTCAGGTCATTTTGGGGAGATCCTTCGTATTTTTCCTCTTCTCCATTACGGGGAACTTTTATCTTTCGGTTCTTCCTGATGCTGCATCCTGCTTCTATTCGGGGACGATATCTAGTGCTAGGCCTGTGCCGTGTGACGATGTTTCGCCCTGCATTTGTCTCTCCCATTCGATCTCCATCTTCTTCCGCATCACGATAGAGAAGAACGCAGACACCCGGTTCCAGCCATCAGCGTTTCGTAGTATAATGAGGATCAGGCTTTCCGGGGTGAGTTCTTTATCGATCTGTCCTAACGATCTGGCTGCCTCACCCCGCTCGCCTCTCCACATTTCGCACTCCAATAAGATGTGCTATGGATCATCATTCCACCCTCGATACAATGTGAAAACTTGCTTCCTTGCAACTTTGAAGAGGTACTTGTTGAAGCAGCCATGGTCGCTCATCACTGATTCAGATGAAAATTCAGCTCACCGTGGCTTCTGTCCATCCACCCGCGGAAGTTACGTATTAGCGTGTGGGTCCACCGTCCGGCTGCTGCCACGGACAGGCATTCTCTCTATTTTTCGAGCGACGATGACCCAATATCGTGCTCGGTCCGTTTGACTTCTCACGTTCTCACTTTGTCTTGGCTCTCTTTCTGGCCACGTACATTACCGATCGTTTCTCTGCCGGTCGGCATCGTACACGCTAATCGCAACTACCTCTGTCGATAAAGTACATAGACTCTGACCCACCTTTACCCAGCTTTGCGTTGGATCTTTGCCATCGCTACCCTCTTGTAGGGGGTTTTGGCGGCATCTGACCAGACTGGAGTTCCGCATGGAAGAACCGAAGTACATGCGTTCATCAACAGTCTCATAATCACGCGCCGCTGTTGAATGCCCAATCCCGTAGAGAGAAAAAGAGGGCCTAGGGGAATTTCCGCAGCCCCCTCTCCTTCCTGTTCATTTTATTCTTTTGTCAGATGGGAAAAAATTATAAGCTACGGGATAAGAGGTTTCTTCCATGGTGTAAGGAGTGATTGCTGATTTGATGTACAGTATGATGTAGCCGTAAGCGTTGAAATCCAGGTCTTTCAAAAATAGCGCCCCCCCTGAAAGTCCAGACCCGTGGTATCCCCCCTTACTACTTCTTATACTGAAAATGTGGTCCCACCCGCAGAATCATAGCTACTTAGCGACTGAAAAGTAGAATTTGCGAGTGGGGTACTGACTTCTGAAGAAACAGGTGGGAAATGTTCCCCTTCCCCTCCGTCACTTTGACCCCGTGCACTCGCCTCTTTTTGCATGAGAGTACAATGTCTGGCCTTAAAGCCCATTTTACTAAATGGTCAATGTCTCTGTATTATTATTTTCCGTAACTTCCATGGTATCTATATAATATTTATGTAAAGACACTTGATACACGACTCTCTTTCTTTGTGTACTGAAAACTCTGTCTTTGTGTCCCTCATCTTTTCTTCATTGAAGAAGATAAAAGGAGCCAAGAATCAAAACTGAGATCATAGGAGCTATGATCTGTCAAGTTCTTTGTGAAGATCTTCATAGAGTCTGAATGAGTTACATCAGAATGCGGGTGAGTCTTAACCGATGAGTCTCAAAGTAGTGTGAATAGAATTTTTGAGCCTGAATGAAACTTGGAATACTCATTGAATCTAACAAGTCTTGTTAAAGCCGGAATAGGATTGCAAGAGTTTCAACGGGGTCCGAGTGAGTCTTAAAAAATCTTAATAACGGCTGATTATGTATCTTAGTAAACCCCGAAGAAGTCTGAATGAATCTAAAAATAGTCTAAATGAATTATAAAAGTGTTTGAAAATTGTTAATGTGTACTCAAGAGCGTCTGAGCGAATCTTGAGAAGTACTGGAGAAACCGATGAATCTCAATAAAGTTTGAATGAATCTCTAAACATTTGAAAAAGAGGCCTAATGTTGTTTAATTATGCTGAGACTTTGTAAACGTGAGAATTATTGAAAAAATTGATCGTGAAATTATATACTAATGCAGTATTAGGTACAACGTTATCATATTTCTATTTCACTCCAAATTTTTCATTAAAATGCTTGCTTTTTCGAGGTCTCGGCCTAGTGAAACTCTAACGCCCCTCCCAAATCGAGGTCATTAATCCGCGCCTATTCTTTGTATATATTTGTCACAACTTGGCACCTGAAATCCTGTTAGAATACGAGGTTGAGTTTATTATTTATTCGGCAGTTTACACAAATTGTTGACCAAGATTGGTAAACAGAAAACTATTTTTCATAAAATTTTCTCTAATTTCTTTTTGAACGTTATTTGTAATGAATGACGAAGACGCGACACGGCCGTGACTCATATAATCGTCGCGGCACCGCAACTGCAATAACGACGAAATATTTTGTGTGTAAATCTGCATACGGAAGCACTTTTAATGACCTATGATAATTACAAACCCGAACCTAGTCTAACATTAAAAAATTGGAAACGATACTGTGGGCCCCTGACCGAGGTTTATTTGAGCATGGAAAAATTTCTTACATTTATCTACAAAGTCTGTTCCCGGGTACGTTATAACTTAAGAAGAAAAAGATCCCACAGTTTAAGAGTTTGAACAGATTTAGATCTTACAACTCCTTAAACATACTCGAAAACAGTGACCTTAAAATTAATTTTTCCATCAATAATTACGTATTTTGTGTAGGATAGTTATGGTAGATGGAGAAAGAGATGTCTTGCTGCCTCGCGAAGTGAGGAAATGCTTCTCTTACTTGTCGTGCTGGTACTTCCTGGTTCTCTAAATCAGGGCTGTAGCTCGCTAGATTTTTTGTTAGGGATAGGGGACACCAGAACTGCCGAATAAAACATAGGAAATTCCAATTGAAACCTAAAAAAATTGCTCCATTTTGCCAATTGTATACTTTGTGGAATATGCCTTATGTGCCGACTTTTCAAACAACGTCTGTTCAAAACTGGTTGGGACTGGACAGATTCATCATCAGCTGAAGAAAATTTAGGTAAAACTAAGAGAGAAGAATATAAACCGTGGATGAAGGAGGAAATTCTCAGAAAGATATCCGTGTACTTGAAACTGTATAAAGTCTGAAAAAAAATGTCAAAAAATGTGGTCAAAGTTCCTCTTTTATTTAAAAGGTTAAGTCCAGTACTTAGTTGCTTTATTGTTTGGGCGGTCCGTGTTAATAAATTTTCGAAAAGAATTAGAAATAATATTATCTGCCTCTACCAACAAAACTTGTTCTTCTCTCCAGGTATTTACTATTCCCATTTCAACAGTAATTTTGCTTTCACGGTAAAAATTAAAACCAAAGAAACAAAGTTTTGAAAAAATCCGTAGAAAAACGGGTTAAGTCTCTTTTTTTTTGCATTTTCGTGTCTTTGCTTTGGCATATAGAAGAAATTTCAAAAAACGTTACTTTAAAGCGTTACTTCAGCGCCCGTAACGCTCTCCCGACACGAATTCAGTGGTTGACATTCCCATGGAAAATTATTTTTCTTCCAGCTATGGGTATATTTGAGCGAAAACCGTAACTCCAGCCGTGTGCCTTTTGATCTTGATCTTTGCTGCGCCCTGCGCGACTACTCTCCTAATTATGCCTTAATAAAAAAAAATTCCATGGAAATTTCTGTTAACAACGCGGCTTTAGACTGTTTTTTTCCAGCCATCCCCCTGACACGAAGCCAGTCCGTATGGTTTTTTCTTCCCGCCGTGGGTATACTTGAGCAAAAACCGTTACGCCACCCCCCCCCGCCCCGACTCAAAGCCTCAGATGTTTGCTTTTTGCCGACCCTCCTGGAGGAACAAGGTTACTTGTTTTCTCTTCTCATTTCCAGTTCAGTTCACAGTTCAGTTCAGTGGTGCGTATTGCGTAAAGTCAATCGCTACAATTTAGCTCTTCATAGTCACAAGTCAGTTTATAATTCAGTTCAGTGGTCCACATTTCCATTGAATTTTTTTTTTAATTTCTTTTAGCCATCTTCAGTATTTCATAGAAATTTCCATGGATTTTTTTTGTTATTAGTTCAGGATCAGGTCGAACTGAATTGTGACCATGAAGAGCTAAATCATACGGATTGGCTTCACCCAATATGCACCCCCGAACTGAACTGTGAACTGAACTGGAAATGAGAAGAGAAGAGAAAAAAAACTGGTTACTCGAGGAGTTGCTCCGACACAGGTTATCACTAGAGGGGTGGAGGAATTTGGAGGTGGTTAAGCGGGAGAGGAGGAAGAAAGAAGAATCTGAAAAGCCAGAGCCCATATTGGAGCCATAAGTTGGTTTCGACTCCGGCTTCAGCTTCAGTAAAATTGTAAAATTATAGATCCGTTTTCAGCCCTCCCAAATACATGTTTGTAAGCTCCAGTTTTCCGAGAGAATGGTTAGCTCCGAAGCTTCAAGCTTCGGCTTCGGATCCCTGAAGTTAGCTGAGCTGAGGTAATGTGAGACTCTCTTAATGGTGAACAAACATTTTGATGCTGTCAGATCGCTCGCCGAAAACCCTTGGGGTTGGCCTTCGTAATGGTGCAACGTCCAAAAGATGCGAGAAAAATTGTTATTTTCTAAAGCGGGCATCACTCGAGGCGGTAAGACTAACCAAGGTGTCGTAAATGCAACGTTCATAAAATCTGCTCGTAAGATCTTTTTTTTGTCCTTTCATAATTCTTTTTCTCTCTCTCTCTCTCTCTCACCCCCTCCCCCTCCCTCCCCCGCCGAACCCCTTCATAGACTGGACTTCTGAATTCACCATTGGTTTCTCTGTACTTGTATTCTTTCTAAAGCTATCTGTTTTTATTCCCAAGTCCGAAAATTAACGCCGGGAAGGGGGCACATAGACAGATAAAATTATCAAAAACCCATGTAATTTCCGCGGAATTCTTATTTTCTGGGTTAAAGATACCTGAGACGAGAATAGTCTAGCCTATGATTTCGCATGTCAATGTTCTCTATTATCTACACCCGTTTTTTTCTGTGCTCCTTTCTTTCCGAACACGTATTTTCGAAGAGATTTTACGCCAGTCTAGTCGAAAAAAATACTTTCTTCGGACGTAAATCGAGAAATATGAGAGGGATACGGTACCAATATCGAATATCGACCATTCCCAGAATTATGATTCAACTTCCTAATGCAAGTTTTAAGGAGAAAAAAGTTACCTAGGTAATAATAAATTACATACATCGATCTGTGGATAGATACGGATTATTAAAGAGAGTTGTCTGGCGCCTAAGTGAAGCAGGAAATAAATACCTAAAATTCAACGACTCGTTTTTCTAGGTTATATGACGTCAAGTAACGCCGTATTAAAAGAAATTATTCTGGAGCTACTGAAATTTGAAAGTAACTGCTATAGGAAACAACCAACAAGAATAAAAGTGAAATCGTTGAAATGGAAATAGGATTTGCTTTTTGTATTTTTATAAATGTAGATATAAGTATACTTATCGTATTTTCTGTTGAAGTTACAAATTATATGCTAAAAAAAATTTAATGTACGCATTATAAACGGTGGCCTGAATTAGGTTTGTTTAACCCTTCGTGCTATGTGTGTTAAAATGACACAAAGGCTATAGCTCGGTAAGGGGGTGAATCGGCTCAAGATGATTTTTTCGAATTTTTTTCAAGCCTCTGTTTGCAATGGTAAAAGAAAATTTCTAAGCCCATCGTCGCAATTCTACCTCCCTTCCAGAGGGGGTGTGGCCTCAAATTACATGATTTTCATTTCTTTAACCTCTATCTTAGGCATTTTTTGCTCGAATGGTACGTAAATGAAGACACCTAGTATAAATACCACCAAGTTAAAAAAAATTTTCTACCTTTCTTGGCCTCCTAAATAGATTTCGAAATTTTGAAAATGGCGCCTATGCCGCCATTTCTGAGGTGGCGAAAAATTTTAATTTGTAAATATTTCTCAATGTATTCCCAACCTTTATGCCAATTTTCAGTATTTTTTAAAGTAGTGGTATAGATGGCGTATTCTTCTACGCGGCCATTTTCGTTCCACTACCGTACCGACCGAGTTTTTCCTTCATTTCTGCAAAATACCGATTTGCTTATCACACAGTATAGGTTCATATCAATTAGGGTGGATCGTTGACATTTTTTTTTAATTTGTAAATTTTCCCTAAGGGATTTGTCCTTGAAGTTATGTACTAAAGGGCTGAAAATTGAATGTTACGCAGTGTCATAAAAATGCAAGTTATGCAAAATGTTTACATAACATTTTTTGAAGGATTCGTCGCGAGCTTTAAATTAGTTCATATACAAATTTTGCCTATCTGTGAAATTGAAAGAAGCACTTACATTGCTTTGTTGCTTTATAGAGCCTTCGGTTTGACAGATTCCCAGAATTCACATAGAACCTCAACAGTGGTAATGATTGAGATCTACAAAATGAGTTGTGTACAAATTTTGCCTATCTGGAATACTGAAGGAGCTTAATAATTAACTTTCAAAATCCAAATTCTTTAAACTTAATTTTAATAAATAAAATTTTAAATCAAATTTCTATTATTATAATAATTATTATTTCTTTAATTATTAAATTAATATTTTCAATTTTATTTAATAATTTTATAAATAAAAAAATATCTGAAAATCAAAATTTAGAAATAATTTGAACTTGTTGTAAATGTCTTGTTACATCGTAGGTACAAGTTCACACTTTTATGCTTTTTCTTCTCCCTTATGTAGTTTTTTCGGAGTTGTGGTCGTCTCAGGGTGTCTACAGGTGTTGAAAAGTCCTAAATTTTGAAGGTTGGTCCTGAAAGTTCTGAAATTTTTCTTAAAAATTGAAAAGTCCTTCATTTTTGTTAGAAATACCTATGCAAAAATAAGCAGTTCCTATACATGATTGGTCATTAAAAAATGTAGCGCCGGATCTATATTCACAAGGAGGGGGGAAGCGGGGGAGCAAAAAGGAGGGAGGAGTAAAGGGTATAAAACAATTGGAAACAAAAAAAAGATTTGCACACTCGGGGAAAAGATGGTAAATATTCCGGCTGTTGTCCTGCAAGGGGTCCTAAAAAAGTACTTCATGTTTACGTTTCAGTTTCTGTAGACACCCTGTCGAACTCCCTCTGTGTGACATGTATAATATGTACATACATCAGTAGAACAATCTCAGTTTTATAACTCCTCATATCCAATTCCTGTTTGCCGGTAAACAAATTTGATCACAAAAATTGTGATTCCTCAACTATTGCTCAAAACATACCTAATAATCAGGATGTAGTGCATTGTTATGGTAAATTAATTAAAAAATCTCTCGGAAAAAATACTGAAAAATAGTCCTTGAAGAAAAACACTCGACACGTTATCTATGCCGCCAAATTTTTCCATTCATTTCGTACATCAAGATCCTTGACTTGGATGGGTTCCCATCGGCTGCTGTCTCAGAGAGTGTGGGGAACCTCCCAACTTCGAGTTCCCGTAACACAGAGTCTACCAGTACAGCACTATCGACGAATATTTTGCAAAAAAAATTTTAATTCGTGATTATTAGCGGCGACTTAGAGCCTAAAATACGTGCCCTTGATTTCTTAATTAAACCGAAATAATTATTACGATATTAGTCGACGGGAGCTGCTGTTATTAGTGATTATCTTAACGCGTTACTCTGATCATTTATTCCTAACGATTTATGTCCGTTGCTCGTTTTCAAGAATTTTCTATTGTTTTCTCACAGAAGAAAATCGTAAAAGTTTCAAATCGTGCGGCAATAATTATTGCACGCGATTTCATATTTCTACGTAGATACATCTCACTCGCATCTGGTGATTCATCATGTATGATAAAATATATAAGTAATAGCTTGTATAAAAGAGGGAAAGAAAATATAAAAATTTTTTATCGCAATGACGCGCATTAGAAAAGTTGATTTTGTCAAAGAAATCGATACTTTATATCGACTAATCGACTGTGTTTCTTAATATCATTAATCGATTATTTTTAATCAAGCGATCAATCAGATTAATCAAATACTTTTGTTGATCAGTTTTTTGGATCTCTTAGTTGCTTTCATAGGCGCCGACTTGGTATTTTTTTCAGGGGGGAGGAGGCTTTGCCGCCCCCAATATTTTCAACTCAAAAATTGAAAAAATACAGCAAATTTTACCGTCAATTTTTAAATTTAACAAAAAAGAGAAAACGAATAAGAATAAAATCGATAATACAGAAATATCAGACGCGTCTCAATAAAATAATCAAAGAAAAAAACCGCGCTTCGACTGTTTCTGCCCCCCCCCCCTAATATTTTCAACAAGTCGGCGCCTATGGTTGCTTTTCTGTTCTTCGAGAATAACTATTGATGATGAAACTTATAATCATTTTATTCTTGTGAAAAAAAGTACTTGAATGTGTGTGGCCCCTCATTACCCTTGATAACTGAGCATATTCATTCGTAGTAATTATGAATAGATGAATACTTAAGTAAAGTTGCTGTGTTCGATGAGAAGGAACGTAAAACTGTCCGCATTTTGATTCCACTTTGCTAGACCATTCCTCTCTAACACTTGGCGTTTACGTATCTCCCTTCTAATACCTCGTATACTCGTAAATGAAAAATTTAGTAAAAGTTGACCAAAGTAATTAGAAATACCGTTTAAAAATTTCTTACACATTTTGCGATCGGAGGCAACACGCGGGAGACACGGTCCTTTGAAAAATTTAACCCCCTTTCTTCCCTGCCATATCGATTTATCAAAATCAGGAGCTAAGATTGAGTCATATTCCCAAGTGGGGGCGGTCTCAAGCTACAGATTGCTCCCTTTTTCAAAAAATGAGAAAATTGGGGTAAATACTAAATACCTATTGAATTGACTGGAAAACTGGTCTTCACTAACCACTGCGTTAAAGTTTGTCAACCGAGATGTATTATAAAATTGCAAAATTGGGCGTATTCTCAGCATGCCAAGGTTTTTTGTGTCCTTTTTCCGTGCACTAACATTTCGCGAAGAAATATGTCAACAATCAAGAAACCAACCTACTCACGCGAGTACACAGAGTGCCCACTTAGGCATACAGCTCATTCCTACATGACTCAGAAATGTAACGCTGAGGTGATATCAGAAAGTATTCAACTCGTAAAAATTCAGAGATAAGAAGCTAGAATATGTAGCAGGGATCTGGCGTCGGAGCTGGAGTTTAGAACCGTGGAGCCGACTATTTTCAACAGGGAACTGGAGTTAGAGCCTGAAAAAAATTATTTTCCTGTGCCGGAGTCGGGAAAAATTATTTGCTGGAGTTGAAGCCGGAGCCAACATTTATTATTCGTTGAAGCCAGAACCTAGGGTGACAGTCATTTTTTCCATTTTAAGTCATTTTCTCCTAAAATTTTCATTCAAGTCCCTTTTGGGGAAACGCTGAAAATACTGCTGATTATGAAGAAAATTGTTTTTTCCTTTATTTTACGCTTCCACTGTGCAGTTTGAATAAAATTGAAATTCAATTTTTTGACAGTTTGCAGCAAAAAATTCCAACGCAACTCTAGCTAGTCAGTAAAACTGTTATGTCTGAAAAGGACAATGACTGAATATTATGAAATAATTAAATGCGCGGGTATAACCGGCAAAGGGAGAAGAAAATCGAATGTTGTGTTATTCTGTACTTGTCTCCATTTATTCAAAGATTCAAGTTTATTGTGGTGAAGGGGGGTGGAAAATATATATTATGATGAGCAGTGTGTAAAAGAAAGAAGGGAAAAAATTGCAAATAGTGTCCAATTCTGGTCATGTTTTGATCATTCTTCAAATTTAATCAGGTCATTTTGCCATCCCCCCCCTGAAATTTAGAGTGATCAACTTGCGGAATCGGAGCAATAGCAAATAGGAGTTCATCCATGAGCTTGAGCTAAATTCAAATTTGATTCAGTGCCGATGCCATCTCGGAGTGTATTCGGTTTGATATCGGTTCCGGAACACCAGTAGCAATAGAAAAAAATGACACAGATCTGAAAATAACTAGAAAGGATGTGAAAATAAGGTGTACGAGAACTCAGAGACGTGAAAATCATCAGACCAATGAACACTAACTTCAACTCCAGTGCATTAGTCTTCTGAGTCACGCCTCTGCCAATTAAGAATCGCTTTTGAATTTTTTCAGTGTTCAGTGTCTCTCAGAGGTGACTTTCTAACTCTTTTCAGGAGCACTTTGACTCTTTGTGAGTCTTGTCAACGGCTGTTGATGTAATTCTGGACACTGTCGGGGTGACTCAACTCGCTCAAGTCTCCGTAATTCTTTTAAGATAACTTTCAACTTTTTTTCAGGCTCTTCTTGAGTCCCTTAGGTGACTCAGCTTATGTAAGTTTTTTCAGAGACTGTTGGTAACGACTCTTACCTCCTTTTAGGTGCCATTTTACGCGTTGTTAGTCTTTTCAATAGTCGTCGAGATGACTCGACTCCTCTGAACAGGAACCCAGAGCCACTCCGATCTTGGTTCCGGGGCAAATCTGAATTTAGCTCTAGCTCCGACTGAAAGTGCTTTAAAATTGGCTCCAGCTTAGATAAATGATTTTTTTGTGGGTTTCTTCAATGGTTAAGTTTTTCCAGATTTCGGCTCGGCAAATAATTTTTAATGGGCTCTGACTCCGGTTTCGGCTAAAAATCTTAAAAGACTCTGGCTTTATCGACGTCCAAAAATATTGTTTTGGCTCCAGCCAGAGCTAGAGGAGAGGGGAGTCTGCGCCAAAAATTGTCTCCAGCTCCGTTTCCTGAAACTAATTTTGTTCGGCTTCCGGCTCTTTTAGAAAATGGTTTGCTCCGGGTCTTTACTTTCAAGTATTTTTAATGGGTCCTGGAACCATCAACTTCTTATTCCCTTGAGGTTACTCTCAGCTTCCTTGGTACTCCTTCTTGGCTATTTTGAGGAGACTTAATTCATTTATCTTTTTAGTTGCTCTTGGAAATGATTATCTATTCTGTTTAGGTGACGCTAGGCTCTCTTAAGGCTCTACGTGACTTTTTTCTGGCGCATTTTGACTGAGTTCTAAGACATTTCTTATGAACAAAAAAGCATTAGACTCTGGAGTTGATTTTGTAGAAATTTGAGTAGCGGTAACTCGGACTATTTTCTTTCTTCAAAGCTTTGACTCTCTGACTTGCCTACTATGGCTAGCTTTTCATCTATCGAAGTGCGTGACCGTCTGTCGGCCAATCTGTGTGTGTTCTTAACTGTCTGTCAATGAAAAATTCGCCCAGACCGGATTGGAAAAAAGGAGACGTTTCGAGTTCGGTGCGGATCAATTACCTTGACATCGGAATATTTCGGACAATGGCGCGCCGTGTCCGAGTGTGAGGCCTGGGGACAGAACACAACGACTCTGTACCATCCTACAGCTGCTGCAGCTGCTGCGAACCGCCCAGCAGGGTTCACTCCTTTGTCGCCACATGTACCAAGATGGGGAGGTGAGGGGTGAAGGAAGGAAGCGCGTTCGGCTGTGATGCACCCGAATCCCAGTTTAATGCTGGATGAACGTTGCCTCGGTCAATAGGATGTCCCATAATGGCCCTGGCAGGACAGTGCAAGTCCAAAGCGGAGAGGTGAAGTGGGAGCGCCAGCCTCAAGACATCTCTCGGGTCACTGATGCGATACTCGAAAGGGTGCAGTGTTTAAGGAGCCAGCCTGACATGCGTGCATCGCCATACGCTCCACCGATTGTACGAATATTTCAATTACGGTCTTCATTGGCGTTTTGCCCCTCGCCGGGTTGCGATCCCGCAACCGCTAATTCGTGTTTTTCTCGGATCGGTGGGATGAAACCTGCATTGCTGGAACATGCAAGCCAGGGGCTTAACGAAAAATTAGAAGCAAACCTGAAACCGATGCCAACACGACCAGCTAAACGAGCTGTACGTGTTTATATCCATGTGGTGCCGCAACGGACGCGAACAATGAATGGGATTACCGGAGGAAGCCAACCGGTGACAAAATAGTGCAGCAGGTCGACCGTAAATCAATGAGGCGAGTGTCCTCTACCTCACCGAATGTAAGCACATTACCCGAGTACTGTGTGTATTGGAAATCGTCTAAACCGAGTACAGTCAACGGTGCGGTGACCAGTCGCAGCGCCAGTGCCATCCGCCTGTTGGTCAATCTACAGAGAATACGTACGGTTATAGTGTGAAACAACTCGGTTATTCATGTGATTAGCAATATTATTGAAAAAAACAGAACGTGCAACACGGGACCAACAAGCGTGCACGTATCGCTTACCATAACAATGGGTTCATTAGCGAGGATAACAAAAAGATTCCGAGTTCGTACACTCGATTCGTGTACTTGTTGTGATTCGAGAAGAGAAAAATCGACTTGCTGTGTGAAAACCTGGTCGAACCTTTGCAGGGCTGTGCTTAAATTGCGAGAAAAGTGAACGCTGGATACAGTAGCGCAAGCCCCCCTCCCCGATCATGCGTGGACACTGCTGTGCAATAGTGTCTCTGAGAATGTAAGAGGTCCTCCAAAAATGAAGAGGAGTCAAAAAATGAAAGATGATTGCGGAAATCAGATGAATGAAAAGAAGAAAGGGAGGGAGAGAGAGAACATAGCTTACATACGATAGTACATTCTAATTCATCTCCCATTTGCCCTCTAAGACCACTAGCAAATAGATAGGTACCATACACCAATGTGACATACAAGCTTCTGACTTTTAGATCGGAAGTTTTGATTTCTTTTGCATTTTCCAACTTAACAAAAATCAGCCCTCCCGAAGTTTTACAGATGTTTCTGACTCCGAAAGAGACTGTTGTTCATTACATTACCTTATTAAACATCTTATGTCTATGTAGTACATATGTATATGGTAACAAAAACTATGAAATTTCTTTTCAAGTACCTCTCTAACATAGTTCGTTTAAGATAATTGTTTTTCTCCTGCAGACATTGCTTCAAATTCTTCTAGCTTATGTGATGGTCTTCTCCTATTCCTCAGTTTCAGTGTAGGGTGGTCCAGAGCAAAAGTCGGGTCGGACAAAAAATACATTTTTATGAATTTCTTTCGGAGCTTTTTTTGTTTTTACTCTTTCAAGAAAATCAATCATCAATGTCTGCGGCAGGGGTGAAAACTTGATTTGGTACCTACCTGATTCAGTACGTACCTATTTTCATGAACTGATTGAAAAAATCGAATTTTTGGAAAGTGCTCTAGCCCTTTAGCCCCCTCCTTGGTTGCATCCTTGCTTGCTACGGTCTGGACTAAACACTTCTCTCCTAAACCCTATTTTTTCTACACAAACACTGGCGTGTGCGCGTCGATAGAGCTCGCTGAGGGCGCCAATTTTGATCTTGTTTCCTACGCTAGAAAGGGTTAATCCGCCCCTGTCAAATGGGGAAAACAAGGATTTTATCGAATAAATTGAAAGAAAAAGTGGAAATAGAAGGGACCAAAGTGCACTAGGAAGACGAGTTTTACCTACCTGGGACAAATTGTATCATTCAGTAATAAGAGGGAAAAAGAATTAAAACCTAGAATAGAGAAGGGATGAAAAAAATATTGGAACATGAAAGATGTGTTTAAAGATAAAATGCCAATAAATACAAGATCTAAAATTTGGAATAACTGCGTCCATACACATACGACGGCTAAGCAAAAAAAAAAAGGAAAAAAAAGTGCGAAGAATACAAAATACGCAGAAGTCTTTTAGTTTTTCGTGAAGCCCCCTCAGCACGCTAAGGTAGCACCTACAGAGGGGTGGAAATGAAATTAGTTTTCTCTAAGTAGCCACGCGTAAAAATATAGCTTTATTTCTCGCGGACCTTTTTGATCTCACGCTCTGACGGAGGAAGAGTTACAAGTATGTTCTTCAAGGGGTAGGCCTCGAAATTTTGGTCTTTGCTGTATCACTCTTGAAGAACGCTTGCATCACTGGCTAGATGTGAGAGTATAGCGGATGATTGGAATTTCCGAATTCGATGTGCGACGTACGAGTTCGAGAACCGGATATTGCTGCCCCAAAATCAAACATTGAAGAGCATCATCAAATTTGCTGTCGGGCGTGTGCATTTAGCAGTTCCATGCTGAAGCAAAGTATACGTCAACGTGGCTCGTATTTCCGCTGAAAAAAAATCCAAATTTTGTTTACTTTTGATGTCGATTGTAATAATTAGGTTAAAGGGAATGTCGCGTGAACTCGTCGCACGTAATATGAGCATACCTAACTGCACCATGTAGGTATCCTACTCATATGTATACCTATTTCCTACCATGTACTTATGGCTCTGCGAATGTACATCGTCGACCGTGATCGAACGTATATTCGTACCAGAAGGGAATGGTATTAGAACAGCAACAATAATTACATAATCGATTCGCAATATGAATCGGATTCGATGAATAATATCCCGGAAAAGTGATAAATATCGATGTCTGACAAGTCTTTGACGTTTGAGAAAGAGATTTTTGCGATGACGTTATCATTTCGCGAAGTGTGCTCTGAGCTCTCTCTTTCTCCCCCCACCCCCATGTGGCCCCATTCTTTTTCACCTTTTCTTTCATATATCAATCCCATGTGCATGTGCATGAAAACGTTTTACGTGCGCAAGTGTGCACCGAAATGTGGTGTTCGCGGATTTGAAGGTACGCGAACGATACAAAATCTAATGAGTTCTGCGATTGCTGCTTGTTTGTTGAACTGGTTCAAATCATACGGTAGCGTCTTTCCGTCATCGTCATCATCGGCTACAAGCTAGCTTTCAGTGTCCATACTCGTTCAACATCTAGCTAGACGGAGCAAACTAGTTTAGCCGAGCCCGTTTGCGTTTGTATCGCTAATAGGCTGATTAGCGAAACGTATTGTCGTAAAAAATTAGCGAAAAAATGACAAGAGTTTTGTCATTTAAATGATAACGTGTGCAGACACACACCCGACAATATTATTATTGGCCGCCACGTCATTTTTAATGATGCGTTGTTAAAAACTGCTGAATTATGTCAAGCGCCGGGCTTTCCACATAGTCATCTGACTGAAGTATCGTGTTTACTTTTTAAATTGAGAAGCGCATTTTTCGGTTTTATTTGCATGAACAAGGCTAATTTGCCGAAAGTATGTTAGCTATGATGCTTCATGTAGCTGAAATTTGGATATTGGTCTCCATGGACAAAACGAAGGTCAAACTTTTCGAGATTAACTCTCTATTATCGAACACCTTCATGCATTTTAAACCCGTAACTATCACCAAGCATGAAAGACGGTCGAATTTGACTTAAACTGCTGAAACAAGAAGACGAAATATTCACACGCTTAGGTGCTGTGTTATCAGACGAATTGATTACAGAAAACGCAGTTTGAACACTGACCTTTGAAAATTAGCTTTGGAAGTAAGAAAAAAGGCACCCTAGTGAATGGGGAAGTGTTGACGTCCTAGGCCAACATAGTCATGGGTGGATTGGCCACATAAATTGGTGGAAAATTCCTAGGTGGTCTGATTTAATTTTCAAGCATTTGGCTTGGTGTGATAATTAGTCGCAGAAAATCATTGAGCCGGTTAACAACTGGTATTCCCCAATGACTTTTTTACTTACAAACTTTTTTTTTTCTTTATTTTTTCTTCTTCTTTTTTTCCCAGCTCTTTTAAACCATATCCTGCAGGTGGTCGTACATATACACTATAGCAAAGCCCGTCCAACAGACATAATAAACTACATTCGTGGATAGATACGAGCAAAGCTACTCACGTTTGAGTTGAACCTATCATATGCCTGTTTCCTTCTCTGTACCGAAAACGAGTGCTTACATGCATCACTAATAGCCACGTGTCTTACAACGTTGAATAAGCGACTCATGAGTCACGCACAACTCAGCACCATCCTTCAGGTACGGGGTACAATGGTAACGAGTTCTGCGAGTATATTGCCTTGTGCCTTATTCCTACGCTATCTTTCTCCCTTCTCCCTACTTCAGAGCACTCTATCTATCTCCCTTGATTTTTTACTGTTAAGATGTTTTCGAGGGGGGTAGGGGAGAAAACCTGCCCACTAGCTTTCTGGCGATGAGAATCGAAGAATCCGTGTCGTAAAGATACGAGGCGGCTACGATACCACTCAGTCAAAGAGAGAGCTTTAAGATTAATTCTGCTTAAAAGTTAAAACACACTGCTCAAAATTAAGTAAATTATTACATAAGCGCAAATAGTCCATCTGGAATGGGAGGTTCGTGGTCGGGGGGGGGGGCTAACAAGTATCAAAATAATGCTATACATTCTTACACTCTCGTAATGTCTCAGTTTTTTGAACGAGATGTCAAAAGATCAGGGTTCGCGCCCCCCTCCCTCCCGTCACAATTTCTGTGTTCTCCTATAGTAAACTCGTAAACTGTCTATCTTGATTCACAGTCCTTCTTCTTCATCATGAACCATAAAGGATGTTTAATAATTAGTGATACCTGATTAATCAATTAAAATCGATTAATCGATTTTTACGCAACTTGCTAAATAATTGGTTAATCAATTTTTTTAATCATTGCGTGTTTCAGTGTTCTCTTGTTATTATTGGTTGGGGGAAAAATGGAAATACAGGATTGCAGTCTTCAGACAGTGCTCGAACCTGCAGTAACAGTACTAGGCATGGGTCTAGTATCTCTTTAAGAGTACCCAGGGCTTGGAAGCCCAACAAAAAAACTTCCGCTTTCAGCTTAGCTTCCAATTATAAGAATTTTTAGCTTCCGGCTCTTAGATTTTATCCCGGGCCAGGTTTTTCAGATTCGGATTCCGGTTTCAGATTCCACAAAAATACGGCTTTATTTCGGCTTTCGGCTTTTGACTTTCAACTTCTATAAACAAACTGAGTCAGGGCGTCAGGGGAAGGCTTACCAGTTACCGGCGTTACCGCTTACTGTACTGGCCTACTGGTACCAGATGAGCACCAAAGTTGTTGTTTATTGGCGTTGGCTTATTATCACTTATTTAAAACATAGAAGCCGAAAAGAAGCTGAAAACAATTTTGCTTTTAGCTTTCAGCTTCCCAGCACCAGTACATTTTTTGGAGAAGAATTTCGCTTTTGGCTTCCTCAAAAATACGTCTTTTTTGGCTTTTAGCTTTCGGCTTTCAGCTGACTTCCAAGCCCTGAGAGTACCACAGCGCGGTGCGCTACTAGCACTATAGGATAACTTGAGTGAGAACTAAAAATATAGGTTTCGCGGAAAATCGTTCAACATATTTAAGCAGTAAAGTACCTACAAGTTGACTTATTTCGTCTTTTACTTTATATTTTCAATTTTTTCATTACAGCACATACCAAAATAATCGACCCCCCCCCCCAAAAAAAAAACGATAGAAAATCGGATAATCGATTACTGTATGTACTGCGCCTAGTTTAAGAACAAAGTATTGCAGCCTGCAGTTATAAAGACTTGCCTAGAGTTGCCCCTTACCCCTTACTACTACCTCGTAGGGTTAGAGCTAGTGATGGGCGAAAAGTACTCAACGAATACCGAAGTAATCGTTACTCGCTGTTACCCGAAGTAACGAGTATTCGTTCAGAAAAAGATTCGTTACTTAGGATTCGATTACTTTATTTCCGAGTCCAGAGCTAGACCAACAGTCGGTACTCGGTACTCGGTAGTTCCATACTCGATTGTAAAAATTTTAACTTACAAGCTTGTATTATAATATCGTTAGTATTTTATTACAATATTGTGAGCCTATGTCCGACAAGTCTACAACAAGTACATACTTCTATCAAAATAATTTCGAATTTGATTTATTTTTAGCTACCTTTTATGGTAAGTAATCAAAATAATTAAGTAACGAATATAAAGTAACGATTACTTTTCGGTAGTAATCATTCGGTACCCGATATCTGAAAGTAACGAAA
This sequence comes from Acanthococcus lagerstroemiae, assembly GCA_031841125.1. Classification (NCBI taxonomy): domain Eukaryota; kingdom Metazoa; phylum Arthropoda; class Insecta; order Hemiptera; family Eriococcidae; genus Acanthococcus; species Acanthococcus lagerstroemiae. Next base: position 65,601,139 of record CM063106.1, read on the forward strand.
CTTCCCATCACTATTAGAGCACTATAAACCCAAGTAGGAAAATACGCCATTTTTTATCCTACTGTGCCCGTGAATGCCGAATCCGACTATGCGGAGCGTACCGCGTAGTCAATTCGGCATCGACGGGCGCGGTTGGATAAAAAAATGGCGTATTTCCCCACTCATATTTATAGCGCTTTAGTTAGGTATAATAAAAGGAATTTACTTTCAAAATACTTTCTTCTTTGGAATTAGGAGCTAATACAAATAACCTAGAAAGTTTGAATTTCTACTATGAAGGACAGTTTTGTAGAATACTGTCAGTCCACCAACAACACAAATCAAACATTATTCGATGAACGTGTCATCCAGGAGGTTGATTTTAAATATAACGTGTCACAAAAGGTTAAATTAGTTAGTATTTTCTACTGGATATTTAGAATTATCTGAAGAGAAGGAGAGATAAACTAATAAGGCATAACTTGAGACATCCAGGAATAACATTGCGTCTGCTAGACGGAAGGGTGGAAGGAAAGAATTGGGTAGGTCAGCAGAGATTCCAGTATGTTTAACAGATAATCGAGGATGTCAAATGTAAGAGTTATTTGAAAATGAGAGAACTCGCACAAATAGGGGAGAAATGAAGAGCTGCGTCAAACCGGTCGTAAGACTGATAACTTTTTCATCATCATATCTAGCTAAAATCAATATTGTAAGAAAAATAAAGAAGTATCATATACCTGATGAAAAAGCACGTGGGTCGCTAAAAGTTTTAGAGGGAGATTACCCCTCAAATAGCTCCTATTTAAAAAGACATTGGTGCCGGATCTGGGTTTTCAGCTTCATGAGCCAAAATAATGGGGGGAAAAAATTACAAGAATAGTTTTTTGAGCGTTTAGGTATGTGCCACCACTCTAAAAATGCTGAATATTCGCATAAAGCAGGAAACAGAAATATTGCAAATAAATTTTGGCAGTTTAAAATGACGGTGGCGCCATTTCAAATTTCAAAACGAGTTGAATCAAAAAGTTGGAAAAAAATTCAAATTGGGTTATTTTACCGGTGCTTCACTACACAAATTCTACATCAGCAATGCCAGATAGCTTAAAGATGACATCTATATTTCGAGACCACAGCCCTCTGGAGGGGGTAGCATTGTGACGATGGACTCAGAAATTCTCTTTTACCGCCGCAAATAGAGGGCTGAAGAAAAATTTGAAAAATCGACTTAGACCGTTTCACCTATCTTACTGGGCTATAGCCTTTCTAAAAACTCTGGTAAGCATTTTTACCTTTTACTTCCCTTCTCCCTCCCACTCCAGGGTGTCTATTGGGCATGGAAACACGCAAAACCAGAAAATAGCTTGATTTTTTACAATTTCGTTGTAAAAGCATGAAGTAAAAAAATTATGTCACATGAATTTTTCCTGCAGTTTTCTGACCTGCAACTGTACAACTCTGACAGATATTGTTTATTTTTTTTCCCGTCGGAGTGCTCTCAGTACTGTCGGTGAGACTGCATAAAATTTCCTACAAAACAAGTATACACAAGGGGGTGGTTACTATTTAAAGCGTAAGAAATGGCATGAAAAACAAGAAAATAGCATGAATTTTCATTTTCTGAAAGTAGTAGACACCATGCTCTCCTTTCCACAACCTAAAAACGTTTTTGTTGGCACCGGCCCTGCGTGCGAGTATTTTTGTTCGCGCCGGCCCCGCGTCCGAGTAGGACATGATAAACGCTGGATATACTCGTAATTATTGCAGTCGAAGCAATTGCATGCTTTCTGACGATTCGTCATTATGATTTATCGCGAAATAATAGTCGGTGTTTTTTCCCTGGGAATCATCTTACTTCGAGTATAAATATGGGCTATTTGTACAAGGTCGTATCAGCAGTACACAAGTGTTCTTCCAGTCGTGAATTTTTTTTTCGTTAAAATTAGATGACCTTCTCAAGGATCCTCTCTGCGCCAGGTGAACAAACACAGTCATCGCATCGCCGTCTACCTTTTAAATTTATTAGTTATTCTTCCATTAACCTCTCGACTCTCGCAGTCGCCATCTCGATGTCAACGAACACGTTGACAAAAGTGCACGTGTACTTAAGATGCCTCGATTTCCTCAAACCGAATCGCGCCAATTGACGTCGAATTTCGCCTTCAGCAGTCGGACCGTACAATTAAATTTCCTGACCGCGCTCCAATATGTTGCACTCGGTGCGACATAAAAACAAACAAGATTTCAATGTTGGCTCTTCGGTAATTCAATAGCAATAATAATCATTAGCAATAGTGGACAGGTAGAACCAGTTGTGACCTGATCTTGTGCTATTGTACACCTGTGCGTGTTTCTTCGCCTAAAAACGACATTATACCGTATTATTGACCATTTTTATTTTCGATGACGACAGTCGATACCGGTATTGTACTTAGCTAATCTAGTTTTGCCACGAAAATGTAAACTAAAAACGCGAGCGAATATTTAACGCGTTGTAATTAGTGCGTGCAATTATTCGCTCGTTCCGTGAAATTGTAGGAATATTTTGTGAAGAACGAAGTTGATTGCCGAGAAACGAAAAGAGCGTGCAAATAGACCAAAATGAGAAATGACACCGGAACCGAGACTCATCGAAGTGACTTTTCAGGGAGAGTGGGATATAAATTTTTCCTATTAGCAACATTTATCCATTTATCGTCAGAACGAGCGTGAGCAGTCGAAACTTCTGAGTATATATGTCCAGAACAGGAAAACCTCGATGTTCTTGTAGTGATGGGCAAATTTGCTCTTTTGTGGAACCAGATCTGTCTGCTCCAGGTTTTACAAAAGTCTGATTTTTCACTCTGCTCCCTGCTCTAAACTGCTCCAAGCATACTCTAAATGTAACAAATGAAGCACCCTATAATTTTTTAATCAGTGTTCTCACTGTTCAGTGGTTTGTAGGAACAGGAGTTAAGTTCGTGCAAATTGCGTGGCGTTGCTACTTGCTATTCATGAGAAATGAAGAACATAAAACTTTTTTCCCTCTGTTGCTGTGTTAATCTGAAATTTCATTTTAAACTTGACTATAAGACTTTTTTGAGACTACTCAGTACACTTGGTTAAAACACGTTAAAACTGTTTTCTGTTCAGACTCTCTAAAATTCGTCTACGTTTTTCCTAGTGCATTCAAGACTTTCCAAGACTTCTCCAGGTCATTTCGCGTATTAGAGTCGCAGGCGTGGCGTGGACCAAAGAACTGGAGCGCCTCATTGCCACTGTTGTAAGCTGAGCAAAAAAAAGTTTGTGCCACCCATCCCCCCATTTTCTGATCAGTCTTTGGGTGGAGATGCAGGGTGGAAGCAATTCTTACGCGTGGTCATTTATTTTTATGACTGTAATTACTCAGAGAACCTGATAAATTTTGGGAAGAATCACTGATTCGAGCACCCTAGCCCCCTGACGCTGTACGCACATGATGAGTGTGACTATCTTTTTAAGATTCTTTCAAGCTTGCTCAAAATTATTCAGACATGTTTCAAACTTTTTGAGACTGTTATATTATTGAATGAGACTTCTGAGACTCATAACTATTCAAGATTTCTCAGGACGTACCAAATCGAATGTATTATTTTGTGAAAGGTTTTTCTAAGCTTATTCAAGTTTGTTTCAGACTTAGCGTCTAGACGAGTCTTAAAGTGTTTTAAATAGGTCTGAAGAAGTCTTAAAAGAGTCTCAGCGAATACTAAACAGTCTTATGCAAATCTGGACGAGCCCGAAAAAGTTTTCTTAGAACAGTAGTTTCGAACTTGCTCCAGGTGTTTTAGTCGGGTCGCGGACATCATTTAATATTCAGACAGAAGTGAAAATTTAAGGTCTTCTAATGGGAGGGGAGAGAGGCTGAAGACGTTAGATGAAAGTAATACTGATACGCATACAACAGAAATATTTGCGAGTGGATTAGAAAGAATTGAAAAAAAATTGAGAACTTTTCAAACCAGATATTGGGAGGGGGGGGGGGTGAACTTATCTTCCATACGAAGCAACCGGTAGCAAAATGTGTATGAACTTTTTTTGAAAGTATTATTAATTACTAAAATTCATATTCTCTTCATTGATCATTTATGAAGTAAAGTGGAGTTACGAAAGTTCCGAATGTTGCAGAAGAAATGTTCTGCAAAAAGTACCCCAAGATTAGGCGGGGGGGGGTCTACGGGGTGTACGTATCTTACGTTACAGTCTACAGTATTTATGCTGGAGTAAGTTAGTGATCATAATAATAATCACTTCAAGTTGACAAATTCTATTTAGAAGAGTAGTAGGGTTGGGCTCGGAAGTGGATACATTCGCGAATTAGAAAAAAGTTGCATGTAATCTAGTAATTCTCATCTTCTCGTTGCGTCGGCACGCCTCTGCACCAAAGTTCCTCAGGCAATGATAGAAAACAGCTAAGATTTGGGTCTATAACCAAAAAAAGAGAAAAAATGGGGGGGGGGAGTGAAAGAAAAGTTCTTGTTTTTGAGGGCTGAGTTGACAAGCAACGAATCTCGGAAATTTCGTCTCTAAAAATTGTTCAAAGCAATTTTGTTCCTTTTTGAATTTTTTTCTTTTAATTTTTTTCTTAGAGAGAGGCCGTTTAGGCGTCGCTGCTTGTAGGCATTATAAATACATGAAAAAACATTTCGAATGTTGTTTCATCTAAAATGCTGCAGAGAATATGAAGTTGATGGTTAAACAGAAAAACAGATTTTAGCCAGTTTCGACTTCGAATGCATGTGTTGCTTCCTGTAATCTACAGAAGGAAAATTGTATTTTTTCAACGAATTGGCGAAGTTAAATTTCATCTAAAAACGTTTCTATCTAATTTTCTCATAAACAGATTACCAATAATGGAAGCAGTTTTCGAGAAATCGAAACAGTCTGACTGTACCTGAAAACCAACCTATATAATTTTGTTTGTTAAAACTCATCGAAAAGTTATAAAAAGTAGAAATAATGTTTCCATCGTACAGCGTAATAATAACTTTGGCAGATACTTCCATATTTAAAACGATGTTTACATTCCAAAAAATATTTTGCAACCGGATGAATGAAGAAGCTACATGTAATGAACTATCATGTTGAGGAATTTGCCGATAAAATTTGACTATACATAACTTCGAAGCTAACCTGACACGTTTTTGCTAAGCTTGCTTTATACTCTTCCGACATGATCCTTGAATACAAATCACGTATTAATCGTGTATTTATTAATTAATTTTGCTGTTTCAGATGGAAAGGAAGCGTATACAAGTTAGTGTGGAGGGAGCTGATCGTTTACCTGTTGCTGTACTTCGCTATAAATATGGCGTACAGGTACGCCTTAACCGAACCACAACAAAGGTGAGTACAGAATAATTGCGAATTTTTCTCAAGGCATAATTTATCTCCAATGTTTTGTCTAATTACGTGTTACATAGTAGTGACACGTAATTAACTATTCATTTTTCGTACGTAAGAAGTGATGTTGAATTACTTGCAACGCTCGCGACAGTTGCGACTCGGAAGTTGAAAAACATATTTCACTTTTTGAAGAAAGAAAAAAAAACAGCTTTGAGAGGATTTCATCAACGTAAAACTTACCATCATTAACAGAACAATGTGCTCAGTACGCTCAACTCGTGAAAAATTTCGTGAGAATTGTGCTCTTCTATAGAGAAGTTATAGGATTTGGCACTGAGGTGGTAATTTGATACCTCAGCATTCTTGAGCTATGCACCAGTGGTTATTCTAACGGGTAGCTCTTACCCGGTAGGAGTGAATTTCATTTCGTTGACCGCTGAAAAGTAATAAAAACGAGTATCTTTTTCAATTTCTGAAAAATTTCTTCAAAAAATTATATCATGGTTAGGGGAAGGACTATCCCCCTAATCCACCTTTTGAAACCGGCTGTGGTTCTGACGTGTTTGAATTGTGCTAAAATGTAGTAATTCACAGTTCTAAAAAAGAGTTTGGGTAGTGGTAAATTGCAGTGGTTTTCTATGCGACATTTCGTAGCCCACCGCCCCTCCAAGTCAGACGCTTTAAGACTCTTCCAGATAGGTATACGTACTCATATTTAAGATATTTCAAGACCTCCTGGCTCGTTCACTACTATTCCTTCAAGACTTCCATACTAGTTCACCAGTATTCCTAGCATCCAGGCTAGGTTGAGACTTTTTTAGACTCTTCGATTTGTTCGAAATTCTATAAGACACTTCAAGACTTGTTTAATACGCCATAAGATTCTTTCAAACATATTCACGACCCGCTTCGACTCTTTTGTTTTTCAGATCTCTTCAGGACCTTCTCAAACCCATACGAGCATTTTGAAGATTCTTCGCGACTCTTCTCAAAACTGAGTAATCAAAATTCGTTATTTTTTTGAATAGGTAAGGTTAAAAGAGCGACGGATTCGGGTGACTCGACACTTGTTCCAAGAGTTTCTAGAATTTTCTATACATGTGTTTGACCTTTGTTAAACTCTTTCAGACATTCTTAAAGTACGTCAAGGCACTTCAGTACTTTTTCAACTCATGTAAACTTTTTCAAAACTTTTTCATATTAGTTGAAGAAATTTTCGAACCCACTAAATATGTTAATAAGAGGCTTCAAGTCTCTTAAACAGGTCTTGTAAGAGTTATAGCAAGTCTTATAGAGGTCTTGATGAGGAGTTCTTTATGATCTAAAACGAGTCTAGATATCTCAAAAAGTCTTGGTCAAGCCTGGAATAGTCTAATTGAATTCCAAGGCCTTATGAGAGGGGGAGAGAAAGGGGCATTCCTCTAGGCCCGGACTTTTTTGAGGGCCAGGATTTTTATCGTCCGACTTTTCCTGCATTGTCAATTTTTTTTAAAAGGGCAAAGTGATAATTTTTAAGGAAGGCCCGGGAAAATAGCAATTTTTCCCCTTCTTCTTCAGTGAGTTCCTTTGAGCCCGGATTTTCTCTTAATGGCTTAGTCGAATTCAAGGAAGATTTAAATATAGTCTTGAATTAAACAGTCTAGAAGAGTCTGTAAGTATCCTAAATAATAGGAAAGAGTTCAGATGACGTAATAAAAAATCTTAAATAAGTCTAGAAGAATTTCAAGCAAATCTGGCACAGTTTTGAAAAATACTTGGTGACCTCGATGAGCGTCTTAAAGAATTTTAAAGGTCTCAATAAAGATAGGAATAGTCTTAAATAAGTTCGGAGGAGTCCTAAGCAGGTCCACAAAAATTTTAAGAATTTATTCTGAATCAAGCCTGGAAGAGTCATAACGTCCGGAAAAGCATTGATGTTTAAAAGCCTACAAGAGCCTCAAAGTATCTTAAATAATCTAAAGAATCTAGAACACGTCTGAATGAGTCTAGACAAAAGTCTTAATAAGTCTCAAAGAGCCTTAAACAAGTCTGAAACAGTTAGAAGGACCCGCATTGGCGGCGAAGTGGATGTTGCGGCGTCATCTAGTGCGGCGCATGGATCGTGTACGTATCGCAGAGTATCATTTGTGACACATAGGGGTTTTTGGAAAATGTACTTACTATAAAAACAAGACTACTAAGCGTTTGAGGAAAATTGACTTCTCAAAAAAAAAAAAAAAAAAAAAAAATCATGACGAACAGAAAACTTGGAACGTTATTTTATTTTCCTTATAAACCACAAGTCTGGGTTTCTTGGTACCAAAAAATCTGCCAGATGTTAGTTATAATAACTCACTTGATTGTTAAATAGGTCCCTGGGTGCTACTCGTTTGAAATTTTCGCTACGTATGAAAATTTGAGAGTTCATCGCCTATGGAAGGGTCTTCGCGAACCGAATGAATTTTCTAAGCACTTCAGTTTCAGGGCCTGGAATATTCTGAAATGAGTCTGGAAGAGTGATAAAAATTCTATAAAAAGTCTTGAGGAGTCTTAAACAAACCTGGAGGAATAACCTCATGTTTTTATTTTAGCTGATGAAAACCCTCAATGCCCTTCCCCCGCAGTATATGCCATTGATATGTCTATAAATATAAACAAACAAACAAATTTCGTGATGAATTTAATGATTTTACAGTTTTAACATAAGTCATCATCTGTATAAACGTCATGAGCTAACGTGAAGTGAATTTACAAAATCATTAGAGGAAAACCGAGATTTCTCCTCCTGAATCGCACTGAGAGTCGCACAATCTGAAATACATAGACAAATTGGAATAAATTTTAGAAGAATTGTAAAATATTAAATCAGGGAATTTCAGTCCCTTATTATTTCGATTATGTATTTTACTTTGAGATGTTCTAATACTCGTAACTGCCTAAAATAATTAAAGCTGGGCACTCCGCTGATAACACCAAATCTAATCCCTTGATATATAGTAACCAGGCGCATAACTACGGGGGCTAAAAGGAGGCCATAACTTCCCCCCTCGAAGAATGTTTCCTTACTTCGTCCCTAATATACCAGTAAATGGGGAGAAAACGAAGAGATTTTGAGGTTTTTGTAGAATATCCCTCCCATTTTTAAAAATAAACGCGAACTATCCAGGTCTCGCTCTAGGAATAATATTGGCTGAAGAAAAAAAATTCACTGTCGAGTACATTTTTTTTAAAGCTCAAAGTTTGTTCGCCTTCACCTGAAGATGAACTCATGTATTATTACATGATAATTCTCGCTGAAGAACTTGTAAGGGTGAAGAATAAAATATTTCAATGTTTTTAAAAAGAAAATCCTGAGAAAATTCGTGAAAAACCAGGAAAAACATAATTAGTCCGAATCATTTGAAAGGAAGAAACGTGAACGTTATAAAATCATTAAGAACACTATAACACTAATGGTACAAGAAGTATTCATAAAAAATCAGTCAAGCAGGTAAAATAAGCCACTGTAATGGGAACCTCGCATGTTCATCTTTACCTCACAATTTCCAATTTTTCACATTATCATTTCTATCTTAAGAAGTAAATAATTTAGCGACCTAAACTAACTTGTACATGAATTTAGGTAAAATTCTCCACAAAATACATGTATGTATTTTGAGCAGTCTTCGCCACATTATCATTTAATGCTGGAGCACTTTCAAAACTTTGAAATTTAATCGCACAAGTGTTCCAAATTTTTTTTAGTCGACAGAAATTTGATTGATAACACTTGTTGCGTAAGGGTAAAGGTGCCTAATATCGACTAGTTCCTAAATCCGACCACCAGCCGTTGTCAGCTCCTAATGCCTCGACTTCCGCGGGAAAATTTTTTTTTCGTTTTTCACAGATAAATCGAATGAAACCGAAATCATCGCTCTAAAGACAAAATTGGCGGAGATATTCGCAAAAAAAAAAAAAGATTTTGAGATGTCCAAAAATTTTTCAAGGCGTGATTTCAAATGTTGATTGTGGAAATGTAATTTATCGTAATTAAGTGAGGTAAAATTTAATTAAAAGTGAAGATTTCAAATTTTATTGGTGCTCGATTGATTTGAAGAATTCATTTCACGGAGGTATTTATAATTTTTTTTCGACGTTTTTTTTTCAAAAAGTTCCCTAAATTTGACCGCCATTTGTTTTTATCATTTCATGAAATATTTTCATCAGTTTATATCCACTAGTGATGCCAAAAGAATCGAAAAGTCGACAAAAATGGCCAGAAAAAGCAATGACGGATGTTGTCAGATTGTCTCTGTGTATATGTGCCCAAATGTGAGTGCTTGATGAGGGATAAGGTTCCAATCTGAATTTGCAGGGATGAAACCATTGTGGGAAGAAGGTGGACCCCCAATAATTTGGCAGTCGGCAAATTTTGTTTATTTCACGATTAACTTGTTATTTTTATTAATTTTGGGGGTGGTCGATATTAGGCGCCTTTTTTTTTTTTCAATACCCAAATTTGACACCTTTCAGAAAAAAATTCGGGAACAATCGAAAAAAAAACTTGGGGAGTTGAAATTTTTGGGGGTAAAACTAGAATAATTAGTCTACGTTTCGAGCTAGTATCAACGACCTTTCTACGCGAATTTGGGGCTGAGTAATTCGAAAAACAAAAACGGTAGTCGATATTCGGTACCTTTACCCTTATGTTTACCTTTACAAAAATAAAAAAAGTGTTATGGCAGCACTGTTTCATCAGTGCGTACGTACATTGCGGCGCTACAATCCTACATTTGTTCATCTTCACCTCGTCATTTGGACGCTGTTCAGCAAGAGGGAACCAACCAGCAAAATCCGCTTTTTCAGAACACGTGATTCGAAGTTCAAGAGCCATATGCAGAAACTGTATGACACGGCGTTCACTGATAAGCCTTTTCTAACGTGAGTACACATTTTTGAATCAGGGGCCCAATTTTGAAAAATTCTACTTTTTACGCTCTTTCCAACGATACTAATAACTCATTTTGTTTACGAATGTTAGTTGGTTCCCTCTTGCTGAACAGCACCCATTTATCTTCACCTCGTATGCCGGTGTAGAATATTGCTTCAAAAATTTGAAAAGTTGCCTCTCCCTCCGTTCGCTTGTTTTTTATTGATTTTAACTTTTTAGCCTGCCTCAGAAAAAATTTCTGGACGAACTTCTGCTAATTATTCTTAATTCTTTCAAGGAACGTCAAAAGTTTTAATGGTTAGTTCGAAACTGATGAAGTTAGTAAACAAAGATCGAGTGGAGCGTAAAAAATTTTCAGAAAAATACTCTAGAAAAATCGTTTTTTCGTTACTGATGGCGATCCATTGAACAATACGAATATGATTGAATCGAATAATCAGGGAATCTCTCTAGCATTCCATGCCTTGCTATATCTTTCCAAACTATGGTGCTCTCTTATGTAGCCATCAAGACTTCTGCAAATGTTACCGATTTTAATCAGAATATTAATTATTATCATTGCTAGTGTCATCGTCTCGATAGGTAGCTGCGAAATGAAATTTGTTATTATTTATTACGCAACAAAATGAAGTTCGGATGACAGTCGCACTTTTCTCGACATTTAACATGCGCCCGGTGTGTTACTGTCGGACGGGATGAAGAGAAGTATTACGCCATCAGACTCAGGTTGGGTCCTTGTGGTAAAGATAGTAAGGCGTGTCCCAAGTGCTTACGAATCGCAAAACGTGACCCGAACTCAAAATCTCTTCCGCTTCATCAAGGAGTTATTGCAAATCACACTCTTGATGAGAGCGACAGAGGTTACACAGGTCGCTAATTTTCAAGCTGATTATACTAGAGAAATTTACAGCAGCAGCTGTCATCAAACAGAAAGGAAAAGCAAATGCGGTACAATTCATTCGTGAATTCAATCAAGTCTATACATTCTAACGTGCAGAGAAGATAGAATCAATAAGTAAATGACCACCGGCATCTTCTGTTAAGATATAGCTGACCATATAGTCCATTCAACGAACACCAGTTCGCGAAGTTCAGTTCTCGACAGTTCGTATCTCATATCTCTTGTTGGAGTTTCATAAGTCTCCATTCTTCATAATTATTTTATTAATCAACTCATTTACCTCGTATTCAATGTATTTTTGTTTCCTGGGAAAAAATATTGAGTAGGTGGTGGATATCAAAGTCCAGTTTTGCATATTAATCCAGTGGCATAGATATGGGTTGCACCCCCCCCCCCCACCCTGAAGATTTGGAATTTATTATGAAATGGAAACGAATTAAGTCCGTTTCTTGTTCTTATAGTCCTTGGTCTCTTGATAAGTTAGTTGCGTCTCTCCTACTTTTTTCTCTCCGATGCTAATCTTTTCCTTTCTGAAAAGGATTTACACTTTATATCCAACATCGTCTGCTCTTCATAGCTCATTCTTTTCCTTCCTTTCCAATTCTTTCTCTCTGCTGTTCTCTCTAGCAGAAATAACAATATCTCTGGGTGTCCTATATCATGATCTATCATTTTAGATCTCTTTACGGTTATATCCCTAATTTCTCTTTTCCTTCCTAATCGCCTCTTACAGAGGCGTGCGGTGATTTTTCCTAGGAGGTAAACGGTAAGCGTAGAGGTGGGGTGAAAATCAGAATAAAAATATGAAACATGCTACTACAAAACGTCATTGATGAAATTATTCAGATTGTCGTATCCCTGTATAGGGTCATTTCATATGCATTTACTCTTTTCTGTGACAAATAATAGACACCGGGACGTACCACCCCGAAGATTCTTTCCTGGGGGGGGGGGGGATTGTGAAAGTCCGAACTGACTCAACTCAAAATTACCAAGTATCAAAGCAAAAAAAAAAAAAAAAACTTTTGACTTGTTGGATTTTTTCAACTTCGCAACTCAATTCCCAAGTATCAAATTTTCCCAACTGCTGAATGAAAAATTCGTACAGGGGGGGTTGCCCCCTCCCTATCAGTACGTCCCTGAATATACATGGCCAACAAAACAGTTTTCTATCATCTTCACAACCGGTTAGCCACAAAATGTTTTCATATTGCGATACGTGGCAATGTCTAGTAAAACTCGGAACCATCTCTCTTTTGCTTAGTTTTTAAAAATGGTAATTCTGGTTTACGCTTCCCTCCTTTAATAATTTTTAATTGTTCATTAAGAGTAAGTCGCGAAAACGGTTTTTCAATAAGATCTCGAATACACATTTGTGGGCAAAAAAAAAAACAAAAAACAGAGCATTCAAACCTGATACGTTGACTAGCAGAAGAACATAATCACGTTTCACTGCCAACTTTGACGTTCCTGTGCAGCCAAGCCGAGCCAAAGCGTTTTAGAAGGCGCTTCCCGAACGCAACCAAACACACAGGTTTTGTCACGTTGAACATGCTAGTGTGTTTTTGTGTTGGTAATTAACACGGATGTGGAGCATAAGTCGCGCAATGTTACGTGCAGAGTATGGAAAAGAAGCATTAGATCCGACGCATACCTTGCTGGCCTATACGAATGTACATATAATATGAGGATTGCCGAATGCCAAACAATATACATCTCCCGTGGCTTTATTATATACTTGAGCGTAAGCGTTTTAAGCGTCAATACAGTCGCTGTTTTGCCCAATGTTTCATTATCTTTTATTTGTTACAAGTTGAAGTTGATATTGTATATGAAAACTTATTTTCTCAGGAATTTTTGGGGTAAGCGGCGCTTACCTTGCTTGCCTGGAATGCACGCCAGTATCTCAGCACTTCCTCATTCCTGATATTTTCTACATTCTTGGATGGCACCACATTTTGAAAGCTTCTATCCCTTTTCTTTCTTGTGTTCCTATTGTCCAGGTCTCACATTCATATACAATGCTATACTCCAAATATACGTTTGAAGAAATCTCAGTCTTACTTTTAAATCTACTTGCCTAAATAAGTCTCCTTTCTGAAAAAAAGCTCTCTTAGCTTGTTTCATTCTACTCTTTATTTCTGTTTTACTTCTCTCATTTTGCGTTATCAGACCACCTAAGACCTACGTAGGTATTTATATTCCTTGAATTCATTTAGTTTTTCACCTCCTATTTCCATATTTATTAGGTTTTGTTTCCATCCGCTGACTACGATCACTTTTGTTTTGTTTTTTTATTCATTTTCATTTTATATTTTATTTTCAATTTTTCAATTGTTTTCTTTAGTTTTTCTTTACTGTTTTCCACTATTGCAATGTCATCTGCAAACCTTATCATTCTGACCGTCTCCTCTTGTGCTGTGTCACCTGATTTCCTTTCATACATTTCAATTACTTTTTCTATAAATAGCTTAAACAGTACTTGGTGACAAACAGTAACCTTGTCTCTCTTCTTTTTGAATTTTCACTTCTACCACTTCATCCTCTATTTGTATTTCAGTCTTCGATTTTATGTAAGTTCTATATTTCTTTATACTTAACTCCTATCTCCTTTAATATTTGAAACCTTTTTGCCCATTCAGTATTATCAAAAGCTTTTTCTAAATCTACAAATGCTACATACATGTGAATCCAAACCTTTCTTCAGTCGTTTTTCTAATAAAAGCCTGAAACATGAACTGCTTCCTCAGTTCCTTTACCTTTTCTGAATCCAAACTGATCTTCTCCCACTCTTTCTTCGATTTTATTTTGTATTCTCTCATTTATTATCCTGGCAGGGTGGCCACTTTCCTGGAAAAACTGGAAGTCAAGGAAAAGTCAGGGAATTCTTTCAGTCGGGTAAAGTCATAGAAAAGTCAGGGAATTTTCAAAAAATAAATTCCTAATAAAATTAGGTGGTTTGGAAGTATCATGGTAGTTCTATACAAGATTTTTGTTTAATTGCCTATTGGTAGAAAATTACAGCACTAAAAATTGAAAAAAACATTTGAGTGACAACACTCATTAATGAATTTCCAACGAGTAGGCTTACTCGAGAAAAAAATGTAGAAGTGGATCTGGAAAAATCAAGGAAAAGTCAGGAAAATTCATAATTGAAAAAAAGTGGCCACCCTGGGCCTGGCTCGAATCTTTCATGCATGCGATAGTACATAAGTAAACTTATAGTACGATTACCTTTACAATTTGCTTCTACTTTTCTGGGGATCATAATTAACCTGCTTTCTTGGAAATCTTATGAAATTTCTCCTTTCTCGTACATACTCGTACTTGCGAATTAATACATATACATTTTTTAAAACTGCTTCTCCTGCAATTTTTATTAACTCACTAGCAACTTCATCAACTCCTTCTGCTTTACCTGCTCTCATTTCTTTTAGAGCTTTATCAAATTCCGATTTCAAAATAAGATCTCCTTTTTCTTCCTCCTCCATACTGTTTACACTTTCCATACATTTACTTGCACCTGCTCCATTCTTATACAGCTTTTCAACATATATCACCCATCTTTTTATTTTGTCTTTTTTAGAATCCAATAATATTCCTTTTTCATCCGTTAAATTATTTATTCTCCTTCTTACTCCAAAATATCGTTTTACTTTATTATATGCCTGATCGGGCTTTCCTGTTTTCATTTGCTCCTCAGTTTCCTCACAATTCTGATTTATCCATTTTTCTTTGCTTGGGTCAGCGATCTGTCATTTTTTCACCTGGTGCAAATACAAAACTTCTAAATAAGATACCCTGGACCTCCCCCTCCCCAAAAAAAAGGAAATTGAAACTTAAAATACATGCAATAAGTAACAATGAGTTTTAAAAAATCGATTTTTTTTAAATGTGGATTTTTCCGTCTGATGGTGCATTACACTATGGGGAAGATCCAGCCTAGTGCACATGCTCCAGTGCAACTGGACTTTCGCCGGCCCTATTTTTGGCCTTCTTACATTCTTTCTTTTTTTTGATTTCTTGAAGCCTTATATTTTTCGTTACGTTCTTTGTCAGTGGCTTGTTTATATTTTCTTCTTTCTTCCATTAACTCTTGTATCTCACTTTTCATCTATGGTTTTCTCCTTTCTGTTATTTGAGTGCCTATTTTATTCTTTACCGCCAGATTTACCTATTGCTTTTTTTAGTGATGTCCACTTCCCTTCAATATAATTTCCTTCCTGTGATTTATAAAGTTCTTTCATTATTTCTTGTTAATATTCTTCTCCTTTCTTTACCTATTTGAATAAGTCCAAATTCTGTTTTTTTTTTTTTTTCTTCTTATTCATCTTTTTAAATCTAAACTTACATTTCGTTAATACCTATTTAGTAAATTGTGATCACTGTCAAAATCCGCTCCTGGGTATGCCCTACAATCCAATATTTGCTTTTTATTTCTTCTCCTCGTCATAATATAATCGTTTGATATCTTCTTTCATCTCCTGGACGTTTCCAGATGTATTTTCTTTTCTCATGATTTTTAAACAGCGTGTTTCCAATATAACTAATTTATATCTATTTTTCACAAAACTCTTTGAGCCTCGCCCCTCTTTCATTTCGCTGTCTAATCCATGCTCTCCGCATAATTCCTTGACCGTTTGATTCAAAATACCTACGCGTGCTTGCCCTCTTTTCGCTGCTGTATCAATTATTCCATACTCTCCCGTACAAAATCATTTTCTTCTAGCCATTTCACTTCACTAATTTCTGTTATATCTAGTTTTAATCTTTTCATCTCTCAGTTTTCTAATTTGCCTACATCATTCAGTGTCCTTACATTCCATGTCCATATTCTCAATTCTGATAGTTTCCTCACTTGTAGTCTCCGCCGGACATCCGAGTGGGAGACTTTTTATGTCCGGAATCATTTACTGGTGTGAGTTGCCATCACAATTGTGGTGATGGAGATGCATCTCCAGGTAAGAATACTGATGTAGTTTCCCCTTGCACCATCAGGGTTTATCTGTCAGAGTTTTCCTTCTCCTATGTGCCTTATTTAGTTTTTCTTCAAGTCCCCTCATCTCGCCAAGGTAGCACACACAGAGGGGAGTCCGTTTCTTACATAACCTTTTCCCCGAAATTGGACTTACTCACTGAATGAAGCAACTTGATCATGCAACGATTCGTGTGACGATATACGTTATACGAACTAGTAAATTGAATTGTAATGTGAATTGTCGTTACCTTTTTTCTTCTTTAATCTGCAGTGCTTGTGTTAACGGCAATTGTATGCGTCATCTCGATGAGTTTCCCTCATCTTATCAACACCCGATCGTAGTTCAGATGAACGATAAAGCTATTCTTTCTTCAACCAGTGTTCTTTTATATCTGATGGTGGCGGGCTAGTGAGTACTCGTGTTCGATAACCTCAATCTAAAAGTAATGAAAATCGATACGCAAGCTGCGGTGCAATTTTTCATAGATCATCTGCCGAGAATAGGACATGAAATAGCTACGTAATGATGAGACTGCTGCTTGTCTGCTGTCAAAGATCAATCATAAACGAGTGCTAGCTTTCCGCAGGTTCGGTAGACCTGTCGAGCTCTTTCATCAGTCCTGTCTTCAGTGTGGTGGCTGGTTGCCAACACACACTTCATGAAGTTCATTCTGCTAAGGTTATATCGGTTTTGTTTTTTTGGCTGTGTTGCGCAGTTTTAATATACTGAGGTCGCCGATTGACGGAAGTGAAACAGAGAGTTGATAATTGTTTCGAGGAAGTGAACACCTGAATTATTCTGATTTCTTTGTTAATATTAGCCTCCGAACTCCTTTACTTTGTTTGCGAAAAATGATAGATCGGTTATTCGTCTTAGAAATTCCAAAAATATTTCTGGGAGGGCTTGAATAAATACCGCAATATTCATACCGATTTAGAGAAATACAGGCGACTAGAATAACCAACAGCCAGTGAACCGGCTTTCCGTAAGAAAGAGAAGCATAGAGTGTTGCAGCTGTTTTCAAGAACCGGAGTCACTATCTGGAGTCGGAATTTTCAGCTCCACTGTGGGGAAGAAAGGGGGTGAGTAAGGAAAAAACAACTGTAACTAGCTTCGCTATGGACATTGTCCCGCAGTCTGAAGTGTAGCCGGAGCTAATGAAGCTTAAGCCAAATTCCAAAACCTCAAGGAGCCGGAACCTTTCCACTCGGCTGTGGTACTCTAGACAAGCAGACAAACAATGAAGCCAACATTCAGAGATAGACAGGCTGGCATGAAAATAAAACCAATAGGCAGAATTCAGGATCCGAAATCCATACTCTGTCCAGCTTTTTATTTATCTTTTGTATATGTGTGATATCTCAAAATGAGTGACTCTCCAAGCAAGTTATCCGGGCAGAGTGTAGGTATGTTTGCCTTATTTTTCAAAGCAGTGAAATATTAAGATTTACAGAAGAAATTATATTATTTATTTCTTCAACAGCATGTTTTAGCCTCATGACTGGAAATAGATAAGATGATGGAACTTCTAGTTATAACACTATACACAACAATTTGAGATTTTGTAAAAAAAAAAACAATGACGTGAGAACTTACGATTCTATAAGTATTTTCAGTGAGGAATTTAATGCCGATGTTAATTTTTGGATTACAGTTCATTTTTTTCTTCTGATCTTTTATCTTAAATGCGAATTTTAGTATCATCAATATGATACCACTGATCAAACAATTATGCGCTTTCAGTATTGTTATCAGTATCAGTGTAGCTATTTATGAACAATACAAAGGAATAAAACGAGAAAACTTTGATGAAATTTCATTTTTGAATATGAAAAACGAGAGGTTCTTGAGAAAAATGATCAACGCCATCGTATTCAACATTCAAAATAATAGCTAAAATCATATAATCTCATCCCATTGTTTTTTATGCTGTTGTGTAGTGTAATAGGAAACGCTATAGCAACCACTGAAAGAGAGTAGGTCAGAATCAATTCAACTATCAGTGTTCGCAAAATTGAAAGTGCGCAAAAGTCTTAACTTTTTTTTTTCAATTTTCTGTAGAAATTGCTGACTAGGAATCTTTTTCCAACAGAAAATGATTCCCTTGTACGAACCTCTTTTACGTACTCTCTGGACACCCAATCTTATTGATCACTTATAATTCTGTATAGTTTAGCATTTTTGTCAATGAAACAATCGCAACGTGAAACTCTTGTCTTGTATTTGTTTTTTCTCTTATTGAGAGTAGAGACTAAGTCTTGTTAATACTCCATTAGATACATTTTCTTATGATTTTTTTCTTTTTCTTTGGTTGCCTCAACTTTTCTGTGACCACCATTATATCACTTCTCAATATTGTGAAAACAAAGTTCGCTGAGAGAAGTAAATACGTAATTCCTTCCATTAACCGAATCTTAGTCCCTTCAGAAGTGAAGAATTGGCAGCAGGCAAACATCTACATTTTCATCAGGTTACGTGGCCAGTTTATCCAATTGAAGGAGGATCACTCACACTGAAACACCACGCACCCAAAAATAGATAATCTGGCAGCATTAGAAATAGAAAGGCAGACGAGCCGGCAGGGAGTCCCAGCCCACTGAGAACAAATAAAACCGGGAGCCAAGAACCAGAAATACTGGTCTGGGTACAGAATTTTCCATTTCTAATCATAGTGTATACCATCAGGAATGAGTTTCACTTACACACGCCGATGTCAAGCTCGGGGCTATTGTCTGTGAATTTTTGAAAATAGGTATGTTAAAATTTGCCAATTATTGGTCGACCTGTGTTTGGCATATTCTGAGAAAAATTACTTATCTGAAATTGACAGAGTGAAAAGAAGAAAGTGAAATTCAATTTATTTATTGTAATCAAAGTTAAACACAAAAATCATAGAAATGCCAAAAAGGCTTCATATCATTTTATTCGGCAGATTGATAACGAGAAAAAAAAACATTAGCCAATTATTGTTCAAAAAAAAAAAAAAAAATTGAAACCAAATATTGGTCAGACCAAATACTGGGAAAATCTTTTTCTCCTGTGTATTGAATTTCATCATTGCCATATGTTTTGCAGCTCGCAAATGGGCTACCTAACTTACTGAAATTAAAAAACATAATTATAGGACAGATGAGGTGCAATCAGTTCCACGACTGGATTCCATTTCCAATTCACAGGACTCGCGCTCGATAAGTAGCTACTCAATCGTCTGTGATTGTTCGAAAAATGTTCCTTATATGTAGTATATCCCTTGAACTTACAATTACAGAAAGTCCGAAATTAATAGCATAAAGTATATACATACTTACTTTTTCGATTTTGATAATGGACTTAAAAAATGCAGGAATGTTATCACGCCGAAAACAGGCAGATTCTTCCACAGCTCATAATTTCAATGTGAATCATCAAAATCACTTTGAACACGGACGGTACTGTCTGCCAGACACTGATAAAAACAAAACTCTCACATCCTCTAGCGGACCAAATTTATATCTTCAAAGTTTTGACAATTAATTGGCACTTGACTAATAAGTGGCACTTTACCTTAATATCTTGGAGCGGGTTGTACAAACACTGATCACAGAGCAAATCAACATGATTTGCTTTGTGATCAGTGTTTATACCACCCGCTCTTAGTACCTATAATGTTTCATCTGGTCTGCCTAGCCATGGAATCGAAACCCCTCTTCACTATGGGACAAATACATTTTGTACATTTGCTGCTAATATTTATTCCAATCCAGAAAACTTTATACTTGGAATGGACAAGGCTACTATGTGTTGTCTTCCACAATTACGTATAATATTCTAATAGGTAAGGAACTTCACGCGCTCAGTGTGCCAGGAATGAAAATCCATTATTTAAATTTTGTTCCTCCCATCTGCATGTAAACTGTAATTTAAAATTACTAAAGAAATTGAAGAACACTTATGCAACGTAATTCGCAAATTTTCAAGGCAAAACGAAAGCGATGTCCATTCAGCATTACCCTTGGGTTTTCGCCGCCGTTGACTGATTCAGCTTGTGTTCCAGAAAACGTTAAATTATCGAATAGCTACTTCCAGTAATGAAATCGCCGGAGAAATTATTGGGTTGCTTTGATTCTACTCGATGTCAGTGGCCACATACTAATGTGGAAACAACTTGCTACACGTGACACTTGACGTAAACAATGGTTAATGTCGGTTCAATAAAACCGGATAATTAACGAGTGAATCGCTTTATCTTGATTTAGTGACGTCGATGACATAGGGCACGCTTGTCTTTTGCCCATTTTTTGTGGCGTTCTTGTTTCGACTTGAAGTAGAAGTCACTTGGTATGATGTCCGCTGTAGAAAACATTCTAATACTCGACAGAATCACCGGTTTTAAAGGGGGGAATTTGGAGGATTATTCTTCCTCTCTGACTATCCAAATTAAAATTGTTCCACAGAAATTCTCCGAAGACTTGGAAAGATTTTGCTGGCTTCATTCGCAAACGAGTATACTGTCATGGTATTCTTCATAGGGTAATTTTATGGTACTAGCACGGCCATACCGCGGGGGGGGGGGTCATCCCCCATTTAGTCCAAAAAAAGAAAAACCAATGGGTTGAGACAGAGAGGAAGGCGGATCTGTTACTGACCCCTCTCCTTCTTAACCCTGCAGTGCCATACATATGTATTTTGTTACGTAAATGCCACTCTTAGTGAAATTCACTAAAATGGTATTTTTAAGCATGGAGTGGACGGTATGTTAACAGATTCTCTCCAAATCGTCACTAGGTAATGCTTAGTATTTCTTTACTCTCTTTAGAATATCATGTTTGTTGTTTCTCTAACAATTGTTAGAAATGTGCAACCGGCCGATAAAAAATTTAGAAAAGCTAAATTACGATGTTTAAAAATTTTAATTAATATTTAAGAAAATGGGAACCCCTGAATTCCAATATTTAGCTAGATAGAAACTATAATATTGTGCAAAACTACTGGTCAAAATAAACCTCTTTACAATTTAAAAAGTAATGAGAAATTGAATTACCAACTTTACTATTATGCCTAGAAACCTGATATTTGAGAAACATGTGAATTGGGTATATCCTTTGACTATATAGATATAACTACGTTATATGGACTGGTAATAGTCGAGAAAAGTTGAATGTAAACAAAGGCAATTTGCCTTGAAGAAATCTAACGTCCCCTATAACTATACAGGTACTATATAGATATAACTACGAACAGGGCAAATTGCCTTTGTTTACATTCAACGGTGCTCCATTTAAACCTGTGTAATTCTTATCACTATTACCAGTCTATTCTCTATTGTCTAAGGGTATATCTGCCCAAAGTATGGCGGTTCGAAAGCGTATCTAGCTAGTGTTTTGCGCCCCAACGTTCAGGGAGATACTGCTGCGCATACCGTGCTGGTAAGATTGCCTATCACGATTTTAATGAATTTCATTAAGAGTGGCATTTAAGGGTTGAATCCTGGATACGGCCCTGAATACTAGTATATTTCTTTTCACTGTAAGATGCACAGGTATTCTATTATTTCTTTTTTTTTTTTTTTCATTCTTCAATTTTGTTTCCAGACTTTTCGAGCAGATTCGTGCCTACATCAAAAGCAAGAGCCAAAGTATTCCGATGTCTTTCGTTTTGGGATTCTACGTTACCTTGGTGGTGCGAAGGTGGTGGGAACAGTACCGACTGCTGCCGTGGCCGGACACACTCGCCCTATTCGTCAGTGCAGCCATACCTGGTGCCGTAAGTTTTGATGAAGTTGGCGCCCTGCGCTTTGTATATATTTTCGAAATTCGGAGCGATTCGCCGCAAACATCGTAAAATTTCCATTGGCTTGAAGTTCTCGTTCGGTTGTAGGACGAAAGAGGGCGCCTGATGAGACGCACGATTGTGAGATACGCCGTGCTGGCCTACATCATCACCCTGAAGCACGTCAGCGTGAGAGTGAAAAAACGATTTCCAACATTACAGCATATCGTTGATGCTGGTGAGTCGTCATCTTCTTATATTCGTGTTTACACGGTACAACGTCTGCCTACCGGAAAAATGATCATCGTTTAGGTAATCGATTGTTTATTAAGATTGAAAGAAATGATAAAACGCAACACGCGTTTGCACGAGGGTACCTACTCTCAACAAATTATAATATACAATTCGAGACTCGATGAAATTTTCCCACAATATATGGGTAATTTTTGCAAGTTGTAGGATGGAGAGGACAGGGGATTTGCGCATAAAAATAATTTTATCAGACGAACCTCGTATCGTCTAAACTTGTACAGTATAAGTATCCCTCTTCACCTTGTAGCGGGCCTATTATTTTCAGTTTAGCAAATTCCTTACTTCGATGCGTAAATACACGGATGGAATTGCATGTGTGTCCTCCTGTAGGTATGTGCGATATAAACGCGTGAAGTGTAACCTAATTAGGATGACGCGGAATCCATCGTTGGTACAGTTTTATATTCCTTGAAACAAGAGCGGAAAGAGTTTAAAAAATTTCACGCTTCGAATGGCACGCCCTTGATAAGAACGCGTGTAAATCAGACACGCGAATTAGAAACAGTAATGTAACTTATTCGTTTCAATTGTTACCCGAAATCCGATATACCGATACGGTTGCGCCACTGCTGTTTTTGAAAAAGTTCGCCGAAATGGTAAAAATATCTGACCGAGGCGCGTTCCTCAAATTCAACTTGTGACTAAGTACTTCTCCCCTCTCTCCCGGGGACGGATTCGAAACGTAATTATTGTCCGTTTTTAGGCGGTACCTATATAGTAGTCAAATGACACTTGTACAAAATATGGTCGGTGTATCTCAAGGACAGGGCTCTAATTATACACCTATCTTGATGGTGGAGCTTTCGCGATAGTATTAATTTTCATGGTAGTCGGTCAGGATAGCTTGCTGTAAGTTGTTTTTTCGCCGTGACTTACCCCATTCTCATAATTAAATATTAGATGGAGGAGGCATGCTCACTGGTAGTATTTATGTGTTTGCAATGGTTAGCCAGTTTGTTTGGTTTGGTATTGCACTTCATTCTTCCCAAATAGGTTTTAGAAGTAGAAAACGCAAACACTGTTGATTCGAGTAGCCAGTTCTTTGACGTATGATAAGAACTGCAAATTGCCAATAAAGTGATGTAAGTTAAAAACGTACTTCGTGTTTTAATAATAATTGATGAAGTAGACAATGCACGAGTATTAGGTAAAGGAGCAGCAAAACAAGTCGGACCACCAAGCGTTGAGTTTTTTTAGTGGATTTTGTTTCCCTGTTTGTTTAGTTTTCGTTTCCATTCCGTCCTTGCTTCCCAGTTTCTTATTATAGTCTTTCTTGAAAGCTAAAATACCGATAACATTCTCAATCCTTTTAGAAAACGGAAAAAATGGATTTTAATATCAGATGAATGGACAATCAAATCATACAAAGTCTGTTTTTGCGTTGGAAAATGCTAGTTTAACGTTCCTTTTAGTGCAAAAATGTTAATGAAAATAAACCGAGGCGGAAAATAAAGACCGCAACGGAAAATAATCATTTTCGGCTTATCTGATATTAAAATAATGTAGGTACATGACAAGATTGGAAAGTAACGCAATCAACTCGCGCAATTGCTGCACTCGCTAATCCGCTCCTGTTATGTAATCTACTAGGTTTCGGCTTCGTTCCAAGATCACTGGAAATGAAAAATACAGTTTTTTGCTTTTGTTCGGTTCTTTCCTCAGCTGCTCAGCACCTGTTCCTGTTTATGGTTCTAGGAGCCAGAAATATTATTTCTGTTTTGATGTTCGTTCTATTTCCATATTTGTTCTCAACGCTTACTTGGTCAGTGAAAGAAATCAATTAGGTATTCCGAATTCGGGTATCATAGAAAACGTAGAAATCCTAGATAACAAGCGCGTAAGACATTTTTCTTACTTATGGACATACCCAGGTGGAGAGGTATGGAGGATTGTCGACAAACAGATTTTTGCTAGAAAAAATCGTCTTCCGTGAAGAAAAGTTGGAAAAATCGAGGCTTCAGTTAGCGTTTTTCAATCCATTTTCAAAGCATTAGACCTTCCCTCCTCCCCTGAACAGCGTCATTTCAGCACGGGCTTCCTATTCTTATTCAGAGGAAAGCAAACATTCTTGGAGTTACTGCTATATCCAAATCCCTCATTCTGTACCTCTCGCTGAAACTCGCCTCGGAACTTCCGTCTTCAAGCCTAATTGCTGTCTTCACACATTGCTTTCAAACAAGGTTTCAAACCTTTTTGGGAGAACAGAGTGTTCTTTTATTTATATTCAAGTTGTGGTGGGGGTATTGCTTCCGACGCCGTCCACCCCCGTACTCCTGTATTTCTGTAGAGCTCTATATGAAGACAGGCAAGGACAGCCGCCGTCTTTTTTCCAGTTTGTTCCGTGAAATGCAAACTGGTTACGCGATGTTTACCCCTCAGCCGATTTTCTTTTAACGGACCGAACTGGAAAGAAAATGGCGGCTGTCTTTACCCATAAAGCCTTAGGTAACTTCTATCCTGGCAATATTGTGGGCACTGCCACAGAAAAAGAGCTGTCATGGATTTTCAAAAATTACATTATTCCAAAACAAGTTAAATATAATCATTCCAATGTTTATTTCTTTGATTCGGACGTATGTCGGACAATAGCGAGAGTTGTAATTGTGTTAAGAATTTGAAATTTGTATAAGTTATACGCAGTGATCAAGTTAAGATCGAGTTCGAAGATAGGTATAGAGGGAATAGCGAACAAAATGTGTTTTTTGGAAGAACTTGCGTTGTCCAACGTTCTTGTCAGCTGTGATTGACCTTGCGAGTGGAAATTTCTGCACTGAACTTCTACAACCTTCTTATTGTGGCTTATGTTTCTAATCGGAATTGGGAGCCAAGGTACTCAGAGTCAATGAATGCGGTATTCTCTTTCTTTTGATATGAACCCCCTGACTTGGCCAGAGGTGATAAGCTTAGCCATTAGTCTTTTAGCTTTAAGTCATTCGCCGAGCAATTTTGGTCAGGATCAGCTAGCTATTCGCTTAGCTATTGAAGAAGAATGTAAACATTAGCGAATCCGTTAATTTTTACTGAATCGCTACCGCAAAACTAATCCAGCACTGTCGCGGTTTGCGTTTCGTCATTCCTGAATTCTGAATGTCTGAGTCTGATCTTCTGAATCTGATCCGTTTTTGCTCGTTTGGTTTTGTGTTTATCGTACTTCGCGGCAAAGGAATTAGCCTTTAGCTATTAGCTGTTTGAATTTTAGCCCTTAAGCATTAGTCGTTAGATAGCCATTTACTGGCTTCAACTTTTAGCTGTATCCTTTTCCCTTATCAATCGAGGTCATTAGTTTTTGGCTTAAGTTTCAGCCTATATGAATACCATATCACTTTTGTGCTTGGTACGCGGAAGAGGAAAATTCTGCAGAAAACGTTCCGCAGAAAAACGTTACCATTGTGAAGTAGTTGCGTATTCCTATCTTTGCATTCATTTGTTCCATCACGTTCCCACCGGAGAATGCCGAGCGAAGCCGAGAATGGACGAGCAAAGAAAGCATAACTTGAATTGGAATGTGGATATGAGTAGCGGTCGGACTCTTTCTTTCAGGCGCGGATTTAGGAAAATGAGATAGAGGGGGTATAGTAGCGGCGGTGCATATTGATTAGCTGTTGCTTTTATGTTGGTAGGGGTGTGGAAGCGTGGCTGCTCCTGGAAAAATATTTTATCCAATGCGGGATATGTATTGACGAATACAATTCATCATTTTTATTCCTTTTTTCCTATTATTGTGTTAAAAATATTCAGCTAGAGGGGGGGGGGGCATGTATCCCATGATCCCCTTGGATCCGCCACTGCTTTCTTTTACTTAACGCATCAATTCCGTTCCATTTATCACAATACTCCAAACAAGCAGTGAAAGTTCTCTTTGTCGACCATCTGTGTACAGCATAAGTGTTATTCTTGGGAGCGACTTGCTTTCTCGAGAACTTAACTCCTATTGAATTTTGATGACAAACAATAATATTATTTTAGGATCAACGATTGATGAGATTTTTGACATTGAAGAAGTTGCATGACCCAATTCATATTTGTTCTATAACATGTTATAGTACGAATAGCAGTATTCTGTGGCTAGGTATTCTATAAAAGCTGACACTAGCGCTCCTATTGGGAAATAAGGGAGCTACGGAAATGAATCGATGGGCCGTCAACGCCTGGTTCATTTAACGTTATTCAGTGCCAAAACGAAGTCCCTATCTTGATTAGTTCAGATTTTATAATTGGTAAGGTGAAGTGCAGATGATTTTCGCCTCTAAAGTGAAAAATTATTGATCAACGTTTCGCAGTCAAATTTTGTGTTGGTTGAAAAAAGCCCCGGTTGAAACCTATTTCTTGTGAATTCACTGATTGTAAACAGCTGATAAGACGAGAGTCGCATCCAGCTGCATGTCTACTCTTGCGGTGTTGTGGTTCATGTTCATTCCCGGCTTTCCACTCTCTTTTGGCTCTTTTTGTGTAAATATCGATACTATCAATACATGCTTTAAAATATCGAAACTGTATCAATACTAACTTTCTTGGATATTTTAACATCATTAAATGATACTATGGCGAATCGAACGTGTTTTTAGGGTCGGTGAGACCCTAATCCTTTTTTTTAATTCTTCATGTTGTTCAGTACTCAGACGTTATCAAGTAGTCATATGGATGACGATTCTGTTGTAGTTTTGTCGGATGTTTATCTCTCTATATAGAGCGCGTTAATGTTTTATTGTTCTGCGGCAGAATTCAGACGATAGAAATTGGCGAATTGCACCCTAGTCATGCAGCATTGCTACTTGTTTTTCATTGACATCAATCATATCGTGAGGGCAGACAGCTGCGAACTGCAGGGTGGAGATGGCGCTCCCTTTCCCGCACTCGCCTAAGTGAATATAAACACTAGCGCCGTGATGATCCGTACCGACCCTCGTCTGATCTCCACATGTCGACAAGTAGCGTTCAAAGCAGCCAGACCTTGAAGGTGTTGGAAGCTTCACCAGGATAACGCTAGGCCGGCATTTTGCGTTTTCTTCACTCGCTTTTCCCAGCCGGAAAAACATCGAAACCGTG
This sequence comes from Acanthococcus lagerstroemiae, assembly GCA_031841125.1. NCBI lineage: Eukaryota > Metazoa > Arthropoda > Insecta > Hemiptera > Eriococcidae > Acanthococcus > Acanthococcus lagerstroemiae. The sequence goes on from CM063106.1 coordinate 65,628,374, forward strand.
CCGCATCTGCCTTATAACCCTGATTTTGCTCCGAGTGACTTTTTTCTATATCCTGCAGAAAAAGAAAGAAAAAGAAGAAAAAAAAAAGATTGAAAGGATGTCGTTTCCCCAATGCTTCAGCCGCAGTCAAGGCTTTAGAAGCGATTTTGAAGAGGATTTCTGAGGATAGCCTCGAGGTGTTCATTGAGTGGCAGCGAGGAATGGAAAGATGCATCTCGTTGAAGGGGGAATATCTTGAGTGCGACTAGTCTGAGGAAGAATAATTATGTAAAATAAACGTGTTATAGAGTAGATGTCAGTCACGAATTTTCGAGTAGCTCAGTCACTCAGTGCCGATTCCTTGTCAATTCGGCTCTAACAAGGGGAAGGAAGTGCTGATATTTTACAAAGAGTTACTCATTTGTACTTTCAGTTTACCAAAAATGTACTCTACATGCAGAGTAAATTTTCACCGTAGTGTGTACTCTCCGTTGTGGCATAGGTACAAGGATAGGTCGGTGTATTTTGTAATTCTCCCAGCATACATAGGAATTTGCTTGCTCCTCTGCCAATTTCCTGAGAAGACACCCCATTTTGCATTCCCTTCATTTCTTATAAACTTGCCAGCGAAGCAAGCGAATTATCGTTTTCTTTTTCCTTAGCTTTCGTCTGTCAGTTTCAGAATTTTCCCATTTGGCAACCTGTATACATCGTGTGACAATTAGAATCGCTATTTCCCCGCCTCTGTAGCCTAATACCGTTGATTGCTATTTGCTGTCTACGATGCCAACGAATAAAAAAGCGAGATCCGTGATGTCACACGTGCATTGATTCCACATCGATGTCGTTTAATGACGTGTTCAACAGCCATCTAACGTGTTTCTATTCACCTTGTAGTCAATGCACTACCTCCAGTCCGTTGTTCTCTTGTAAACACATAGATACGTTCGTACGACGGCGACGAGGCCAGTATACACTCTTAAAACAATATCATTAATTACTCGAGTTGAATTCTTAATTAATATCCGTAAGAAGCATACACTTTTTTTATATCGAGAGGAACGGCTGCTTACCTGTGTGTTCAATTTGTTTTTTCGACAGCCTCGACCCTGTTCTATAAAGCTTCTTCGACGGTAGATACTTGTACATTCACAAAGTTCCCAAAAGTTTCTATACATTTTTCCACTTACATTTCAACGGACTTTGTCACTGCTTCGCATGAAGTCTGTCGCGCTGGCTGTTGCTCTTGGTTGTCACCTTCATTAATGTAAACTTATGGTCTGACAGTGAAATAGTATTTGCGACATTGCAACTGATGAGTTCTGTTTACAAAGTTGATTTCCCTTTTGTATCGGCAATAATTATATCCAAGTTCAAACTCAATGTTTGGCGCTTTTTTCTTTCCAGTATTCCGAATTCGACGATGCAACGCGAAATTCTCGTTAACAAAATGGCATAGTAGATTGAAAATTAATACAGTTGACTCAAGTTTCCTGATGCAACTTAATTCGATACTGAGTGATTTTATGTTCGAGCTACTCACATTTCCAGCGCAATACTCGCATGAATGGTGGTAAAAGAAAAGCAAGTGCCTAGGGTGTTCAATTGAAAAGAAGTACGTAAGAAAATAAGAGGGGAAAAGGAAGGAAGGAAGGAAAGTGAATAAATTCGACAAATGAGGGACAGAATAGAATAAAAAAGGAAATGAAAGAATGAAAACAAGGGTGTTTTTTTTTGGGGGGGGGAGAGGCGTCAGTTGTTTGTTGTTTATACCCCCTGTATTTTAATTCAATCAGAAGCTGGTTTTGAAGAATCTGAGACAAATCTTGAGTCTTGAATGAGTTGTGAAATAATCTTGTGTGTTCAGAGTAATATTGCCACCCATAATTCGTACATCATATTTTTGTAATTTATACACATTTTTAGATGGATTGGAATATAGATTATTTCAGCCAAATAATTAGTTATGAAAGCTCAACTTGGTACAGTGGAAGGCTTATGATGATAGCTTATATTGCCCGCACGAATGTTGTTTACGTACTGAAAGTTACTTCATAACAGAAATGAAAAGCCAAGGTATGCAACATAACGTACATATTACAAATACAAGAAAATAATAAAGTATGCAACATAACGTACATATTACAAATACAAGAAAATAATAAACTTCTAAAATAAGTTTCTTGCAGTGGCTTCGGTCTTGCTTCTAGATGGCACCATCTAACAGTACATGGAAGAAAGACATAAAATATGCTGTCATCTGGTCAGTCATAAGATCTCAACGGTTCAGTTAAGTAGGTGAAGCGGCTACATAGATTTCTAAGGGCGGTTCGTGAAGTCAGTGAAAAGCGGCGTGCAAGGCGACTTATACAACGTCAGCAGAAGACGGCTTGTGCGACGGCTTACCTATAGTGCTCCTTACTAGTAGTCAACATAATCGAAGACAACTTGACAACTTATCGGTGAACTCAGCAATGTCAAGTACTGCTTGAACACCAAATGCACCGCAAGCACCATAAATACCACAACTTACAGGTAGACTCAGTGTCAAGGACTACTTAACACCAAAAGTAATGGGAAATGGGAACTTACAGGTGGGCTCAACATCGTAAACACCGAGTGCTCCACTTGTCGAACTTGGAAAAAAAAAACGAAGATGACCGGCTCAAAGCTTGGCAGGTCTGTCTTAGCCAACCCGTGCGGGCCACGGCTATGTGTCCTGAAAAGGAAACGAATTGGAAATTCAAGGCTGATGGTGCTTCTTCACTACACCTCTGGTCAAGATTGGTGTCCCGGCTGAAAATCAGTTTTCTGAAGAGTCTCAAATACGTTTATAAAAGTCGTGCAGTACCTTATTTATGGATAACGATTTGTAAGAACTTTAGCAGATCTTAAAAGAGTCTTAAGCAGTCTTGAACGAAATCAATCAAGCCGAGAAGAGTCTTGAAGGGCCGTCGATGATGGTAGGGCGGTGCACGCACGTCACAATTGGCTCTGCGACACCGCACCCCTTACCTGCAGTTACCCTGATCGGGCCTGCGTCAGGATAGGGGCAAGGTCATAAAGAGGCATAAATAAGATTCTAAAAGTTTTTTAAAGCCTTAAGAAAAATGTGAAAGAGTCTGAAGGAGTTTTAAACGAGTCCTGAATAATCCAGGTGAGTCTTAAACAAATCCACAAGGATCTTCAATAGCGTTTAATTTACGTGGGAAGGGGGAAAGAAGTCGTAGAAAGATGTACTAGGACGTTCAGATGAAAAGTAAGGCTAAAAAATGTGAAGTAAAAGCGAATAAAGGAAGCAAAAAATAAAGAAGGTCGGAAATGATGAAATTTTTTCCAGAGATGAAGGAGGTGCGTTCTTAACTGACTTCCTCAGGGCACGTTTCCTCTAATTTCGACAGCGTTGTGTATTCTGTACTAAGGATTATCGTTGACTAACCTTAAACATATGGTTTATGTACAATGGTATAGAAAAATTTTTCTAACAGTTTGAATGCCATTAAAAAGTGATTAGCGTTGTAATAGAAATTTTCCAGTAGAACATTAAATTAAATGATTTGGTTAGCACCTGATTGTTACATTTTTTTCTCGAAAAGCACTTGGATGAAGGGTAACCGGCATATTTTAGTATCCTTCTTGTAATACTACTACTTTTCTCTATTTGCTCTTCGACTATCCATCATGGAGCATTGCAATCTAGTCTGAGGTTTACTCTTTAAAAATGAAACGAGCGAATTTATGACTCTAATATTATACGTTGATCTTCATTAATGTACTCCTACGGTCGTAAATCATAATGATTCAGGAAACTGATAAAATTTCTAGTAAATTTCTTCATGTCATGTTTTACCCTAATCTTCACATTCCCAGTCACTGATATTACCGGTTAATTACGGCCGTGATTGCTGGCGTAGTAAATTGCTCGGAGCCCTCCGGGAAAATGCTAACCCCGCGTATTACATAGAAGACCAATACAAATAGGTAGTTAAGTACCTGTACGTCGGTACCTATAACAGTCTTCCAATTCGCGTAGTCTTTCGAAAAGGTTTCCAAGCAATTTCCAAATCACTCCAGACTTCAGCCTGTGTTCTTTTCGCTCGCACGAGTGTGTCGTTCAGCCGACGAAGGAACTCGAAATTCATGCGACTTTAAGACTCGAGAATGAACGCGAATTCGAAAGAATGGGAAAACCCGTCGCCTGAAAAAGATGAAGTAATCGTACAGGTACACGTCTCCTCTCATCCGAATGGTCGAGTTGACCGAATACCGCCTCAAATATGGCACAGCGTGAAAGTGCAGGTCGCCAGATTACTCGACGAGAATGTGCCGCAGATGGAGAAGGAAAGCATCGCAGCCAAACTCACCGAACTGTTCGAGCGATTGGAGCGCCTGCATGTGCTGGAACTGAACATTCCGGATCGCGTTCGATCCACGATCATAGTGGACAGCGACCCCAGTGGCCCTACCCCTGTCGCCAGCCTGGCAGTTGCGAACGCTGATCCCAATGAACGATTGAAATCGAAGATCGCCGAATTCAGTCTCGGACTAGCTCATCTCGGTAATAAGATTTCGATGTTGAAGAATAAACTGCTAACTTGGGATTACCGACCGATCACCGCCGACCTAACACAGATCGAGGTTTGCCGCAACGTGCAACGCAATTTCCGGCGGATACTGCAGAGGGAGAGTCGCTTTCTCAGAGATGAACTTCTCGCTGCCAAAGAGATGATTCGGCGACTGGAGACACAGCTATTGGACAGCGCCAACCGCGGTGCCATCTCTAAAGGCACGTTAGTTTCGTATCGCGAATACGATTACCGTCCAGTCGATTTCATAAACACCGAGTCGAAGCTGGCAAGGCTGCCCATTATGCCACCGATGGGTCTGCAGTCGATTGCGACCAGAGGACTGTCATACCATCCCGACTCTATGAAACGATTATCCAGTATCGAATCGTCAACCAGCTCTGAAACTGGTCTCCAGAAGCACGTTTGCGTTTTCAGTAATATCGTCGACCAACCTCTAACGCCTCGCGAGTCATCGATTGCTTCGCCCGACCAGGCTCGGGCGGTCAAATCTGTCAGTACGTGTAGCATACACACAATTGGCAGTGAGGATCTCGAGGCGTAGAGTAATACACTACGAAGCACAGACACTTCGCTTCTCATGAAGCTGCGGAGAGAATTCGCAGTTCAGTTATCGATTAAAATCATCGAGTTTCAAGTATTTTAATGAGATCGTAAAACGATTGCGGGAAGACCATAATTAAAAAGCAGAATGAATTTGTACACGCGTAATCGTAATAAAACACGTTGACTTCGGTAATAGTTTCCTGAAATGCATTTGGCTGCGTGAAGGTGAAGGGACTGGTGTCTGTGAGGACGCTATAACCTCTCACCCCTGAACTTTGTTCTAGTAATCTGCAGGCTGCGATGGGGACGTGCGACTTGTGGCATCGCAAACTTTTTCCGAGAGAAGAGGGTGTGAGCGTACAAATTCTCGAAAAGTTTGGTTTTCAACTGAAAGGAAACGAATAGGTACTTTACTGTAGGGGCTCATTGAAAGAACAACCATAGTAAGCTACGAAATCTTGACTTTGCTACAGCGCTGTATCCTTGACTAGCTCGTGGTATCGGAAAGAGGGGGGCGAAGGAGGACATTGCTCTCTCTTCTCATAGTCGATGGTTTGCCTTTCGCCGAACAGAAAGACGAGAACCCTCTTGTTTTTGTTGCTTTTAATTTGCAGTTTTGCCCCAAGTTGCTCTCCGTGGAAAAGTGATCAGGTATGGGTCCGATCTGCTGATCTGTAGCTATTGTGCTCAAACATCACGCGTTTGAATAAAGGCTGCAACAATTTGTCAATGAAATCACGTGGACTTTTCAGTTAGCTGATCAGCACTCATATAGTGCTGTCCGTCAGCAAAAGTTGAAATTTTAGAAGTGTCTTTGATTGTTCTTTAAACAAACCTTTCTTTTGTTCACTTGCGAGTGGCGGATTTTATATGAGCTTCATTTTCTTTCTGGGGCAAAACTATGCACTTTTTTTTTTCTTTTTAGAAAAATAACAGTTTTAGACAAACGAAGTAGTCCTTATGGATCACCCGCGCTTACCGGTTTATTTATTTGTTTGTTTTCTGCTTTGTGTTTTTTACAATAGCGAGAGTACTTTTACAACTGGACGCTGATACTTTGATATGGTCCAGGGGTCTGGTTGGCTGAGTGGATAGCGCGTTGGTCTCGGAATCCGGAGGTCCCGGGTTCGAGCCCACGTAGCAACTCGCCAGATTCGACCTAGGCCGGTTTTTCGGCCAGAAGGAAAGAGGGCTAAGACAACCCTAACAGCCTCCCAGACGTCTCTGAAGTAATACTCGGACGGGCGGATTCCAGGGCTAGGGTTGAGAGCAAATTAGAAAATTAGTGATACTTTGATGTGTCATGAATGGTGCTGAACTGAGGCCCGAATTCTGGGATGAAATCGGACCAATAGCCTGTTTCCGTTGTCCCATGCTCTGATGATAGACTGTAACTTAGCGAGAAAACTGAAATTTTCTTGGTCAACTGAGAAGCCTATTCTGTAGACCGAATTCAGAGGAGAGTACATACAATCGCGGTTCATTGGGTCGAGAGCCACGGGTGTTCAAAGACAGAATTTTTTCTTTCAAACATCAAGCTCATCAGATTTTTCGCGCCATAAAGAAAAGTCTCCACGATTTTAAGAGTTTCGTTGGGACCCGAGGTTAAGATGAAGAAAGAAAGAAAGAAAAAAAATGACATATTGATTTTCTGTGGTCGTAAATCTATGACCTACTAAAATCAGTAGATGCACGATTTGCTGTTGAGCTTCTCAGACCATAGCCGGAAACAACAGACGGCAGAGTCACAACAAAAGATGTTAGATTCAAATCACAATCACTACTAAAAAATTAACTTACATTACAAATCACAAATCTTCGTTTCTATGGAGTTTCATGCTCTGGAGATCTTGTAGAAAGTCGGCACTCGGAAAATTCTGGTAGTCAGTCGGCAACATTACTGAAAGTGAGGACCTTTTTTTTTTGCTTTAACAAAACTTTATTTTTGTATTTTAGTCTACATTTTTGCTGTTTACAGAGCCCCCCCCCCCTCCCGAAAGAAAACACTGCCTAGCTATCGCCCTGTGTTTATTTTCACTGATTTTCACTGACAGCTGAAAAGGATCTCTAAAGTACTTTTGATCAATCATTGAAAATATGATTTGAATCACAGATCACTTGTTCTAAAAAGATCTTGGTAAGAATTTACTGGAATCCCTCAGCTTCTGGAATGACTTGAAGGGGTGCGAAAAACAACTTACAAAATTTTTATGATTGTCAGGAAACACATTTTTCTATTACTTGAAATTCCAGCTGGAGAATGGAATTTCTGGGTTTTCTGTAATTTAAACTAGCCTATCGTGCCGAGCAAAAGAAACCGTTTTTAGAAAAATGTCAAGACATCGAGACTTTATTAAGTATCTGATTTATAGCATCCCATTACATTTTGGACTTGATTAGGTGATTCATTTCTAGTATCCGATTAAATTTTGGACCCAACTTGAATTTGGGCCCCAGATTTCATTTTTGAAAATACTAAAATTAACGTATACACAGAACAGAAACCAGTTGTTATTGTTCGTCTATTAGTAAAAATGCGTCATGTGTCTCATGTATCAAAATATGAAAACATTATTGTTCATTGTCATAAGTACGTACATGGATTATCACTAATCAAACTTCCAATTTTGTGCATAAATTTAGCTACCCGTTCCAAAGAAACATGTATGTACCCGACATCAAATAGATACCTACGTCTGCGATTGTAACACGGGATACCTGCGTAAAATAACCTAACCTAATAGGTAAATCAGAGTTCTGGAAATTGGTGAGAACAGGCGAGACCCTACTCCCTACTGCTTAGCATCAGGTTTCCGAATTACCAAAAATTTCAATATTACAAAACCAAAAAAAAACAAACCAGTGCAGTGAAAACAGTATCTAACTGCCACAGTCTCAATAGGTAAATCTGAGTTCTGAATATTGATAAGACTTAGCAAGACCCAACTGTTTAAGATTAGGTTTCCAAATTACCGAAAATTGCAATATTACAACCCCCCCCCCCAAAAAAAAAAAATTGCATTTTGTCTATTATTTGATTTGAATTGCGCGCACTCCTGAGAAGTGTGGATGAATGTTTGTCTGTCATAGTTTTGGTCAACCAAAGATAAATGAACTTCTTCCCAGTCAATGTTGTCATTTCGTTTGTTCTCATACACTTCAGCTCGAAAATTATTATTATTATTATGATAAATATTGTGTACAAGCTCGTAATATCCCTAGGGGGAGGGGGCAGACTGCATACGGGAGAGAGTAAAATTTTATTTATAAATTGTACTAACCTTATCTGCATAACATAAAATTTATTACAAATTTCAGCTTAGCTCATTAATACAATTAATTTTTTGATTTTTATTATTTGTAACTCGACGAAGTACTTCTCAAATCAAATTGGCACTACTGCAAACATGTTTTTAATAAATTAAAGATTTTGTGAAAAATAAATTTTTGATTGAAAATTTCAACTAAAAATTACATAAAAACATTGTTAAATGGGCTTATTTTATTCATTTTTAAATTCAGAAAAAATTGCTATGAGGGGCAAGCAGCGCCACCACGGAGAACACGCGTCCTGTCGCCTGGCTACTGACCTGATTATGATCACATTCGTTTGCCTGTCTACAGCTGAGTTTACCGAGCAATTTGTTTCATGAATAAAAAGGTAACAGCAGTTCGATGAGACACTTATGAAATGGAAGACGGTGTGTCCAATAATCGCAGAAGAAGTTATAAAGAAAGCACTTTTTATCGGAAATTTGAAACTTGTGGCCAGGGCCGCAGTTAGACATCAGATTTTGTTGAGGAAGGCACGGGAATGGACAGCAAATATACCAATTACAATGTCGAAAATTTCAGTTAAAATTTAAAAAGGAAAAGGTGTTTACTTTTCTAGTTTGCCGACCAGAACTTGGAATTTGCCGAGTGCTAGTTTTTCAAACAAACTAGGAGTGACTCCCCTCCTGTTGTCATTATGACCTTGCTTCTAGGATGGAAACAGTCAGCACTCAATATGCACATCTCAGACAAATCATTCTGCTTTACTCCATTAAAATTTAAATTGAACTAACGATTTGTAAGATGGAAATTTCTGGAGAAACGTACTTGAGTCCCTTTCGCTCCCGACCTAATCAGCCTATTCGGCTCGTCTTTGAACTAGAACCACATGACAGTTGTAGAAGTTCGCCGTAAAATTTTTACTAGATAGATCAACTACAGTTGACTACAGAGTTGTACAGTGCCGTATATTTACTCCAAAATACCACATTTTAGCTCCCAAGTCACTGCCTAATGGCAGATAAAAGCAATGTTCGAACTAGGCTTTCATTTTGCTGTTATGGATAACGTTTCCAAATTTTAGCTTTTTAACTCCATTACAACTTTCCTTATTGTTGGGCAATGACGGATTGGTCAAACGAACAACAACTGCACATGGTAACCATCACTTTTTTTTTTTAGGGGGTATGGTTGAAAGAATTTTAGTGTTATAATCATAACCCTAGAATTCTATTGTGAATTTGAAATTTCAAGAAAGTAAAAATTATACTTTATGCCCTTTAAAAACTTTTTGAGAGGTTATGTTGTTGTACTGCTTGTCTCGCTCGTTGTGACACCGCTGTTTGTCCCTGAACCCAGTCTCAGGATTCGGTGATATTGCTCCCTCAAAATTCAAGTACATAGGGCGTAAGGTGTTTCAGTGAACGTCATTAACCATGTGAGCGAGCAACTTATCCTGATAATAGGTAGAAACGGTTGCTCATTCTTTCTTCTGAAGGGGCTGAACTAAATGTAGTCAACAGAAGAAATTCTTTAATTGACGTTCTTCCTCTCTTAATTGAGAGTAAATAGAATAATGGGATTTACTGACAATGGTCGAAATCAGTCAATGAAAAATAATCGGAATGGGTTCAACTGGGCACTGGCTGAATCAATTTTGGTAAAAATCATACCTACAGTTTTTTGTATTTTTCCATTTATGAAAATAGTTCTTTGGGCTATGTACGAATATTTTGTTATTTAAAAAAAGGATAGAATCCGACCGCTGCATGAAAGGACATTGCTACATGGATATGTCGTATCGACGACCACGTTGACCTTCATATCCACATTTCAGTGTTTTCTCTGGTCGTCCATTCTCGGCGTCGCTCTGCCTCCTGCGTATTCGCCAGTTGAAAAACGAGATGAAACGAATGACCGCATAAAGAGGAATACACAACTAGTGATGTGTAGTTGTTGATAGTTTCGGACTATCAATTGTTTTGATAGTAACTTAAAGTACTATCAATACTATCAAATAGTGGTTTGATAGTTTTTTACATACTCTCAATACTATCAAAGTTTATTTGATAGTTTTAACAATTAAAAATTTTAGGATCTATGAATAATTCATTTATTATCAGTTCTAACAAGATTTAATCACTATTTTGTTATTAACTATTATTAATTAGAAACTATATTGAGAATTTTTTCGAATGAAATAATAAATACACTCTTTGTATTTTAGTATTTTACTATTGGCTTAGGCGTTAGGCCTGCTACTGTTTAGTGTTTTCTTCTTTAAAATCAGTTTAACAATTTCCGGTTCGCTGTGATTCGATTCCTGTATTTTGTTATTCTAGCACCCCATCTCTCGACCTCCCCTGAGGCAGTCTGATGTCTGATCTCTCCAAATTCCTGATTCATGATGTCTGCTCGTTGCATTATTTATTTATGATGGTTATACAACGTTACAAGTCACGAGCTCTTCTGTATTCTGTCTTCTAGTTTTTTTCATCTTCTCCGCTCTTCACTTCAGTTTCCTTAACCTTAAGGGATCGATCGATCGAACTATCCATCCAGTTTCCACTCTGTTAAAAAGAACCTAACCCAACAACTTTGTATTTTATTTTACATTCTATAATTTTCTAATCAATAATCAAGTTTTGAGTCTTATGTGCTTGTTTAATCATGTGTGAAATCAAAAGGTCGCATATCGTGTTTTGTAAAATCATAAATATGAAGAAATGAAGGAAAATTTATTATTGCTTGTTATATAATCAAAGAACTTTCTTACAAAAATGAGTGTGATACTGGTATCCGGATTCCGTACTCATGATAATAATTTTAAATAATCGGCAACTCAATAATCATAATCCAACAAATAACTTTTATTGATAAGAAATAACAATAACTTTTAAATGGTTTCAAGTTTCAGTAGGTATTCAGTAATATACATTACACAAGCGTAAGCCATAACATTAACTACCAAACTCAGAACCAGAAGAGTTTAATTAATAATCAAATCATGGAATGAAAAATGAAACTGTCAAATACACATCGAGGATCGAGAAACGACTGGGAGAACGAACCTAAATCTAACGAGCTTATGGTCTCTTTCCCAGCTTCCAAAATTCATCTGAATGGACGAAATCACAGTTCACAAAATCAGTAAATACTAAATAGTAAATACTAAATATTTAGTATTATTTACTATTTAGGTAACTATAATTAAATAAATTTAAAACAGTGTTGACAAATGACAAATTCATAATTATTCGTTTTGATGATTTGATATAGTTTTTAAGAACTATCAATAGTGTTGATAGTCAATGAAGTAACTATCGATAGTTTGATAGTACTAAATTTACTAAAAACTATCAATACTATAAAAAATACTATCCAATTACTACACATCACTATACACAACTACATCACATTGGTAACGTTTTTTGGGGAACGTTTTCTGCAGAATTTTCCATGCATAACTTTCACAAATACTCTTGGCCGCAGTTATTATTTCTTATTGAACCTTTTTGATCAACATTTCAATTATTCTGAGTGCAAAATCTCGCGAATGAGGAGAAGAACTCTAAAAATTGTAATGTTGTGTACTGTTTGAAAGGGCTATTTGGAGCCATCTATTTACAAAGTTTTCATATCAGATGCAAACAAATTAAATACCAGGAATTACAAATATTTTTGAGAAGTCAGGTTCAGAATAATGTTCGTATGAAAACGTGTTTCTTATATTATGTACAATAACCTCCTTAAATTAGCAGAAGGAGTGAAGGTGAGACTTCCAGTATATTGTGCGTTAGTCGAAGCACCGCACTCTCGACAAGTTTTCGCTGAATCACGCTTCTTATATAATTTTTTTTTGTAAATTTTATAATTTGCCAAAATTAATACGCCCCACGAACGTTAAATTTCTCGTATGTTTTAACATTATTCAATAACGCATAAATCAAGCGGCAAAATCTTAGAACTCTTTTATGGAAGAACCTGGAGAATTATTCAAACATACCAGTTGTAACGGTACTACCTATTGACCTAGGTTCGTACCGTACTGAACAATCATTCGCTTTTAAACAGAAATCAGTCACATTATTACGTAAAAAATAAACTGCAAAAATGAGTCATTGTCGTAACAGGTTCAACTAGTTTGCTCATAATTTATAACGTTTTTTCGATAAATTAAAATAAATTGAACTTCTTTCCCCTCGAATTGTACGCATATTGTACCAATTAATTTTCTTCGACTGTTGGTAGTTTTCATAATGTACTGTGCCCTAAATACGCCAGATACCTAACAACGCCTATTAGAACTCGGAATCGAACTGGCTGACATCTAGCGGGTGTTTTGTAAACCCTCATTGAGTGATTATCTTAATTTTTAAGAGCACGTAAAAAATTAAGTGTTGTTTGAAAATACGGCTGTCATTTCTTACTTCACCACACTTCTATTAATTTTGTTACCTGACGTATTAAATTCGCAAGTTCGAACATGTAGCTTCTTGCAGTTCAAATTTGAACCATGTCCGTTATTTCTTTATTTTACAATGATTTTTTCGAATTTCCCTCCATGATCGCTCAACGTTTTATTAGGAGGTGCACATTAGTGCTCCTACATTCCGTTCCACATCCCAATGCCTATTATTTCAAAAACTAACCTATTCACCAGACCGCAAATATTATTCAGGCATTCCGTAAGTGTTGTCACTTCGTGTGTGTTGATTTTGTAGCAATCCGTCGTATGGAAAGTTAAAAGAAAAAATTTGAAGTTTTTTCCCTGATAATTTTCGTCCCTGCAAGCTCAACTTGTAAGCAGAGACCAAACTTGACTTTCAGTTTTGGGGGTGGAGAAGGAAAATTTGTCGACAAATATTTTTTGGAAACTAAAAATTCGTCAATTTTTCAATCAAAATATTTTAAATTGAAAAAAAAAAAATGAATAAATAAATAAACCAACAAATGTTCTTAAAAAATGAAAAATTCAAATGAACCGTTTCAAAGTTTGCCGACTGCCAAATTATTAAGGTGTTTCACCCCCCCCCCCCCCATTGTTTCGTCCCTGCAAATGCAGATTGGAACCTCATCCGCCAATCACTCACATTTGGCACATAAGCATACACTAGTCTGAGAGGGTCAGCTGGATGTTGGGAATACTTGAGAGGAACACGCAACTTCCTCTACACATTAAGGTGGTCGTTATTTACTCCTGGTGATTTTTTTATCCTGAATTTCCTCTGATTCGTCTCTTAAATTGGTTCCAATAAAATAAAATAAAAACCTACGAAGTTTCAAGTCGATCGAATTAGGGGAATCCGTGCCACAAGCTCCCTTTCGCTCTTATGGGAAAAACACATGGAGTTTTGACTTTTGTTCCAGACTAAATTTCCCTCCTATATTCACCAGGACCAAAGCCAGTAAATTAAACAATAGAACATTTGCTATCAGATTCAGCTTCTGACATTGAAAAATAAGTATTTTGCTTTCAACTTTTAGATTTTAATAAAATGTTCAACTTTCTCAAATTTCAGGCTGTATATCAAACACAAAATCTAGAAAAAACAGAATAGTCAATGAATTCGAATTCAACGTTTACTACCGACTTTCAGATTTTCGAAATGTCTTCCACATTTCAGCTTTGTTTCAACCTTTCAGATAACGTTCGATACCCAGCTTGAAACCTTTGGCTTTTGACTGACCAGCCTCTGACAGAAGTCCAGGGTATTCAATTTTCAGAAATGTAATTTGACTTTCAATTTGGGGAGGTGAAGAAGAAAAATTTGCCGACAAATATTCTTTGAAAACTAAAAATTCGCCGAACAAATGTTAAAAAAATTAAAAATTGCCCCGATTTTTTAATCGAAATACTTTTTGATTGAATAAAGTAATAATAAACAAACAAACAAAACAAACATTCATAAAAAATAAAAAATTCAAATGAGCAGTTTCAAAATTTGCCGACTGCCAAATCATTAGGGGGTTGTTTCAACTCCCCACACTCCCTATAATTTTGCCCCTGCTTGTAAATAAACTTTGGTTCAGAAATAATGAACAATTCTCACGTCATTAATGAACGAAATCAGTTTATCAGCAGAGGTCCCTAAAAATGTCAACGATGTTTTTTTCTGTTGTAGTCCAAAATATCAAAGAAAAGGGGTTTATGGAGTGAACAGTGTTTACGTGAATTTTATTCTTTCATTTTTTAACTTTTATGACACGTAATCAACTTTATCGAATATGTGAAGGTTTTTTGGTATTACTTTGTATTTTCAGTGCAATAATTGAGTTAGAAAAATAAAATATACCTAGATAAAAAAAAAACATTGGTGTTACTGAGTATCCCTGGTCCTAACAACGCCAATTGGGTACCTGGTGTTTGGAATGGTATAACTTCCATTATAAATCATCTACATAAAAAACAAAGTCAACACCTGGTACAAGAACGCTCCCTCTTTCCCCTCGTGCAATTAGATTGAACCTCACGTGAATAGTTCGGGCGCTACTGAAAAAAATCTATTTAAAAATCTATTTTGATACAACCTGCAAAATAATTGGTTAATCGACTTGTTGGCAAAAAAAGTCGATTTTTTTTATCATTGCGTGTTTCAGTGTTCTCTTATTATTTGGGGGGGGGGGCTGGGAAATACAGAATTGCAGTCTTTATACAGTGCTCGACCGTGGAGTAAGAGTGCTAGGCATGGGTCTAACATCTCCAGGAGTACCAGAATGCGGGGCGCTTCAAGCGCTAAGGTGACTTGAGTGAGAACTAAAAGTAGGTTTCGCGGAAAATCGTTCGAGTTTGCCATCTCTTTCAGAACATTTTTTAAGTAGTAAAGTACCTATAAGCTGACTTATTTCGTCTTTCATCTTATATTTTCAATCTTTTCATTACAGCAACATGTATACCAAAATGATCGATTTTTTTGGAATCCACTTGATTTTTTTGTTATGATTGAGAAATCGGATAATCGATTTTTAATTATAATCGATTTTTGAGCATCACTATCAGTTTGTCAACTGATGTCCTGATTTTGTCGAGTTTCGCCCCTAGGGATACTTTTGCCAATTGATAGAAATATCTAAGGAACCTCCCCCTTGATCTGTTCTCTATCCGGCTGTAGAATTTAGTTTGAGTGCGCTAGTTTTCGTAATGATCAAATTTAGGTAAAACTACAGAATTTTGGTCTAAACTACTCTGAAAAACTAGTCTACGCTGATATTTAATCTGAGATTAATTCAACAAAAGAATCTGAAAAATTAAGTTTGCTGAATATTGATTTTTGTAACTGTAGGTATGCGTGTGATGTAAGAATCGTTCAAAATCAAGGGGTGATATGACGTATTTTCCGTTGAAATTTTCATAACCGTATTTAGGTGCCCGCGGGGTCCGGCCTGAGAACCTCCGCTAACTGAAAGGGAATCACCAAAAATGAAGTGTAATCTGAGCATCTAGAAAACGTGTAAACTTTTGATTCTTTGAATTGTTCTTTTCTTTCCTTTTCGCATTTTCTCAAATATTGGAAGATTAGTGATCCCTATCAATTCTGGACTCCGGGCAAATCCTAAATCCCCAGCTTTAAAAATTCTGCAGAACTAGAATTTCAGGGACGTAGCGGAGAGTTTCTTTTTCTTTTCTTTTTTTTTTGTGGGGGGGGGGACAAAAATTCTTTGCCAACTGACTTGACTCAAAAATTTCCAGTTATCAAAATTGTTTTGTATTGGCTAAAAGAAATTAAACTGTTTTTTGACTTGTTGAATTTTCCCAACTTTTGATCCATCTACTAAAATTTTCCAACTGCGACAGAGATTTGGGAGCAAGCTGCCCCCTGTATCCCCCTTATTTTAGTCCCTGCTACGTTTAGGTGTTTTTGGCAGCACAATTTCTTAGTCGGGTTTATCGTTCCAATTCATAACAAATTTTAAGACGAAAAAGTTTTCGTTCTCCCAAATTGTACAGTTTAAAATACGAAATAAGTTCTTAATTATACGAGACCTTTCAGTTACTCAATGGTTGTTTGGAACTTCAGTGATATTTGTCTTTCTCTAGTGTCTGTGTTCAATTCACGTATTGTAGATTCGCGCATCCTGTATTATCATGTAATTTTCTACACAAAAACAGGGTCATAAAAGTTCTGGCTACCTTTTATAACGATGCAGTTCGTTCTGAGAAATAATTTAAGAATAATTACCCGTTTTATCCAGAATAGCATTAATTGCAAAAAAAAAAGTTAGTTAAAGGAGTTAGAGAACTTGATGTAGCCGGCATTCAAGGTGCACTAACGGCAATAGAAAACAAAAGTACGAAGGACGCTGATTAATTAAAAGCGTGTCGAACATCCGGATAGCATATATAGTAATTGGTTACAATTCAAAACCTGCCAGAATACGATTTAAAAATGTATTTTTCCCACGATAGCAAGATAGAATGAAACTGGCTTGAAAATTTCCAATCCGACCGTACATATTACGACGTTACTCATAATTATAATTGACAAACCTCAAACAGAAAGGTCGAAATTTTCACCGTAAACGGGTTATCAAGCGAACACACGTTCTTGAAAATGAAATTAAAACCTAGATAGAGTATGCGAGATGATCCTGAAGACAACCGAACCATAGGGAAATTTTTTCAAAATTTGGTAAATATTCGATTGCATTAAAACACTCGGAAAATTATGTTTGAATATCTATTATTGGACCCAGAGTCAGCCAAAAAGATTTTATACGATTGATTAATCCAGTGTTTCCGAATCCCTTTCATGAAAACTCTCTAAGGTATGGTTGTGTCACAGGAATAAGTACATCGGAGCTTACACTCCTTTATGTGCCAGTTTTTTCATTAAATCGTGAGAGATGGCAACCCGGGATTGATCTGCTCTCATCAGAGATAAACTTGGAATTGAAGAGTCCAGGGGAGGATGGGCCTAACAACTAATTTTCCCATTTTTCCCTTCTTCCACTTGATCGGTTGAGCCTGTATGCAATAACTTCAAATGCGTTTTTGGCCGTGGTAGGGCCCCTTTCTCCCTTGTTCAAGTAGTTCACCGAATTCTACTCTTCAAGAGCTACATATTACCAACCTTAACCGAATACTGAAAAAAATGTAGTTAGCCCCTTTCTTCCGTGGGCTCTTTAATTGTAATCAATACTAGAACGCCCCTTACTTAGAAAAGTTTCAAAATTTGAATTTTTCGAGCTTGATCTGGGATTTACGTAAAAATTTCTCAGGAAATATTTAATTCCCGAAGATACTCACCTCATGAGGCGATTTCCATGAAATGTTCTGAGAATAGATAAAATTTCGAACACTTGGAAAGTAAATAAATCGTTTCTAGCTAGAAAATTGAATTGGTTGGAATTTTTGAAGTTAGAAATATTAAATCTAATTAACCTTTATTGAGAAAATGTTGGACGTTATTTCCTCGACCCATACAGAGCAAAGGTTTCCTGTACGTCGGTAGCCACTCCCATTCGAGTATGTTCACTGCTGTTCATTGATAATTTTGATTTTTCAAAAAAAAAAATGTTGATATCGACTTTCCATCTGGTTAATTGGTGACTTTTGTTTTTGTTCTTGTTTAAGTGCGAAAGGAACCACAATGTGGACTTATGAGTCCGTCTGTCGTACTAAAAAATCACAATTCTAAAAAAATTTTGTCTTACCGAAAAATGTGAATTTGTCGTGCCAATTTTCAAGCCTAATCTCAAATTCCCTCTCATTTCGCTGTCCCTCATAATAGGGATTATAAAATATGCTCTGAAAAAGGGAAATATGCGCTTATAATGTGTTTTTATTTTCGTCAAATATGCTAAAATATTCCCAATCAAAATTGCAGTATATAATATCATTTGAAAGGGGAAATTTAGAAATGACAGATGAGAATCACTAGATCAGATCACTGATCCGAAATCAGTCCAAATTAGAATAGAAGAATAAAGCTGGTCAATATACAAAAGAAAAAGGTCTTAAAGTAGTTGTGCCAGCGAACGAACACTGAATACATTCTTCTTCTTTTTTTTCTAATTTGCTCCCAACCCGAGCCCTGGAATCCGCCCTTTCGAGAATTACCTCAGAGAGGTCGGGGAGGCTGTTAGGGCTGTTTTAGCCCTCTTCTCTCTTGGTCGAAACACCGGCCTAGGCCGAAATCTGGTGAGTTGCTACGTGGGCTCGAACCCGGGACCTCCGGATTCCGAGACCAACGCGCTATCCACTCGGCCAATCAGACCCATAAACACAGAACGCATTGGACTTCGTTTTAAATTGGTGGGGAAAAAAATTTTGGTTTGTAAGAAGTTGCAATTATTGCAGTTGTATCATCTACTTAGAAGACGAAAATAGTGTAACATTAAAAAAAACAACAGGAAATATTTCGGGAAATGGCGGAAATGGCCAAATATTCTTGAATAGGCTCTAAAAAAGCATTAGTCAAAACAACTTTTGATAACTATAATTTTCCAAAATTTGCTCGATCAAGTATGACTCATTCTTATTGAAATTCTATGAATCGCAAAAATAACAGATATTCCCTG
Source organism: Acanthococcus lagerstroemiae (assembly GCA_031841125.1). Taxonomy (NCBI): domain Eukaryota; kingdom Metazoa; phylum Arthropoda; class Insecta; order Hemiptera; family Eriococcidae; genus Acanthococcus; species Acanthococcus lagerstroemiae. The sequence continues at coordinate 65,647,279 of CM063106.1, forward strand.
TCTACTTCAACAGAAAAAAATATGCAAAAGCATATTTTTGGACTCCCTAATAAATAATTAGTCTGTAAGGCTGAAACACTCTGTAGGGGATTAAGACCCGAAAAGCTACCGAGAAAACACCTCTGCATTGGCTGAACTTATCATTTTCGTTATCCCTTCATCTTCTCCCCGATGTTTCCTTTTCCTCCTCTTTCTTTTTTTCTCTCTCTGCCATTATACTGGCCAAGTCTTCTGAATTGGACCAACCCGCTGGGAAATCTCCTGGTAATTTACGTGACCTTCGTCACTGATTAAAGTACTTCAAAAAATGACATTATAGTCGGTGTTTCTGCCGTCTGCCTCATCCTTCCCCCGTAAGAGACAAATATCTAGATGATATTTTTGGGCAATATCAGTAGTTTCAAAAAAATCCTTAATAAGTCACAGGTATCGAGTGTGGCAAGGGTTAAAATCCTTCAAGAAATCTGAAGAAATACTGGTCCAATTTCTGCACAATGAAGACAAAATACTTTGGGCTTAGGTTCATCAAAATTGGAAAATTCTAATAAGAGACGCTCTATTTCTGATTTCTCATGTAATTTATAGGATTTTCAATACGAATGATCTTTCTCCAACTGGATGAATTGTGGAACACAGTTCGCTTTCTCTTATTTCTTACGGAACTGAAATATTGTCAACAAAGGAAATTATTGGCGTTGTTCAGAAATATTTTTCTCATAAGTAAAAAGCATATACAATGTAGGAACTAGTGTTGTGCAATGCACTTGTCTGAGAATTTGCCTCATTAATGGTCACTTCCCCTCTCTTATGTACCAATCTCGTTGATATTTCTGGCGTTCTTACTTATTTATATTAAACTGTGTAAATCAGTGCTTGATTCTAGAACAATGGCTAAATAGGATGTCTCAGAGCCTACCGGAAAATGTTTACGGATCCTCCACCTTTCCTCTCCCACAAAAATTCAGAATTTCCTATTTACGCTACTGTCCTAAAATTTTGCGAAGAGACTGGGCTGAGGATCTTTTTAGGCCTGTTAGGCGACCAGCTGGAACTTTCCCCTAGTAGTAGAGAACATTGACAATTAATTATAAAGGAAAAATATATCAAAATTGGTTCTATTACGATGGCGGCAGGTGATAATTCTGGTCGGGGAAGGGGATCGAGAGTAAATAAATATGAAGAAGAAACCAAGGTATATGAAATAGACGTCACATTTGAACACTCTTGTTTTTTATTTTTACGTACTTCCAAAAAATATAAATATAATTTCAAGAGGGAAATATCCCCAGACCCCGTTTCCATCAACGTTTTTACAATTATCATTTCTTGCCTTCGGCTGTGTGAAACTTTGATCAGCTATCATTCGAATGATTCTAGTATCTGCTTAAGTACTAGATGCAAAATCCTGGTACCGAGTTTCGTTGCAGAAAGTTTGTTAGTAATTTATGTAATCTCGTAATTCAACTCGATGCTATATTCGTGAAACTACCTGTCGATACAGAGAGTACTGTGTAGAAACTAATTTAGTCCGGAGATGATTACATTAGCATCAAATTAATACCACTTTGCGATCTCAGAAGCTTCAAAAAGTTGCACAAGTGCCAGATTTGTCAAAAATAGCCTGCTCTATCGAGTACCGCGTATATCTGTCCAAGTTTTAAACAAGTTGAATATTCTCTTTACTCCTCAGGAAATTGTGTGTACCTATCTAGTCATCTTAATTCTTTCGTGGCTCTTCTTCTTGATGTACCCATGAAACCCGATGATATTGAGTTACTGCCAAAAACCGGTCGCTTCGCGCAAATTTCTAAAAGAAAGGGTAATACGAGGAACGTTTCAAACCTCTTCTACTCAACTCACAATCGATTCTTCGCTCTAATTCAGTCAAATTTCTCGGCCTCTACCTTGACGCTTGCCTCTCCTGGTTATCGCATGTAAAACACGTAAAAGCCAAATGTATGCGCTCACTCAATGTTTTGAAGTGCCTTTCACATCCTTCCAAAGGATGTAGCAGAGAACTACTCATTCAGATATACCAGACTCTGATCCAATCTATCATAGATTATGGATCACCCATATATGGACTTTCCCCTCCCTCATCCCTAATCTTCCTGTCTATGAGTATCTCTCTAACCTTCCGAACTACACCCATATGTTCCTAAATCCTCACTACACTTACGGTCACACTTTGAAGGAACACTGTCCCGTACCTTTTCCTACAAGTCACTATCAACAATCCATACATCATCCTCACTCTGGTTGTTCAACCTTCCACCATGCAATTTTGAACTCACAGAATTCCCTAAAAACGCACTTCCCCCCAAGTTTATTGGACTCATTTACAAGAAATTTTTGACTGCTTTCTTGACCGTACCCTATATGCTCCACTGATGGTTCAAAGTACAACCAACGCACCGCTTACCTACTCCGTAGATAGTCTACTATACTCCTTCCGACTTAAAAATACAGCCTCCATCTACACAGTCGAACTCCATGCTGTCTACAAGTGCATAGTCACGATCAACTCGCTCGAAGACCCGCCCACCCCTACCCACAATCTGGTCCTCTCAGATTCACTTTCCTCCTTAAGGTCTATTTCCGATCGCCATTCAATGCACGCGCTCGTTCAACGCATCCATCTCATTCTCCATCTCATTTCCTCCATCACCAAGAGAATTTCACTGATCTAGATCCCGACCCACATTGGTATCCCAGAAAATGAGACAGTTGATCAAGCAGCACAGCTCCCATATATCACTCATCAACTCCCTGTCTCAACAGATCTCACTTCCGCCATTCGCCAGACCATTTTGCATAAGTGGTTCAAAGAGTGGTAGCATCAAGCCTCTCGGCACAACAAACTCGCACTAATCAAGCCTACACCTGTCCCCTGATCAACGTCCCAACGTTCCTCACGCTGCGAAGAAGTTATCCTCACCCGCCTAAGGATTGGACATACACGCCTCACACATACGCATCTTCTCACTAACCTGTATCCTCTCAACTGCCCACACTGTGAAGATGAAGACCTTCTCACTGTGGACCACCTCTTTTCATGCCCCTCCCTCACTCGCCATCGTAATTCTCACCACGTCCTCCATAGTCGAATCTTGGCCCTCTCCAACTGCCACAAGCATATAAACAACACCCTCACCTACTGTTCCGCTGCTGGATACCTCTGCAACATATAGACAACAACCTTTCCCGAGCCCGTAGCCCGAGAATGTCGCTCCGTGGCTCGACAATAATAATAGGTAATAATTGGGGAGGGGGAGGGGAAATATATCAATTTTCCCAACTAAAAGAAAACCTACAATTCCAATAGCAAATGATATCAGGAAGCAACAATTGCCAGGATTACGTTGTAATAACATCCTCGGCATTAGCCGGCCATTCTCGGCATCCGTTGGTATTCTTGGTGTCACTCTGTTATGTCAGTTGATAACCGTGCCTGCATGTAAAAATGTGACGTTTACTTTACATTGAGGTTACGCTTGTATCTGATTCACAAGTGAAAAGTGCTACTTTCCACTTGCAAAACACTAAAGTAAACATCATTTTCTGATCATGTGCTGTAAAAGAAATGTTATAGTTCATTTTGCTTAACAAAATCTAACTAGGCTGTATAACTGGAAAAGGAACATGAAATTCCGGAGCTAAAATAGTATATTACCCACCAAGAGTCAAAAGTGAGTGTTTATATGGCGAGTGAAAGTTTGCAAGCAAGCGTAGCGAGTGAGCAATTCTTGAGTCATGTAAACTCACTTTTGGCTCTTGTTGTGGAAGATATTTTTTATACTACTTGATGAGAAGCGGCAATGTTTTTCGCTGACATGGTCTGTATTTATTTAAATTATAGACAGGTGATTTTTGTGTGCGTAATTAATTCAAAAATTTAATTTGCTCAGTTAATTTCTACAAAGTACAGTATCACAGTCTTGTCTTCAGTTTGTTCACGTGCACAAACAGCATACACAGGTAGTGGCCAGCAAAAAAGTAACAATAGTTAACAACAAATGGTCACAGCTGTACTATGTGGTGAATATTTAAATGCGTTCTTAAGTCGCTATTTTGTAATTCACTCCGTGCCCGAGTAGTTAGAGACGATTGCTGCATTTCAGTCGAATGTTTCAATGGATGCGGGTTCGATTCCCCAATACAAAATTACTGGCCAGCAATTTTTTCATGTAAAAACACTGTACATTGAAGGACGTTTGCTTTACATGCAGGTTTCGTTAGCACTCGATGCATGAATGATAGGCGCTTCTTGTCGTCCGTAAAACACCAACGTAAACACTGCCTTTCTGATCAAGTAGTGTAGAAAAAAGTATAAAGAAAACCTACAATTCCAATAGCGAATGATATCAGGAAGCAACAGTTGCCATGATAACGTTGTAATAACATCCTCGGCATTGGTCGGCCATTCTCGGCATCTGTGGGTATTCTTGGTGTCACTCCCTTATGTCGGTTGATAAACGTGCCTGCATGTAAAAATGTGACTTATGTTTTTACATTGAGGCGCGTTTACTTTACATTGAGGTTATGCTTGTATCTGATTCATCAGTGAAAAGTGCTACTTTCGACTTGCAAAATACGAAACATCGTCTTTCTGATCATGTGTTGTAAAAAAAAATGTTATGGTTCATTTTGCTTAACGAAATCTAACTAGGCTGTATGACTGTAAAAGGAACATGAAATTTCGGAGCGAATAAGATACTTTATATCAGACGCAGCTTTACAGTCATTGGAAACTGGATTTGGTTTTCTCAACTTTTAGAATAATTATACCGAAATAAAACGAACAACATTGCAATCAGTGTTACCAGGTATCACAACTTTACATTCAAAAATCTTCCGGAGGAAATTAAGTCCAAAAAATTGAAATTGTACCACAGTTGTCACATTTCTATGTTTCCCCTGGAGGCCGTTCGAGCGTGAATTCCACTCTTCCGTGTTCAGTTCACCTGCAAGAGCTGCTTTCCACCGTTCGCGGTACAAACTGACCAACGTCCTGATCGTTGTCGATTTTTCCATCCGTGTATTTCGCATCCGCTCGTAATATTTGTGTCTGGTATTTATACGTACGGTAGGCATGTACAAAGGAAATTGTATTATTTGATACCGTAGTAGATACTTGTGTGGGCAATTGGACACAGGTTTCATGGTGGAAAGTGAGAAAAAAATTGTTCAGATGATGGACGAACGGCATCCGATGGCCAAGTATTGGATGCCTTTGGTATGGGCCACCAACGTCATCAACCGAGCGCGCAAGGACTCGCTGATCACCAGTGATCAGCTGGTGCAGACGTTGTTAGTCGAGCTGTCCGAAATTCGGCGCAGATTAGGCGCCGTCATTAGCTACGATACCGTGTGCGTACCTCTAGTCTATACCCAGGTCAGATTATTTGACATTTTCTCTTCGTATTTTTAACTATAGAATTACACGAAAACTAGTTTCCGGAACGCGGATCGTCCAGACAATTCGGGCTCATTCTGAGATCAATTAGAATCTGTGTAGCGATCTTGGAGTTACAGTCTGCCCATCCGGGCTAACGAAATCCAAAATCTAGTACAGTTACAGCCTGCTGAACGATCTCGTTACCGTTAAATTGGTTTTTAAATTTCTTCATTCATTCGTATATCGTGAGGCGAAGCTTAGCAGCACTCTGTATATCAACGGCCTGAGCATAACATGGTTTTTCTTGAAGATACGCATGCATCTGTATTCTGGTTCGGTGTTGGCCGGTACTTTTTTCTTCTGCTTTTCCTATCTCTGATACTAACTGCATTCTTGGTTTAGCAGTAAAATCGAGCTAGGTGTCGGTATTAATCGTATAGGTATATTGTACACTAGTAGAATTATATTATAATATTCTTTAGCGCCGTGAATAACCGGTTATTTTAAATAGCGAACATTGGATGCATCTGTATGCAACGAACACACACTTTCCACATAAGTGACATGTCGCTCGAAGGCTCTGACAACGAGTAGCAGCGACCAGTCGTGTGTGCCAGGACTATGAGAAAGTCAAAAGGCCTTTTTCTTAACCATCGCCGTGTAGAATTGGAGCTGATGGGCCACCGTCGACGCATAAGTGCAAGATGTGTAATTCTCTCAAATGCTCGTTGCCACTCTTCGCAGATCGACTCTGCGCAGTGTTGAATAAACGTATTCGTTCATTCGGCGATAGGTTTCATTTTGTATCAGTAAATATGTGTCTTACTTTATGTCCAGTGTCCACGTTCAATGTTTTCTGTAAAAACATAATCTTACCCCCCCCCCCCGCACATTAAAAATTGGAGCTGGGTGCCTACCTGAAATTTGCAGATGTAAATCAATTACCCTACCAGCCTGTCAGTGAAACACATACACAGACAGAAAGACAGTGTATAGACAAATAAATAAATGGGACGAGTAGCTGGCTAGACAAGCAGAAATACAGATGAACAGGCACGCAGGTTGAGAAGCTATAAATAAAAAGGTCGGCCGTCGGTACACAATTGAGTAACCCCTCTCTCGCCTAAAAAAATTGACCCGAGAACTAAGATCCAGAATCCAAGAGCCAAGATATTTCTCTGAATCACGTATCTAAGGTATGTCTATCTGGCTGGAGCGTTTAACTTACAATAAATTTTCAGCTAGGCAGAGAGGCAAGTAGTAAATAAGTAGGTGTACCAAAATCCAGAAAGTAGAATAAACAGACTACAGACAAGCTTACTAATAGAAAATCATCAGTTGCCGGATGTTGGCAGTCGCGGTTTCTGATGCACGACTTTCCTGGGTCGGGTTAGTCGGAGTAGTTTGCCGTTGCTTTCCCCACGATTTGTTTCGTTAGGGTTTTCCATCTCTGTGTCGGAGAGTGTGTAGCCGCAGTTCACTTATTAGCCACGTGCTTGCATGACGCTGAGTAAGCTGTCCTCGACGTGCACATAGGGTTACCAACCATTTGCTTTTTCCAAGTTGCATTTGCCCTGTGCCAGACCTAGTAATGAAATGAGAAAACTTTGCCTCTTTCACCAATTTATGAAAGTATCCCGGGAAAATGTAAAATCATTCAACCGTACAGGATAATTTTTAATGTAGGTACGTAAGCGTGCAAACGCGCTTCGTTGCTGCACGCTGCTCGGAACACATCATTCGTCACATTTTGTGTACCGTAATCTGGGGTAACTTCGGACTATTTCTAACTTTAAGTACCTGTAACTCCCTAACATGTGGTACAAAGGTGGTTTGAAGGTAACTAAAAAAATCTTGTCTTGGCCTGTAGTTTATTACTACATGGGTTAAATCTGCTTAATTTTAATTTTGAACCCTCCAGAAGACAAAAAGTGGCAATCTAGAATTTATCCAGCAAAGGGGTAACTTCGGACTTTTTGTTTCTCTCTTCAAAAAAATAATGTTTTGGTTTCTTAAAGTTCTGAAAACACTTTTTATGAATTTTAAATGAAGAATCAATATTATTTATTCAAGCATAAAAAGGCATTTTTATTCATTCGAATATACAATTACAGTAGAACGCCGATTATCCGGAACGCCAGGGGAGGGGGAGATAATCAGGGCCTCGATTTTTAGGCAAAACCTCTTTTTTTTTTTTCCTTTCTAGTCTAGCTATTCAGTCTATTAAGGTTTCCTGGATAAATCAGGAAATTCTGAAACCAGTGAGCTAATTTTTTGGGCTATTTTCCTTCAAAATGTGTTTTCCTCTATAAAATAAGCACATGTTTTGGTTATCCGGAAAGCCTCTGGCCCCAATTAGTCCGGATAATCGGCGTTTTACTGTATTCTGAAAAAATCAAATTGCAAAAAAGAAAATAAAAATTTCAGCTATAAAAATGTTAAATTTTAAAATATAAATTCAAAATGAGGTATACATTTCATAACTTCTTTGCCAAAGTCGTGGTGACCTCTTGACATTTTTCAAACGCCTCCGAGTTTTCTTTTATATGAACGAACCTTTTTATTTCACAAACTTTAAAACTTGGTACATACAAAAATTTTCGTCACTTTTTCTACTTTTTCCCCGATAATTCAACTTCCATTCATTCTTTTGATCTCTTTTTTTTTTATTAATTAATTATTCAGAAAAGTTTGCTGCATCCGACCACAACAAGACGAAAATTTGATACAAGATTTTTTTGGTGTTCCAAACTTATAGGAAATGAAGTTCAAATTATTTCTAAATTTTGATTTTCAGATATTTTTTTATTAATAAAATTATTAAATAAAATTGAAAATATTAATTTAATAATTAAAAAAAATAATAATAATTATAATAATTGAAATTTGGTTAAGAATTTTATTTATTAAAATTAAATTAAGAGAGTTAGGGTTTTGAAAATTAATTATTAAGTTTTCTGACTATTTTTTATTTTTTGGGGGACGGGGGGAGGGGGGCTTTTTGTATGTGCGCCGCGCAAATCATTCTAGTTTCCGTATATCGATTTTAAAATCGATATTAACTACATAGCAGTGTAGCTACATGCGTTGGCATTAATTCTGTGCCAAATTTGATGAACTCCCTTCAATCTGAACTTCGTGGGAAATGTTTTAAGTAAAAAAGCTGAATCGGTCCGAAGTCACCCCAGATTCCGAAGTTATCCCAGATTACGGTACTCATACTAGAGACCTGTAACCATACAAGTACGGAAACCTGCCATTTTGTGTCTAACCGTGCCCGTGGATGCCGAATCCGACTATGCGGAGCGTACCTCGTTATCAGTTCGGCATCGACGGGCGCAGTTGGATACAAAATGGCGAGTTTCCGCACTCGTACTGTCATAG